>CM068374.1:3543553-4231053 GCA_034769895.1 Magicicada septendecula
AGCGTATTTTCTATGGCAAACGATAACAGCCGCAAATTCAAACAGAATGAAATAATTTTTTGCATACGTCCCTGAATTGTAGAGGTCTCAATGACTTTCGATTTTGGTGAAGATCGGTTAAGGGGAAGGGGTAGTTTACCTGCAACCTTTTACGTTTTAACAAGAGTAAAGTACTTGAAAATTTATTTAAACTTTTTGAAACAATGGTAATTGTTAAAAATAAAATAATTTTGTTGCCAGGCAATAAAATTATAATTTTTTCATTTTAATGTAATATAATATTTTTCATTTAATACAGCAATAAAAAGGCAGGTAAGACACAGCCTGGTTGTTTGGCTGAAAATGATTTTAAATATAAATCTTAGAATATGGAAGTCATGTATGGTTCTCCATACCGATATTTTAACAAGGGTATTTTTTTCTATGGCAAACGATAACTGCCGCAAATTCAAACAGAATCAAATAACTTTTTGCATACAGCCCTGAATTGTAGAGTACTCACGACCTATTGTTTTTGGTGAAGATAGGTTGAGGGAAAGGGGTAGTTATACCCTGCAACGGTTTTTTTTATCAAGGGAAATTTTTTTTTTGCCAAACGATAACAGCCGCATATTCAAACAGAATCAAACAATGTTTCGCATACAGCCCTGAATTGTAGAGTTCTCAAGATCTGTTGATTTTGGTGAAGATCGGTTAAGGGAAAGGGGTAGTTTACCTGTAACGTTTTCTGTTTTAACAAGGGCATTTCCTATGGCAAACGATAACAGCCGTAAATTCAAACAGAATCAAAAGATTATTTGCATACAGCCCTAAATTGTAGAGTTCTCAAGACCTATTGTTTTTGGTGAAGATCGGTTAAGGGAAAGGGGTAGTTTACCTACAACGTTTTTTTATTTACTTCCATGTTCCTTAAGGAAACGGAAGTATGGTGATGGCAAAAAAAATCGTGTTCGAGATTATTGCAGAATATGATTGTACTACACTCAAAACATGAAAAAGTCATTTTTCGAAAAGTGTCTGTGTGTGTGTCTGTCTGTGTGTGTGTCTATCTGTAGATTTTTTTTCTATAGCAAAGGATAACTGCCGCAAATTCAAACAGAATCAAATAATTTTTTGCATACAGCCCTGATTTGCAGAGTACTCGCGACCTATTGTTTTTGGTGAAGATCGGTTGAGGAAAAGGGGTAGTTTACCGGCAACGGTTTTTTTTTATCAAGGGAAATTTTTTTTTTTGGCAAACGATAACAGCCGCAAATTCAAACTGAATCAAATAATGTTTCGCATACAGCCCTGAATTATAGAGTTCTCAAAACCCAATTGTTTTTGGTGAAGATCGGTTAAGGGAAAGGGGTAGTTTACCTGTACCGTTTTATGTTTTAACAAGGGTATTTCCTATGGCAAACGATAACAGCCGCAAATTCAAACAGAATCAAAAGATTATTTGCATGCAGCCCTAAATTGTAGAGTTCTCAAGACCTATTGTTTTTGGTGAAGATCGGTTAAGGGAAAGGGGTAGTTTACCTACAACGTTTTTTTTAACAAGGGTATTTTCTATGGCAAACGATAACAGCCGCAAGTTCAAACAGAATCAATTAATTTTTTGCATACAGCCCTGACTTGTAGAGTACTCAAGACCTGTTATTTTTGGTGAAGATCGGTTAAGGGGAAGGGGTAGTTTACCTGCAACGTTTTTTTATCAAGCGTATTTTCTATGGCAAACGATAACAGCCGCAAATTCAAACAGAATCAAATAATTTTTTGCATACGTCCCTGAATTGTAGAGGTCTCAAGACCTATCGTTTTTGGTGAAGATCGGTTAAGAGAAAGGGGTAGTTTACCTGCAACGGTTTATTATCAAGGGTAATTTTTACTTCCATATTCCTTAAGGAATGGAAGTATGGTGATGGCAAAAAAAATCGTGTTCGAGATTATTGCAGATTCTGATTCTACTACACTCAAAACATGAAAAAAAGTCGTTTTCCGAAAAGTGTGTGTGTGTGTGTGTGTGTGTGTAGATTTTTTTCTATGGCAAACGATAACAGCCGCAAATTCAAACAGAATCAAATAATTTTTTGCATAAAGCCCTGATTTGTAGAGTACTCGCGACCTATTGTTCTTGGTGAAGATCGGTTGAGGGAAAGGGGTAGTTTACCGGCAACGGTTTTTTTTATCAAGGGTAATTTTTTACTTCCATATTCCTTAAGGAATGGAAGTATGGTGATGGCAAAAAAAATCGTGTTCGAGATTATTGCAGATTCTTATTCTACTACACTCAAAACATGAAAAAAAGTCGTTTTCCGAAAAGTGTCTGTGTGTCTGTCTGTCTGTCTGTCTGTCTGTCTGTCTATGTGTGTGTCTGTGTGTCTGTGTGTCTGTCTGTCTGTAGATTTTTTTTCTATGGCAAACGATAACTGCCGCAAATTCAAACAGAATCAAATAATTTTTTGCATACAGCCCGGTTTTGCAGAGTTCTCGCGACTTATTGTTTTTGGTGAAGATCGGTTGAGGGAAAGGGGTAGTTTACCTGCAACGGTTTTTTTTTAGCAAGGGAAATTTTGTTTGTTTGGCAAACGATAACAGCCGCAAATTCAAACAGAATCAAATAATGTTTCGCATACAGCCCTGAATTGTAGAGTTCTCAAGACCTATTGTTTTTGGTGAAGATCGGTTAAGGGAAAGGGGTAGTTTACCTGTAACGTTTTATGTTTTAACAAGGGTATTTCCTATGGCAAACGATAACAGCCGCAAATTCAAACAGAATGAAAAGATTATTTGCATACAGCCCTAAATTGTAGAGTTCTCAATACCTTTTGTTTTTGGTGAAGATCGGTTAAGGGAAAGGGGTAGTTTACCTACAACGTTTTTTTAACAAGGGTATTTTCTATGGCAAACGATAACAGCCGCAAATTCAAACAGAATCAAATAATTTTCTGCATACAGCCCTGATTTGTAGAGTACTCAAGACCTATTGTTTTTGGTGAAGATCGGTTGAGGGGAAGGGGTAGTTTACCAGCAACGTTTTTTATCATGCGTATTTTCTATGGCAAACGACAACTGCCGCAAATTCAAACAGAATCAAATAATTTTTCGCATACAGCCCTGAATTGTAGATTTCTCAAGACCTATTGTTTTTGGTGAAGATCGGTTGAGGGAAAGGGGTAGTTTACCTGCAACGTTTTTTTAACAAGGGTATTTTCTATGGCAAACGATAACAGCCGCAAATTCAAACAGAATCAAATAATGTTTTGCATACAGCCCTGATTTGTAGAGTACTCAAGACCTATTGTTTTTGGTGAATATCGGTTAAGGGGAAGGGGTAGTTTACCTGCAACGTTTTTTTATCAAGCGTATTTTCTATGGCAAACGATAACAGCCGCAAATTCAAACAGAATGAAATAATTTTTTGCATACGTCCCTGAATTGTAGAGGTCTCAATGACTTTCGATTTTGGTGAAGATCGGTTAAGGGGAAGGGGTAGTTTACCTGCAACCTTTTACGTTTTAACAAGAGTAAAGTACTTGAAAATTTATTTAAACTTTTTGAAACAATGGTAATTGTTAAAAATAAAATAATTTTGTTGCCAGGCAATAAAATTATAATTTTTTCATTTTAATGTAATATAATATTTTTCATTTAATACAGCAATAAAAAGGCAGGTAAGACACAGCCTGGTTGTTTGGCTGAAAATGATTTTAAATATAAATCTTAGAATATGGAAGTCATGTATGGTTCTCCATACCGATATTTTAACAAGGGTATTTTTTTCTATGGCAAACGATAACTGCCGCAAATTCAAACAGAATCAAATAACTTTTTGCATACAGCCCTGAATTGTAGAGTACTCACGACCTATTGTTTTTGGTGAAGATAGGTTGAGGGAAAGGGGTAGTTTACCTGCAACGGTTTTTTTTATCAAGGGAAATTTTTTTTTTGCCAAACGATAACAGCCGCATATTCAAACAGAATCAAACAATGTTTCGCATACAGCCCTGAATTGTAGAGTTCTCAAGATCTGTTGATTTTGGTGAAGATCGGTTAAGGGAAAGGGGTAGTTTACCTGTAACGTTTTCTGTTTTAACAAGGGCATTTCCTATGGCAAACGATAACAGCCGTAAATTCAAACAGAATCAAAAGATTATTTGCATACAGCCCTAAATTGTAGAGTTCTCAAGACCTATTGTTTTTGGTGAAGATCGGTTAAGGGAAAGGGGTAGTTTACCTACAACGTTTTTTTATTTACTTCCATGTTCCTTAAGGAAACGGAAGTATGGTGATGGCAAAAAAAATCGTGTTCGAGATTATTGCAGAATATGATTGTACTACACTCAAAACATGAAAAAGTCATTTTTCGAAAAGTGTCTGTGTGTGTGTCTGTCTGTGTGTGTGTCTATCTGTAGATTTTTTTTCTATAGCAAAGGATAACTGCCGCAAATTCAAACAGAATCAAATAATTTTTTGCATATAGCCCTGATTTGCAGAGTACTCGCGACCTATTGTTTTTGGTGAAGATCGGTTGAGGAAAAGGGGTAGTTTACCGGCAACGGTTTTTTTTTATCAAGGGAAATTTTTTTTTTTGGCAAACGATAACAGCCGCAAATTCAAACTGAATCAAATAATGTTTCGCATACAGCCCTGAATTATAGAGTTCTCAAAACCCAATTGTTTTTGGTGAAGATCGGTTAAGGGAAAGGGGTAGTTTACCTGTACCGTTTTATGTTTTAACAAGGGTATTTCCTATGGCAAATGATAACAGCCGCAAATTCAAACAGAATCAAAAGATTATTTGCATGCAGCCCTAAATTGTAGAGTTCTCAAGACCTATTGTTTTTGGTGAAGATCGGTTAAGGGAAAGGGGTAGTTTACCTACAACGTTTTTTTTAACAAGGGTATTTTCTATGGCAAACGATAACAGCCGCAAGTTCAAACAGAATCAATTAATTTTTTGCATACAGCCCTGACTTGTAGAGTACTCAAGACCTGTTATTTTTGGTGAAGATCGGTTAAGGGGAAGGGGTAGTTTACCTGCAACGTTTTTTTATCAAGCGTATTTTCTATGGCAAACGATAACAGCCGCAAATTCAAACAGAATCAAATAATTTTTTGCATACGTCCCTGAATTGTAGAGGTCTCAAGACCTATCGTTTTTGGTGAAGATCGGTTAAGAGAAAGGGGTAGTTTACCTGCAACGGTTTATTATCAAGGGTAATTTTTACTTCCATATTCCTTAAGGAATGGAAGTATGGTGATGGCAAAAAAAATCGTGTTCGAGATTATTGCAGATTCTGATTCTACTACACTCAAAACATGAAAAAAAGTCGTTTTCCGAAAAGTGTGTGTGTGTGTGTGTGTGTGTAGATTTTTTTCTATGGCAAACGATAACAGCCGCAAATTCAAACAGAATCAAATAATTTTTTGCATAAAGCCCTGATTTGTAGAGTACTCGCGACCTATTGTTCTTGGTGAAGATCGGTTGAGGGAAAGGGGTAGTTTACCGGCAACGGTTTTTTTTATCAAGGGTAATTTTTTACTTCCATATTCCTTAAGGAATGGAAGTATGGTGATGGCAAAAAAAATCGTGTTCGAGATTATTGCAGATTCTTATTCTACTACACTCAAAACATGAAAAAAAGTCGTTTTCCGAAAAGTGTCTGTGTGTCTGTCTGTCTGTCTGTCTGTCTGTCTGTCTATGTGTGTGTCTGTGTGTCTGTGTGTCTGTCTGTCTGTAGATTTTTTTTCTATGGCAAACGATAACTGCCGCAAATTCAAACAGAATCAAATAATTTTTTGCATACAGCCCGGTTTTGCAGAGTTCTCGCGACCTATTGTTTTTGGTGAAGATCGGTTGAGGGAAAGGGGTAGTTTACCTGCAACGGTTTTTTTTTAGCAAGGGTAATTTTGTTTGTTTGGCAAACGATAACAGCCGCAAATTCAAACAGAATCAAATAATGTTTCGCATACAGCCCTGACTTGTAGAGTTCTCAAGACCTATTGTTTTTGGTGAAGATCGGTTAAGGGAAAGGGGTAGTTTACCTGTAACGTTTTATGTTTTAACAAGGGTATTTCCTATGGCAAACGATAACAGCCGCAAATTCAAACAGAATGAAAAGATTATTTGCATACAGCCCTAAATTGTAGAGTTCTCAATACCTTTTGTTTTTGGTGAAGATCGGTTAAGGGAAAGGGGTAGTTTACCTACAACGTTTTTTTAACAAGGGTATTTTCTATGGCAAACGATAACAGCCGCAAATTCAAACAGAATCAAACAATTTTTTGCATACAGCCCTGATTTGTAGAGTACCCAAGACCTGTTGTTTTTGGTGAAGATCGGTTGAGGGGAAGGGGTAGTTTACCAGCAACGTTTTTTATCATGCGTATTGTCTATGGCAAACGACAACTGCCGCAAATTCAAACAGAATCAAATAATTTTTTGCATACAGGCCTGGTTTGTAGAGTACTCGCGACCTATTGTTTTTGGTGAAGATCGGTTGAGGGGAAGGGGTAGTTTACCTGCTACGGTTTTTTTTATCAAGGGAAATTTTTTTTTTTGGCAAACGATAGCCGCAAATTCAAACAGAATCAAATAATGTTTCGCATACAGCCCTGAATTGTAGATTTCTCAAGACCTATTGTTTTTGGTGAAGATCGGTTAAGGGAAAGGGTAGTTTACCTACAACGTTTTTTTTAACAAGGGTATTTTCTATGGCAAACGATAACAGCCGCAAGTTCAAACAGAATCAATTAATTTTTTGCATACAGCCCTGACTTGTAGAGTACTCAAGACCTGTTATTTTTGGTGAAGATCGGTTAAGGGGAAGGGGTAGTTTACCTGCAACGTTTTTTTATCAAGCGTATTTTCTATGGCAAACGATAACAGCCGCAAATTCAAACAGAATCAAATAATTTTTTGCATACGTCCCTGAATTGTAGAGGTCTCAAGACCTATCGTTTTTGGTGAAGATCGGTTAAGAGAAAGGGGTAGTTTACCTGCAACGGTTTATTATCAAGGGTAATTTTTACTTCCATATTCCTTAAGGAATGGAAGTATGGTGATGGCAAAAAAAATCGTGTTCGAGATTATTGCAGATTCTGATTCTACTACACTCAAAACATGAAAAAAAGTCGTTTTCCGAAAAGTGTGTGTGTGTGTGTGTGTGTGTGTGTGTGTGTGTGTGTGTGTGTGTGTGTGTGTGTGTGTGTGTAGATTTTTTTCTATGGCAAACGATAACAGCCGCAAATTCAAACAGAATCAAATAATTTTTTGCATAAAGCCCTGATTTGTAGAGTACTCGCGACCTATTGTTCTTGGTGAAGATCGGTTGAGGAAAGGGGTAGTTTACCGGCAACGGTTTTTTTTTATCAAGGGTAATTTTTTACTTCCATATTCCTTAAGGAATGGAAGTATGGTGATGGCAAAAAAAATCGTGTTCGAGATTATTGCAGATTCTTATTCTACTACACTCAAAACATGAAAAAAAGTCGTTTTCCGAAAAGTGTCTGTGTGTCTGTCTGTCTGTCTGTCTGTCTGTCTGTCTGTGTGTGTGTCTGTGTGTCTGTCTGTCTGTAGATTTTTTTTCTATGGCAAACGATAACTGCCGCAAATTCAAACAGAATCAAACAATTTTTTGTATACTGGCCGGTTTTGCAGAGTTCTCGCGACCTATTGTTTTTGGTGAAGATCGGTTGAGGGAAAGGGGTAGTTTACCTGCAACGGTTTTTTTTTAGCAAGGGTAATTTTGTTTGTTTGGCAAACGATAACAGCCGCAAATTCAAACAGAATCAAATAATGTTTCGCATACAGCCCTGACTTGTAGAGTTCTCAAGACCTATTGTTTTTGGTGAAGATCGGTTAAGGGAAAGGGGTAGTTTACCTGTAACGTTTTATGTTTTAACAAGGGTATTTCCTATGGCAAACGATAACAGCCGCAAATTCAAACAGAATGAAAAGATTATTTGCATACAGCCCTAAATCGTAGAGTTCTCAATACCTTTTGTTTTTGGTGAAGATCGGTTAAGGGAAAGGGGTAGTTTACCTACAACGTTTTTTTAACAAGGGTATTTTCTATGGCAAACGATAACAGCCGCAAATTCAAACAGAATCAAATAATTTTCTGCATACAGCCCTGATTTGTAGAGTACTCAAGACCTATTGTTTTTGGTGAAGATCGGTTGAGGGGAAGGGGTAGTTTACCAGCAACGTTTTTTATCATGCGTATTTCCTATGGCAAACGACAACTGCCGCAAATTCAAGCAGAATCAAATAATTTTTTGCATACAGCCCTGGTTTGTAGAGTACTCGCGACCTGTTGTTTTTGGTGAAGATCGGTTGAGGGGAAGGGGTAGTTTACCTGCTACGGTTTTTTTTATCAAGGGAAATTTTTTTTTTTTGGCAAACGATAGCCGCAAATTCAAACAGAATCAAATAATGTTTCGCATACAGCCCTGAATTTTAGATTTCTCAAGACCTATTGTTTTTGGTGAAGATCGGTTGAGGGAAAGGGGTAGTTTACCAGCAACGTTTTTTTAACAAGGGTATTTTCTATGGCAAACGATAACAGCCGCAAATTCAAACAGAATCAAATAATGTTTTGCATACAGTCCTGATTTGTTGAGTACTCAAGACCTATTGTTTTTGGTGAAGATCGGTTAAGGGGAAGGGGTAGTTTACCAGCAACGTTTTTTTATCAAGCGTATTTTCTATGGCAAACGATAACAGCCGCAAATTCAAACAGAATCAAATAATTTTTTGCATACGTCCCTGAATTGTAGAGGTCTCAATGACTTTCGATTTTGGTGAAGATCGGTTAAGGGGAAGGGGTAGTTTACCTGCAACCTTATACGTTTTAACAAGAGTAAAGTACTTGAAAATTTATTTAAACTTGTTGAAACAATGGTAATTGTTAAAAATAAAGTAATTTTGTTGCCAGGCAATAAAATTATAATTTTTTCATTTTAGTGTAATATAATATTTTTCATTTAATACAGCAATAAAAAGGCAGGTAAGACAAAGCCTGGCTGTTTGGCTGAAAATGATTTTAAATATAAATCTTAGAATATGGAAGTCATGTATGGTTCTCCATACCGATATTTTTGTTTGGCAAGCGATAACAGCCGCAAATTCAAACAGAATCAAATAATGTTTCGCATGCAGCCCTGAAGTGTAGAGTTCTCACGATCTGTTGATTTTGGTAAAGATCGGTTAAGGGAAAGGGGTAGTTTACCTGTACCGTTTTATGTTTTAACAATGATATTTAATTTGGCAAACGATAACAGCCGCAAATTCAAACATAACCAAATAATGTTTTGCATACTGCCCTAAATTGTAGAGTTCTCAAGACCTTTTGTTTTTGGTGAAGATCGGTTAAGGAAAAGGGGTAGTTTACCTGCAACGTTTTATGTTTTTAAGGGTATTTTTTATGGCAAACGATAAGAGCCGCAAATTCAAACAGAATCAAATACGTTTTTGCATACAGCCCTGATTTCTTGAGTACTAAAGACCTATTGTTTTTGGTGAAGATCGTTTGAGGGAAAGGGGTAGTTTATCTGCCACATTTTTTGTTTTATCAAGGGTATTTTTTATGGCAAACGATAACAGCCGCAAATTCACACAAAATCATATAATATTTTGCATACAACCCTAAATTGTAGAGTTCTCAAGACCTGTCGTTTCTGGTGCAGATCAGTTAAGGGAAAGGGGTAGTTTACCTGCAACGGTTTTTTATCAAGGGTAATTTTTTTTTGGCAAACGATAACAGCCGCAAATTCAAACAGAATTAAATAATGTTTCGTATACAGCCCTGAATTGTAGAGTTCTCAAGACCTATTGTTTTTGGTGAAGATCGGTTAAGGGAAAGGGGTAGTTTATTTCTAGGGGTTTTACTTCCATATTCCTTAAGAAATGGAAGTATGGTGATGGCAAAAAAAATCGTGTTCGAGATTATTGCAGATTCTGATTCTACTACGCTCAAAACATGAAAAAAAGTCGTTTTCCGAAAAGTGCCTGTGTGTGTGTGTGTGTGTGTGTGTGTGTGTGTGTGTGTGTGTGTGTGTGTGTGTGTGTGTGTGTGTGTGTGTGTGTGTGTGTGTGTGTGTGTAGATTTTTTTTTCTATGGGAAACGATAACTGCCGCAAATTCAAACAGAATCAAATAATTTTTTGCATACAGCCCTGATTTGTAGAGTACTCACGACCTGTTGTTTTTGGTGAAGATCGGTTGAGGGAAAGGGGTAGTTTACCTGCAACGGTTTTTTTATCAAGGGAAGTTTTTTTTTTGGCAAACGATAACAGCCGCAAATTCAAACAGAATCAAATAATGTTTCGCATACAGCCCTGAATTATAGAGTTCTCAAAACCTATTGTTTTTGGTGAAGATCGGTTAAGGGAAAGGGGTAGTTTACCTCTAACGTTTTATGTTTTAACAAGGGTATTTCCTATGGCAAACGATAACAGCCGCAAATTCAAACAGAATCAAAAGATTATTTGCATACAGCCCTAAATTGTAGAGTTCTCAAGACCTATTGTTTTTGGTGAAGATCGGTTAAGGGAAAGGGGTAGTTTACCTGTAACGTTTTATGTTTTAACAAGGGTATTTCCTATGGCAAACGATAACAGCCGCAAATTCAAACAGAATCAAACGATTATTTGCATACAGCACTGATTTGTAGAGTACTCAAGACCTGTTGTTTTTGGTGAAGATCGGTTAAGGGGAAGGGGTAGTTTACCTGCAACATTTTTTTATCAAGCGTATTTTCTATGGCAAATGATAACAGCCGCAAATTCAAACAGAATCAAATAATTTTTTGCATACGTCCCTGAATTGTAGAGGTTTCAAGGACTTTCGATTTTGGTGAAGATCGGTTAAGGGGAAGGGGTTGTTTACCTGCAACCTTTTACGTTTTAACAAGAGTAAAGTACTTGAAAATTTATTTAAACATTTTGAAACAATGGTAATTGTTGAAAATAAAATAATTTTGTTGCCAGGCAATAAAATTATAATTTTTTCATTTTAATGTAAATCATGTATAAGAGAAAATATATCTCGCTTGGCAGGCGATATTAAGATTTAAATATAAATCTTTGAATATGGAAGTCATGTATGGTTCTCCATACCGATATTTTCTATGGCAAACGATAACTGCCGCAAATTCAAACAGAATCAAATAATTTTTTGCATGCAGCCCTGATTTGCAGAGTACTCGCGACCTATTGTTTTTGGTGACGATCGGTTGAGGGAAAGGGGTAGTTTACCTGCAACGGTTTTTTTTTTAGCAAGGGTAATTTTGTTTGTTTGGCAAACGATAACAGCCGCAAATTCAAACAGAATCAAATAATGTTTCGCATACAGCCCTGAATTGTAGAGTTCTCAAGATCTGTTGATTTTGGTGAAGATCGGTTAAGGGAAAGGGGTAGTTTACCTGCAACGTTTTTTTAACAAGGGTATTTTTTTCTATGGCAAACGATAACTGCCGCAAATTCAAACAGAATCAAATAATTTTTTGCATACGTCCCTGAATTGTAGAGGTCTCAAGACCTATCGTTTTTGGTGAAGATCGGTTAAGAGAAAGGGGTAGTTTACCTGCAACGGTTTATTATCAAGGGTAATTTTTACTTCCATATTCCTTAAGGAATGGAAGTATGGTGATGGCAAAAAAAATCGTGTTCGAGATTATTGCAGATTCTGATTCTACTACACTCAAAACATGAAAAAAAGTCGTTTTCCGAAAAGTGTGTGTGTGTGTGTGTGTGTGTGTGTGTGTGTGTGTGTGTGTGTGTGTGTGTGTGTGTGTGTGTGTGTGTCTGTGTGTGTGTGTAGATTTTTTTCTATGGCAAATGATAACAGCCGCAAATTCAAACAGAATCAAATAATTTTTTGCATAAAGCCCTGATTTGTAGAGTACTCGCGACCTATTGTTCTTGGTGAAGATCGGTTGAGGGAAAGGGGTAGTTTACCGGCAACGGTTTTTTTTTATCAAGGGTAATTTTTACTTCCATATTCCTTAAGGAATGGAAGTATGGTGATGGCAAAAAAAATCGTGTTCGAGATTATTGCAGATTCTGATTCTACTACACTCAAAACATGAAAAAAAGTCGTTTTCCGAAAAGTGTCTGTGTGTCTGTCTGTCTGTCTGTCTGTGTGTCTGTGTGTCTGTCTGTCTGTGTGTCTGTCTGTCTGTAGATTTTTTTTCTATGGCAAACGATAACTGCCGCAAATTCAAACAGAATCAAATAATTTTTTGCATACAGCCCGGTTTTGCAGAGTTCTCGCGACCTATTGTTTTTGGTGAAGATCGGTTGAGGGAAAGGGGTAGTTTACCTGCAACGGTTTTTTTTTAGCAAGGGAAATTTTGTTTGTTTGGCAAACGATAACAGCCGCAAATTCAAACAGAATCAAATAATGTTTCGCATACAGCCCTGAATTGTAGAGTTCTCAAGACCTATTGTTTTTGGTGAAGATCGGTTAAGGGAAAGGGGTAGTTTACCTCTAACGTTTTATGTTTTAACAAGGGTATTTCCTATGGCAAACGATAACAGCCGCAAATTCAAACAGAATGAAAAGATTATTTGCATACAGCCCTAAATTGTAGAGTTCTCAATACCTTTTGTTTTTGGTGAAGATCGGTTAAGGGGAAGGGGTAGTTTACCTACAACGTTTTTTTAACAAGGGTATTTTCTATGGCAAACGATAACAGCCGCAAATTCAAACAGAATCAAATAATTTTCTGCATACAGCCCTGATTTGTAGAGTACTCAAGACCTTTTGTTTTTGGTGAAGATCGGTTGAGGGGAAGGGGTAGTTTACCAGCAACGTTTTTTATCATGCGTATTTTCTATGGCAAACGACAACTGCCGCAAATTCAAACAGAATCAAATAATTTTTTGCATACAGCCCTGGTTTGTAGAGTACTCGCGACCTATTGTTTTTGGTGAAGATCGGTTGAGGGGAAGGGGTAGTTTACCTGCTACGGTTTTTTTTATCAAGGGAAATTTTTTTTTTTTGGCAAACGATAGCCGCAAATTCAAACAGAATCAAATAATGTTTCGCATACAGCCCTGAATTGTAGATTTCTCAAGACCTATTGTTTTTGGTGAAGATCGGTTGAGGGAAAGGGGTAGTTTACCAGCAACGTTTTTTTAACAAAGGTATTTTCTATGGCAAACGATAACAGCCGCAAATTCAAACAGAATCAAATAATGTTTTGCATACTGTCCTGATTTGTAGAGTACTCAAGACCTATTGTTTTTGGTGAAGATCGGTTAAGGGGAAGGGGTAGTTTACCTGCAACGTTTTTTTATCAAGCGTATTTTCTATGGCAAACGATAACAGCCGCAAATTCAAACAGAATCAAATAATTTTTTGCATACGTCCCTGAATTGTAGATGTCTCAATGACTTTCGATTTTGGTGAAGATCGGTTAAGGGGAAGGGGTAGTTTACCTGCAACCTTATACGTTTTAACAAGAGTAAAGTACTTGAAAATTTATTTAAACTTGTTGAAACAATGGTAATTGTTAAAAATAAAATAATTTTGTTGCCAGGCAATAAAATTATAATTTTTTCATTTTAATGTAATATAATATTTTTCATTTAATACAGCAATAAAAAGGCAGGTAAGACACAGCCTGGCTGTTTGGCTGAAAATGATTTTAAATATAAATCTTAGAATATGGAAGTCATGTATGGTTCTCCATACCGATATTTTTGTTTGGCAAGCGATAACAGCCGCAAATTCAAACAGAATCAAATAATGTTTCGCATGCAGCCCTGAAGTGTAGAGTTCTCACGATCTGTTGATTTTGGTAAAGATCGGTTAAGGGAAAGGGGTAGTTTACCTGTACCGTTTTATGTTTTAACAATGATATTTAATTTGGCAAACGATAACAGCCGCAAATTCAAACATAACCAAATAATGTTTTGCATACTGCACTAAATTGTAGAGTTCTCAAGACCTTTTGTTTTTGGTGAAGATCGGTTAAGGAAAAGGGGTAGTTTACCAGCAACGTTTTATGTTTTTAAGGGTATTTTTTATGGCAAACGATAAGAGCCGCAAATTCAAACAGAATCAAATACGTTTTTGCATACAGCCCTGATTTCTTGAGTACTAAAGACCTATTGTTTTTGGTGAAGATCGTTTGAGGGAAAGGGGTAGTTTATCTGCCACATTTTTTGTTTTATCAAGGGTATTTTTTATGGCAAACGATAACAGCCGCAAATTCACACAAAATCATATAATATTTTGCATACAACCCTAAATTGTAGAGTTCTCAAGACCTGTCGTTTCTGGTGCAGATCAGTTAAGGGAAAGGGGTAGTTTACCTGCAACGGTTTTTTATCAAGGGTAATTTTTTTTTGGCAAACGATAACAGCCGCAAATTCAAACAGAATTAAATAATGTTTCGTATACAGCCCTGAATTGTAGAGTTCTCAAGACCTATTGTTTTTGGTGAAGATCGGTTAAGGGAAAGGGGTAGTTTATTTCTAGGGGTTTTACTTCCATATTCCTTAAGAAATGGAAGTATGGTGATGGCAAAAAAAATCGTGTTCGAGATTATTGCAGATTCTGATTCTACTACGCTCAAAACATGAAAAAAAGTCGTTTTCCGAAAAGTGTGTGTGTGTGTGTGTGTGTGTGTGTGTGTGTGTGTGTGTGTGTGTGTGTGTGTGTGTGTGTGTGTGTGTGTGTGTAGATTTTTTTTTCTATGGGAAACGATAACTGCCGCAAATTCAAACAGAATCAAATAATTTTTTGCATACAGCCCTGATTTGTAGAGTACTCACGACCTGTTGTTTTTGGTGAAGATCGGTTGAGGGAAAGGGGTAGTTTACCTGCAACGGTTTTTTTATCAAGGGAAGTTTTTTTTTTGGCAAACGATAACAGCCGCAAATTCAAACAGAATCAAATAATGTTTCGCATACAGCCCTGAATTATAGAGTTCTCAAAACCTATTGTTTTTGGTGAAGATCGGTTAAGGGAAAGGGGTAGTTTACCTCTAACGTTTTATGTTTTAACAAGGGTATTTCCTATGGCAAACGATAACAGCCGCAAATTCAAACAGAATCAAAAGATTATTTGCATACAGCCCTAAATTGTAGAGTTCTCAAGACCTATTGTTTTTGGTGAAGATCGGTTAAGGGAAAGGGGTAGTTTACCTGTAACGTTTTATGTTTTAACAAGGGTATTTCCTATGGCAAACGATAACAGCCGCAAATTCAAACAGAATCAAACGATTATTTGCATACAGCACTGATTTGTAGAGTACTCAAGACCTGTTGTTTTTGGTGAAGATCGGTTAAGGGGAAGGGGTAGTTTACCTGCAACATTTTTTTATCAAGCGTATTTTCTATGGCAAATGATAACAGCCGCAAATTCAAACAGAATCAAATAATTTTTTGCATACGTCCCTGAATTGTAGAGGTTTCAAGGACTTTCGATTTTGGTGAAGATCGGTTAAGGGGAAGGGGTTGTTTACCTGCAACCTTTTACGTTTTAACAAGAGTAAAGTACTTGAAAATTTATTTAAACATTTTGAAACAATGGTAATTGTTGAAAATAAAATAATTTTGTTGCCAGGCAATAAAATTATAATTTTTTCATTTTAATGTAAATCATGTATAAGAGAAAATATATCTCGCTTGGCAGGCGATATTAAGATTTAAATATAAATCTTTGAATATGGAAGTCATGTATGGTTCTCCATACCGATATTTTCTATGGCAAACGATAACTGCCGCAAATTCAAACAGAATCAAATAATTTTTTGCATGCAGCCCTGATTTGCAGAGTACTCGCGACCTATTGTTTTTGGTGACGATCGGTTGAGGGAAAGGGGTAGTTTACCTGCAACGGTTTTTTTTTTAGCAAGGGTAATTTTGTTTGTTTGGCAAACGATAACAGCCGCAAATTCAAACAGAATCAAATAATGTTTCGCATACAGCCCTGAATTGTAGAGTTCTCAAGATCTGTTGATTTTGGTGAAGATCGGTTAAGGGAAAGGGGTAGTTTACCTGCAACGTTTTTTTAACAAGGGTATTTTTTTCTATGGCAAACGATAACTGCCGCAAATTCAAACAGAATCAAATAATTTTTTGCATACGTCCCTGAATTGTAGAGGTCTCAAGACCTATCGTTTTTGGTGAAGATCGGTTAAGAGAAAGGGGTAGTTTACCTGCAACGGTTTATTATCAAGGGTAATTTTTACTTCCATATTCCTTAAGGAATGGAAGTATGGTGATGGCAAAAAAAATCGTGTTCGAGATTATTGCAGATTCTGATTCTACTACACTCAAAACATGAAAAAAAGTCGTTTTCCGAAAAGTGTGTGTGTGTGTGTGTGTGTGTGTGTGTGTGTGTGTGTGTGTGTGTGTGTGTGTGTGTGTGTGTGTGTGTGTGTGTGTGTGTGTCTGTGTGTGTGTGTAGATTTTTTTCTATGGCAAATGATAACAGCCGCAAATTCAAACAGAATCAAATAATTTTTTGCATAAAGCCCTGATTTGTAGAGTACTCGCGACCTATTGTTCTTGGTGAAGATCGGTTGAGGGAAAGGGGTAGTTTACCGGCAACGGTTTTTTTTTATCAAGGGTAATTTTTACTTCCATATTCCTTAAGGAATGGAAGTATGGTGATGGCAAAAAAAATCGTGTTCGAGATTATTGCAGATTCTGATTCTACTACACTCAAAACATGAAAAAAAGTCGTTTTCCGAAAAGTGTCTGTGTGTCTGTCTGTCTGTCTGTCTGTGTGTCTGTGTGTCTGTCTGTCTGTGTGTCTGTCTGTCTGTAGATTTTTTTTCTATGGCAAACGATAACTGCCGCAAATTCAAACAGAATCAAATAATTTTTTGCATACAGCCCGGTTTTGCAGAGTTCTCGCGACCTATTGTTTTTGGTGAAGATCGGTTGAGGGAAAGGGGTAGTTTACCTGCAACGGTTTTTTTTTAGCAAGGGAAATTTTGTTTGTTTGGCAAACGATAACAGCCGCAAATTCAAACAGAATCAAATAATGTTTCGCATACAGCCCTGAATTGTAGAGTTCTCAAGACCTATTGTTTTTGGTGAAGATCGGTTAAGGGAAAGGGGTAGTTTACCTCTAACGTTTTATGTTTTAACAAGGGTATTTCCTATGGCAAACGATAACAGCCGCAAATTCAAACAGAATGAAAAGATTATTTGCATACAGCCCTAAATTGTAGAGTTCTCAATACCTTTTGTTTTTGGTGAAGATCGGTTAAGGGGAAGGGGTAGTTTACCTACAACGTTTTTTTAACAAGGGTATTTTCTATGGCAAACGATAACAGCCGCAAATTCAAACAGAATCAAATAATTTTCTGCATACAGCCCTGATTTGTAGAGTACTCAAGACCTTTTGTTTTTGGTGAAGATCGGTTGAGGGGAAGGGGTAGTTTACCAGCAACGTTTTTTATCATGCGTATTTTCTATGGCAAACGACAACTGCCGCAAATTCAAACAGAATCAAATAATTTTTTGCATACAGCCCTGGTTTGTAGAGTACTCGCGACCTATTGTTTTTGGTGAAGATCGGTTGAGGGGAAGGGGTAGTTTACCTGCTACGGTTTTTTTTATCAAGGGAAATTTTTTTTTTTTGGCAAACGATAGCCGCAAATTCAAACAGAATCAAATAATGTTTCGCATACAGCCCTGAATTGTAGATTTCTCAAGACCTATTGTTTTTGGTGAAGATCGGTTGAGGGAAAGGGGTAGTTTACCAGCAACGTTTTTTTAACAAAGGTATTTTCTATGGCAAACGATAACAGCCGCAAATTCAAACAGAATCAAATAATGTTTTGCATACTGTCCTGATTTGTAGAGTACTCAAGACCTATTGTTTTTGGTGAAGATCGGTTAAGGGGAAGGGGTAGTTTACCTGCAACGTTTTTTTATCAAGCGTATTTTCTATGGCAAACGATAACAGCCGCAAATTCAAACAGAATCAAATAATTTTTTGCATACGTCCCTGAATTGTAGATGTCTCAATGACTTTCGATTTTGGTGAAGATCGGTTAAGGGGAAGGGGTAGTTTACCTGCAACCTTATACGTTTTAACAAGAGTAAAGTACTTGAAAATTTATTTAAACTTGTTGAAACAATGGTAATTGTTAAAAATAAAATAATTTTGTTGCCAGGCAATAAAATTATAATTTTTTCATTTTAATGTAATATAATATTTTTCATTTAATACAGCAATAAAAAGGCAGGTAAGACACAGCCTGGCTGTTTGGCTGAAAATGATTTTAAATATAAATCTTAGAATATGGAAGTCATGTATGGTTCTCCATACCGATATTTTTGTTTGGCAAGCGATAACAGCCGCAAATTCAAACAGAATCAAATAATGTTTCGCATGCAGCCCTGAAGTGTAGAGTTCTCACGATCTGTTGATTTTGGTAAAGATCGGTTAAGGGAAAGGGGTAGTTTACCTGTACCGTTTTATGTTTTAACAATGATATTTAATTTGGCAAACGATAACAGCCGCAAATTCAAACATAACCAAATAATGTTTTGCATACTGCACTAAATTGTAGAGTTCTCAAGACCTTTTGTTTTTGGTGAAGATCGGTTAAGGAAAAGGGGTAGTTTACCAGCAACGTTTTATGTTTTTAAGGGTATTTTTTATGGCAAACGATAAGAGCCGCAAATTCAAACAGAATCAAATACGTTTTTGCATACAGCCCTGATTTCTTGAGTACTAAAGACCTATTGTTTTTGGTGAAGATCGTTTGAGGGAAAGGGGTAGTTTATCTGCCACATTTTTTGTTTTATCAAGGGTATTTTTTATGGCAAACGATAACAGCCGCAAATTCACACAAAATCATATAATATTTTGCATACAACCCTAAATTGTAGAGTTCTCAAGACCTGTCGTTTCTGGTGCAGATCAGTTAAGGGAAAGGGGTAGTTTACCTGCAACGGTTTTTTATCAAGGGTAATTTTTTTTTGGCAAACGATAACAGCCGCAAATTCAAACAGAATTAAATAATGTTTCGTATACAGCCCTGAATTGTAGAGTTCTCAAGACCTATTGTTTTTGGTGAAGATCGGTTAAGGGAAAGGGGTAGTTTATTTCTAGGGGTTTTACTTCCATATTCCTTAAGAAATGGAAGTATGGTGATGGCAAAAAAAATCGTGTTCGAGATTATTGCAGATTCTGATTCTACTACGCTCAAAACATGAAAAAAAGTCGTTTTCCGAAAAGTGTGTGTGTGTGTGTGTGTGTGTGTGTGTGTGTGTGTGTGTGTGTGTGTGTGTGTGTGTGTGTGTGTGTGTGTGTGTGTGTGTGTAGATTTTTTTTTCTATGGGAAACGATAACTGCCGCAAATTCAAACAGAATCAAATAATTTTTTGCATACAGCCCTGATTTGTAGAGTACTCACGACTTGTTGTTTTTGGTGAAGATCGGTTGAGGGAAAGGGGTAGTTTACCTGCAACGGTTTTTTTATCAAGGGAAGTTTTTTTTTTGGCAAACGATAACAGCCGCAAATTCAAACAGAATCAAATAATGTTTCGCATACAGCCCTGAATTATAGAGTTCTCAAAACCTATTGTTTTTGGTGAAGATCGGTTAAGGGAAAGGAGTAGTTTACCTCTAACGTTTTATGTTTTAACAAGGGTATTTCCTATGGCAAACGATAACAGCCGCAAATTCAAACAGAATCAAAAGATTATTTGCATACAGCCCTAAATTGTAGAGTTCTCAAGACCTATTGTTTTTGGTGAAGATCGGTTAAGGGAAAGGGGTAGTTTACCTGTAACGTTTTATGTTTTAACAAGGGTATTTCCTATGGCAAACGATAACAGCCGCAAATTCAAACAGAATCAAACGATTATTTGCATACAGCACTGATTTGTAGAGTACTCAAGACCTGTTGTTTTTGGTGAAGATCGGTTAAGGGGAAGGGGTAGTTTACCTGCAACATTTTTTTATCAAGCGTATTTTCTATGGCAAATGATAACAGCCGCAAATTCAAACAGAATCAAATAATTTTTTGTATACGTCCCTGAATTGTAGAGGTTTCAAGGACTTTCGATTTTGGTGAAGATCGGTTAAGGGGAAGGGGTTGTTTACCTGCAACCTTTTACGTTTTAACAAGAGTAAAGTACTTGAAAATTTATTTAAACATTTTGAAACAATGGTAATTGTTGAAAATAAAATAATTTTGTTGCCAGGCAATAAAATTATAATTTTTTCATTTTAATGTAAATCATGTATAAGAGAAAATATATCTCGCTTGGCAGGCGATATTAAGATTTAAATATAAATCTTTGAATATGGAAGTCATGTATGGTTCTCCATACCGATATTTTCTATGGCAAACGATAACTGCCGCAAATTCAAACAGAATCAAATAATTTTTTGCATGCAGCCCTGATTTGCAGAGTACTCGCGACCTATTGTTTTTGGTGACGATCGGTTGAGGGAAAGGGGTAGTTTACCTGCAACGGTTTTTTTTTTAGCAAGGGTAATTTTGTTTGTTTGGCAAACGATAACAGCCGCAAATTCAAACAGAATCAAATAATGTTTCGCATACAGCCCTGAATTGTAGAGTTCTCAAGATCTGTTGATTTTGGTGAAGATCGGTTAAGGGAAAGGGGTAGTTTACCTGCAACGTTTTTTTAACAAGGGTATTTTTTTCTATGGCAAACGATAACTGCCGCAAATTCAAACAGAATCAAATAATTTTTTGCATACGTCCCTGAATTGTAGAGGTCTCAAGACCTATCGTTTTTGGTGAAGATCGGTTAAGAGAAAGGGGTAGTTTACCTGCAACGGTTTATTATCAAGGGTAATTTTTACTTCCATATTCCTTAAGGAATGGAAGTATGGTGATGGCAAAAAAAATCGTGTTCGAGATTATTGCAGATTCTGATTCTACTACACTCAAAACATGAAAAAAAGTCGTTTTCCGAAAAGTGTGTGTGTGTGTGTGTGTGTGTGTGTGTGTGTGTGTGTGTGTGTGTGTGTGTGTGTGTGTGTGTGTGTGTGTGTGTAGATTTTTTTCTATGGCAAACGATAACAGCCGCAAATTCAAACAGAATCAAATAATTTTTTGCATAAAGCCCTGATTTGTAGAGTACTCGCGACCTATTGTTCTTGGTGAAGATCGGTTGAGGGAAAGGGGTAGTTTACCGGCAACGGTTTTTTTTTATCAAGGGTAATTTTTTACTTCCATATTCCTTAAGGAATGGAAGTATGGTGATGGCAAAAAAAATCGTGTTCGAGATTATTGCAGATTCTTATTCTACTACACTCAAAACATGAAAAAAAGTCGTTTTCCGAAAAGTGTCTGTGTGTCTGTCTGTCTGTCTGTCTGTCTGTCTGTCTGTGTGTGTGTCTGTGTGTCTGTCTGTCTGTAGATTTTTTTCTATGGCAAACGATAACTGCCGCAAATTCAAACAGAATCAAATAATTTTTTGCATACAGTCCGGTTTTGCAGAGTTCTCGCGACCTATTGTTTTTGGTGAAGATCGGTTGAGGGAAAGGGGTAGTTTACCTGCAACGGTTTTTTTTTAGCAAGGGTAATTTTGTTTGTTTGGCAAACGATAACAGCCGCAAATTCAAACAGAATCAAATAATGTTTCGCATACAGCCCTGAATTGTAGAGTTCTCAAGACCTATTGTTTTTGGTGAAGATCGGTTAAGGGAAAGGGGTAGTTTACCTGTAACGTTTTATGTTTTAACAAGGGTATTTCCTATGGCAAACGATAACAGCCGCAAATTCAAACAGAATGAAAAGATTATTTGCATACAGCCCTAAATTGTAGAGTTCTCAATACCTTTTGTTTTTGGTGAAGATCGGTTAAGGGAAAGGGGTAGTTTACCTACAACGTTTTTTTAACAAGGGTATTTTCTATGGCAAACGATAACAGCCGCAAATTCAAACAGAATCAAATAATTTTCTGCATACAGCCCTGATTTGTAGAGTACTCAAGACCTATTGTTTTTGGTGAAGATCGGTTGAGGGGAAGGGGTAGTTTACCAGCAACGTTTTTTATCATGCGTATTTTCTATGGCAAACGACAACTGCCGCAAATTCAAACAGAATCAAATAATTTTTTGCATACAGCCCTGGTTTGTAGAGTACTCGCGACCTATTGTTTTTGGTGAAGATCGGTTGAGGGGAAGGGGTAGTTTACCTGCTACGGTTTTTTTTATCAAGGGAAATTTTTTTTTTTTGGCAAACGATAGCCGCAAATTCAAACAGAATCAAATAATGTTTCGCATACAGCCCTGAATTGTAGATTTCTCAAGACCTATTGTTTTTGGTGAAGATCGGTTGAGGGAAAGGGGTAGTTTACCTGCAACGTTTTTTTAACAAGGGTATTTTCTATGGCAAACGATAACAGCCGCAAATTCAAACAGAATCAAATAATGTTTTGCATACAGTCCTGATTTGTAGAGTACTCAAGACCTATTGTTTTTGGTGAAGATCGGTTAAGGGGAAGGGGTAGTTTACCTGCAACGTTTTTTTTATCAAGGGAAGTTTTTTTTTTGGCAAACGATAACAGCCGCAAATTCAAACAGAATCAAATAATTTTTTGCATACGTCCCTGAATTGTAGAGGTCTCAATGACTTTCGATTTTGGTGAAGATCGGTTAAGGGGAAGGGGTAGTTTACCTGCAACCTTATACGTTTTAACAAGAGTAAAGTACTTGAAAATTTATTTAAACTTGTTGAAACAATGGTAATTGTTAAAAATAAAATAATTTTGTTGCCAGGCAATAAAATTATAATTTTTTCATTTTAATGTAATATAATATTTTTCATTTAATACAGCAATAAAAAGGCAGGTAAGACACAGCCTGGCTGTTTGGCTGAAAATGATTTTAAATATAAATCTTAGAATATGGACGTCATGTATGGTTCTCCATACCGATATTTTTGTTTGGCAAGCGATAACAGCCGCAAATTCAAACAGAATCAAATAATGTTTCGCATGCAGCCCTGAAGTGTAGAGTTCTCACGATCTGTTGATTTTGGTAAAGATCGGTTAAGGGAAAGGGGTAGTTTACCTGTACCGTTTTATGTTTTAACAATGATATTTAATTTGGCAAACGATAACAGCCGCAAATTCAAACATAACCAAATAATGTTTTGCATACTGCCCTAAATTGTAGAGTTCTCAAGACCTTTTGTTTTTGGTGAAGATCGGTTAAGGAAAAGGGGTAGTTTACCTGCAACGTTTTATGTTTTTAAGGGTATTTTTTATGGCAAACGATAAGAGCCGCAAATTCAAACAGAATCAAATACGTTTTTGCATACAGCCCTGATTTCTTGAGTACTAAAGACCTATTGTTTTTGGTGAAGATCGTTTGAGGGAAAGGGGTAGTTTATCTGCCACATTTTTTGTTTTATCAAGGGTATTTTTTATGGCAAACGATAACAGCCGCAAATTCACACAAAATCATATAATATTTTGCATACAACCCTAAATTGTAGAGTTCTCAAGACCTGTCGTTTCTGGTGCAGATCGGTTAAGGGAAAGGGGTAGTTTACCTGCAACGGTTTTTTATCAAGGGTAATTTTTTTTTGGCAAACGATAGCCGCAAATTCAAACAGAATTAAATAATGTTTCGTATACAGCCCTGAATTGTAGAGTTCTCAAGACCTATTGTTTTTGGTGAAGATCGGTGAAGGGAAAGGGGTAGTTTATTTCTAGGGGTTTTACTTCCATATTCCTTAAGAAATGGAAGTATGGTGATGGCAAAAAAAATCGTGTTCGAGATTATTGCAGATTCTGATTCTACTACGCTCAAAACATGAAAAAAAGTCGTTTTCCGAAAAGTGTGTGTGTGTGTGTGTGTGTGTGTGTGTGTGTGTGTGTGTGTGTGTGTGTGCGTGTGTGTGTAGATTTTTTTTTCTATGGGAAACGATAACTGCCGCAAATTCAAACAGAATCAAATAATTTTTTGCATACAGCCCTGATTTGTAGAGTACTCACGACTTGTTGTTTTTGGTGAAGATCGGTTGAGGGAAAGGGGTAGTTTACCTGCAACGGTTTTTTTATCAAGGGAAGTTTTTTTTTTGGCAAACGATAACAGCCGCAAATTCAAACAGAATCAAATAATGTTTCGCATACAGCCCTGAATTATAGAGTTCTCAAAACCTATTGTTTTTGGTGAAGATCGGTTAAGGGAAAGGGGTAGTTTACCTCTAACGTTTTATGTTTTAACAAGGGTATTTCCTATGGCAAACGATAACAGCCGCAAATTCAAACAGAATCAAAAGATTATTTGCATACAGCCCTAAATTGTAGAGTTCTCAAGACCTATTGTTTTTGGTGAAGATCGGTTAAGGGAAAGGGGTAGTTTACCTGTAACGTTTTATGTTTTAACAAGGGTATTTCCTATGGCAAACGATAACAGCCGCAAATTCAAACAGAATCAAACGATTATTTGCATACAGCACTGATTTGTAGAGTACTCAAGACCTGTTGTTTTTGGTGAAGATCGGTTAAGGGGAAGGGGTAGTTTACCTGCAACATTTTTTTATCAAGCGTATTTTCTATGGCAAATGATAACAGCCGCAAATTCAAACAGAATCAAATAATTTTTTTTATACGTCCCTGAATTGTAGAGGTTTCAAGGACTTTCGATTTTGGTGAAGATCGGTTAAGGGGAAGGGGTTGTTTACCTGCAACCTTTTACGTTTTAACAAGAGTAAAGTACTTGAAAATTTATTTAAACATTTTGAAACAATGGTAATTGTTGAAAATAAAATAATTTTGTTGCCAGGCAATAAAATTATAATTTTTTCATTTTAATGTAAATCATGTATAAGAGAAAATATATCTCGCTTGGCAGGCGATATTAAGATTTAAATATAAATCTTTGAATATGGAAGTCATGTATGGTTCTCCATACCGATATTTTCTATGGCAAACGATAACTGCCGCAAATTCAAACAGAATCAAATAATTTTTTGCATGCAGCCCTGATTTGCAGAGTACTCGCGACCTATTGTTTTTGGTGACGATCGGTTGAGGGAAAGGGGTAGTTTACCTGCAACGGTTTTTTTTTAGCAAGGGTAATTTTGTTTGTTTGGCAAACGATAACAGCCGCAAATTCAAACAGAATCAAATAATGTTTCGCATACAGCCCTGAATTGTAGAGTTCTCAAGATCTGTTGATTTTGGTGAAGATCGGTTAAGGGAAAGGGGTAGTTTACCTGCAACGTTTTTTTAACAAGGGTATTTTTTTCTATGGCAAACGATAACTGCCGCAAATTCAAACAGAATCAAATAATTTTTTGCATACGTCCCTGAATTGTAGAGGTCTCAAGACCTATCGTTTTTGGTGAAGATCGGTTAAGAAAAAAGGGGTAGTTTACCTGCAACGGTTTATTATCAAGGGTAATTTTTACTTCCATATTCCTTAAGGAATGGAAGTATGGTGATGGCAAAAAAAATCGTGTTCGAGATTATTGCAGATTCTGATTCTACTACACTCAAAACATGAAAAAAAGTCGTTTTCCGAAAAGTGTGTTTGTGTGTGTGTGTGTGTGTGTGTGTGTGTGTGTGTGTGTGTGTGTGTGTGTGTGTGTGTGTGTGTGTGTGTGTGTGTAGATTTTTTTCTATGGCAAACGATAACAGCCGCAAATTCAAACAGAATCAAATAATTTTTTGCATAAAGCCCTGATTTGTAGAGTACTCGCGACCTATTGTTCTTGGTGAAGATCGGTTGAGGGAAAGGGGTAGTTTACCGGCAACGGTTTTTTTTTATCAAGGGTAATTTTACTTCCATATTCCTTAAGGAATGGAAGTATGGTGATGGCAAAAAAAATCGTGTTCGAGATTATTGCAGATTCTGATTCTACTACACTCAAAACATGAAAAAAAGTCGTTTTCCGAAAAGTGTCTGTGTGTCTGTCTGTGTGTCTGTCTGTCTGTGTGTCTGTGTGTCTGTCTGTCTGTGTGTCTGTCTGTCTGTAGATTTTTTTTCTATGGCAAACGATAACTGCCGCAAATTCAAACAGAATCAAATAATTTTTTGCATACAGCCCGGTTTTGCAGAGTTCTCGCGACCTATTGTTTTTGGTGAAGATCGGTTGAGGGAAAGGGGTAGTTTACCTGCAACGGTTTTTTTTTAGCAAGGGAAATTTTGTTTGTTTGGCAAACGATAACAGCCGCAAATTCAAACAGAATCAAATAATGTTTCGCATACAGCCCTGAATTGTAGAGTTCTCAAGACCTATTGTTTTTGGTGAAGATCGGTTAAGGGAAAGGGGTAGTTTACCTGTAACGTTTTATGTTTTAACAAGGGTATTTCCTATGGCAAACGATAACAGCCGCAAATTCAAACAGAATGAAAAGATTATTTGCATACAGCCCTAAATTGTAGAGTTCTCAATACCTTTTGTTTTTGGTGAAGATCGGTTAAGGGAAAGGGGTAGTTTACCTACAACGTTTTTTTAACAAGGGTATTTTCTATGGCAAACGATAACAGCCGCAAATTCAAACAGAATCAAATAATTTTCTGCATACAGCCCTGATTTGTAGAGTACTCAAGACCTATTGTTTTTGGTGAAGATCGGTTGAGGGGAAGGGGTAGTTTACCAGCAACGTTTTTTATCATGCGTATTTTCTATGGCAAACGACAACTGCCGCAAATTCAAACAGAATCAAATAATTTTTTGCATACAGCCCTGATTTGTAGAGTACTCGCGACCTATTGTTTTTGGTGAAGATCGGTTGAGGGGAAGGGGTAGTTTACCTGCAACGGTTTTTTTTATCAAGGGAAATTTTTTTTTTTTTTGGCAAACGATAACAGCCGCAAATTCAAACAGAATCAAACAATGTTTCGCATACAGCCCTGAATTGTAGATTTCTCAAGACCTATTGTTTTTGGTGAAGATCGGTTGAGGGAAAGGGGTAGTTTACCTGCAACGTTTTTTTAACAAGGGTATTTTATATGGCAAACGATAACAGCCGCAAATTCAAACAGAATCAAATAATGTTTTGCATACAGTCCTGATTTGTAGAGTCCTCAAGACCTATTGTTTTTGGTGAAGATCGGTTAAGGGGAAGGGGTAGTTTACCTGCAACCTTTTACGTTTTATTTTCTATGGCAAACGATAACAGCCGCAAATTCAAACAGAATCAAATAATGTTTTGCATACAGCCCTGATTTGTAGAGTACTCAAGACCTATTGTTTTTGGTGAAGATCGGTTAAGGGGAAGGGGTAGTTTACCTGCAACGTTTTTTTATCAAGCGTATTTTCTATGGCAAACGATAACAGCCGCAAATTCAAACAGAATCAAATAATTTTTTGCATACGTCCCTGAATTGTAGAGGTCTCAATGACTTTCGATTTTGGTGAAGATCGGTTAAGGGGAAGGGGTAGTTTACCTGCAACCTTTTACGTTTTAACAAGAGTAAAGTACTTGAAAATTTATTTAAACTTTTTGAAACAATGGTAATTGTTAAAAATAAAATAATTTTGTTGCCAGGCAATAAAATTATAATTTTTGCATTTTAATGTAATATAATATTTTTCATTTAATACAGCAATAAAAAGGCAGGTAAGACACAGCCTGGCTGTTTGGCTGAAAATGATTTTAAATATAAATCTTAGAATATGGAAGTCATGTATGGTTCTCCATACCGATATTACTTCCATATTCCTTAAGGAATGGAAGTATGGTGATGGCAAAAAAAATCGTGTTCGAGATTATTGCAGATTCTGATTCTACTACACTCAAAACATGAAAAAAAGTCGTTTTCCGAAAAGTGTCTGTGTGTCTGTCTGTCTGTGTGTCTGTCTGTCTATCTGTCTGTCTGTAGATTTTTTTTCTATGGCAAACGATAACTGCCGCAAATTCAAACAGAATCAAATAATTTTTTGCATGCAGCCCTGATTTGCAGAGTACTCGCGACCTATTGTTTTTGGTGAAGATCGGTTGAGGGAAAGGGGTAGTTTACCTGCAACGGTTTTTTTTTAGGAAGGGTAATTTTGTTTGTTTGGCAAACGATAACAGCCGCAAATTCAAACAGAATCAAATAATGTTTCGCATACAGCCCTGAATTGTAGAGTTATCAAGATATGTTGATTTTGGTGAAGATCGGTTAAGGGAAAGGGGTAGTTTACCTGTAACGTTTTATGTTTTAACAAGGGTATTTCCTATGGCAAACGATAACAGCCGCAAATTCAAACAGAATCAAAAGATTATTTGCATACAGCCCTAAATTGTAGAGTTCTCAAGACCTATTGTTTTTGGTGAAGTTCGGTTGAGGGAAAGGGGTAGTTTACCTGCAACGTTTTTTTAACAAGGGTATTTCCTATGGCAAACGATAACAGCGGCAAATTCAAACAGAATCAAATAATGTTTTGCATACAGCTCTGATTTGTAGAGTACTCAAGACCTATTGTTTTTGGTGAAGATCGGTTAAGGGAAAGGGGTAGTTTACCTGTAACGTTTTATGTTTTAACAAGGGTATTTCCTATGGCAAACGATAACGGCCGCAAATTCAAACAGAATCAAAAGATTATTTGCATACAGCCCTAAATTGTAGAGTTCTCAAGACCTATTGTTTTTGGTGAAGATCGGTTGAGGGAAAGGGGTAGTTTACCTGCAACGTTTTTTTAACAAGGGTATTTTTTATGGCAAACGATAACAGCCGCAAATTCAAACAGAATCAAATAATGTTTTGCATACAGTCCTGATTTGTAGAGTACTCAAGACCTATTGTTTTTGGTGAAGATCGGTTAAGGGGAAGGGGTAGTTTACCTGCAACGTTTTTTTATCAAGCGTATTTTCTATGCAAAACGATAACAGCCGCAAATTCAAACAGAATCAAACAATGTTTTGCATACGTCCCTGAATTGTAGAGGTCTCAATGACTTTCGATTTTGGTGAAGATCGGTTAAGGGGAAGGGGTAGTTTACCTGCAACCTTTTACGTTTTAACAAGAGTAAAGTACTTGAAAATTTATTTAAACTTTTAGAAACAATGGTAATTGTTGAAAATAAAATAATTTTGTTGCCAGGCAATAAAATTATAATTTTTTCATTTTAATGTAATATAATATTTTTCATTTAATACAGCAATAAAAAGGCAAGTAAGACACAGCCTGGCTGTTTGGCTGAAAATGATTTTAAATATAAATCTTAGAATATGGAAGTCATGTATGGTTCTCTATACCGATATTTTACTTCCATATTCCTTAAGGAATGGAAGTATGGTGATGGCAAAAAAAATCGTGTTCGAGATTATTGCAGATTCTTATTCTACTACACTCAAAACATGAAAAAAAGTCGTTTTCCGAAAAGTGTCTGTGTGTCTGTCTGTGTGTCTGTCTGTCTGTGTGTCTGTCTGTCTGTGTGTCTGTCTGTCTGTAGATTTTTTTTCTATGGCAAACGATAACTGCCGCAAATTCAAACAGAATCAAATAATTTTTTGCATACAGCCCGGTTTTGCAGAGTTCTCGCGACCTATTGTTTTTGGTGAAGATCGGTTGAGGGAAAGGGGTAGTTTACCTGCAACGGTTTTTTTTTAGCAAGGGTAATTTTGTTTGTTTGGCAAACGATAACAGCCGCAAATTCAAACAGAATCAAATAAATTTTCGCATACAGCCCTGAATTGTAGAGTTCTCAAGACCTATTGTTTTTGGTGAAGATCGGTTAAGGGAAAGGGGTAGTTTACCTGTAACGTTTTATGTTTTAACAAGGGTATTTCCTATGGCAAACGATAACAGCCGCAAATTCAAACAGAATGAAAAGATTATTTGCATACAGCCCTAAATTGTAGAGTTCTCAATACCTTTTGTTTTTGGTGAAGATCGGTTAAGGGAAAGGGGTAGTTTACCTACAACGTTTTTTTAACAAGGGTATTTTCTATGGCAAACGATAACAGCCGCAAATTCAAACAGAATCAAATAATTTTCTGCATACAGCCCTGATTTGTAGAGTACTCAAGACCTATTGTTTTTGGTGAAGATCGGTTGAGGGGAAGGGGTAGTTTACCAGCAACGTTTTTTATCATGCGTATTTTCTATGGCAAACGACAACTGCCGCAAATTCAAACAGAATCAAATAATTTTTTGCATACAGCCCTGATTTGTAGAGTACTCGCGACCTATTGTTTTTGGTGAAGATCGGTTGAGGGGAAGGGGTAGTTTACCTGCAACGGTTTTTTTTATCAAGGGAAATTTTTTTTTTTTTTGGCAAACGATAACAGCCGCAAATTCAAACAGAATCAAATAATGTTTCGCATACAGCCCTGAATTGTAGATTTCTCAAGACCTATTGTTTTTGGTGAAGATCGGTTGAGGGAAAGGGGTAGTTTACCTGCAACGTTTTTTTAACAAGGGTATTTTATATGGCAAACGATAACAGCCGCAAATTCAAACAGAATCAAATAATGTTTTGCATACAGTCCTGATTTGTAGAGTACTCAAGACCTTTTGTTTTTGGTGAAGATCGGTTAAGGGGAAGGGGTAGTTTACCTGCAACCTTTTACGTTTTATTTTCTATGGCAAACGATAACAGCCGCAAATTCAAACAGAATCAAATAATGTTTTGCATACAGCCCTGATTTGTAGAGTACTCAAGACCTATTGTTTTTGGTGAAGATCGGTTAAGGGGAAGGGGTAGTTTACCTGCAACGTTTTTTTATCAAGCGTATTTTCTATGGCAAACGATAACAGCCGCAAATTCAAACAGAATCAAATAATTTTTTGCATACGTCCCTGAATTGTAGAGGTCTCAATGACTTTCGATTTTGGTGAAGATCGGTTAAGGGGAAGGGGTAGTTTACCTGCAACCTTTTACGTTTTAACAAGAGTAAAGTACTTGAAAATTTATTTAAACTTTTTGAAACAATGGTAATTGTTAAAAATAAAATAATTTTGTTGCCAGGCAATAAAATTATAATTTTTGCATTTTAATGTAATATAATATTTTTCATTTAATACAGCAATAAAAAGGCAGGTAAGACGCAGCCTGGCTGTTTGGCTGAAAATGATTTTAAATATAAATCTTAGAATATGGAAGTCATGTATGGTTCTCCATACCGATATTACTTCCATATTCCTTAAGGAATGGAAGTATGGTGATGGCAAAAAAAATCGTGTTCGAGATTATTGCAGATTCTGATTCTACTACACTCAAAACATGAAAAAAAGTCGTTTTCCGAAAAGTGTCTGTGTGTCTGTCTGTCTATCTGTCTGTCTGTAGATTTTTTTTCTATGGCAAACGATAACTGCCGCAAATTCAAACAGAATCAAATAATTTTTTGCATGCAGCCCTGATTTGCAGAGTACTCGCGACCTATTGTTTTTGGTGAAGATCGGTTGAGGGAAAGGGGTAGTTTACCTGCAACGGTTTTTTTTTAGGAAGGGTAATTTTGTTTGTTTGGCAAACGATAACAGCCGCAAATTCAAACAGAATCAAATAATGTTTCGCATACAGCCCTGAATTGTTGAGTTATCAAGATCTGTTGATTTTGGTGAAGATCGGTTAAGGGAAAGGGGTAGTTTACCTGTAACGTTTTATGTTTTAACAAGGGTATTTCCTATGGCAAACGATAACAGCCGCAAATTCAAACAGAATGAAAAGATTATTTGCATACAGCCCTAAATTTTAGAGTTCTCAATACCTTTTGTTTTTGGTGAAGATCGGTTAAGGGAAAGGGGTAGTTTACCTACAACGTTTTTTTAACAAGGGTATTTTCTATGGCAAACGATAACAGCCGCAAATTCAAACAGAATCAAATAATTTTCTGCATACAGCCCTGATTTGTAGAGTACTCAAGACCTATTGTTTTTGGTGAAGATCGGTTGAGGGGAAGGGGTAGTTTACCAGCAACGTTTTTTATCATGCGTATTTTCTATGGCAAACGACAACTGCCGCAAATTCAAACAGAATCAAATAATTTTTTGCATACAGGCCTGGTTTGTAGAGTACTCGCGACCTATTGTTTTTGGTGAAGATCGGTTGAGGGGAAGGGGTAGTTTACCTGCTACGGTTTTTTTTATCAAGGGAAATTTTTTTTTTTTGGCAAACGATAGCCGCAAATTCAAACAGAATCAAATAATGTTTCGCATACAGCCCTGAATTGTAGATTTCTCAAGACCTATTGTTTTTGGTGAAGATCGGTTGAGGGAAAGGGGTAGTTTACCTGCAACGTTTTTTTAACAAGGGTATTTTCTATGGCAAACGATAACAGCCGCAAATTCAAACAGAATCAAATAATGTTTTGCATACAGTCCTGATTTGTAGAGTACTCAAGACCTATTGTTTTTGGTGAAGATCGGTTAAGGGGAAGGGGTAGTTTACCTGCAACGTTTTTTTATCAAGCGTATTTTCTATGGCAAACGATAACAGCCGCAAATTCAAACAGAATCAAATAATTTTTTGCATACGTCCCTGAATTGTAGAGGTCTCAATGACTTTCGATTTTGGTGAAGATCGGTTAAGGGGAAGGGGTAGTTTACCTGCAACCTTATACGTTTTAACAAGAGTAAAGTACTTGAAAATTTATTTAAACTTGTTGAAACAATGGTAATTGTTAAAAATAAAATAATTTTGTTGCCAGGCAATAAAATTATAATTTTTTCATTTTAATGTAATATAATATTTTTCATTTAATACAGCAATAAAAAGGCAGGTAAGACACAGCCTGGCTGTTTGGCTGAAAATGATTTTAAATATAAATCTTAGAATATGGAAGTCATGTATGGTTCTCCATACCGATATTTTACTTCCATATTCCTTAAGGAATGGAAGTATGGTGATGGCAAAAAAAATCGTGTTCGAGATTATTGCAGATTCTTATTCTACTACACTCAAAACATGAAAAAAAGTCGTTTTCCGAAAAGTGTCTGTGTGTCTGTCTGTCTGTCTGTCTGTCTGTCTGTCTGTGTGTGTGTCTGTGTGTCTGTCTGTCTGTAGATTTTTTTTCTATGGCAAACGATAACTGCCGCAAATTCAAACAGAATCAAATAATTTTTTGCATACAGGCCGGTTTTGCAGAGTTCTCGCGACCTATTGTTTTTGGTGAAGATCGGTTGAGGGAAAGGGGTAGTTTACCTGCAACGGTTTTTTTTTAGCAAGGGTAATTTTGTTTGTTTGGCAAACGATAACAGCCGCAAATTCAAACAGAATCAAATAATGTTTCGCATACAGCCCTGAATTGTAGAGTTCTCAAGACCTATTGTTTTTGGTGAAGATCGGTTAAGGGAAAGGGGTAGTTTACCTGTAACGTTTTATGTTTTAACAAGGGTATTTCCTATGGCAAACGATAACAGCCGCAAATTCAAACAGAATAAAAAGATTATTTGCATACAGCCCTAAATTGTAGAGTTCTCAATACCTTTTGTTTTTGGTGAAGATCGGTTAAGGGAAAGGGGTAGTTTACCTACAACGTTTTTTTAACAAGGGTATTTTCTATGGCAAACGATAACAGCCGCAAATTCAAACAGAATCAAATAATTTTCTGCATGCAGCTCTGATTTGTAGAGTACTCAAGACCTATTGTTTTTGGTGAAGATCGGTTGAGGGGAAGGGGTAGTTTACCAGCAACGTTTTTTATCATGCGTATTTTCTATGGCAAACGACAACTGCCGCAAATTCAAACAGAATCAAATAATTTTTTGCATACAGCCCTGGTTTGTAGAGTACTCGCGACCTATTGTTTTTGGTGAAGATCGGTTGAGGGGAAGGGGTAGTTTACCTGCTACGGTTTTTTTTATCAAGGGAAATTTTTTTTTTTTGGCAAACGATAGCCGCAAATTCAAACAGAATCAAATAATGTTTCGCATACATCCCTGAATTGTAGATTTCTCAAGACCTATTGTTTTTGGTGAAGATCGGTTGAGGGAAAGGGGTAGTTTACCTGCAACGTTTTTTTAACAAGGGTATTTTCTATGGCAAACGATAACAGCCGCAAATTCAAACAGAATCAAATAATGTTTTGCATACAGTCCTGATTTGTAGAGTACTCAAGATCTATTGTTTTTGGTGAAGATCGGTTAAGGGGAAGGGGTAGTTTACCTGCAACGTTTTTTTATCAAGCGTATTTTCTATGGCAAACGATAACAGCCGCAAATTCAAACAGAATCAAATAATTTTTTGCATACGTCCCTGAATTGTAGAGGTCTCAATGACTTTCGATTTTGGTGAAGATCGGTTAAGGGGAAGGGGTAGTTTACCTGCAACCTTATACGTTTTAACAAGAGTAAAGTACTTGAAAATTTATTTAAACTTGTTGAAACAATGGTAATTGTTAAAAATAAAATAATTTTGTTGCCAGGCAATAAAATTATAATTTTTTCATTTTAATGTAATATAATATTTTTCATTTAATACAGCAATAAAAAGGCAGGTAAGACACAGCCTGGCTGTTTGGCTGAAAATGATTTTAAATATAAATCTTAGAATATGGACGTCATGTATGGTTCTCCATACCGATATTTTTGTTTGGCAAGCGATAACAGCCGCAAATTCAAACAGAATCAAATAATGTTTCGCATGCAGCCCTGAAGTGTAGAGTTCTCACGATCTGTTGATTTTGGTAAAGATCGGTTAAGGGAAAGGGGTAGTTTACCTGTACCGTTTTATGTTTTAACAATGTTAATTTGGCAAACGATAACAGCCGCAAATTCAAACATAACCAAATAATGTTTTGCATACTGCCCTAAATTGTAGAGTTCTCAAGACCTTTTGTTTTTGGTGAAGATCGGTTAAGGAAAAGGGGTAGTTTACCTGCAACGTTTTATGTTTTTAAGGGTATTTTTTATGGCAAACGATAAGAGCCGCAAATTCAAACAGAATCAAATACGTTTTTGCATACAGCCCTGATTTCTTGAGTACTAAAGACCTATTGTTTTTGGTGAAGATCGTTTGAGGGAAAGGGGTAGTTTATCTGCCACATTTTTTGTTTTATCAAGGGTATTTTTTATGGCAAACGATAACAGCCGCAAATTCACACAAAATCATATAATATTTTGCATACAACCCTAAATTGTAGAGTTCTCAAGACCTGTCGTTTCTGGTGCAGATCGGTTAAGGGAAAGGGGTAGTTTACCTGCAACGGTTTTTTATCAAGGGTAATTTTTTTTTGGCAAACGATAGCCGCAAATTCAAACAGAATTAAATAATGTTTCGTATACAGCCCTGAATTGTAGAGTTCTCAAGACCTATTGTTTTTGGTGAAGATCGGTGAAGGGAAAGGGGTAGTTTATTTCTAGGGGTTTTACTTCCATATTCCTTAAGAAATGGAAGTATGGTGATGGCAAAAAAAATCGTGTTCGAGATTATTGCAGATTCTGATTCTACTACGCTCAAAACATGAAAAAAAGTCGTTTTCCGAAAAGTGTGTGTGTGTGTGTGTGTGTGTGTGTGTGTGTGTGTGTGTGTGTGTGTGTGTGTGCGTGTGTGTGTAGATTTTTTTTTCTATGGGAAACGATAACTGCCGCAAATTCAAACAGAATCAAATAATTTTTTGCATACAGCCCTGATTTGTAGAGTACTCACGACTTGTTGTTTTTGGTGAAGATCGGTTGAGGGAAAGGGGTAGTTTACCGGCAACGGTTTTTTTATCAAGGGAAGTTTTTTTTTTGGCAAACGATAACAGCCGCAAATTCAAACAGAATCAAATAATGTTTCGCATACAGCCCTGAATTATAGAGTTCTCAAAACCTATTGTTTTTGGTGAAGATCGGTTAAGGGAAAGGGGTAGTTTACCTCTAACGTTTTATGTTTTAACAAGGGTATTTCCTATGGCAAACGATAACAGCCGCAAATTCAAACAGAATCAAAAGATTATTTGCATACAGCCCTAAATTGTAGAGTTCTCAAGACCTATTGTTTTTGGTGAAGATCTGTTAAGGGAAAGGGGTAGTTTACCTGTAACGTTTTATGTTTTAACAAGGGTATTTCCTATGGCAAACGATAACAGCCGCAAATTCAAACAGAATCAAACGATTATTTGCATACAGCACTGATTTGTAGAGTACTCAAGACCTGTTGTTTTTGGTGAAGATCGGTTAAGGGGAAGGGGTAGTTTACCTGCAACATTTTTTTATCAAGCGTATTTTCTATGGCAAATGATAACAGCCGCAAATTCAAACAGAATCAAATAATTTTTTGTATACGTCCCTGAATTGTAGAGGTTTCAAGGACTTTCGATTTTGGTGAAGATCGGTTAAGGGGAAGGGGTTGTTTACCTGCAACCTTTTACGTTTTAACAAGAGTAAAGTACTTGAAAATTTATTTAAACATTTTGAAACAATGGTAATTGTTGAAAATAAAATAATTTTGTTGCCAGGCAATAAAATTATAATTTTTTCATTTTAATGTAAATCATGTATAAGAGAAAATATATCTCGCTTGGCAGGCGATATTAAGATTTAAATATAAATCTTTGAATATGGAAGTCATGTATGGTTCTCCATACCGATATTTTCTATGGCAAACGATAACTGCCGCAAATTCAAACAGAATCAAATAATTTTTTGCATGCAGCCCTGATTTGCAGAGTACTCGCGACCTATTGTTTTTGGTGACGATCGGTTGAGGGAAAGGGGTAGTTTACCTGCAACGGTTTTTTTTTTAGCAAGGGTAATTTTGTTTGTTTGGCAAACGATAACAGCCGCAAATTCAAACAGAATCAAATAATGTTTCGCATACAGCCCTGAATTGTAGAGTTCTCAAGATCTGTTGATTTTGGTGAAGATCGGTTAAGGGAAAGGGGTAGTTTACCTGCAACGTTTTTTTAACAAGGGTATTTTTTTCTATGGCAAACGATAACTGCCGCAAATTCAAACAGAATCAAATAATTTTTTGCATACGTCCCTGAATTGTAGAGGTCTCAAGACCTATCGTTTTTGGTGAAGATCGGTTAAGAGAAAGGGGTAGTTTACCTGCAACGGTTTATTATCAAGGGTAATTTTTACTTCCATATTCCTTAAGGAATGGAAGTATGGTGATGGCAAAAAAAATCGTGTTCGAGATTATTGCAGATTCTGATTCTACTACACTCAAAACATGAAAAAAAGTCGTTTTCCGAAAAGTGTGTGTGTGTGTGTGTGTGTGTGTGTGTGTGTGTGTGTGTGTGTGTGTAGATTTTTTCTATGGCAAACGATAACAGCCGCAAATTCAAACAGAATCAAATAATTTTTTGCATAAAGCCCTGATTTGTAGAGTACTCGCGACCTATTGTTCTTGGTGAAGATCGGTTGAGGGAAAGGGGTAGTTTACCGGCAACGGTTTTTTTTTATCAAGGGTAATTTTACTTCCATATTCCTTAAGGAATGGAAGTATGGTGATGGCAAAAAAAATCGTGTTCGAGATTATTGCAGATTCTGATTCTACTACACTCAAAACATGAAAAAAAGTCGTTTTCCGAAAAGTGTCTGTGTGTCTGTCTGTGTGTCTGTCTGTCTGTGTGTCTGTGTGTCTGTCTGTGTGTGTGTCTGTCTGTCTGTAGATTTTTTTTCTATGGCAAACGATAACTGCCGCAAATTCAAACAGAATCAAATAATTTTTTGCATACAGCCCGGTTTTGCAGAGTTCTCGCGACCTATTGTTTTTGGTGAAGATCGGTTGAGGGAAAGGGGTAGTTTACCTGCAACGGTTTTTTTTAGCAAGGGAAATTTTGTTTGTTTGGCAAACGATAACAGCCGCAAATTCAAACAGAATCAAATAATGTTTCGCATACAGCCCTGAATTGTAGAGTTCTCAAGACCTATTGTTTTTGGTGAAGATCGGTTAAGGGAAAGGGGTAGTTTACCTGTAACGTTTTATGTTTTAACAAGGGTATTTCCTATGGCAAACGATAACAGCCGCAAATTCAAACAGAATGAAAAGATTATTTGCATACAGCCCTAAATTGTAGAGTTCTCAATACCTTTTGTTTTTGGTGAAGATCGGTTAAGGGAAAGGGGTAGTTTACCTACAACGTTTTTTTAACAAGGGTATTTTCTATGGCAAACGATAACAGCCGCAAATTCAAACAGAATCAAATAATTTTCTGCATACAGCCCTGATTTGTAGAGTACTCAAGACCTATTGTTTTTGGTGAAGATCGGTTGAGGGGAAGGGGTAGTTTACCAGCAACGTTTTTTATCATGCGTATTTTCTATGGCAAACGACAACTGCCGCAAATTCAAACAGAATCAAATAATTTTTTGCATACAGCCCTGATTTGTAGAGTACTCGCGACCTATTGTTTTTGGTGAAGATCGGTTGAGGGGAAGGGGTAGTTTACCTGCAACGGTTTTTTTTATCAAGGGAAATTTTTTTTTTTTTTGGCAAACGATAACAGCCGCAAATTCAAACAGAATCAAATAATGTTTCGCATACAGCCCTGAATTGTAGATTTCTCAAGACCTATTGTTTTTGGTGAAGATCGGTTGAGGGAAAGGGGTAGTTTACCTGCAACGTTTTTTTAACAAGGGTATTTTCTATGGCAAACGATAACAGCCGCAAATTCAAACAGAATCAAATAATGTTTTGCATACAGTCCTGATTTGTAGAGTACTCAAGACCTATTGTTTTTGGTGAAGATCGGTTAAGGGGAAGGGGTAGTTTACCTGCAACCTTTTACGTTTTATTTTCTATGGCAAACGATAACAGCCGCAAATTCAAACAGAATCAAATAATGTTTTGCATACAGCCCTGATTTGTAGAGTACTCAAGACCTATTGTTTTTGGTGAAGATCGGTTAAGGGGAAGGGGTAGTTTACCTGCAACGTTTTTTTATCAAGCGTATTTTCTATGGCAAACGATAACAGCCGCAAATTCAAACAGAATCAAATAATTTTTTGCATACGTCCCTGAATTGTAGAGGTCTCAATGACTTTCGATTTTGGTGAAGATCGGTTAAGGGGAAGGGGTAGTTTACCTGCAACCTTTTACGTTTTAACAAGAGTAAAGTACTTGAAAATTTATTTAAACTTTTTGAAACAATGGTAATTGTTAAAAATAAAATAATTTTGTTGCCAGGCAATAAAATTATAATTTTTGCATTTTAATGTAATATAATATTTTTCATTTAATACAGCAATAAAAAGGCAGGTAAGACACAGCCTGGCTGTTTGGCTGAAAATGATTTTAAATATAAATCTTAGAATATGGAAGTCATGTATGGTTCTCCATACCGATATTACTTCCATATTCCTTAAGGAATGGAAGTATGGTGATGGCAAAAAAAATCGTGTTCGAGATTATTGCAGATTCTGATTCTACTACACTCAAAACATGAAAAAAAGTCGTTTTCCGAAAAGTGTCTGTGTGTCTGTCTGTCTGTGTGTCTGTCTGTCTATCTGTCTGTCTGTAGATTTTTTTTCTATGGCAAACGATAACTGCCGCAAATTCAAACAGAATCAAATAATTTTTTGCATGCAGCCCTGATTTGCAGAGTACTCGCGACCTATTGTTTTTGGTGAAGATCGGTTGAGGGAAAGGGGTAGTTTACCTGCAACGGTTTTTTTTTAGGAAGGGTAATTTTGTTTGTTTGGCAAACGATAACAGCCGCAAATTCAAACAGAATCAAATAATGTTTCGCATACAGCCCTGAATTGTAGAGTTATCAAGATCTGTTGATTTTGGTGAAGATCGGTTAAGGGAAAGGGGTAGTTTACCTGTAACGTTTTATGTTTTAACAAGGGTATTTCCTATGGCAAACGATAACAGCCGCAAATTCAAACAGAATCAAAAGATTATTTGCATACAGCCCTAAATTGTAGAGTTCTCAAGACCTATTGTTTTTGGTGAAGTTCGGTTGAGGGAAAGGGGTAGTTTACCTGCAACGTTTTTTTAACAAGGGTATTTCCTATGGCAAACGATAACAGCGGCAAATTCAAACAGAATCAAATAATGTTTTGCATACAGCTCTGATTTGTAGAGTACTCAAGACCTATTGTTTTTGGTGAAGATCGGTTAAGGGAAAGGGGTAGTTTACCTGTAACGTTTTATGTTTTAACAAGGGTATTTCCTATGGCAAACGATAACGGCCGCAAATTCAAACAGAATCAAAAGATTATTTGCATACAGCCCTAAATTGTAGAGTTCTCAAGACCTATTGTTTTTGGTGAAGATCGGTTGAGGGAAAGGGGTAGTTTACCTGCAACGTTTTTTTAACAAGGGTATTTTTTATGGCAAACGATAACAGCCGCAAATTCAAACAGAATCAAATAATGTTTTGCATACAGCCCTGATTTGTAGAGTACTCAAGACCTATTGTTTTTGGTGAAGATCGGTTAAGGGGAAGGGGTAGTTTACCTGCAACGTTTTTTTATCAAGCGTATTTTCTATGCAAAACGATAACAGCCGCAAATTCAAACAGAATCAAACAATTTTTTGCATACGTCCCTGAATTGTAGAGGTCTCAATGACTTTCGATTTTGGTGAAGATCGGTTAAGGGGAAGGGGTAGTTTACCTGCAACCTTTTACGTTTTAACAAGAGTAAAGTACTTGAAAATTTATTTAAACTTTTAGAAACAATGGTAATTGTTGAAAATAAAATAATTTTGTTGCCAGGCAATAAAATTATAATTTTTTCATTTTAATGTAATATAATATTTTTCATTTAATACAGCAATAAAAAGGCAAGTAAGACACAGCCTGGCTGTTTGGCTGAAAATGATTTTAAATATAAATCTTAGAATATGGAAGTCATGTATGGTTCTCCATACCGATATTTTACTTCCATATTCCTTAAGGAATGGAAGTATGGTGATGGCAAAAAAAATCGTGTTCGAGATTATTGCAGATTCTTATTCTACTACACTCAAAACATGAAAAAAAGTCGTTTTCCGAAAAGTGTCTGTGTGTCTGTCTGTGTGTCTGTCTGTCTGTGTGTCTGTCTGTCTGTGTGTCTGTCTGTCTATAGATTTTTTTTCTATGGCAAACGATAACTGCCGCAAATTCAAACAGAATCAAATAATTTTTTGCATACAGCCCGGTTTTGCAGAGTTCTCGCGACCTATTGTTTTTGGTGAAGATCGGTTGAGGGAAAGGGGTAGTTTACCTGCAACGGTTTTTTTTTAGCAAGGGTAATTTTGTTTGTTTGGCAAACGATAACAGCCGCAAATTCAAACAGAATCAAATAAATTTTCGCATACAGCCCTGAATTGTAGAGTTCTCAAGACCTATTGTTTTTGGTGAAGATCGGTTAAGGGAAAGGGGTAGTTTACCTGTAACGTTTTATGTTTTAACAAGGGTATTTCCTATGGCAAACGATAACAGCCGCAAATTCAAACAGAATGAAAAGATTATTTGCATACAGCCCTAAATTTTAGAGTTCTCAATACCTTTTGTTTTTGGTGAAGATCGGTTAAGGGAAAGGGGTAGTTTACCTACAACGTTTTTTTAACAAGGGTATTTTCTATGGCAAACGATAACAGCCGCAAATTCAAACAGAATCAAATAATTTTCTGCATACAGCCCTGATTTGTAGAGTACTCAAGACCTATTGTTTTTGGTGAAGATCGGTTGAGGGGAAGGGGTAGTTTACCAGCAACGTTTTTTATCATGCGTATTTTCTATGGCAAACGACAACTGCCGCAAATTCAAACAGAATCAAATAATTTTTTGCATACAGGCCTGGTTTGTAGAGTACTCGCGACCTATTGTTTTTGGTGAAGATCGGTTGAGGGGAAGGGGTAGTTTACCTGCTACGGTTTTTTTTATCAAGGGAAATTTTTTTTTTTTGGCAAACGATAGCCGCAAATTCAAACAGAATCAAATAATGTTTCGCATACAGCCCTGAATTGTAGATTTCTCAAGACCTATTGTTTTTGGTGAAGATCGGTTGAGGGAAAGGGGTAGTTTACCTGCAACGTTTTTTTAACAAGGGTATTTTCTATGGCAAACGATAACAGCCGCAAATTCAAACAGAATCAAATAATGTTTTGCATACAGTCCTGATTTGTAGAGTACTCAAGACCTATTGTTTTTGGTGAAGATCGGTTAAGGGGAAGGGGTAGTTTACCTGCAACGTTTTTTTATCAAGCGTATTTTCTATGGCAAACGATAACAGCCGCAAATTCAAACAGAATCAAATAATTTTTTGCATACGTCCCTGAATTGTAGAGGTCTCAATGACTTTCGATTTTGGTGAAGATCGGTTAAGGGGAAGGGGTAGTTTACCTGCAACCTTATACGTTTTAACAAGAGTAAAGTACTTGAAAATTTATTTAAACTTGTTGAAACAATGGTAATTGTTAAAAATAAAATAATTTTGTTGCCAGGCAATAAAATTATAATTTTTTCATTTTAATGTAATATAATATTTTTCATTTAATACAGCAATAAAAAGGCAGGTAAGACACAGCCTGGCTGTTTGGCTGAAAATGATTTTAAATATAAATCTTAGAATATGGAAGTCATGTATGGTTCTCCATACCGATATTTTACTTCCATATTCCTTAAGGAATGGAAGTATGGTGATGGCAAAAAAAATCGTGTTCGAGATTATTGCAGATTCTTATTCTACTACACTCAAAACATGAAAAAAAGTCGTTTTCCGAAAAGTGTCTGTGTGTCTGTCTGTCTGTCTGTCTGTCTGTCTGTCTGTCTGTCTGTCTGTCTGTGTGTCTGTGTGTCTGTCTGTCTGTAGATTTTTTTTCTATGGCAAACGATAACTGCCGCAAATTCAAACAGAATCAAATAATTTTTTGCATACAGCCCGGTTTTGCAGAGTTCTCGCGACCTATTGTTTTTGGTGAAGATCGGTTGAGGGAAAGGGGTAGTTTACCTGCAACGGTTTTTTTTAGCAAGGGAAATTTTGTTTGTTTGGCAAACGATAACAGCCGCAAATTCAAACAGAATCAAATAATGTTTCGCATACAGCCCTGAATTGTAGAGTTCTCAAGACCTATTGTTTTTGGTGAAGATCGGTTAAGGGAAAGGGGTAGTTTACCTGTAACGTTTTATGTTTTAACAAGGGTATTTCCTATGGCAAACGATAACAGCCGCAAATTCAAACAGAATGAAAAGATTATTTGCATACAGCCCTAAATTGTAGAGTTCTCAATACCTTTTGTTTTTGGTGAAGATCGGTTAAGGGAAAGGGGTAGTTTACCTACAACGTTTTTTTAACAAGGGTATTTTCTATGGCAAACGATAACAGCCGCAAATTCAAACAGAATCAAATAATTTTCTGCATACAGCCCTGATTTGTAGAGTACTCAAGACCTATTGTTTTTGGTGAAGATCGGTTGAGGGGAAGGGGTAGTTTACCAGCAACGTTTTTTATCATGCGTATTTTCTATGGCAAACGACAACTGCCGCAAATTCAAACAGAATCAAATAATTTTTTGCATACAGCCCTGATTTGTAGAGTACTCGCGACCTATTGTTTTTGGTGAAGATCGGTTGAGGGGAAGGGGTAGTTTACCTGCAACGGTTTTTTTTATCAAGGGAAATTTTTTTTTTTTTTGGCAAACGATAACAGCCGCAAATTCAAACAGAATCAAATAATGTTTCGCATACAGCCCTGAATTGTAGATTTCTCAAGACCTATTGTTTTTGGTGAAGATCGGTTGAGGGAAAGGGGTAGTTTACCTGCAACGTTTTTTTAACAAGGGTATTTTCTATGGCAAACGATAACAGCCGCAAATTCAAACAGAATCAAATAATGTTTTGCATACAGTCCTGATTTGTAGAGTACTCAAGACCTATTGTTTTTGGTGAAGATCGGTTAAGGGGAAGGGGTAGTTTACCTGCAACCTTTTACGTTTTATTTTCTATGGCAAACGATAACAGCCGCAAATTCAAACAGAATCAAATAATGTTTTGCATACAGCCCTGATTTGTAGAGTACTCAAGACCTATTGTTTTTGGTGAAGATCGGTTAAGGGGAAGGGGTAGTTTACCTGCAACGTTTTTTTATCAAGCGTATTTTCTATGGCAAACGATAACAGCCGCAAATTCAAACAGAATCAAATAATTTTTTGCATACGTCCCTGAATTGTAGAGGTCTCAATGACTTTCGATTTTGGTGAAGATCGGTTAAGGGGAAGGGGTAGTTTACCTGCAACCTTTTACGTTTTAACAAGAGTAAAGTACTTGAAAATTTATTTAAACTTTTTGAAACAATGGTAATTGTTAAAAATAAAATAATTTTGTTGCCAGGCAATAAAATTATAATTTTTGCATTTTAATGTAATATAATATTTTTCATTTAATACAGCAATAAAAAGGCAGGTAAGACACAGCCTGGCTGTTTGGCTGAAAATGATTTTAAATATAAATCTTAGAATATGGAAGTCATGTATGGTTCTCCATACCGATATTACTTCCATATTCCTTAAGGAATGGAAGTATGGTGATGGCAAAAAAAATCGTGTTCGAGATTATTGCAGATTCTGATTCTACTACACTCAAAACATGAAAAAAAGTCGTTTTCCGAAAAGTGTCTGTGTGTCTGTCTGTCTGTGTGTCTGTCTGTCTATCTGTCTGTCTGTAGATTTTTTTTCTATGGCAAACGATAACTGCCGCAAATTCAAACAGAATCAAATAATTTTTTGCATGCAGCCCTGATTTGCAGAGTACTCGCGACCTATTGTTTTTGGTGAAGATCGGTTGAGGGAAAGGGGTAGTTTACCTGCAACGGTTTTTTTTTAGGAAGGGTAATTTTGTTTGTTTGGCAAACGATAACAGCCGCAAATTCAAACAGAATCAAATAATGTTTCGCATACAGCCCTGAATTGTAGAGTTATCAAGATCTGTTGATTTTGGTGAAGATCGGTTAAGGGAAAGGGGTAGTTTACCTGTAACGTTTTATGTTTTAACAAGGGTATTTCCTATGGCAAACGATAACAGCCGCAAATTCAAACAGAATCAAAAGATTATTTGCATACAGCCCTAAATTGTAGAGTTCTCAAGACCTATTGTTTTTGGTGAAGTTCGGTTGAGGGAAAGGGGTAGTTTACCTGCAACGTTTTTTTAACAAGGGTATTTCCTATGGCAAACGATAACAGCGGCAAATTCAAACAGAATCAAATAATGTTTTGCATACAGCTCTGATTTGTAGAGTACTCAAGACCTATTGTTTTTGGTGAAGATCGGTTAAGGGAAAGGGGTAGTTTACCTGTAACGTTTTATGTTTTAACAAGGGTATTTCCTATGGCAAACGATAACGGCCGCAAATTCAAACAGAATCAAAAGATTATTTGCATACAGCCCTAAATTGTAGAGTTCTCAAGACCTATTGTTTTTGGTGAAGATCGGTTGAGGGAAAGGGGTAGTTTACCTGCAACGTTTTTTTAACAAGGGTATTTTTTATGGCAAACGATAACAGCCGCAAATTCAAACAGAATCAAATAATGTTTTGCATACAGCCCTGATTTGTAGAGTACTCAAGACCTATTGTTTTGGGTGAAGATCGGTTAAGGGGAAGGGGTAGTTTACCTGCAACGTTTTTTTATCAAGCGTATTTTCTATGCAAAACGATAACAGCCGCAAATTCAAACAGAATCAAACAATTTTTTGCATACGTCCCTGAATTGTAGAGGTCTCAATGACTTTCGATTTTGGTGAAGATCGGTTAAGGGGAAGGGGTAGTTTACCTGCAACCTTTTACGTTTTAACAAGAGTAAAGTACTTGAAAATTTATTTAAACTTTTAGAAACAATGGTAATTGTTGAAAATAAAATAATTTTGTTGCCAGGCAATAAAATTATAATTTTTTCATTTTAATGTAATATAATATTTTTCATTTAATACAGCAATAAAAAGGCAAGTAAGACACAGCCTGGCTGTTTGGCTGAAAATGATTTTAAATATAAATCTTAGAATATGGAAGTCATGTATGGTTCTCCATACCGATATTTTACTTCCATATTCCTTAAGGAATGGAAGTATGGTGATGGCAAAAAAAATCGTGTTCGAGATTATTGCAGATTCTTATTCTACTACACTCAAAACATGAAAAAAAGTCGTTTTCCGAAAAGTGTCTGTGTGTCTGTCTGTGTGTCTGTCTGTCTGTGTGTCTGTCTGTCTGTGTGTCTGTCTGTCTATAGATTTTTTTTCTATGGCAAACGATAACTGCCGCAAATTCAAACAGAATCAAATAATTTTTTGCATACAGCCCGGTTTTGCAGAGTTCTCGCGACCTATTGTTTTTGGTGAAGATCGGTTGAGGGAAAGGGGTAGTTTACCTGCAACGGTTTTTTTTTAGCAAGGGTAATTTTGTTTGTTTGGCAAACGATAACAGCCGCAAATTCAAACAGAATCAAATAAATTTTCGCATACAGCCCTGAATTGTAGAGTTCTCAAGACCTATTGTTTTTGGTGAAGATCGGTTAAGGGAAAGGGGTAGTTTACCTGTAACGTTTTATGTTTTAACAAGGGTATTTCCTATGGCAAACGATAACAGCCGCAAATTCAAACAGAATGAAAAGATTATTTGCATACAGCCCTAAATTTTAGAGTTCTCAATACCTTTTGTTTTTGGTGAAGATCGGTTAAGGGAAAGGGGTAGTTTACCTACAACGTTTTTTTAACAAGGGTATTTTCTATGGCAAACGATAACAGCCGCAAATTCAAACAGAATCAAATAATTTTCTGCATACAGCCCTGATTTGTAGAGTACTCAAGACCTATTGTTTTTGGTGAAGATCGGTTGAGGGGAAGGGGTAGTTTACCAGCAACGTTTTTTATCATGCGTATTTTCTATGGCAAACGACAACTGCCGCAAATTCAAACAGAATCAAATAATTTTTTGCATACAGGCCTGGTTTGTAGAGTACTCGCGACCTATTGTTTTTGGTGAAGATCGGTTGAGGGGAAGGGGTAGTTTACCTGCTACGGTTTTTTTTATCAAGGGAAATTTTTTTTTTTTGGCAAACGATAGCCGCAAATTCAAACAGAATCAAATAATGTTTCGCATACAGCCCTGAATTGTAGATTTCTCAAGACCTATTGTTTTTGGTGAAGATCGGTTGAGGGAAAGGGGTAGTTTACCTGCAACGTTTTTTTAACAAGGGTATTTTCTATGGCAAACGATAACAGCCGCAAATTCAAACAGAATCAAATAATGTTTTGCATACAGTCCTGATTTGTAGAGTACTCAAGACCTATTGTTTTTGGTGAAGATCGGTTAAGGGGAAGGGGTAGTTTACCTGCAACGTTTTTTTATCAAGCGTATTTTCTATGGCAAACGATAACAGCCGCAAATTCAAACAGAATCAAATAATTTTTTGCATACGTCCCTGAATTGTAGAGGTCTCAATGACTTTCGATTTTGGTGAAGATCGGTTAAGGGGAAGGGGTAGTTTACCTGCAACCTTATACGTTTTAACAAGAGTAAAGTACTTGAAAATTTATTTAAACTTGTTGAAACAATGGTAATTGTTAAAAATAAAATAATTTTGTTGCCAGGCAATAAAATTATAATTTTTTCATTTTAATGTAATATAATATTTTTCATTTAATACAGCAATAAAAAGGCAGGTAAGACACAGCCTGGCTGTTTGGCTGAAAATGATTTTAAATATAAATCTTAGAATATGGAAGTCATGTATGGTTCTCCATACCGATATTTTACTTCCATATTCCTTAAGGAATGGAAGTATGGTGATGGCAAAAAAAATCGTGTTCGAGATTATTGCAGATTCTTATTCTACTACACTCAAAACATGAAAAAAAGTCGTTTTCCGAAAAGTGTCTGTGTGTCTGTCTGTCTGTCTGTCTGTCTGTCTGTCTGTCTGTCTGTCTGTCTGTGTGTCTGTGTGTCTGTCTGTCTGTAGATTTTTTTTCTATGGCAAACGATAACTGCCGCAAATTCAAACAGAATCAAATAATTTTTTGCATACAGCCCGGTTTTGCAGAGTTCTCGCGACCTATTGTTTTTGGTGAAGATCGGTTGAGGGAAAGGGGTAGTTTACCTGCAACGGTTTTTTTTAGCAAGGGAAATTTTGTTTGTTTGGCAAACGATAACAGCCGCAAATTCAAACAGAATCAAATAATGTTTCGCATACAGCCCTGAATTGTAGAGTTCTCAAGACCTATTGTTTTTGGTGAAGATCGGTTAAGGGAAAGGGGTAGTTTACCTGTAACGTTTTATGTTTTAACAAGGGTATTTCCTATGGCAAACGATAACAGCCGCAAATTCAAACAGAATGAAAAGATTATTTGCATACAGCCCTAAATTGTAGAGTTCTCAATACCTTTTGTTTTTGGTGAAGATCGGTTAAGGGAAAGGGGTAGTTTACCTACAACGTTTTTTTAACAAGGGTATTTTCTATGGCAAACGATAACAGCCGCAAATTCAAACAGAATCAAATAATTTTCTGCATACAGCCCTGATTTGTAGAGTACTCAAGACCTATTGTTTTTGGTGAAGATCGGTTGAGGGGAAGGGGTAGTTTACCAGCAACGTTTTTTATCATGCGTATTTTCTATGGCAAACGACAACTGCCGCAAATTCAAACAGAATCAAATAATTTTTTGCATACAGCCCTGATTTGTAGAGTACTCGCGACCTATTGTTTTTGGTGAAGATCGGTTGAGGGGAAGGGGTAGTTTACCTGCAACGGTTTTTTTTATCAAGGGAAATTTTTTTTTTTTTTGGCAAACGATAACAGCCGCAAATTCAAACAGAATCAAATAATGTTTCGCATACAGCCCTGAATTGTAGATTTCTCAAGACCTATTGTTTTTGGTGAAGATCGGTTGAGGGAAAGGGGTAGTTTACCTGCAACGTTTTTTTAACAAGGGTATTTTCTATGGCAAACGATAACAGCCGCAAATTCAAACAGAATCAAATAATGTTTTGCATACAGTCCTGATTTGTAGAGTACTCAAGATCTATTGTTTTTGGTGAAGATCGGTTAAGGGGAAGGGGTAGTTTACCTGCAACGTTTTTTTATCAAGCGTATTTTCTATGGCAAACGATAACAGCCGCAAATTCAAACAGAATCAAATAATTTTTTGCATACGTCCCTGAATTGTAGAGGTCTCAATGACTTTCGATTTTGGTGAAGATCGGTTAAGGGGAAGGGGTAGTTTACCTGCAACCTTATACGTTTTAACAAGAGTAAAGTACTTGAAAATTTATTTAAACTTGTTGAAACAATGGTAATTGTTAAAAATAAAATAATTTTGTTGCCAGGCAATAAAATTATAATTTTTTCATTTTAATGTAATATAATATTTTTCATTTAATACAGCAATAAAAAGGCAGGTAAGACACAGCCTGGCTGTTTGGCTGAAAATGATTTTAAATATAAATCTTAGAATATGGACGTCATGTATGGTTCTCCATACCGATATTTTTGTTTGGCAAGCGATAACAGCCGCAAATTCAAACAGAATCAAATAATGTTTCGCATGCAGCCCTGAAGTGTAGAGTTCTCACGATCTGTTGATTTTGGTAAAGATCGGTTAAGGGAAAGGGGTAGTTTACCTGTACCGTTTTATGTTTTAACAATGTTAATTTGGCAAACGATAACAGCCGCAAATTCAAACATAACCAAATAATGTTTTGCATACTGCCCTAAATTGTAGAGTTCTCAAGACCTTTTGTTTTTGGTGAAGATCGGTTAAGGAAAAGGGGTAGTTTACCTGCAACGTTTTATGTTTTTAAGGGTATTTTTTATGGCAAACGATAAGAGCCGCAAATTCAAACAGAATCAAATACGTTTTTGCATACAGCCCTGATTTCTTGAGTACTAAAGACCTATTGTTTTTGGTGAAGATCGTTTGAGGGAAAGGGGTAGTTTATCTGCCACATTTTTTGTTTTATCAAGGGTATTTTTTATGGCAAACGATAACAGCCGCAAATTCACACAAAATCATATAATATTTTGCATACAACCCTAAATTGTAGAGTTCTCAAGACCTGTCGTTTCTGGTGCAGATCGGTTAAGGGAAAGGGGTAGTTTACCTGCAACGGTTTTTTATCAAGGGTAATTTTTTTTTGGCAAACGATAACAGCCGCAAATTCAAACAGAATTAAATAATGTTTCGTATACAGCCCTGAATTGTAGAGTTCTCAAGACCTATTGTTTTTGGTGAAGATCGGTTAAGGGAATGGGGTAGTTTATTTCTAGGGGTTTTACTTCCATATTCCTTAAGAAATGGAAGTATGGTGATGGCAAAAAAAATCGTGTTCGAGATTATTGCAGATTCTGATTCTACTACGCTCAAAACATGAAAAAAAGTCGTTTTCCGAAAAGTGTGTGTGTGTGTGTGTGTGTGTGTGTGTGTGTGTGTGTGTGTGTGTGTGTGTGTGTGTGTGTGTGTGTGTGTGTGTGTGTGTAGATTTTTTTTTCTATGGGAAACGATAACTGCCGCAAATTCAAACAGAATCAAATAATTTTTTGCATACAGCCCTGATTTGTAGAGTACTCACGACTTGTTGTTTTTGGTGAAGATCGGTTGAGGGAAAGGGGTAGTTTACCTGCAACGGTTTTTTTATCAAGGGAAGTTTTTTTTTTTGCAAACGATAACAGCCGCAAATTCAAAGAGAATCAAATAATGTTTCGCATACAGCCCTGAATTATAGAGTTCTCAAAACCTATTGTTTTTGGTGAAGATCGGTTAAGGGAAAGGGGTAGTTTACCTCTAACGTTTTATGTTTTAACAAGGGTATTTCCTATGGCAAACGATAACAGCCGCAAATTCAAACAGAATCAAAAGATTATTTGCATACAGCCCTAAATTGTAGAGTTCTCAAGACCTATTGTTTTTGGTGAAGATCGGTTAAGGGAAAGGGGTAGTTTACCTGTAACGTTTTATGTTTTAACAAGGGTATTTCCTATGGCAAACGATAACAGCCGCAAATTCAAACAGAATCAAACGATTATTTGCATACAGCACTGATTTGTAGAGTACTCAAGACCTGTTGTTTTTGGTGAAGATCGGTTAAGGGGAAGGGGTAGTTTACCTGCAACATTTTTTTATCAAGCGTATTTTCTATGGCAAATGATAACAGCCGCAAATTCAAACAGAATCAAATAATTTTTTGCATACGTCCCTGAATTGTAGAGGTTTCAAGGACTTTCGATTTTGGTGAAGATCGGTTAAGGGGAAGGGGTTGTTTACCTGCAACCTTTTACGTTTTAACAAGAGTAAAGTACTTGAAAATTTATTTAAACATTTTGAAACAATGGTAATTGTTGAAAATAAAATAATTTTGTTGCCAGGCAATAAAATTATAATTTTTTCATTTTAATGTAAATCATGTATAAGAGAAAATATATCTCGCTTGGCAGGCGATATTAAGATTTAAATATAAATCTTTGAATATGGAAGTCATGTATGGTTCTCCATACCGATATTTTCTATGGCAAACGATAACTGCCGCAAATTCAAACAGAATCAAATAATTTTTTGCATGCAGCCCTGATTTGCAGAGTACTCGCGACCTATTGTTTTTGGTGACGATCGGTTGAGGGAAAGGGGTAGTTTACCTGCAACGGTTTTTTTTTTAGCAAGGGTAATTTTGTTTGTTTGGCAAACGATAACAGCCGCAAATTCAAACAGAATCAAATAATGTTTCGCATACAGCCCTGAATTGTAGAGTTCTCAAGATCTGTTGATTTTGGTGAAGATCGGTTAAGGGAAAGGGGTAGTTTACCTGCAACGTTTTTTTAACAAGGGTATTTTTTTCTATGGCAAACGATAACTGCCGCAAATTCAAACAGAATCAAATAACTTTTTGCATACAGCCCTGATTTGTAGAGTACTCACGACCTATTGTTTTTGGTGAAGATCGGTTGAGGGAAAGGGGTAGTTTACCGGCAACGGTTTTTTTTTATCAAGGGAAATTTTTTTTTTTGCCAAACGATAACAGCCGCAAATTCAAACAGAATCAAATAATGTTTCGCATACAGCCTTGATTTGTAGAGTTCTCAAGACCTATTGTTTTTGGTGACGATCGGTTAAGGGAAAGGGGTAGTTTACCTGTAACGTTTTATGTTTTAACAAGGGTATTTCCTATGGCAAACGATAACAGCCGTAAATTCAAACAGAATCAAAAGATTATTTGCATACAGCCCTAAATTGTAGAGTTCTCAAGACCTATTGTTTTTGGTGAAGATCGGTTAAGGGAAAGGGGTAGTTTACCTACAACGTTTTTTTAACAAGGTTATTTTCTATGGCAAACGATAACAGCCGCAAATTCAAACATAATCAAATAATTTTTTGCATACATCAGTGAATTGTAGAGGACTCAAGGCCATTAGATTTTGGTGAAGATCGGTTAAGGGGAAGGGGTAGTTTACCTGCAACCTTTTACGTTTTAACAAGAGTAAAGTACTTGAAAATTCATTTAAACTTTTTCAAACAATGGTAATTGCTAAAAATAAAATAATTTTGTTGCCAGGCAATAAAATTATAATTTTTTCATTTTAATGTAAATTATGTATATATTAGAAAATATATCGTGCTTGGCAGGCAAGCATATTTCAGATTATAAGTCTTAGAATATGGAAGTCAAGTATGGTTCTCCATACCGATATTTTGCCACCACCATACTTCCATTCCTTAAGGAATATGGAAGTAAAAGATAACATAATCAAATTAATTCTTTATTTTTAAAATACTATGTACAATTCGTTTTGATTATCTTTCTCAGCGTTTTTACCCAAAGCACGCTGATATTTTCAGTTTCGTTCTGAGTGTACATATTACAAATAATTTTATAATTAATTAGAACATTGAAGTCATGTATGGTTCTCCATGTTCCTTTAAGGAAATGGAAGTATGGTGATGGCAAAAAAAATCGTGTTCGAGATTATTGCAGATTCTGATTGTACTACACTCAAAACATGAAAAAAGTCGTTTTTCGAAAAGTGTCTGTGTGTGTGTCTGTGTGTCTGTCTGTGTGTCTATCTGTAGATTTTTTTCTATGGCAAACGATAACAGCCGCAAATTCAAACAGAATCAAATAATGTTTTGCATACAGCTCTGATTTGTAGAGTACTCACGACCTATTGTTTTTGGTGAAGATCGGTTAAGGGGAAGGGGTAGTTTACCTGCAATGTTTTTTTATCAAGGGTATTTTTCTATGGCAAACGATAACAGCCGCAAATTCAAACAGAATCAAATAATTTTTTGCATATTCCCTGAATTGTCGATATCTCAAGGACTTTCGATTTTGATGAAGATCGGTTAAGGGGAAGGGTAGTTTACCTGCAGCCTTTTACGTTTCAACAACAGTAAAGTACTTGAAAATTCATTTAGACTTTTTGAAACAATGGTAATTGTTAAAAATAAAATAATTTTGTTGCCAGGCAATAAAATTAGAATTTTTTCATTTTAATGTAAATTATGTATGAGTTAATATACATGTATAAAATAATATATCGTTCGTGGCAGGCAAGCATATCTCAGTTATGTAATGTTTACGTTTCCATTTATTATTATGACTACCGCAATAAAAAGTCAGGGAAGACACACACACACACACACACACACACACACACACACACACACACACACACACACACACACACACACACACACACACACACACACACACACACACACACACACACACACACACACACACACACACACACAATTCGCGTTATTTCTGGCCTCACTCATGTTTATTTTCTTATATTTGCACGCTTTTTAAATGGTAAGTGCCGAAACCCATACCAACATAACGCGTGCAAGCCGAAAAAGTGTCCAGCGTGGATAGCGATTTGCTTCCTGTGGATCGCAGGGCAGTGTAATTGCACGTGTTTACAGAGGAACGATTCATATACAGACTTTTCATCTTTAGGGAATGAAACCTCTGCAAGATGCTGAGGGTCCATGAGTGACTCCGGAGCGCTCCTTCTTTTTCGCGTGTTTGTTCTGTGAAACATACACTGTAGATTCGCAGCTTTACTCTAAGTAACGCTCAATAGGAAATGTTGAAAATTTTTGTCCACGGTGTACCCTCATACACACTAAACCTGCTCTGATGTTTTAATTACGGACATCATAATATTAAAACTTTGGAAACTTGAGCACTACTTAATGGAGATCAAACATTAACTTATACAAGCCATTAATTTTATGCAATTTTGTATATATATTGTACAACATTATCGGCAACAAAGAAGTAGTTTTTGTTAAAATTCCTTCCCGGGATGTTTGACCATAGTCCAATGTTTTCTACAAAACCAGACGTTTCGGCAATGCCATCGACTTCCATCATCAGTGAAAATCGAGTGCGATAACGTGAGGTGGTATACGTTAGTGACCACAGTACTGTGGTTAAGGCTGAAGCAGTAAGTAGAAAGAAGTAGTTTCTATAGTAATATTTCATTTCGAAAATGATTTAAATATAAATCTTAGAACATGGTGTGACGATTTTAAAAGAGGAAAAAATGAAATAAAAGAAATTTAAAATAATTTAAAATCTCACATTAAAACTGAACATAAACCCCTAATGAAAATGATAATGTAACCCCGCCATAATACCCAAAATAAATAGTTTTAAAACTAAAAAGAATTCTATAATAAAATTGCGATAACACCCCTTAATAATTAACCCGGCTTTAACCTGCCGAAACCGGAATCAACACGCATAATTACCCGTGAATATGACTAATAATTGTATTAAATCGGAACTTGATAAAAAACATAATGATGTACAATAATAAAATAATAAGTAAGAGATACCGTAGTATAATTAAATATAGTTAAATATGTCAGAGGATAAACGAGTAAATATTAATCGAATATGGAACTACTTTTATGCTGAATAGTAAGTGAAGCGAGATTACTACTCTCACACCTTAACTAATAAACCACTTGCAATGGAGCGGTCGAAGCGTAAACAGCATACTGCCGAGATGCGGTATAATAATTATATTTTCAAAAGTAAATAAACTCACAGTTGAGATGTAGCGGCACTAAATATAAATTTAAACAACATGTGAACCGCGAATATAATCTACAAGTATAATTAAGGTAAATATGTAGTGAACAAGTGAGTGTGAATGAGAATTGAGCGTCTATGACATCTCTGGGAATCTAAACAATAAAGTGTATGTAATTAGAAATATGGTGAAATTATAATGTGAAACTCAATAACTAAATCAACATGTGACGTGATTACAAGTGAATAAAACTTTTGTGTAAAAGTCCAAAACAACAAGCGATTACTACAACTAATTAAAAAGGAGAGAACCAGGACTCACCATGACTAAAATGACATCGGAACTTCACCAACAACAGAAACCTGATCTTCAGAAGAAAGCTACAAGACACCAGGACAACCGATAGAGTCGCCGATTCGCCGAGGATGATACCCACAGGTGACACTGAACTTTGAATTCAGTGGTTCAAAACTTGAAGTATAATATTGTATGATAAACACTAAATAGATAAAAACTGAACGTTAAGTAAAACAAGAAAGACTGATTTAATTAAATTAAATGTAATTTCATGTTTAGCAATAACATGCGTTAATTTAAATAATTTTTGGTTAAATAAAGCAGTATTTAAGATAACACAAGAATAAATATTATAAATGTAATATCATATGCTGAAACGAAGTACTCGGATCCGAGGGTATTAATAAAAGAAAAACTATGCTAACTCAGTACTAAATTACTCTAATTCTCTTTGTACAGGAGGTACAAATGTTTTAACTTTAATATACTCATTGCTAAATTTATGTAATAAAGAGATGTCATGGTTATCCAAAAGGTGAGTGAATATATCTACCAAATCCCTTGTCAATATCCCTCAATTCACGGGACCCTATTTAACATTTGTGTACGTAATAGTTATTTATGATTTTGTAAAGATTATGGCAGCCTGTTTAATTGACCTGAGCCAATTAACCAGGTTCCCGAATTGTAACGTGTGCAATACGTTTCAAATGCGCAACTCTGCTTAATTGCTGAATAAATGATATTTAGCAAAATAAAATACTCTGTGTTTGTCATTTAATATGTGGTAGAATTATTCACTCTATGAATGTTAATTTAAAATACGCAAAAGGAAGAATTAAAGTAAGTAAAATCAGAATTAGGATAATGTGTTTTTATAATCATTATGTGGTGTAATAATATAATATAATAATAATTTAAACAATGTAAGACCAGGGTAAAACCTGTTTAAAAATGCATTCCCCAACTTGTCTGTTTAACGACAATCTCAGACAAGAAAATGACCTGTTCCCGCTTGTACCAAACTATCCCTTTGTTACGCTCTGCCACCTCGAGTTAGACAATACATCACCTCCCTCTATTGTATTACCAAGTGTGTGACCCCTTGCCCAGTAACAAAAGATTTCAGACATTGTTGAAAATTAAAAAAAAAGTAAATAATTTTATTATTAAAATGCGCCACTGTTTTTGGTTTCATTTTGTGTAAATAAACGAGTTCGAAACAAAAAAGAAACCGTTTCTTAAATCTGACCAAAATAATAATAATAAATAATAAGTCATTTAAAATAAAAAGATTAATAATATCGTAAATTATTATAACACGTTAGTATAATTATCATTATACAAGTGTGTTAGTGGGATAAGTAAAAAGAAATTAATAATAAAAATATGTGTGAATAATGTAAACACCCGGTTGTGTCCTGCTTGAAAATAATTCCCTAGCCACCAGCTATTGTTAAATGGAACAATAGAGAAATATTCACCCTCGAGTTAACTTCCCCCTTTGTACGCATAAACGATGCCATTGTTTGAAGAAAACTAGTCTGACCTACATTCCAGCGTAACAGCTGATCGTTTAAATAAAAACTAATGCTAATGTTTAATAATAACTGTTAATAAATGTTTACCATGTACTAAAATGTTTAGGAAATAATTGTGTAGTATAGCAGAGGAAATAATATTATGACTTAAATTTCAAATGAATAAATGACGTAGTTAACCCTCCCTTGTTAAATAAAAAAATTAAACCCCATGTCCCAAATCAGTAACCTTGTAAACTGAGCCAAATAAAAAAAAAAACAAAGTAAATAAAGTGTCCTAAATAATTATGGCAAGTCGATAGGAAATAATTCTAGGTAGTTTTTTTTAAAACCCCAAAGTAATAATAAGTGAATAATAATAAGGCTGAATAAATCTTAAGTTAAACTAAATTTGTGGAACTTGTAGCAGTAAATAAAAGAGAGGTAAATAATAATACGAGAAACGTTGCATAGTGAACGCACCAGTTGTGGCCAGTAAGAGAACAATAAAGCGTGTTAAGAAATTTGTAGTAAGCAGCCACACTCTCCCTATTGTGATAAACCGTTGCCTCCCTAAACAATGAATACCACCGCGCGTGAAATACAATGAATTGAGTAAAGTGTCTCCCCTTCCGCATAGTTTGTCTAGTTATGGTTAAAGAGATAATAAGAATTACCATCGTGAGATTCCGCTTCTCTCAAGTAACTATAATCTAGAGTGGAGTATGGGATCCTCTTTAGATTATTTTAGAAGTAAGTCTATGGTATATAATCAAGATAGAATTATATACATGTAAAGTAACTAGTCACAACGGCGCCGGCTGAAAAAGATAATGATGAGGCAAAAAAAGGTGCCAAGAGTTCATTTATGAATGCTGAAAGCTAACCTGTAGAGTTAGAGTAAGCTGATGTCAGTCGGGCCACGATATTGTGAGTTACTGTAATTAGGGAAATTAGTATTATAAGTTAGTACTGTAAGAAGTGAGATAAAGGGAATTTCACGAAGGCGAACATTTAAATGAGAACAAGATCATTTAAAGAGAGATAGAAAAAACAAACCTTGCAATAATAATAAATAATGATAATAATAAGGAAATTTCACACGTTACGCCCCAAGCATACTCTCGGTCCGTTGCTGACCATATTTTCAGGAGTCTGTGTTGGTTAAGAGGCGGAGTATGTGACGATTTAAATTGTAACCATTATTAAAATGAAAGAAATAAAAAAAAATTAAGGTTGCGAGCCATTAACCATTTAAATCTCACAATAATAATAAAAACATGTAGGTATTAAGTGTGAAAGGAAGAAGTAATTAATTAGGGCAAAGAAACTGTAATAAAGAGGCATATTGTAAATAATTATTATTGTCGTATTTAACCCTTGCTTGCTATCAGGCGCCTACCTGTTGATTCCGGACTCGACATGTTTTCCGAGTCTTCTGTAATTATGAATAAAATAAAAAACTAATGTTAATAATTAAAGAATCTGAAGACACAGATAGTCACTAAAATAACTCATTTAAATTATGTATTTTTATCTAGGGATAGTTTGTATAAATAAAAATGTTTATTTAGAGAGAGACAGGGACTATATTCTCGCGGAATAAACACCCCACTACCTCTTACGCAGTGGAAGCGGGCGAAAAATCTCTCTCTCGCTATGAAGACTCCAAGCAGTGCACACGCACGAGCAAAAGCTCTGTTGGAATGTTGTGTGATTTGTTGTTAGTTTGGCTTATTTCAAATGTAGTTTATTAACTGCTACACAAAAGAGTGTAACATGTAACATTAATTAAAATATCTGTATGGAGAACCATACATGACTTCCATATTCTAAGATTTATATTTAAATCTTAATATCGCCTGCCAAGCGCGATATATTTTCTCTTATACATGATGTACATTAAAATGAAAAAATTTTAATTTTATTGCTTGGCAAAAAAATTATTTTATTTTTAACAATTACCATTCTTTGAAAAAGTTTAAATAAATTTTCAAGTACTTTACTCTTGTTAAAACGTAAAAGGTTGCAGGTAAACTACCCCTTCCCCTTAACCGATCTTCACCAAAATCGAAAGTCCTTGAGAACTCTACAATTCAGGGACGTATGCAAAAAATTATTTGATTCTGTTTGAATTTGCGGCAGTTATCGTTTGCCATAGAAAATACGCTTCATAAAAAAACGTTGCAGGTAAACTACCCCTTCCCCTTAACCGATCTTCACCAAAAACAAAAGGTCTTGAGTACTCTACAAATCAGGGCTGTATGCGAAACATTATTTGATTCTGTTTGAATTTGCGGCAGTTATCGTTTGCCATAGAAAAAAAATCTACAGACACACACACAGACAGATAGACAGACAGACAGACAGACAGACAGACACACACACACACACACACACACACACACACACACACACACACACACACACACACACACACACACAGACACTTTTCGGAAAACGACTTTTTTTCATGTTTTGAGTGTAGTAGAATCAGAATCTGCAATAATCTCGAACACGATTTTTTTTGCCATCACCATACTTCCATTCCTTAAGGAAATATCGGTATGGAGAACCATACATGACTTCCATATTCTAAGATTTATATTTAAAATCATTTTCAGCCAAACAGCCAGGGAAGGAATTTTAACAAAAAAATACTTCTTTGTTGCCAATAACGAAGTACACATACAAAAAAAAATTATCCCCTCCCCCTTCAACTATAATTTTGATTTATAGAAAATTACCCCCAGCCCGTTCAACTAGCCTCTTCATTTATAGATATTTCATCTACGTTTCTACAGTGGATTATTAAGATCTTATCAGGATACTTTATCAAAATTAAGTACTTTACTCATGTTACAACAAAAAATGTTTCAGGTAAACTGCCCTTTCCCCGTAACCGATCTTCACCAAAATCAACAGACATTGAGTTCTCTATAGCTCAGGCACATATGTAAAAAATTATTTGATTCTGTTTGAATTTACGGCAGTTATGGTTCGTCATATAAAAAATTACCCATGTTAAAACATAAAACATGAGATTTATAAAACATATCTAAGATTTATATTTAAAATCATTTTTGAAATAAAATATTTTCATAGAACCTACTAACGCTGGGGAAATCTGAGGAGCCAATCAGAGTTGGGCCTACCTGTCACTCTGCTGAATTTGGTGGGAAGCCCTGTCACTGTCGTCAAAGTATCAGCCTTGACAGGGTCCTCTTTTTCTGCAAAATGGGAGAGGAGGCTTGAGATGGAGTGAGTGACATGGTCCCCACCTCAATGAAGAACCCATTGTTTTATAAAAATATATTTAAATTTTGAAAACTGAAAATTCTTTTCTTGTTGTAAATATTTATATTATATAATCAAAATGACTTTATCAAAAAATAAACATTATTTTTTTATAATAAGTACTTACATATGTTTCTTAATATGCTTACTTTTTCTTCAATGTTGATGATCATTTCCAAACATTCTGACAAAATTGTATCTACAGAACAGTTAACATTCCCCAGGTTTCCATTTCTGCTAATTTCTCATTACACCTTCCACTGACGTATTATTAACCATTTCATAAACTATCGTATAATCTTTTCAGATTTTGTGGTACAAAATCTGAAATTTTCAGACTGCCTGGCAACAAAATTATTTTATTTTCAACAATTACCATTGTTTGAAAAAGTTTAAATGAATTTTCAAGTACTTTACTCTTGTTAAAACGTAAAAGGTTGCAGGTAAACTACCCCTTCCCCTTAACTGAAAATCTAAAGGCCTTGAGTCCTCTACAATTCACTGACGTATGCATAAAATTATTTGATTCTGTTTGAATTTGCGGCTGTTATCGTTTGCCATAGAAAATACCCTTGTTAAAAAAACGTTGCAGGTAAACTACCCCTTTCCCTTAACCGATCTTCACCAAAAACAATAGGTCTTGAGAACTCTACAATTTAGGGCTGTATGCAAATAATCTTTTGATTCTGTTTGAATTTGCGGCTGTTATCGTTTGCCATAGGAAATACCCTTGTTAAAACATAAAACGTTACAGGTAAACTACCCCTTTCCCTTAACCGATCTTCACCAAAAACAATAGGTCTTGAGAACTCTACAATTCAGGGCTGTATGCGAAACATTATTTGATTCTGTTTGAATTTGCGGCTGTTATCGTTTGCCAAAAAAAAAAAAATTTCCCTTGATAAAAAAAAACCGTTGCAGGTAAACTACCCCTTTCCCTCAACCGATCTTCACCAAAAACAATAGGTCGTGAGTCCTCTACAAAAAAGGGCTGTATGCAAAAAATTATTTGATTCTGTTTGAATTTGCGGCAGTTATCGTTTGCCATAGAAAAAAAATCTACAGACAGACACACAGACAGACACACACACAGACACTTTTCGGAAAACGACTTTTTTTCATGTTTTGAGTGTAGTAGAATCAGAATCTGCAATAATCTCGAACACGATTTTTTTTGCCATCACCATACTTCCATTCCTTAAGGAATATGGAAGTAATATGGAAGTAAAAATACGCTTGATAAAAAATGTTGCAGGTAAACTACCCCTTCCCCTCAACCGATCTTCACCAAAAACAATAGGTCTTGAGTACTCTACAAATCAGGGCTGTATGCAGAAAATTATTTGATTCTGTTTGAATTTGCGGCTGTTATCGTTTGCCATAGAAAATACCCTTGTTAAAAAAACGTTGTAGGTAAACTACCCCTTTCCCTTAACCGATCTTCACCAAAAACAATAGGTCTTGAGAACTCTACAACTCAGAGCTGTATGCGAAACATTATTTGATTCTGTTTGAATTTGCGGCTGTTATCGTTTGCCAAAAAAAAAAAATTTCCCTTGATAAAAAAAACCGTTGCAGGTAAACTACCCCTTCCCCTCAACCGATCTTCACCAAAAACAATAGGTCGCGAGTACTCTACAAATCAGGGCTGTATGCAAAATATTATTTGATTCTGTTTGAATTTGCGGCAGTTATCGTTTGCCATAGAAAATACGCTTGATAAAAAACGTTGCCGGTAAACTACCCCTTCCCCTCAACCGATCTTCACCAAAAACAACAGGTCTTGAGAACTCTACAATTTAGGGCAGTATGCAAAACATTATTTGATTATGTTTGAATTTGCGGCTGTTATCGTTTGCCACAGTAAATACCATTGTTAAAACATAAAACGGTACAGGTAAACTACCTCTTTCCCTTAACCGATCTTTACCAAAATCAACAGATCGTGAGAACTCTACAATTCAGGGCTGTATGCGAAACATTATTTGATTCTGTTTGAATTTGCGGCTGTTATCGTTTGCCAAACAAACAAAATTACCCTTGATAAAAAAAAACCGTTGCCGGTAAACTACCCGTTTCCCTCAACCGATCTTCACCAAAAACAATAGGTCGCGAGTACTCTACAAATCAGGGCTGTATGCTAAAAATTATTTGATTCTGTTTGAATTTGCGGCTGTTATCGTTTGCCATAGAAAAAAAATTACAGACACACACACACAGATAGACAGACAGACAGACACACAGACACTTTTCGGAAAACGATTTTTTTTTATGTTTTGAGTGTAGTAGAATCAGAATCTGCAATAATCTCGAACACGATTTTTTTTGCCATCACCATACTTCCATTCCTTAAGGAATATGGAAGTAAAATCAGAAACGTGGTAACAAGAAGAAATATGTGACAACAAAAGTACGAGTATTAATAACGATGACTGCTAACTTCACCAACTGACGACACCTTTCTACATCCTACCCGGAGATGTGAACTACCCGAATTTGCAACTCTAGTAGACCCGACAGAAGATGCATTTCGAGACATCAAAGAATCTACGCCTACCATCGTAGAAGGTTCGACCTAGACTGCAGACGTTTAAGCCTTTAATGACTAAGACCAGACCTAGATGAGGACGACGCTTTTAAGGATTCCCAAGACGGACACTCACGGAGGAAATTTCTACATACCAAATTAAAGGTGACTCGATAGCACGTCTATCGAGGAATAAATAATAATTATAATTGTAACACAATACACTTTAAAAGAGAGACTTTTCAGAGACGATTAAACTTGTAAAGATAAAAAAGAATTAACTCTAAGAATTTAATGTAACTATTCAGACATCATACATTGTAACAGTTTAAATCTTAATGTATCGTAGTATAATTAATACCATTCTTCAAATGGAATAATAATGAAGCATAAAACTAAAGGTCTTGCAAGCTAATATCATGAATTGAATATAATTAAAAGTTTGATGACTAAATACCTAAGGTTACCCGGATCCGTGGTATAGCTAAATAAAATCTGTTGTGATCCCAAAGTTTAAATAAAGAATTCAAATAACGTTAATAATTCAATTAGTAATGTCATGGGATCTATCTTTTGAGTAAATGTTATTTTTTTAAATGTTTAATAAAGAGAAGTCTTCTTGTTACACACATATACTGAGTACATAAATCAACAGTTTTCCCATTCCCTGATTCCTTTTATATTTACTCTGTGTTGTTCTGATTAAATTTCAGCTCGTCGAATAAGGCAGCCTTAATAATTGGCAGAACCAATTATTTCGGGTTCCCCAAGTTATAACACTAGAGAAGATGTTATAATGGAAGTCATGTATGGTTCTCCATACCGATATTTTTCATGTTTTGAGTGTAGTACAATCAGAATCTGCAATAATCTCGAACACGATTTTTTTTGCCATCACCATACATCCATTTCCATAAGGAACATGGAAGTAATATCGGTATGGAGAACCATACATGACTTCCATATTCTAAGATTTATATTTAAAATCATTTTCAGCCAAACAGCCAGGCTGTGTCTTACCTGCCTTTTTATTGCTGTATTAAATGAAAAATATTATATTACATTAAAATGAAAAAATTATAATTTTATTGCCTGGCAACAAAATTATTTTATTTTTAACAATTACCATTGTTTCAAAAAGTTTAATTAAATTTTCAAGTACTTTACTCTTGTTAAAACGTAAAAGGTTGCAGGTAAACTACCCCTTCCCCTTAACCGATCTTCACCAAAATCGAAAGTCATTGAGACCTCTACAATTCAGGGATGTATGCAAAACATTATTTGATTCTGTTTGAATTTGCGGCTGTTATCGTTTGCCATAGAAAATACGCTTGTTAAAAAAACGTTGCAGGTAAACTACCCCTTTCCCTCAACCGATCTTCACCAAAAACAATAGGTCGCGAGTACTCTGCAAATCAGGGCTGAATGCAAAAAATTATTTGATTCTGTTTGAATTTGCGGCAGTTATCGTTTGCCATAGAAAAAAAATCTACAGACACACACACAGACAGACAGACACACACACAGACACTTTTCGGAAAACGACTTTTTTTCATGTTTTGAGTGTAGTAGAATCAGAATCTGCAATAATCTCGAACACGATTTTTTTTCCCATCACCATACTTCCATTCCTTAAGGAATATGGAAGTAAATATCGGTATGGAGAACCATACATGACTTCCATATTCTAAGATTTATATTTAAAATCATTTTCAGCCAAACAGCCATGCTGTGTCTTACCTGCCTTTTTATTGCTGTATTAAATGAAAAATATTATATTACATTAAAATTAAAAAATTATAATTTTATTGCCTGGCAACAAAATTATTTTATTTTTAACAATTACCATTGTTTCAAAAAGTTTAAATAAATTTTCAAGTACTTTACTCTTGTTAAAACGTAAAAGGTTGCAGGTAAACTACCCCTTCCCCTTAACCGATCTTCACCAAAAATAAAAGGTCTTGAGTACTCTGCAAATCAGGGCTGTATGCAAAACATTATTTGATTCCGTTTGAATTTGCGGCTGTTATCGTTTGCCATAGAAAATACCCTTGTTAAAAAAACGCTACAGGTAAACTACCCCTTTCCCTCAACCGATCTTCACCAAAAACAACAGGTCTTGAGGACTCTACAACTTAGGGCTGTATGCAAATAATCTTTTGATTCTGTTTGAATTTGCGGCTGTTATCGTTTGCCATAGGAAATACCCTTGTTAAAACATAAAACGTTACAGGTAAACTACCCCTTTCACTTAACCGATCTTCACCAAAATCAACAGATCTTGAGAACTCTACAATTCAGGGCTGTATGCGAAACATTATTTGATTCTGTATGAATTTGCGGCTGTTATCGTTTGCCAAACAAACAAAATTACCCTTGCTAAAAAAAAACCGTTGCAGGTATACTACACCTTTCCCTCAACCGATCTTCACCAAAAACAATAGGTCGCGAGTACTCTACAAATCAGGGCTGTATGCAAAAAATTATTTGATTCTGTTTGAATTTGCGGCAGTTATCGTTTGCCATAGAAAAAAAATCTATAGACACACAGACACACACACACAGACACTTTTAGGAAAACGACTTTTTTTCATGTTTTGAGTGTAGTAGAATCAGAATCTGCAATAATCTCGAACACAATTTTTTTTGCCATCACCATACTTCCATTCCTTAAGGAATATGGAAGTAAAAACCATACATGACCTCCATATTCTAAGATTTATATTTAAAATCATTTTCAGCCAAACAGCCAGGCTGTGTCCTACCTGCCTTTTTACTGCTGTATTAAATGAAAAATATTATATTGCATTAAAATGAAAAAATTATAATTTTATTGCCTGGCAACAAAATTATTTTATTTTTAACAATTACCATTGTTTCAAAAAGTTTAAATAAATTTTCAAGTACTTTACTCTTGTTAAAACGTAAAAGGTTGCAGGTAAACTACCCCTTCCCATTAACCGATCTTCACCAAAATCGAAAGTCATTGAGACCTCTACAATTCAGGGACGTATGCAAAAAATTATTTGATTCTGTTTGAATTTGCGGCTGTTATCGTTTGCCATAAAAAATACGCTTGTTAAAAAAACGTTGCAGGTAAACTACCCCTTCCCCTTAACCGATCTTCACCAAAACAATAGGTCTTGAGTACTCTACAAATCAGGGCTGTATGCAAAACATTATTTGATTCTGTTTGAATTTGCGGCTGTTATCGTTTGCCATAGAAAATACCCTTGTTAAAAAAACGTTGCAGGTAAACTACCCCTTTCCCTCAACCGATCTTCACCAAAAACAATAGGTCTTGAGAACTCTACAATTTAGGGCTGTATGCAAATAATCTTTTGATTCTGTTTGAATTTGCGGCTGTTATCGTTTGCCATAGAAAATACCCTTGTTAAAACATAAAACGTTACAGGTAAACTACCCCTTTCCCTTAACCGATCTTCACCAAAAACAATAGGTCTTGAGTACTCTACAAATCAGGGCTGTATGCAAAACATTATTTGATTCTGTTTGAATTTGCGGCTGTTATCGTTTGCCATAGAAAATACCCTTGTTTTAAAAAAAACGTTGCAGGTAAACTACCCCTTTCCCTCAACCGATCTTCACCAAAAACAATAGGTCGCGAGTACTCTGCAAATCAGGACTGCATGCAAAAAATTATTTGATTCTGTTTGAATTTGCGGTAGTTATCGTTTGCCATAGAAAAAAAATCTACAGACACACAGACAGACACACAGACAGACACTTTTCGGAAAACGACTTTTTTCATGTTTTGAGTGCAGTAGAATCAGAATCTGCAATAATCTCGAAGACGATTTTTTTTGCCATCACCATACTTCCATTCCTTAAGGAATATGGAAGTAAAATTACCCCCGATAAAAAAACGTTGCAGGTAAACTACCCCTTCCCCTTAACCGATCTTCACCAAAACCAACAGGTCTTGAGAACTCTAGAATTTACGGCTGTATGCAAATAATCATATGATTCTGTTTGAATTTGCGGCTGTTATCGTTTGCCATAGAAAATTCCCTTGTTAAAACATAAAAAGTTGCAGGTAAACTACCCCTTTCCCTTAACCGATCTTCACCAAAACCAATTGATCTTGAGAACTCTATAACTCAGGGCTGTATGCAAAAAACTAGTTGATTCTGTTTGAATTTGCGGCTTTTATCGTTTGCCATAGAACAAAATTCCTCTTTGTTTAAAAAAAACTGTCTCCAGTAAACTACCCCTTTCCCTTAACCGATCTTCACCAAAATCAATAGGTCTTGAGTACTCAACAAATCAGGGCTACGTGCAAAAAATTATTTGATTCTGTTTGAATTTGCGACTCTTATCGTTTGCCATAGAAAATACCCTTTTAAAACATAAAACGTTGCTGGTAAACTACTCCTTTCCCTTAACCGATCTTCACCTAAAACAATAGATCTTGAGTACTCAACAGGTCAGGGCTGCATGCTAAACATTATTTGATTCTGTGTGAATTTGCGACTCTTATCGTTTGTCATATAAAATACCCTTGTTAAAACATAAAACGTAGCAGGTAAACTACCCCTTTCCCTTAACCGATCTTCACCAAAAACAATAGGTCTTGAGAATTCTACAATTCAGGGCTGTATGCAAAAGAGTAGTTGATTCTGTTTGAATTTGCGGCTGTTATCGTTTGCCATAGTATAACCTCTTCTCTTGAGTTATAACAGAGGGAACCCAAAGTAATTGGTTCGGCCAATTACTTCAGGCTGCCTTATTCGGGACGAGCTGAAATTTAAACAGAACAACACACATTAAATATAAAAGGAATCATGGAAGGGAAAACTGTTGATTTATGTACTCAGTATATGTGTGCAACAAGAAGATTTCCCTTTATTAAACATTTAAAATAAAACAAATGACATTTACTCAAAAACAGATCCCATTACATTATTAATTAAATTATTAACTTGTTTAAATTGCTTTATATAGACTGTGGGATCACAACAAATTATATTTAGCCTTTCCCCGGATCCGGGTAACCATTTGGTATTTAGTCTTTAAACTTTAAACATTAATTATATTCACTTCAAGATATTAGCTTGCAAGACTGTTACTTTTACTTTTACTTTTACTTTTTTTGTTTCATTATTATTCCATTTGAAGAATGGTATTAATTATACTACGATACGTTAAAATCTAAACTGTTACAATTGTAAGAAGCCTGAATAGTTACCATTAAATTCTTAGATTTAAATTTTTATATTCTTATAAAGTCAATCGTCTCTGAAAGTCTCTTTAAGAGAGTATTGTGTTACAATTACTATTATTATTATTCCTCGATAGACGTGCTATCGAGTCACCTTTAATTTGGGATGTAGAAGTCTCCTCCATATGGTTACATCTTGGGAATCCTAAGAGCGTCGTCCTCGTCTAGGTCTGGTCTCAGTTGTTCACGGCTTAAACGTCTGCAGGATAGAGTAGGCCTTCTACACAGGTACTCGTTGATTCTCAGAAGTCTCGAACTGCATTATCGTCGGGTGTACTAGAGTTGTAATTCTGATGATTCATGTCTCCAGGTAGGATGTTGTGAAGAGTCGTCAATCGGAGAAGATAGCTGTTATAGTTATTAACACTCGTACTATTGGTTGACACATATTTCTTCTTGTTACAATGTTTTTTAACTTTTCTTTTTCTTAACGTTACATATTACACTCTTTTGTAGCAGTTAGTAAAATACATAAGAATTAATCCAAACTAATAACCAATCACATAACATTTCAACAGAGCATTTCGCTCGTGCGTGTGTACTGCTTGGAGTCGTCATAGCGAGAGAGAGATTTTTCGTCCGCTACCACTGGTGCAGGACAATAGATAGTGGGGTGCTTATTCCGCGAGAATATAGTCCCGGTCTCTCTCTAAAGAAAACTTTTTATTTATACAAACTATCGCTAGATAAAAATACATCATTTAAATTAGTTGTTTTCGTGACTATCTGTGTCTTCAGATTCTTTAATTATTAACATTATTTTTCTATATTATTTTAATTACAGAAGACTCGGTAAACATGTCGAGTCCGGTATCAACAGGTAGGCGCCTGATAACAAGCAAACGGTTAAATGCGACAATAATAATTATTTACAATATGTCTTTTCTTTACCGTTTCTTTGCCCTTATTAATTACTACTTCCATTCACACTTAGTACCTACATGTTTTTTTATTATCATTGTGAGATTTAAATGGTTAATTGTTCGCAACTTAAAATTTTTTTATTTCTTTATTTTTTTTTTTAATTGTCACAATTTAAATCGTCACATACTCCGCCTCTTAACCAACACCGACTCCGGAAAATTTGGTTAGATACGTACCGAGAGTATGCTTGGGGAGTACAGTGTTAAATTTCTCTCACCCGTTTCTAGCTGTATGTAATTACTAACAGCATCGGTCGTTCTTGACTTGCTGATTCTTACTATTTATACATATACTTCATATTTTACACACTAATTCGATTACTACATAAAATTCACACACTATAAAAGTATTTTCAACATTCTAAATTTTCTTAACTCTACTACTTATGACTACTACCGGATTTTTCTTTTTCTTGAGAGTTTCTCTAGTTATAGAATTTACTCTTTAATTACTCCATTTTTTTTTTTTATTATTGGATGTCAGCTGACTTCTTGCTTTGCTCTACTTTCGATGAAGAGGATTCAAGGTTGATCAGGCCTCGTACCTACTTATACGACAAGGTAGCCAAAGGTTACTTAAGTACTTTTGCAGTTGAGTACTAAACATTGTCTTCACATTTATTTATTTAATTGGCACTCTACTATTTTCTTCTTCAAGATAACGTTTTATCTGTGAAATATGTGTCCTTCGCACATATTTGTGAGTAGAGGGTTCATACAGAGTTACAGTTACCGGAGTTAAGTATTTTTGAATTTGATAAGGACCGCACCATCTGTATGATAGCTTGGAAGTTGTCTTATCGACTGCACTACTCGTTGGGTGCGTTTTATACATAACTAAGTCTCCGATTTGGTACTTTACTTTATTATTATTATTCTTTTGCTCGTAATATTTCCTTGACTTCGCTAAGTTTGTTCGTAAATTAGCACGCGCTTCATTCCATATTTTCCTAATATTTTTATCCCTAATTTCAAGGGGTAATAATTCATGTATTTTCCACTTTGTGGATAATGGGTGGTTAGGTTTATACTTGAACAATAATTCGAATGGGGTAGACTTATGTCCTTCATGATATGCCGAATTAAAGGCGAATTGTATCCAGGATAGGTTCTGGTCCCACGAAGTATGGTCGTTAGCATGGTAGGCTATTAAAGCAGATTTTAGGTTTCGCAAATACCTCTCAGCTATATTACCTTGCGGACGATACTCTGTAGTGGTAATGTGGTCTATACCTAGTTTGAAACACATGTTCCTGAATTCCTTAGACTTAAACTGTGGTCCGTTGTCCGACACTAGATGGACTGGAATACCGAATTCTTTGAATAATCTATTCTGTAGAATGCTTACTGTTGTCGTAGCTAAAGCTCGCCGCATGGGGTACATCCAGACGAATTTACTAAAAGAATCTACGCAAATTAGTAACATTGTATTTCCTGATTTGGAACGTGGGTAGGGTCCAGAAAAGTCTAAATAAATTTTGGAGAATGGGGTAGCAGGGATCTCAGATATTAACTGACTTATTTGGCTGTTTCTCGCTGGTTTGCTGAGTGCACACAACTTACACCTTTTTACAAAGTTAGCAATCTCACTGCTCATATTTTCCCAGTGGTATTCTCTACGAATCCGATGTATGGTTTTATTTATTCCCATATGTGCTCCAATGGGGGAAGAGTGATAATATTCCATTAGCATAGGTTTAATAATATCCGGGGCGATGATTCGTGAATATTTTCCGTTCGCTATTCTACAACATAATACTTTCTTACTTAATAGGTATTTTTCTGACTTGTTTCCTTTTTCAAGTTGTTCGATAATCGGACTCAAGCGTGGGTCTTGTAGTTGATAATGGGCTAAATCCGTAAATGCAAGAGGAAATTCGGTAATTAACGTATTAATAATCGGTGTCTCTCTACTCTTGTTTTCGTAATTATTACTACTCGGCTGGAACATACGTGACAGGGTATCGGCAACAACGTTTTGGGTGCCTCTAATATGTTGTACTTTAAACTTAAAACAATTTAATCTTAATACCCCTCTTCCGATACGACCTAATTGTTTTGGGTGATTTAGTAGCCAGGATAAAGCTTGATTATCTGTTTCTAACAAAAACTCCTTATGTTCTAAAAATGGTTTGAACTTCTCAAACGCGAAAACGATAGCTAAACATTCTAATTCGTAAGCAGAGTATTTCTTTTCTTGGTCTGTCAGGGTGTGTGAAGCGTAACTAATTGGTAAGCGAGAGTTATCTACTTCCTGATATATTACTGCACCTAGGGCGACACGTGAACTGTCTGTTTGCACAACAAACGGTTTAGTAAAATCGGCTAATTGTAGTACAGGGGGTGATATGATGCTTTCTTTTAATATCTCAAATGCGGTTTGGTGTTGCTCATTCTACTCAAATTTTACTCCCTTCTTTCTCAAAGTATTTAGCGGTGCTGCAATTTCGGCTAGATGTGGAATATACTTGTGGAAATAATTTATCCTTCCTAAAAATCGGGCAATTCCTTTTGCATCCCGCGGTGGTAAAAATTCTCTGATAGCACGGGTGCGCTCAGGGTCTATGCTTACCTTTCCGTTGGCTTTTACGATGTGACCTAAAAAGGAGAATTGTGTCACAGCAAAATTTACTTTACTGGGGTTTACAGTTAATCCAGCTTTCTCTAATCGGGATAGTACTTCACGTAAATGTTCAAGATGTTGTTCAATTGACTCACTGTAAATAACAATGTCATCTAGGTAGTGATACACATATTTAAACTTTATGTCATGAAATAATTTTTCTAATAATCTGCTACATACAGAACTACCTTGGGATATACCAAAGGGTACCCTTGTAAATTGGTATAATACAATCTAATCTTTTCACTTATAATTATATACGAGTATGTGCGTAATCTCACACAAAATATACACTTATATTTATACACTTATAAATATCGTCAATATTATTCATATATGCTACTTAGCCTCTTTCTTTTTACATACAATTTCCTAACTGAGTGCATCGATATACAGAATGGAGTATTTTATAATTGACACTAAGTACACTAAGCATTTACACAAAATGAAACCAAAAACAGTGGCGCATTTTAATAATAAAATTATTTACTTGTTTTTTTTTTTTTTTTTAATTTTCAACATAGGTCTGAAATCTTTTGTTACTGGGCAAGCGGTCACACACTTTGTAATACAATAGAGGGAGGTGATGTATTGTCTAACGCAACTGTGCACTAGGGTGACAAGGACACTCTCACAGAATTAAACTGGTTTGATTTTGTTTACAAACAGACGTGTTGTTGAATGAACTCTTGACAAGCACATACCTGATGTTATATCGAATACACGGGGCGTCTTTAGTCACTATTATGTTCATTCCTATATCTAAATAATAATTAAAATTACCTATTTACAAAACTATTATAATAACTATTATCCTTCGTATTGTTTAAATTAGCAGCCATCCTTACTATTTCTTTTATGAATTTGCTAACTGCTATAATTTTTTTTTATTGTTCGACTAAGCTTTTCGTCATTACTGACATCTTCAGGTCTTAAACAACCAAGACCTGAAGGTGGTTGTTTAAGACCTGAAGATGTCAGTAATGACGAAAAGCTTAGTCGAACAATAAAAAAATTATAGCAGTTAGCAAACTCATAAAAGAAATAATAACTATTATCGTTTAATTTTATTTAAGATTTAGACACATTTAAAGTACATGAGTAAATAAATCAACAGATTATGGTCTGGGTTAATAGGCACAATTGCTGCTTAATAACACAAGTCACAAAATTTCTTTTTTTGTGATTTTTAATTAGCAGCAAAATTTTAACTAATTAGCAGAGTGGCGCAATTTATAACCTCTTCTCTTGAGTTATAACAGAGGGAACCCAAAGTAATTGGTTCGGCCAATTACTTCAGGCTGCCTTATTCGGGACGAGCTGAAATTTAAACAGAACAACACACATTAAATATAAAAGGAATCATGGAAGGGAAAACTGTTGATTTATGTACTCAGTATATGTGTGCAACAAGAAGATTTCCCTTTATTAAACATTTAAAATAAAACAAATGACATTTACTCAAAAACAGATCCCATTACATTATTAATTAAATTATTAACTTGTTTAAATTGCTTTATATAGACTGTGGGATCACAACAAATTATATTTAGCCTTTCCCCGGATCCGGGTAACCATTTGGTATTTAGTCTTTAAACTTTAAACATTAATTATATTCACTTCAAGATATTAGCTTGCAAGACTGTTACTTTTACTTTTACTTTTACTTTTTTTGTTTCATTATTATTCCATTTGAAGAATGGTATTAATTATACTACGATACGTTAAAATCTAAACTGTTACAATTGTAAGAAGCCTGAATAGTTACCATTAAATTCTTAGATTTAAATTTTTATATTCTTATAAAGTCAATCGTCTCTGAAAGTCTCTTTAAGAGAGTATTGTGTTACAATTACTATTATTATTATTCCTCGATAGACGTGCTATCGAGTCACCTTTAATTTGGGATGTAGAAGTCTCCTCCATATGGTTACATCTTGGGAATCCTAAGAGCGTCGTCCTCGTCTAGGTCTGGTCTCAGTTGTTCACGGCTTAAACGTCTGCAGGATAGAGTAGGCCTTCTACACAGGTACTCGTTGATTCTCAGAAGTCTCGAACTGCATTATCGTCGGGTGTACTAGAGTTGTAATTCTGATGATTCATGTCTCCAGGTAGGATGTTGTGAAGAGTCGTCAATCGGAGAAGATAGCTGTTATAGTTATTAACACTCGTACTATTGGTTGACACATATTTCTTCTTGTTACAATGTTTTTTAACTTTTCTTTTTCTTAACGTTACATATTACACTCGTTTGTAGCAGTTAGTAAAATACATAAGAATTAATCCAAACTAATAACCAATCACATAACATTTCAACAGAGCATTTCGCTCGTGCGTGTGTACTGCTTGGAGTCGTCATAGCGAGAGAGAGATTTTTCGTCCGCTACCACTGGTGCAGGACAATAGATAGTGGGGTGCTTATTCCGCGAGAATATAGTCCCGGTCTCTCTCTAAAGAAAACTTTTTATTTATACAAACTATGGCTAGATAAAAATACATCATTTAAATTAGTTGTTTTCGTGACTATCTGTGTCTTCAGATTCTTTAATTATTAACATTATTTTTCTATATTATTTTAATTACAGAAGACTCGGTAAACATGTCGAGTCCGGTATCAACAGGTAGGCGCCTGATAACAAGCAAACGGTTAAATGCGACAATAATAATTATTTACAATATGTCTTTTCTTTACCGTTTCTTTGCCCTTATTAATTACTACTTCCATTCACACTTAGTACCTACATGTTTTTTTATTATCATTGTGAGATTTAAATGGTTAATTGTTCGCAACTTAAAATTTTTTTATTTCTTTATTTTTTTTTTAATTGTCACAATTTAAATCGTCACAATAGAAAACAATTACCCTTGATTAAAAAAAAAATCGTTGCCGGTAAACTACCCCTTTCCCTCAACCGATCTTCACCAAAAACAATAGGTCGTGAGTACTCTACAAATCAGGGCTGTATGCAAAAAATGATATGATTCATTTTTAATTTGCGGCTGTTATCGTTTGCCATAGAAAAAAAATCTACAGAGAGACACACAGACACTTTTCGAAAAATTACTTTTTATGTTTTGAGTGTAGTACAATCAGAATCTGCAATAATCTCGAACACGATTTTTTTTGCCATCACCATACTTCCATTTCTTTAAGGAACATGGAAGTAAAAAGGACATATTGAGAAAGGTACATTCAAGTGAAAAATATGACTGATTTAAAAACCAAGTTTAAGTTACACACTTCTTGCAAATTCTAAATGTAATGAGTAATTTTTTTATTAAACATAATTTAAAGTAGGCCTACTGCACTTAAGTTTGTAAAAAAATATTTTATTTTATTTACACTTTATTAAGTATTAAGCAGGTGTGCCAACCCGCTGATCTTGATGACTCACCCCCAAACTTGATTAATAACCCTCCCCCCGCTATGAAAGGTATTTAAAATTAAAAGAAAATGTCATTGTAATAAACATTTTATTACAAATAAGCAAAGCTAAAAATAGTACAGTTTCCAAATAAATTCTCATTTAAATTAAACAAATAAATAAATAACAAATCTAATGAAATTAAAACGTGTTAGACAGTATTTCAAACCAAAGGAACAAAAAGATGAACAAAGCGTATTGTAAAGAACACAAAAATTGAAAAAAATAATGTTTGATGACGTCCTAGTTGCTTTGGCTTATATTCGGCACAGTAACTTGTTCCTCTGAGATGACGATAAAAAAAAGGCGACAAATATTTCTTCATTAGGATTCGGCTCTAATAAGTCTTTCTCTGAAGCTAGAACAATAAGATTCGAAAGTCATGCGTCTTCCATTGCATACCTGAGCCTGTTATGTTAATTCGGCTCATAGCACTTTGCAATGTAGGCCTAGTTATAATTTTTTATACTTTCCCAAAGTTTTTCTGTCAACCCCGCCACTAAAATTTCAGTAACGCAGTCTTGCGTCACGACCCCCCCCCCCCCGTAGGCAACCCTGTATTAAGTATTATATTTATACATTATATACATCCAATAAAAGAAAAATAGCAGTGTAATAAACACTGTGATGTTTATATTTTAATTCCAGCCTCCCTTTTCACCCCTCTCCCAACTAAACAGATGTCCCGGTTGGTCAATAAAAAATTATGGCTAGCCTACTTCAGAAGGTTTAACTAAATTTCTATACTCGATTTTCGATATAGGTAATGGTTAGATATATTAAATTTATTTTTCTTATATCGGGTGTAAAACACACATTGGGACCCTTCAAAGTGATAATTTTTAATAGCGCATACGTTGGCAGCAGTGTCTGTAGCTGTGTGAATCACATAACGTATCGATGCGACGACGCGGACGGCTGGATAGTGTTCCGTATAGTCACAGTACAGTATTGCGCAGCATTTGTGCCTGCCACGGGTTTGCTTCTGTCACTGTGAAAGTCAGCGTGTGCCATGTAAGTGAATCATTTCTTGTAAATACCGTATACACACACATTATAATGCCTAACAATGAATTTCTTCTGCAAGTATACTTTATTACGTATATATTGGTAGTGGTTTAACTACGGGAGGGGGGGATATAAAACAGATTAGCCTACGTTAAGTACACAAGAATGGTGTTTGATTTTCACCATTAAAAACTCTGATATTGGTGAATGTCCAGATTTTTAGTGCGTGTGCGTGTGCGTGTGTGTGTGTGTGTTACCTTTATTTTATCAGCATGCTCCATTACAAATAAAGTAATACTACATGCTATATATAAACTTATTACAAGCCGATTCTCAATACATATAAAGACAACTCCAGTAGTACAACAATTACAAAGATTCAAAGTAAACAAGAAAATAAAAATCAATCATTGACAATGATACAATGAATTAGTACTACATTATTAACATGTTAAAACTGTATGCATGTATGTATCGTATGCATGATAAAGCTGTTCGACCAATATGTAAGTTAATTCATAATAACAAACGCATACAATGATTCAAAATAGATAGACAAGCACAATAACAATAAACACTACAAAGACAATGTTATTAACATATTTAATAAACTGTCTAACACATTTTGATGTCAATTCACTTCTATTCGGAGGCCATCGTCCACCACTCCTTAGTACACTATTTTTGATAACCCGTCTTTCTTCATTCAACATATTGCACTCATATAACAAATGTTCCACTGTTTGGTCACCGTCGTTGCAGACACATATTGGATCATCTTTTATTTTGAAACGATAGTAGTAGGCTCTAAGCCTGCCATGACCAGTCACCATTGTGGTAAAATTAGGACACAGTGTAAACCTTGAGGACAGTCTGTGCTTCACACTAGGGAAAAACAACTTGGTCACCATTCCATTTAATGTTTGTTCCCACTCACTTTGCCACTCCATTAGGCTCACCTCACCTGCCTGCCTGCCTGCGTGCGTGCGTGCGTGCGTGCGTGTTTTTCTTTATGAGTAACTTGTTGAGTTTCCTGCAAGTCTCCCACGTAATAACTTCAAATAAACACTGCAAGTACTGTAGGTTTATTTTCACCTGACGCACGTTTCACAGGATTATCTCTATCTTCAGACGTTGGTTTGAATTGTAATTGAATGTTTCGCTTACAATATAGTTAATGGATAATCGATTTTACTTCGATTCTATTTTCAATTGTTGTAATGCTTATGTAGTCACTAATTTATTATAAATTTAATGTTTTATTTTATTGTTCTAATAAATGTATGATTTTTAATAAATTGTCTTTTGTTTTTATTTGAATTTGTTCTTTAATTAGTAGATTATTATTATTATTGTTGTGTTTGTTACTGTGTGCGTCAGGTGAGTGTATTTATCCGAACACACACACACACACACACACACACACACACACACACACATGTAGGGCACAGCACATTATTTATGGACCTGATATGTTAGGAAGACGTCTGTACTTCATTCATAAAACATGTAAGGATAGTCATTGATACAAATATAAATTTTTAAACATTATTAAATCATGTTTGTTTAATAAGATTTATTTTTCTTTACACATACAAATCCACATACAGCATGTCCTTGTTTCATAGAAATATGAATTCATTTTTAACAATCTGTTCAATTTAGTCCTATTCAATTATGGATATTATTTTGGTTTTATTTATTTTTACTGCAAAATAATTAGTGTATACTTTGAAAAATGGATGTGAAGGGAATATAGTAATTTTTAAGAAAATGACTTTTCTTGCAACACAGTTTACATTGCATTGTTTGAACTATAAACAGTAATTTGTGTCTGACCGTTCTTGTTCATGGATATAAAAAAAAAAAAATTTTTTTACAATTAATAATTGTTGGAAAACTATATAAGCACACATATAATTTGTCCAACGAGTGTGTACTTGTATTTCTTAATGTGGTTTCTTCAAGATTCCACACTCAACAATGAACTGTATCTTTAGTGTCCTTAGCTATTTGATGCCGCGCAATCACCGACCAACCTCCAATGCCCACTTTAGGGATACACTTCCTAGCTCTTCCTACACTTCATTGCCCAACATGCTTGTACTGCCAAACTCCCTTAGGCAACCTGCCATCTGGCATTTTATTCAGATGAGCAATCCATTATATCTTTGTTCTCTGCAGTTCGATCTTGGTTACTGAAAATCTGTAGAAACTCATCATCTTTAATTTGAAAAAAGTGGACCATTCTCAATATACAGAGTTTAATATATTATATATATACACAAACTCTCAAATAGTGAACACTTACTTATGGTTTTTTTGTCCCAAACGTTTCATCGTGGTGTCCGTCTTCCTCAGTGTGATTTGAAGACGGACACCACGTCGAAACGTTTGGGATAAAAAACCATAAGTAAGTGTTCACTATTTGAAAGTTTGTGTATATGTATAATATTTTAAAAAAGTGAAAGAAGAGGATGTATAAACAAGACAATTATACAGAGTTTAGTTTTAAAACATGTAGTATGTAATCTGGTGAAAATGTACACTTCACTTCATTTCTACACATTTTCAACTTATTCGTGATGTTTTAGGTGGTTCTAGAAATTGTTTTCCGTTACATTCTGTTGTTTCCTTTTTGCTTTCTGTGCTGCAGTGACAACACATTTTTTATTGTTTCCATTGAGATTATGCGTTCATCTTTGTAATGGGACATTTGAGCCCGCCTAAGAATCTTTTGGGGAAACATCAACAACAAAAATAAATTACAATGTAAAATTTTATTTGAAATTATAACGATGCGGGCCAGTGTGAGTTAATTTTTGTGTCAAGGTCAACAGCGAGATGCAGGCGAGGTAGCTATTTTTACCAGCATAAACTTTGACCTATGTAATTACAAGTCACGCCAGATGACGTCAGAGCCAAACCCAACTTCACGTCTCCGCTGGAATGTAGAGTCAAATTAATAACCTCTTCAAAACTGGCTCCAAAACACTAAAGAACAAAAGATTGAAGTCACGTGACTCCTTCACTACTTTGGAAGTAGAGACAGTAAATTTTGCCCAAGTCTACAATATTCTATCATGCTGTACAGCCGCAAAAGTTACGTAACGAAATCACGGGCGCGCCCATAAGAAAATGTGTAAAATGCGAAATAACAAAAGTTAACATTCATGAAAACGTATTAACAGTTCAAAATTCGTTTTAAAAAAGAAAGCCGTCATGGTTAATTAACAAAATGTGGAAGAATTTATATAGTGCGTGAAAAAATCGAAAAGTGTACTTCAAAATAGCCTGACGTCTCTATTGGACATTTTCAGCTAAGTAACAAATGGGGGGTGAGTATGTTTGGATTCAGAATTAAAACAAAGCCAATATTAAATTTTTGAGATCTCACAAAGGCATGGGGATGTATGTGTGTGTGTGTGTGTGAGTGAATGAAAGTTAAGTATTAAATAAGAAGTGCTGGGTTTACGATAACGTATATATATATAAAATTAAAAGGATGATTTTTTATTATAAGTTCTATTTTGGTGGAGCGTAAGAAATAATGGTAATAGTTACTTGTAATTTGTTTTATCAACTGCGCCTCAGGGCAGTATAGATGCTTTCATGTAGAGGTGTGATATTAACTTTTATGTCACATTTTAATTAAAACTTAATTGCTCATTATTTACTTTCTAAATTTCTTTGGGCGCCATCTTGCCTTATTAACTATTGCAAGAATATATGTACTTACCAGAGTCGGGTCCTTTTCGGCGAACTCAGGAGATCAGATTATGGTTGTTCAAAATAAAGAAAACTTTATTTTGTTTCCCATGAATAGAGTTTTATTGACATTTTTTACTAGAAGTTTTTATTGTTAACAAATTATCTCCTGCCATCCTTTATCTACTATAAATTCATATTTTCGAAAGTTATTAAGTATATAATCATTCTGCTACAATGGGAATTAAAACGTGGTATATGAATTGCAAATAAACTTCAAGGAAGTAAACATGAAATAAATTAAAACACAACAACACAAACCAGCCTTCTTTGTCTAAATACTTTCTCTCTCTCTCTCTCTCTCTCTCTCTCTCTCTCTCTCTCTCTCTCTCTCTCTCTCTCTCTCTCTCTCTCTCTCTCTCTCTCTCTCTCTCTCTCACACACACACACACACACAAACACACACACACACACACACACACAGTTACTTAAGCCTTTAGAGATCTCATTTTATGTTGAAAAAATTTATTTCAGTCTAATAAAATATTGAATATTTAAATTTTCATTGAAAGTTTTGTTTTATCCTGATATGTTACTTAGCTGTTCATTGAGTCCTGAAGATGTTACCCGCACAACATAGCTAGCTGTTTTCACTGAATTTACTGGTTCTATTTAGTTTGTATTAATTATTTTACATTTTGATATACTATAATAACGGTATTGACCGTATAAGTGTTTAATTTACATTTTATATATATGTTATTCACATTTTTCCTATTTTGCGGGAAGACGCAAATTACGCACAGCCTGCGGACGCGACTGTTACATGCGTCCGATGCTTATAGATGTTGTTTGCCGACTGCCTTTGTTTGTTCAGTGCGACGAAGCTGCTGGCACTGACACACCTACATTCCAGCTTGGGGATCGTCGCTGACGTAAGATGTTGACGTCAGATGGTCCGATGTTCTGTTACATAATTCTGTTAGTCACTGGAGCTGACCTTGGCACAGTTTTGCACGTTTGTCTACTGCGTTTTTATAATTTTATGAATAAATCACCATCACTGCTGCCAACTTCACTACCAACAAAATTTACCTTCCCTGTCCCTTTCTGTTTACATTTCCCCAAAATTATTATTACATCGTAAAAAATGCTATTTGCTTTTATTCAAAATACATTGATTTTTTATTCCCCGGGTAGGCCAAAATGTCCCGTTCCAATACCCCCTCAATGAGAGGTTTTATGCCGAAGCATAAAAACTCTAATTGACACATTCATACTTGCTAAAGGGATCAGCCAGGATATGTCACCACAACCCCCTTGATGGTTTACAAAAAAAAAAATATAATTAACTCACCCTTGGTCCAGTGACTGTGACCGCACCTGAATGACATTACTGGACTTCTCTCTCGAGATCCCAACACCATAGAGTCAGACAGATACATCACGCCCCTGCTCTGACGCGCTGGCCAGCTCAGGACCACCGCCGCAGCATCACCAAACACTGAAACAACAAATCAAATATCAACTAGTGGCCTTATACAACACCATATCCCCAACTGATCTCCCCCTAGCGGTGCTGGTTTGCGTTAAGAAGCACTGGTTTTGGTCTCACTTAACCTCTGACATCTATAGGAATACATAATATAATCAAATCAACTACATCTAAACACATTATGTCCTTAAACATCTCCCTATTCTATATCTCAAATAACACAAAATCATCTAAGTACATCATAATAAACATTGTTGTTATTACATTAAAAATAAACAATTCACACTTAAGTTTGACCACAATTTACACACTTTACATCATTAACTTTGCATATAAAATTATAAAAATTACCTTTTAATCTCAATTGAACTTTTATTAATTCATTTCCCAAGAAAAAATTTTTTTTTTTCATTTACCATAACATTTCATTTATTATTCCATTTTATTAATTTGGTTGATTCTCAATTATGCATAACAATTCACTTTATCAACTTGGCATTTACCCATAATCTTCCCCTTTTATGACTCTAACGCTCCCTTGCAAAATCTACTTATCTAGTATGACACCCATCTACCAAAAAATCTACCAACCCTTCTCTACCTCTAACTAACTACTCTAACTCATTTCGAATCACTCTACCGTTATAATAAAATACTCTCTACCCCTTTGTACTCAGGATGTGTGTTTTCCCACTTACTAGCTCATTCCCTTATCTGTTTCCCGGACTCCCCCTAGGTAACCCTTTCCGGCGCTAAACGGTCCCTTCCTGTCCCAACACCTTTCGTGCGGACTCCTTATCACACCACCCCCTTTACAAAATTCCCACTTACCTAATAATTAATGAATTATTTAATATAATATAATAATAATCTTAATTTGAGATATAGAATAGGGAGATGTTTAAGGACATAATGTGTTTAGATGTAGTTGATTTGATTATATTATGTATTCCTATAGATGTTAGAGGTTAAGTGAGACCAAAACCAGTGCTTCTTAACGCAAACCAGCACCGCTAGGGGGAAACAGATCAGTTGGGGATGTGGTGTTGTATAAGGCCACTAGTTGATATTTGATTTGTTGTTTCAGTGTTTGGTGATGCTGTGGCGGTGGTCCTGAGCTGGCCAGCGCGTCAGAGCAGGGGCGTGATGTATCTGTCTGACTCTATGGTGTTGGGGTCTCGAGAGAGAAGTCCAGTAATGTCATTCAGGTGCGGTCACAGTCACTGGACCAAGGGTGAGTTAATTATATTTTTTTGTTTGTAAACCATCAAGAGGGTTGTGGTGACATATCCTGGTTGATCCCTTTAGCAAGTATGAATGTGTCAATTAGAGTTTTTATGCTTCGTCATAAAACCTCTCATTGAGGGGGTATTGTAACGGGACATTTTGGCCTACCCGGGGAATAAAAAATCATTGTATTTTGAATAAAAGCAAATAGCATTTTTTACGATGTAACAATAATTTTGGGGAAACGTAAACAGAAAGGGACAAGGAAGGTAAATTTTGTCGGTAGTGAAGTTGGCAGCATTGATTGTGAATTTATTCATAAAATTATAAAAACGCAATAGACAAACGTGTAAAACTGTGCCAAGGTCAGCTCCAGTGACTAACAGAATTATGTAACAGAACATCGGACCATCTGACGTCAACGATATTATGTCAGCGACGATCCCCAAGCTGGAATGTAGGTGTGTTAGCGCCAGCAGCTTCGTCGCACCGACAAAACAAAGGCAGTCGGCAAACAACAACTACAAGTAACGGACGCGATCCGTCTGTGCGTCCACCGGCTAGGCGAAGTTTTCGTCGCCCGCAAAATAGTAAAAATGTAAATAACATATATAAAATGTAAATTAAACACTTAAACGGTCACTACCGTTATTATAGTATATGAAAATGTGAAATAATTAATACAGACTCAATAGAACCAGTAAATTCAGTGAAAACAGCTAGCTATGTTGTGCGGGTAACATCTTCAGGACACAATGAACAGCTAAGTAACACATCAGGATAAAACAAAACTTTCAATGAAAATTTAAATATTCAATATTTTAATAGACTGAAATAAATTTTTTCAACATAAAATGTGATCCTAAAGGCTTAAGTAACTCTGTGTGTGTGTGTGTGTGTGTGTGTGTGTGTGTGTGTGTGTGTGTGTGTGTGTGTGTGTGTGTGTGTGTGTGTGTGTGTGTGTGTGTGTGTGTGTGTGTGTGTGTGAGAGAGAAAGTATTTAGACAAAGAAGGCTGGTTTGTGTTGTTGTGTTTTAATTTAATTCATGTTTAATTCCTTGAAGTTTATTTGCAATTCATATACCATGTTTTAATTCCCATTGTAGCAGAATGATTATGTACTTAATAACTTTCGTAAATATGAATTTATAGTAGAGAAAGGAATGCAGGAGATAATTTGTTAACAATAAAAAATTCTAGTAAAAAATGTCAATAAAACTCTATTCATGGGAAACAAAATAAAGTTTTCTTTATTTTGAACAACCATAATCTGATCTCCTGAGTTCGCCGAAAAGGACCCGACTCTGGTAAGTACATATATTCTTGCAATAGTTAATAAGGTAAGATGGCGCCCGAAGAAATTTAGAAAGTAAATAATGAGCAATTAAGTTTTAATTAAAATGTGACGTTATATCACAATTGGCGCCCGAACAGGGACATTTTATATAAAATTTTGTTTTATATAAAAATAGGCCTACTGGGAGAGCAGAATGGTTGTTTGAAGTAAGAATGAATTTTTTTATTAGGTATTAACCATTAATTAGTATCATTAAAAGTGATATTAACTTTTATGTCACATTTTAATTAAAACTTAATTGCTCATTATTTACTTTCTAAATTTCTTCAGGCGCCATCTTGCCTTATTAACTATTGCAAGAATATATGTACTTACCAGAGTTGGGTCCTTTTCGGCGAACTCAAGAGATCAGATTATGGTTGTTCAAAATAAAGAAAACTTTATTTTGTTTCCCATATATAGAGTTTTATTGACATTTTTTCTAGAATTTTTATTGTTAACAAATTATCTCCTGCCATCCTTTCTCTACTATAAATTCATATTTACGAAAGTTATTAAGTATATAATCATTCTGCTACAATGGGAATTAAAACATGGTATATGAATTGCAAATAAACTTCAAGGAAGTAAACATGAAATAAATTAAAACACAACAACACAAACCAGCCTTCTTTGTCTAAATACTTTCACACACACACACACACACACACACACACACACACACACACACACACACACACACAGAGTTACTTAAGCCTTTAGAGATCTCATTTTATGTTGAAAAAATTTATTTCAGTCTAATAAAATATTGAATATTTAAATTTTTATTGAAAGTTTTGTTTTATCCTGATGTGTGACTTAGCTGTTCATTGAGTCCTGAAGATGTTACCCGCACAACATAGCTAGCTGTTTTCACTGAATTTACTGGTTCTATTTAGTTTGTATTAATTATTTTACATTTTGATATACTATAATAACGGTATTTACCGTTTAAGTGTTTAATTTACATTTTATATATATGTTATTCACATTTTTACTATTTTGCGGGAAGACGCCAATTACGCACAGCCTTGCGGACGCGACGGTTACATGCGTCCGATGCTTATAGATGTTGTTTGCCGACTGCCTTTGTTCTGTCAGTGCGACGAAGCTGCTGGCGCTGACACACCTACATTCCAGCTTGGGGATCGTCGCTGACGTAATATGTTGACGTCAGATGGTCCGATGTTCTGTTAAGTAATTCTGTTAGTCACTGGAGCTGACCTTGGCACAGTTTTGCACGTTTGTCTATTGCGTTTTTATAATTTTATGAATAAATTCACAATCACTGCTGCCAACTTCACTACCGACAAAATTTACCTTCCTTGTCCCTTTCTGTTTACGTTTCCCCAAAATTATTATTACATTGTAAAAAATGCTGTTCGTTTTTATGAAAATACAAATTTATTTATTATCCCAAAAATAGGCCAAAATGTCCCGTTACAATACACCCTCAATGAGAGATTTTATGCCGTAGCATAAAAACTCTCATTGACACATTCATACTTGCTAAAGGGATCAGCCAGGATATGTCGCCACAACCCCCTTGATGGTTTACAAACCAAAAAATATAATTAACTCACCCTTGGTCCAGTGACTGTGACCGCACCTGAATGACATTACTGGACTTCTCTCTCGAGATCCCAACACCATAAAGTCAGACAGATAGCATCACCAAACTCTGAAACAACAAATTAAAATATCAACTAGTGGCCTTATACAACACCATATCCCCAACTGATCTGTTTCCCCCTAGCGGTGCTGGTTTGCGTTAAGAAGCACTGGTTTTGTTTTCACTTAACCTGTAACGTCTATAGGAATACATAACATAAACAAATCAACTACATCTAAACACATTATGTCCTTAAACATCTCCCTATTCTATATCTCAAATTAACACAAAATCATCTAAGTACATCATAATAAACATTGTTGTTTTTACATTAAAAATAAACAATTCAAATTTAAGTTTGACCACAGTTTACACACTTTACATCATTAACTTTGCATATAAAATTATAAAAATTACCTTTTAATCTCAATTGAACTTTTATTAATTCATTTCCCAAGAAAAAATATTTTTTTCCCGTCGTTTTACATATCATTTTATCAATTTGGTTATTCATTATAATTCACTTTATCAACTTGGCATTTACCCATAATCTTCCCCTTTTATGACTCTAACGCTCCCTTGCAAAATCTACTTATCTAGTTTGACACCCATCTACCAAAAAATCTACCAACCCTTCTCTACCCCTAACTAACTACTCTAACTCATTTCGCATCATTCTACCCTTATAACAAAATACTCTCTACCCCTTTGTACTCAGGATGTGTATTCCCACTTACCAGCTCATTCCCTTATCTGGTTCCCGGACTCCCCCTAGGTAACCCTTTCCGGCGCTAAACGGTCCCTTCCTGTCCCAACACATTTCGTTGGACTCCTTACACCACCCCCTTTACAAAATTCCCACTTACACCTTTGTACTCAGGATGTGTATTCCCACTTACCAGCTCATTCCCTTATCTGGTTCCCGGACTCCCCCTAGGTAACCCTTTCCGGCGCTAAACGGTCCCAGTTCGGGCGCCATCTTGCCTTATTAACTATTGCAAGAATATTTGTACTTACCAGAGTCGGGTCCTTTTCGGCGAACTCAGGAGATCAGATTATGGTTGTTCAAAATAAAGAAAACTTTATTTTTTTTCCCATGAATAGAGTTTTATTGACATTTTTACTAGAATTTTTTATTGTTAACAAATTGTCTCCTGCCATCCTTTCTCTACTATAAATTCATATTTACGAAAGTTATTAAATATATAATCATTTGCTACAATGGGAATGGCAGTCGCTGTTCCATAGTTCCGGGGATTCCCCTAAAGTCACCCCCCATTGATTTCAAATATACACCAATTTGAAGCCAGCTATGGTCAAGGTTCTTAATTTATGGCCATAGCTGACCACTAGCCAAAACCACGATTACTGCTGGTAAGGCAGTAATCGCCCGAAAAGTCGGGGAAATCATCTCTTATTTCAGGCATGTTCTCTACATCATTATTATACACGGCACGGCAATCTATCAACATATAATATACAATTATATAAAAGGTGTGCCGTGTATTTTTCGCCAGTTGGCCTCCGATGGAGGTAACACTCTCTGTTACCCCCAACACTCACCGCTATCTACTGTGGCACATGCCACCACAGCAATAGCACCATATTAACTAAACTAAACTTTTCTACAGTAGCAGTCCCTACATTCCATTATTATATCACTTCTATTAACACCACACAACCCCCCAAAATTACCCACACATCTTGGGTATTATGTGTCTGTACTTTAGATATTATGATATCTAGTTTTTTTTTTAAATGTAACTCAGAAGCAAGGACAAGGAGATGACAAAATTCCTCCAAAACCTCAGTCCTTGTGGAAGCAACTGGACGCCACAGTCCTGGCAGGGTCACCACTGTGAAGGTTCTTGCCTTTTACCTTGTTAAGAAAAACTACACTCATCATATAATACTCACCGCTGCCAGAATTTTACTGACCGTCATCGTCCCCGTTGAACTCACCTTTAGAAATTGCCCAGGCCGCCACGATATTTTTTATGGTTATATATCGAAACCCTTACACTCTTGCCCTTATAAAAATCCCGCTTACCTAATAATTACTCTCCCATTATATCATCTTCACCTACAAAATATCTCCATCACTTATAAACATCAATATATCATTCTCATTTCTCCACATAAATTCTCCATTACTACTGTGTCTCCACTTATACTCAAATTCTCTATTACTTGTATTTCATCTCTTATTCTGTCTAACACCCATCTATATTCAACTTGTACTGACTCAAATGTCTTACTTAAACAATTACTATCACCCAACTTCTATATTTTACAACCCATTGAAAATTTTAATTATCTCAAATTTATTTCATTATTTATTTAAAATCTTTAAACACATTGAAAGTTTATTCTATAAAATATTATTACATTTTTATAATCCTTATCCCTAACATACTACATGCAATTAACACAATAAGACATAATAAACACAATATAGGAAACATCTAGTGCATCCATTTCTCAAATCAAAACAAAATTATTTAGTTATCTCAGTAGCGAGTCATCATTATTAAATTACAACATATTTTAATTCGTTACCCTCCTGGGTAACCTCCTTAACCACACACACTGTGACCCCCCCTGGACTGTGGCGTCCAGTTGCATCCACAAGGACTGAAGTTTTGGAGGAATTTTGTCATCTCCTTGTCCTTGCTTCTGCGTTACATTTTTAAAAAAACTAGATATCATAATATCTAAATGTACAGATTATACACCCTTAAAACGGGTCTACCACCTGGTTTACTGTTCCTACATGAACAGAGTGGCAGCCGCTGTTCCATAGTTTGGTGATTCCCCTAAATTACCCCCCCCATCAATTTCTAAATTCACCTTTACAACGATAACAGCTATGGCCAGTTAAGGCAGAACGTGACGCAATGAGCCCCGACCATAGCTGTTAAAGCTAAACCAATTCCACGGTCAGGGTTCGGTGAGGCCGTGACCGCCCGAAAAGTTGGGGAATCACAAGTAAAAGATATTTTTGTTTAAAATTAACAATTTACATTACATGACATTTCTAGTCTTGGTGGTGTTTTAACCTCATACATTACTTTCTTAACTTTCCCTACCTTGACCTTCCTTAACATAAAATAATAAGTACAACAAAACATTTACTTAGTCACTTAAATTAATCTATTTACACTTAATGATGTTGTCATTACATGAAAACAAACAATTCATATTTTAGATTTACCAAAATTACATAACTTACAATTTTAATTTCCTTTTCAAATTCTATTTACTCGTGACCTTGTTACATTTTATTATTACATAATAAATTTTATTACATAAAGAGTAAATTTTGTTTGAACACACTGCCTCACTAAAATTATTTATTTACACGCCTAGGCAATCCACAAACTAAACATTTTAACATTTATTTATTTATTAATTATTATCAAATTTAAATCTCATAAAACAATTTAATTATCTCATAAAAATTCAATTATATAACATTTTAAATCAATCACGAATATTTAAACATCTCCAATTATTTTAATTAAATTAATTATTGAAAAAACAATTACAGTTCATTAATTACTGTCTTCAAAATTATTCTCATTATTTGTTTAGTCTGTCAAAATATTATTATTAAAACAATTACCCACCCACATTGTTTACATTATATACTTGTTATAATACACACACAGCTAATTTCACTAAAAATATATTTACAAACTTTTGTCATTATTATTCAATCTACCACACTTCATTGTCTAAAATTAGCAAGGTCATTACCATAAATTTAAATCTTTAAAAATATCCATACACTAATTTTAAATTCAACCTCTATCATCATACACCATAATCACATTTTTATAACATAAATCATTGTTATCCACTTACAATTTGTTATTATTATTATAATAACCCATTAACTTTATTTCATTCATTATGCCATTGTAACGTATTGCCACGTTACAAATCCAGGGAACCCATCTTAACTGACACTTACCAATTACATGGGCTGCCTACGTTGTAACGAACTGTTATTAAACTCAAATTAATAGAACAAATTACATAAGATAAATATAAGGAAACAAGGGAAGGTATTTCACTGATTTATGCACTCATTTTCATGTGTAACAAGATGACTTCTCTTTATTAACAACTGTTACTCAAAGATCCCATGACATCATTAATTAGATTAAAATATATTTAAATGCTTTTCATAAAAACTTAGGGATCAAACTGATTATGTATTCTTTTACCTCGGATCCGAGTTTACTTTAAGTATATTTATAGCAAAGACTTCTAAGTATTTTGAGTTCATCTAGACGCTTGCAAGACTTCTTTTACCATTTGAAGAATGGTATTATTACTTAAAGTGATTATAAATTACATTTACATTTAAGGCGTTACAACGTACGATATTGAATCTTACAGTAAACTCTTAGCTTGTCTCATTTTAATTTAAACAAAATTTATAGTCTTTGAAAAGTCTCTTTTTAATGTGAGTTGTGTATCAAATATGATTAACTCTCGATAGGCAAGCTATCGAGTCACTTTTACAATTGGTCGTAGTAACCTCGTCCTGGGGTCTCTCTCTTTGGAATTGTTGAAGTCGGCATCATCATCTGGGTCGTGTCTTCGGCAAGTACTAGATAGGATGTTCACTACGGAGATTGGAGTTGCTTTTGTGAAAGTAGGTGTAGATCCACGGAGGTCCTCGTCAGCATCTTATGCATCGTATACGTGTATTTATGAAGTTTATGCAGATCACATCTTCATGTATAAGGTTGTACTTGTATTTACCTCTTGAGGGGAGACGTCATCTTGTTTACTACTAGTTAAGTTTTTGTTTTACTTATTACATTTTTCTTCTTAACACATCTTTATATCATTCACACATTACACAACGCTCGCCACGTTTAGCAGTGGTAGCTAACATTTTAAAATTAAATTAAAAAAACAAATGCATTTTCGTGGAGCTCTCGCTCATACGTCTGTACGGTCTGATGGCAGCATAGTGACTCTCTACTAGATTCGACTGGCACATAACAACGGAGAGGGGCAAGTACTCCGCGGCAATATAGTTCTTATTTTTATTTAAATTGACATTCTTATTACCAAAAACAATACATTAATTATACATATATAATTTAAGTGAATTATTTTAACTACTACTCGTGCCTTCAAATTTCTAATTACAAACATTATGATTTTTATATCTTCCTAAATTACAGACGACTCGATAAACACGTTGAGTCCAGAACTAACAGGTCACCGCATGATGACTAGCAAAGGGTTAATTGTGATATTAATAAGTTTTTTACAATTCGACTTTTTATTAGTGCTTCTGTTGATTTTCATTCACTTGTCATTCTCATTCTGATTTAGTACAGGGGGTTTAGGTTTAATAGTGCGATTTAAAAAAACTTAATCGCTCGCAAATTTAATTTTTATTTATTTAAGATTACAGTTTCAATTAAATCATCACACCATTATAATTTATAGGATTATTCCCTATTAATATTTCATAAACCTTGTCAACATAAGTTATTATTGTCCAGTCTCCGTCAGTATCATTGGTTAACGTCAGGTAAGCTATTTTATCATTTCTATATTCCTCTACTATTACATCAGGTAAGTGTTTATTGTTTATAAAGGTATTATCAAAATAATCCTCCATCTCTCTTTCAACAGGTAAGTATTTTATATTGTTTATCTTCACCCCTTCTAACCTCTCTCAACTCATTATACTTTCTCTTTAACTTATATAATTCTATCTTTCTATCAATACACAACTCTCTATCTAAATCTCTCTCATCAAATCACCATATCACATTTTCTCTCTCACTCCATGCAGAGGGCACTAACTCATTAAAACATTTCCTGATTTCTCCAGGAACAATAAAAAACTTCAAAAAACAATTATCAGTAGAACCCTTTTCTACCCAATACCTTCGTGAAGACCTTTCTTCACCCCCCTTAACACCTCGGAAAAAATTTACCCTCTGCTTCATACCCACAATATAACCCTTTTCACCCACTCTCTTTAACCCATCAACACACACTAACATTCCATTATTACATTCTAAAACTTCATCAGTACTCTCAATATTTACCCCATTATTTTTTAACATCATATTTTCACTTATATTGTCATAATTATCACTCCTACTTTCTTCAGAATTGTAATTAACATCATTATCTTCACTATTCAATACTTCATTATCTAACACCACCTCCTCCACTATTTTGTCATTATTAATATTTGTTAATTCATTATTAGAATTATCGTTATCACTCACCTGGTTAATTATTCCCTCACTATCATTAACAACATTATTATCACTTACCTGTTTTGATTCACCTGTATTCTCCTTTAATTTATCTGCCTCTCGTTTCCACTTCTCGTCTCGTTTATCCCACTTGGCGTTTAACTCATCAAACTGTTTCACTAGCATACTCATTAAGTCTTTTTCAAATTTGCTATTACATTGAACTCCCCCTATAACAACTGACTCGCTCACTTCAATCTCATCGTTACTTAGGCCTACCTTGTTATCTGCTACCTGATCGTCTATATTCTTGTTAGATTGGTCTGTCGCTCTACCATTTCCTACCACTATTACACTATCATCCTTATCATTAGGCCTATTCACTGTCTTATTTTCTACCATTATTACTTCAACTATCTTACCTTTATTATTCGTCTTCTTACTACCAATATCATCGCTGTGCTTTTTAATTTCAGCAAATATTCCCTCTTCTTGTTCTTCCATTCGTTTTAAATTATTATCTAAATTTCCCCACTCCTCATCTGTCATTTTATTTACAACCCCTCTAAATTCGCTTTCCCATTCATTCCATTCGAAACCACTATCATTTCTTGTACCTTGGCCATGTTTAAAAGATTTTTATTATAATACCCTTTATACTACTTAATAATTATCATACATATTAATTATTTTACATATTACTTCACAATACCCGCTACAAAACATCAACATCAATATTTTCATTTCTCACAACATAACCCCTATCTACGTCTATTTTACGTACCAAAAAAAATTTATTTTTATTTCAAACAACCATTCTGCTCTCCAAGTGGCCTATATTTATATAAATGTATTTATATAAATTGTCCCTATGTTCGGAAGCCAATTGTGATATTAACTTTTATGTCACATTTTAATTAAAACTTAATTGCTCATTATTTACTTTCTAAATTTCTTCGGGCGCCATCTTGCCTTATTAACTATTGCAAGAATATATGTACTTACCAGAGTCGGGTCCTTTTCGGCGAACTCAGGAGATCAGATTATGGTTGTTCAAAATAAAGAAAACTTTATTTTGTTTCCCATGAATAGAGTTTTATTGACATTTTTTACTAGAATTTTTTATTGTTAACAAATTATCTCCTGCCATCCTTTCTCTACTATAAATTCATATTTACGAAAGTTATTAAGTATATAATCATTCTGCTACAATGGGAATTAAAACATGGTATATGAATTGCAAATAAACTTCAAGGAAGTAAACATGAATTAAATTAAAACACAACAACACAAACCAGCCTTCTTTGTCTAAATACTTTCACACACACACACACACACACACACACACACACACACACACACACACACACACACACACACACACACACACACACACACACACACACACACACACACACACACACACACACACACACACACACACACACACACACACACAGTTACTTAAGCCTTTAGAGATCTCATTTTATGTTGAAAAAATTTATTTCAGTCTAATAAAATATTGAATATTTAAATTTTCATTGAAAGTTTTGTTTTATCCTGATATGTTACTTAGCTGTTCATTGAGTCCTGAAGATGTTACCCGCACAACATAGCTAGCTGTTTTCACTGAATTTACTGGTTCTATTTAGTTTGTATTAATTATTTTACATTTTGATATACTATAATAACGGTATTGACCGTTTAAGTGTTTAATTTACATTTTATATATATGTTATTCACATTTTTACTATTTTGCGGGAAGACGCAAATTACGCACAGCCGGCAGACGCGACGGTTACATGCGTCCGATGCTTATAGATGTTGTTTGCCGACTGCCTTTGTTTGTTCAGTGCGACGAAGCTGCTGGCGCTGACACACCTACATTCCAGCTTGGGGATCGTCGCTGACGTCAGATGGTCCGATGTTCTGTTACATAATTCTGTTAGTCACTGGAGCTGATCTTGGCACAGTTTTGCACGTTTGTCTATTGCGTCTTTATAATTTTATGAATAAATTCACAATCACTGCTGCCAACTTCACTACCGACAAAATTTACCTTCCTTGTCCCTTTCTGTTTACGTTTCCCCAAAATTATTATTACATCGTAAAAAATGCTATTTGCTTTTATTCAAAATACAATGATTTTTTATTCCCCGGGTAGGCCAAAATGTCCCGTTACAGAGGGAATGTCAGTACAAAGAAAAATAAAATAATGTTATATTTCAACTTGATAAACATATAATTGTGTTTAATCATATTTACATATTTTTCTCTGCCAAGTTGACGTCCGAACAGGGACGAATTTAATTATTAAACACCCAACTGTTTCAGTTGGCGCCTGTTAATAGTGACGTAAATTAAATTTAAATTTTTGAATTTACAACGTAGTCGAAAATAGCAGAGAAAAATACAAATACAAACTTATATGAGAATGCATCTGTGGGATCCATGTTGGATGCCACACAAGATGATGTAATAACCACAAATAACTTGACGCAAAATGAAAATGTCAATGAGAGTGTAGGCGAAATAGCAACAAAGGTAATTGAAACGGTAGAAGCTGAGAGTAGTAAAAGTAATGATGTAAATATACTTAATCAATTAGCAATGATTATGGAGATGATGAATAATAAATTTGACCAACAAAACAAGAATATGAGGGCAAGTAGTGAACGAATCAGTGAAATGAATGATAATTTGAACACAAGTTTGAATGAATTTAAAACTGAAATAAAAGCAGAGATAAATGAAATAAATAATAGATTTAACAAACAAGACGAGAAGTTAAGGTCTCTTAACTAAAACGTTATTTTCGTTAAATAAATAACGAATTTGTGAATATAAGAAGCGAAATAAGAATGAGTAATTTAAGTATGAACAACCAATTTGAAAGTAGAAGTGAGAGTTTTAATGGAGTGAGTGAGAAGTTCGTTGAAATAAATAATAAACTAGAGAAACAGAATGAGACTATTGCGGGAGTGAAAGATGAAATGACTATAAATATAAACAAAATACAAACCGAGATAAAAAATGATATAAAAACAATTGGTGAAAAGCAGGATGAGAAACTGCTAGAGACAGACTAAAAATTTGATGCGATAACTAATAAATTTAACGATGAACTTAAAAAAAATAAAAAAATTGACGGTAATGTGGAGAAGTTTAAAGCTGAGTTTGAGATGGACATGAACAAGAAAATTGTTACGAAGATACATGAATATGAAGTAGAAATTGAGAGTAATGTTCAAGGTATAATTGATGAATGTGAACGGATTAAAAAAGCAAATAAACTACAAGAGAGTTTTAATAATGAATTCAAAAGTAGCATTGAACAAATTGATACAATTAAAGCTAGTGTAACTAATTTAAAAAGTAAAGAAACAAAACATGAACAAGAAATTATTAAAGTTAGAGAAGATCTAAGCTTAGCAATTAATCAAAAACTAACCAATATGAGTGAGAGAGTGAACGTTGACATTGAGTTAGGTTATTTTAGTAATGAGCATAAGGGGGTGAACCCCATTCAATTTTTAAATTCCATAAAAAGTTTTAATAAGTATAACAAAGAAAGTTGGGAAATAAAATTGGTATGAATTTTGAAATATTTTAAAGAGATTAAAAAATTCTTCTTGTTATACGCAGGTCCATATGAGGTTAGTGAATTAAAAATTAAAAATGCTTGTGTTAATAGACCTGCAAACCTGAGAAATAAAAGGAACTTATAACGTAACACAGTTAAAAAGGTATTATTTATCTGAGTAATGTTAATTATTCTTTTAATTCATTAAAATCATTAATAAATAAATACGGATTATTTTATAATTTAATGAAATGGGGGGGGCACATAAAAGTAAAACCTTTAGATTCCCCACTTTCGGGCGGTCCCGGCCTTACCAGCCCAGACCGTGGTTTTGGATGACAACCAGTTGTGGCCAGACTTGTTGTAAACTGACCATAGTTGGTTCCCTATAAAATTGGTATAACTTAGAAATTAACAGGGGGTTTTTTAATCAGGGGAATCCACATAACTATGGAACAGTGGCTACCACCGAATGGGGTGATAGAACCGTATTAAGGACGTATGAATCATTATAGTAGGATTACTGGTGTCCTCGGACATCAGTAATGCCGAATTTTTATATAACGCCGAACCAAGAACGGTGAGAGCAGCGTTTGCACCCTAATAAAATTCAGTTCTTGTGGAGGCAAATGGGCGCTATAGTCCAACATCATTAAGCAATAGTGTGTGTGGAAAGGAACTGGCTGTTGCAAGCCAGGGGCGTAAATAATAGAGTATTTATGCAACCAGGTAAATGCCTTACACGGTTTACCCGTAAGGTGATTTATCTAATTGTAACTGGGTAAGGGGGGATATTAGATAATGATGGAGAAGGGGGTTACTAAGTTGTTAGTAACGAGTTATTAAATATTAAAATCAGTTACATCAAAGATGTAGAGTGCGTAATTGATTTTCTGATGTAACTGGATGATTCTGTATTGATTTAAGGAGTATTATGATACTCAATAATGCTTAACAATTGTTAAGTAAATAATTTTTTCTGATGTAGTTGATTTAATGTGTTTGACTCTGTATAAGAAATTTATTAATGAATGTAATTATGGATTTCGTTGTCCATGACGTGTCCGTTACTTAACTAAATACCACTATTGTACAGGGGAAATCATCAAATGTCATTGGTACAGATACGATGATGACATTCTAATACTATACAGGGGAAACAAAAGACAATGTGAACAGTTACTAACGCACATAAATAAAGTACATAAAAACATAATCTTTACTGCCGAATACGAACACAACAATACCATAAACTTCTTAGACCTCTCCATCACAAAACTAGAACACAGGCACAAATTCAGTATATACAGAAAACCAACTACAACTGACACACTAATACACAACTCCTCCAATCACCCAATAAAACACAAACTAGCTGCCTTCAGAACCATGATACATAGACTTAACAACATCCCCTTAGATGAAAAAGACGGCAAAGACGAACTAAACACAATAAAATATCTAGCAGAATCTAACGGATATGACAGAACAATAGTCAGTAAACTCCTACACAAAACAAACAACAAACAAAGACAGAAAACAACAAATTCATAACACTAACATACATCAACAAACAAACTGAAAAAATAGCCCACAAATTCAAAAAAGCAGGATACAGAATCGCTTACAAAACTACTAACAAAACAGAACACACACTATCAAAACACACACACACACACACACACACACACACACACACACACACACACACACACACACACACACACACACACGGCACAAAACAAATTCGATCTACCCGGTGTTTACAAGCTAAATTGCTCAAATTGCAATAAATTCTACATAGGCCAGACAGGACGTAGCTTCAAACAGAGATACATTGAACACACAAAGGCACTCCACTCCACTACAGAATCCACCATTGCAAACCACCTCATTGAAGCAAACCACACATATAAAAACATCGACAATAACATGAACATTCTACACGTACACACAAAAGGCCGAAAACTAGACACTCTAGAACAATTAGAAATATACAAACACACAAAAACAAATAAAAACGACATCCTAAACGAACAGACACAATTCAAATCGCACGCATTATTCGAACATATCTCACCCCACACACACAGCATCGATCTTTCGAAATTCGATTCCGTCGCCCACAACAGGACGGACAGCGCTACCAGCAGCAGCCTCTGAAGAAGCCTTTTAAAGGCAAAAACCGGTTCAGGCTGTAAGGTAAAACTTAATGCTTTTACTTATAAAAAACTTAGTGTTCCGAGTCGTTAATATAATAGTGGTATTTAGAATGTAATTATTTCTAAATGCGAATTATAGAATTATTAAGTAAATAATTTGTTCCGATGTAGTTGATATAAATGTGTTTTACTCTATATAAGAATTTTATTAATGAATGTAACTATTTTGAAATGTGAATTATATAAGGGAAGGTAATTGTAATATTGTAATGGGAAATGTTTATTTAAATTCTGATGGAAATCAGGGCAATAATTTTGAATTTTGGGATAAGAGTTAAGGGTATACAGAATGTTGGTATGGAATTTTTACAATGCAATGTATCATGTCAGATTAAGTATTCATCCATGTATATTGTATACGTAAAAAAAAAAAAAAAAACCAGTGCTTCTTAACGCAAACCAGCACAGCTAAAGGGGAACCAGAACAGTTAGGGATATGTTATTATACAAGGCCACTATTTGATATTTTGATTTCATGTTTCAGTGTCTGGTGATGCTGTGGCGGCGGTCCTGTGCTGGCCTGCACGTCAGAACAGGGGCGTCAAGTGCCTGTCTGGCCTTGTGGTGTTGGGATCTCGAGAGAGAAGTCCAGTAAGGTCATTCAGGTGCGGTCACAGTCACTGGACCAGGGGGTAAGTTAACCATGATTTTAATAAAATGTAAAGGGGGTTGTGGCGACATATCCTGGCTGATCCCTTTAGGAAGTATGAGAGTGTCAATGAGAGTTTTTATGCTTCGGCATAAAACCTCTCATTGAGGGGGTATTGTAATGGGACATTTGAGCCCGCCTAAGAATCTTTTAGGGAAACATCAACAAAAAAATAAATTACAATGTAAAATTTTATTTGAAATTATAACGACGTAGGCCAGTGTAAGTGAATTTCGTGTCAAGGTCAACAGTGAGATGCAGGCGAGGTAGCTATTTTTACCAGCATAAACTTTGACCTTTTGACCTATGTAATTACAAGTCACGCCAGATGACGTCAGAGCCAAACCCAACTTCACGTCTCCGCTGGAATGTAGAGTCAAATTAATAACCTCTTCAAAACTGGCTCCAAAACACGAAAGAACAAAAGATTGAAGTCACGTGACTCCCTTACTACTTTGGAAATAGAGACAGTAAATTTCGCCCCAGTCTACAATATTCCATCGTGCTGTACAGCCGCAAAAGTTACGTAATGAAATCACAGGTGCGCCCATAAGAAAAGGTGTAAAATGCAAAATAACAAAAAGTTAACATTCATGAAAACGTATTAACAGTTCAAAATTCGTTTTAAAAAAGAAAGCCGTCATGGTTAATTAACAAAATGTGGAAGAATTTATATAGTGCGTGAAAAAATCGAAAAGTGTACTTCAAAATGGCCTGATGTCTCTATTGGACATTTTCAGCTAAGTAACAAATGGGGGGGGGGTGAGTATGTTTGGATTCAGAATTAAAACAAAGCCAATATTAAATTTTTGAGATCTCAAAGGGATGGGGATGTATGTGTGTGTGTGAGTGAATGAAAGTTAAGTAATAAATAAGAAGTGCTGGGTTTGCGATTATATATATTGCAACGATACGTTTAGCATACGTCTCCATATCAACCCCTGACTGTGGTATGATAACATACGAACGCACGTATGAGTCATAAAAGATGTAAATAATGAAAATAATGTAATAATTAAGCGTTAGGTATAAGACATAAATAAAAGAAACAAACGTATTAATTAATTTTAAATAAGGAAATAATTGTAAGTGAACATGCATATGGAATTGCAAGCTTTGTTGGTTTTAAACGCAGCGAAGGGAGAAGAAACACGCACCGACTAGCAGTGGTGACATCATAGCGACAGGCAACTGCGTGTGTATCTGTGTGTGTGTGTGTGTGTGTGTGTGTGTGTGTGTGTGTGTGTGTGTGTGTGTGTGTGTGTGTGTGTGTGTGTGTGTAAATGAAGAACAAGTTGAATTATGCATACGACTGTGGACAATTTTACACAGTTTTTTAAGTGCTGAACGAAAACCAGAAGTCACACAAATCAGAGACATATGTATTAAAAAGCTGGCGCCTGGCGCTACAATTAGATACTAAGAGGTATTTGATCGTGGGAACCGTTCAGCTACCATGTGAAATTTTGCCATAACTTCCATAGTTTACACACCTTAATGTTCATAATTTGCATAGGTTAAGTTTATTAATGTACCTAACGATTTGTCAAATAATATTTATAAAAAAGTGTGCGCTTCATAGAAAGACGCGTAGGTTGTAATTAGTTAATAAATCGATGTGCTGACTTGTTCAACTTTGTCCGAACAGTTTTCAACAGGAATTGAACGCCGGCAGGAGTATAAAACCCCAGCGAGCGACACACGCTTTCTCAGATCATTAACAGACAGTACGTGGTGAAATCCACGCATCTTGCTACCGTAAATTTTACAAAGTTAAGTAATGTTTTAAACTGTATTATGTAAATTGAAGTGTGATGGAACCGGCAGTATGTCGGTGAAAGTAATAGTGATATACATGATTTATTTAAAAGACAATAATACTGTAAACTACGAGGAGTCGAAACGTCGTCGATGAACTTCAAGAAGTCCATGTAGAACTTCGAGACATCCACGAGGGAAAAGACAAGCAGAGGAGAGGAACCAGAGCAATATACTAGAGGATGCAGGGACAGCCACACGCAGCTACATCCAGCCATACATCATTACGACCAGAGGGCCACGTAAGAACTCAGCTTCCATAATACGGAGAGAGTAATTCCAAACGACGCAGAGACAGAGAAGGTGATACCAGAAGATGATCCAAAACTCGAGAGTCCAGATGACGGTAACAACACAGTTACATGGTTGCAGAAATATGCAGGTGAAGTCAGACATTTATTCAATCTTATAAATGACCCTGAGGTCTATCAAAAGAAGGCTCTAGATTCCATATACAAGTTTACATAAACTTTATTATTTTTATTTGCAATTTAATATTTAAACACCAACACTGTTTCATCTTATATGAAAATATCAGATTAGTAACAAAGGGCAGAAAAGCATGGAAGAAATGAAAGAAAAACAGGGAGGTGATACATTCAAGACTGGAAATCAATCAGAAAAAATTAAATATTTGAAAGTAGGTAGAAGAAGACGATAAAGAGATTGAAATAGACAATTTGAAATTTAAAAATGTACCGAGTAACATTAGTGAGTAACCAAAATGAGTGGAGCATGAAAATTAAACAGATAACAGAAACAGCATGTAGTGAATGTTACTGATGCAAAGTACTGACAATTCCCAAGAATTACCAGTAAGTAAAACTATAAAAAATAGGAATATTTCAAATGGTAATCAGACTGGTGGTAATGTATACAGCAGGGATAATGTGATTAACTAGTAGAGATAAGGAGAAACTAAAAGTTTTTAAGAAAATAAAGACGATAAGAATATATAGGTCAAAGAAACTAAGTGAAGCAGTTTAAATAGACATTAAATGCCCAGAAAATAAGTGAAAGAATGAAATGATAGGATATAATGAAAGTACCATGGAGGAGTCAATAAAACCATTAGGAGGTAGATCGAGAGAAACAAAGAGCACCAAGGATGGCACGGCAATCTCTGAAGATCAGTGAAGAGGGGTGTCAAACAACTCACCACCACCATACTAAAGCTCAGGATTTCAATGCTGAGGTAAACAACTTTAATTCCAGAAGTAGTGCAGTTTTAATATTTAAACACTCAATATTTAATTTACAGTTCTAATACTTTAATATATATTATTTTTTTTAGTTAGTAAGTGTTACAGAACTAAACTGGGCAGCCTTAATTCCAGAAGAACAGACAGGTGTCTTTGTACTATTTTAAAACATTATTTTTGTATACAGTTCATCACAAGACAAATGGCACCAATCGTACACCATATAATTTTTGTGGCCCTTAAAAGGATCATTGGACGAGGACACAGTTGCTGTTGCAGCGTCGAGTGTTTCATGCGAGTCACTGTGTGATGTTTTGGCGGCTTCTCTCACTGTTGGTTCTGCGCCACAGTCCTCTTCACTTGTAGAACCTGCTGCTGTTGCAGTTGATGGGTTTTGCTTCATCTTCTTCCTCCTCCATTTTGCCTTTCCTCATTCTCTGGCCTGGCTTCCTTTATATCGTCTGATGGAAAGATTTTTTTCTAGCCCCACTCCTTTTGTCTCTCATGGGTTGGTATTGCTGTGAGCCTACCAGACAAGTACTGATTCCTGATTGGCTCACTTTAAGCTCTCCAAGTTCCCATCAGTTATTTGTGGCGAACATATCAGATGGCTGCCTGTGATTAATCATGGCTGGCACGAGGAGTAGATGTCTATCACTGCCGTCACACAGTATTGCCAACAACTTTCATAAAAATATCTCTTTTTAGAGCAAAACATGAGCAAGTACTAGTAACTTTTTGACTGCCAATTTTTGTCTATCACTACCGTCACAAGTTATAAGTTAATTAATACATAAAGGAAAGTAATTCTATCAAATTCTTGGATTTTGTTGTCCATGACGTGTCCATTGATTAACTAAATATAATTTTGTCACTACCGACTTGGAACACAATCCGAAGACGGACAGCGCTCCCAGTGGCAGCCTCTGACGAAGCTTATAATAACCGAAAACTGGTTCAGGCTATAAGGTAAAACTTTTACGTTTTTACCAATAAAAAACATTGTGTTCCGAGTCGGTATTGACATAATTATATTTAATTCTATCAACTTGAAAAATTGCGTATGTGAAGAATGGCTCAGTAATAATTCATTTCATTTGTTTCCTCATTTCATGAGAGAAGTATTTGACTGATTTTGATTTTGATTGATATTAAAAGTCTTATGAATTATGGGTATGGTGCTTGGCTATTAATTGAGAGGTTATGGGTTTGATTCCCAGATACACCATAAATTCAGGATGTGTTTTTCAACCACCAGATCGACTCAGGCTTTGGAAATGACTACCTAGGATAAGATCCTGGGGTAATAATAATCATCATCAGTATCTCTAACAAGGATTAAGCTAAAAATGGTTTGTTCTGGTCCCAAGGAGATAGACGAGAGAGCTGGTCACTCCCACAATTCTTTGGATGTCCCACCACACCTCTCTGTCCTCTCTGTAATTCAGCAGTTGTTTGGAAATACAGCAGTCATCCGTGTGATTAAGATGTTTCAACCTTGGGTAATAATGGATGGCTAAAGCATAGTATTGGCCACACTGCCTTCCTTGTACTCCAGACAGCTCACATAAGGCAGCCTACCCTGCTTAACTCATAGAGTACTTACGTGGTAAAAAAGGAGCCATTATTTTATGTAACGGTTTATGTGTAGTGTAAATTCCACCAGGTTTTAATACCCTATTACTTCTCTAATTTATTGCTTATCATTGTAATTGTTTTATCAGTTCTGTTTAATAAAGTTTCAGTCTCTCTATTGTCAACAGCTTTCAGGGAATTACTGTTATTTTCAAAATTAATTTTTATAACAGACAATAATTGTTCTTTTAGTGAACCCAGAATTGTATTAATTTCATCCAAACTTTGTACTAAACTGTGATTAAATTTTTTATTGGTGATTTATAGAGGAATTATTACCAAACTATTAAGCTACACACAAATACTACAAATACATGCACACAAAATTGTAAGATTTAGAAATTCATACAAAATTTACAAAATCAATAAATTTAAATAGAATAAATTACTGATTTTACAAGAAGGTAACAAGAAATTATTATTATTATTATATTGTAGCTTTATATATTAATTTACTTTTACATGCTAAATTAGTAAAGTGACATTAGTAATTAATTAATTAATAGAGTCTGCCTTCAAATTAATTAACCTTCAAATAGAGTCTGCCATGATTGTTGAGTATTCATTATGACACATAATCTTATCTCAATTGTGTGATTTCCTTAATACCTCTGTTGTTTTAACATTGTATAAAACAAACTGCAGTATAGAACACAAAGTGTATTATTTATAAGAACTTGCTGTACAAGCAAGTGTACTAATGTAAATATAATTATATCACTACCGACTCGGTGAACATTATCACAAAACAAAACTACTTTACTTATAACAATAAATACTACACACAGAATGATGGCTTACCCATGGGCTCCCCCATATCCAGGATTCTAGCAGAAGTCTTCCTCCAACACTTAGAAAAAACAAAAATACTCACAAACAATGACAGACACTCATATAAAATACTATATTGGTACAGATACTTTGATGACATTCTAATACTATACAGGGGAAACAAAAGACAATGTGAACAGTTACTAACGCACATAAATAAAGTACATAAAAACATAATCTTTACTGCCGAATACGAACACAACAATACCATAAACTTCTTAGACCTCTCCATCACAAAACTAGAACACAGGCACAAATTCAGTATATACAGAAAACCAACTACAACTGACACACTAATACACAACTCCTCCAATCACCCAATACAACACAAACTAGCAGAACCATGATACATAGACTTAACAACATCCCCTTAGACGAAAAAGACTACAACGACGAACTAAACACGATAAAATATCTAGCAGAATCTAACGGATATGACAGAACAATAGTCAGTAAACTCCTACACAAAACACAAAACAAACTACATACAAAGACAGAAAACAACAAATTCATAACACTAACATACATCAACAAACAAACTGAAAAAATAGCCAACAAATTCAAAAAAGCAGGACACAGAATCGCTTACAAAACTACTAACAAAACAGAACACACACTATCAAAACACACACACACAGCACAAAATAAATTCGATCTACCCGGTGTTTACAAGCTAAATTGCTCAAATTCCAATAAATTCTACATAGGCCAGACAGGACGTAGCTTCAAACAGAGATACATTGAACACACCAAGGTACTCCACTCCACTACAGAATCCACCTTTGCAAACCACCTCATTGAAGCAAACCACACATATAAAAACATCGACAATAACATGAACATTCTACACGTACACACAAAAGGCCGAAAACTAGACACTCTAGAAAAGTTGGAAATATACAAACACACGAAAACAAATAAAAACGACATCCTAAACGAACAGACACAATTCAAATCGCACGCATTATTCGAACATATCTCACCCCACACACACAGCATCGATCTTTCGAAACTCGATTCCGTCGCCCACAACGGGACGGACAGCTCTACCAGTGGCAGCCTCTGAAGAAGCCTTTTAAAGGAGAAAACCGGTTCAGGCTATAAGGTAAAACTTTATGCTTTTACTTATAAAAAACCTAGTGTTCCGAGTCGTTAATGCAATAGTGATATATAGTATAGTGGTTTGTATAAAATTACTAGTAGAAATAATTATATTTAGTTAATCAAAGGACATGTCATGGACAATGAAATCCAAGAGTATTAATGTGTTATTTATTTGACATTACTATCAAATCTAAAGATGCAGAGTCGTATTATGTGTGCCATGTAGATCGAAATGTTAAGAAATAATATCGTTCGCTTGTTTTTTACAGTATTAAGCAAAAATGTTAATTTTTTTATATTATGTTGTTTTTTTTATTATTACAAATATGTAGATTATTTGACAAAAAAGGATTAAGATTGTCCCCAATTCAGTCTGGTAGATACTTGAAAAAGTTATGAGTTCTTCAATTTTTGGTGGTTGTTAGTGGCTCATAATTGCATTATATGTATCATGTATCTTTTATGTAATTCAAGGTATAGGGAGAATTAAATACCACATGTGTTTGTGTTTGTGTGCACGCATGTACGAGAGAGAGAGTGAGAGAGTTTCCACTAGCATTCCGCATTCCTAAAATTTATTCAGTAACTTCATGTACAAAAATGGCACGTATATTTTCTGTATATATTTATAAGCTTCTAAAATTAATGTGACTGAATTTTTGCTTATAAAATGGCAGGACTCTCAGTCCAAGAACACAACAGCATGATAGCTATATGTTTGTTTACTTTAATTCATTTTCAACTTTGCACTGCTGTTGTACCCTAGCCACTTACAAAGACAGAAAACAACAAATTCATAACACTAACATACATCAACAAACAAACAGAAAAAATTGCCCACAAATTCAAAAAAGCAGGATACAGAATCGCTTACAAAACTACTAACAAAACAGAACACACACTATCAAAACGCATGCCCAAAGCACAAAACAAATTCGATCTACCCGGTGTATATAAACTAAATTGTTCAAATTGCAGTAAATTCTACATAGGCCAGACAGGACGTAGCTTCAAACAGAGATACATTGAACACACAAAAGCACTCCACACCACTACAGAATCTACCTTCGCAAACCACCTCATTGAAGCAAACCACACATATAAAAACATCGACAATAACATGAACATACTACACGTACACACAAAAGGCCGAAAACTAGACACTCTAGAACAATTAGAAATATACAAACACACAAAAACAAATAAAAACGACATCCTAAACGAACAGACACAATTCAAATCGCACGCATTATTCGAACACATCTCACCACACACACACAGCTTCAATCTTTCGAAACACTTTCTCGTCGCCAACAACAAGACGAGCAGCGCTACTAACGACAGCCTCTGATGAAGCCTTCTATAGGTGAAAGCCGGTTTAGGCTGTAAGGTAAAACTTTACGTTTTTACTTATAAAAAACTTTGTGTTCCGAGTCGTCAATATTATAGTGATATTCACTTACTTCCAATTATTTTCTGTTTCAAAAAGTCAAAGCCAACTATGAGGCTACTGTTTTCAAAGGGTGAAGAGCATCCAAAACGGGAGAAAAAGGCGGTGACAGTTGAAGAGCTCTAGCGCCTTTTTAATCAGTGGGAACAGCATTTCTTGGCAGGGCCACATGATGTGGAATGGATTGATTTGTCACAATGCAAGTTTTATCATGTTTTTGAGGTTATAAAGTTGATAAAATGTAATGATCTATATGTAAAATCTTCTGAAACCATTTAATTTAATTTATATAATAAAAACTGAGACTAAATACAACTATTATATTCATGACTCTGGAACACAAAGTTTTTTATAAGTAAAAACATAAAGTTTTACCTTACAAACTGAACTGGTTTTCATCTTTAAAAGGCTTCTTCAGAGGTTGCCGCTGGTAGCACTGTCTGTCCTGTTGTGGGCGACGGAATCGAATTTCGAAAGATCGATGTTGTGTGTGTGGGGTGAGATGTGTTCGAATAATGCGATTTGAATTGTGTCTATTCGTTTAGGATGTCGTTTTTATTTGTTTTCGTGTGTTTGTATTAGTTTTGTTTTAATTATTTGTTTACTTAGTTGTATTTAGTTAAGTAACGGACACGTCATGGACAACGAAATCCAAGAAAAACTGAGAATATGTAAGTATAAAATAACTAACATAATAAACAAATAATAATAATAATAATAATAATGAAGTCCAAAAGGATTTAGAAAAAAATAGTAAGATGCAATTGAAAGAGAAGTTTTTCAGGCAAAAGTGTTAAAAATGGAAGGAGTCCAGGGTACAAGAGAGAAAAATGCAGGCTCAAAGTGAACTGAAGACAGAAGAAGAGACATAGTGAAAAGATGAAAGAATATTGGAGAAAAAGAAAAGAACAAAGAATAAAGAATTGAAATTAACATGTGGTCTTCAGATGGCCAATTAAAAAAAAAAAATAATATTGTTTTTGTTGTCATTTAATATTGTTATGTAACAATGCACAACGTTCTACTCGATTGTCATAGGTACAGTGGAAACAAAACACAAGACACCAATTAAGTCACTAATTACCAGCTTTAATTTTCACAATTACACAGTTCGTAATTAACTCGTACAATATTTCCAGTTAGACTTGTCCACAAGCAATAACAATGTCTATTAATGTCACACAATTATTAACACAATACTACTTCACTTCGATACATTCAATCCGCACTAGCGAAAACACTCACGTAACTGAACTGACAGTCCCCCTGCTATGGCTTTATATAGGCCCCGGAGAGGTGCAGTACAGCTTTGCCTCCTTACTGCACGCCAGCGGATTAATGCTTATCTAAAGTGTTCCTGGAACTCACTAGAACCACCTACGTGAATGACACAACACAAGCCACACTGGACGGGGGGAGTGGAGAATGTTCTGGATTGTTCGGTACGCTTCTCGCAACAATATTCTTCATTTGGCTGTTTTGAGCAGTCTTGTTCTCCAGTACTTTGTAATTACTGTATTTATCTCACTCCTGCGACTGTTGAGAAGACCTCTAGATATTGCTTGTTCATTTCATCACCAGCATGGTTAAAAAAGGTGCATTTTGGTGAATGGAGAATGCTATTTTTGTGTGTTTTGTCATATAATCATGGTCTGTAGAAAGTCATAATGTTGTGACTGTTGTTTAGTGTGGAAGCTATAGAGTTTCTTTTGTGTTTTTGTAGAGGAGTTAGTTTTGTTGATATCTGTATATAATCTTTGACTAATTTTTGATATGTTTGAGAGGTCTTGCTTTTGATTTCCAATTAATGTAAGATTCTGGATAGTTTGGGGTGTAAAGTGAACTGCCTCCTCATGGTGCACCCTGCATAACACCAAATGGTCAAAACTTGGGTGGAAACAAGCCCTGTAAGAAAATAAACAAGAATAACATTCCCACCTAGCAATATTAACAACAACAACAACAACAACAACAACAACAGTAATAGTACGGTAATGGTGGTGGTGGTTTGTTTATATTAGAGCAATTAGTAATCAGTTTGTTATTATAACACAATTTATATTTTATTCCAAAATGCATTAAATATGTTACAAACCTAGATTAAGAAGAAAAGAGAACAAAATGTTGAGTTAAGGATTCTAGAAATTTCTGCATGTGTTCTAGAAACTTCTATAATATTCTTGCTTGGACGTCTTTATACAAGGAACTTGGCCATGGCCGGCCAGTCAGTTAGTTACTGGAGTTCAGACTGATTTGATCACCGGAATTGCATCGCACAATTTATGCTGAAATCAGTATGTATTTGATCAACTCAATTCACTATGTAGACTTATTTTAACCCTTTTGCTGCATAAATCGAATGTAGTCCTTTTATGCCATTTACTGACTAACCAGCTGTATGACTTGACGCAGCAAAAGGGTTAAGAGTGAACAGTTGTTATAACCATAATATATAATCATTTTTTACGGTGTTTAAGTGTAATAGTGTATATTCGTCTGTTAAAGTACAGTAGAACTTGAGTAATTTGAAATTCCATTATTTGAATTTGTAGTTAATTCACATACCATGCTTCATTGAATACCCTAAATAAACTATACACAAAAATATCTGCCTGTAAATATGCTTTTGGTCAATTCAAAGTAAATATTTTCCACAAACTACAAAAAATTGCCTGCAGTATGCAAGCTGCTGACATTGAAGCTGCAATTCGTGGAAAGGCAATTAGTTGCAAATAATTTTTGATATATAAATTAAAGACATTCAGTAATTTAAAGATATTTAAATTAAAGACATATTCTTCAAACACACCACCAAGGAAACGCTTATAAAAGAGAAAGTTTAGTGGAAGCTAACACTGCAGCAGGAAGATAACACAGCTGCTTCAGGAGAGAACATGGCTGCTTCACAAAAAATGCTTTTGTTAGTGTTTAGGAAAGCCAGCCAAACTATGCTGTTTCAAAAATGTAAAAACAAAACCAGCCAAATGTGAATTAAACCATTCAACTTGGATGACAGATGAATTTTTTAAAAATCTTCCAAAATCCATCAACAAGAATTTTGAAAGATCATCATAAACATTTAAAAATCAACAAGAATCTTTGTGATTATAATATAATAATTGTCTTATTTACTGACAACTATGCAGTGTGCAACATTATTTCTACAATGGAAAATGAAAAACTTGTATTACAACTCAAATGTAAGTACACCTAAATTCAATCAAAATTTTATAGCTTTTTAATAAGCTATAAATATTTTGTACTGAATGTAATATATGAGGTCAATCTGGAAAATAACTAACCATTTATTACTAAAACATAAATAATGTACATAATCCAATTTTATGTCAGTTCCCATAAAGTAGTACCCTCTGGATCTTACACAGCATCTCTTCCATTTTACATGACAATCTGCGAAGACCACTTTCAGGATCAATCCAGATGCCTTGTCGCATTTTGCTTAATTTTCTCTATGGCCTGAAATCTGGTTACTTTAAATAGTGATTTTAGTTTTGGGAAAAGCCAAAAGTCACCCAAAACTAAAATTTCTTGTTATCTCGGGAGCCAAGCCTGGGCTTTGGGGAGGGGGGGCTGTGATGTGTGTGATGCGATGTGTTGCCAAAAAATTGTGTACAAGATGTGAAGAGCAGGTTGGTGCACTGTCATGATGAAGCATCCAATCAGCACTCGACCACAGCTGTGGCCATTTTCTACTTAATATATCTCTCTGCCAGCAAAGAACTGTGATATAGTAATTCTTATTAACTGTTTGGTCTGGAGGAGCAAACTTGTAATAGACAACACTTTCATGATCAAAAAAATACTGTTAACATGAGCTTGACATTGCTCCGACTTTGCTGTGTCTTCTTCAAACATGGTGACTCAGGCATCTTTCATTAGAAAGATTGGGCTTTTGTTTAGGTTTTGTAGCCATAGACTCCACACCCATCTTCAGTTACAATCTTTCTTGAGTAAATCTGGGTGATTTTTAGTGGTGTTGAGCAAATATTGTGCAACTTAATCATGGAATTGTTTTTGCTCTTGTGATAGCAGCCATGGCACCAATTTTGCTGTTACACATTTTACTCCAAGATCGTCTGTAAAAATCTCTGAAATGCAAGTCCACAGAACTATCAGATCTTCTAATCTTCACACTGTCAGCTGTTTTGTTTATTGCAGCCTGTGCATGTTCAACATTTTTTATGGGTGTTTTTGTTTGTTAAATGTCTTCTAGACAATAGATCACTTTCAACAGACTGCCAGCCATCTTTAACACTTTGGGTGCCGGACGTTTCAGCACAAAACTTCTATAGAGTCTTGGCTGCTGACGCAAAATACTTCTATAGAGTGCCATCCGTTTTTCATGTTTTTCAAAAAATTCTTGTGACACTATAACATAACCTAGAAAAATGGTACTTACCTTGTTTTAAACACTGAACCTTCCACTTCATAACTAAATATAAAATTTTATTGTTTTAATATTCATGTTTAATATGGTAACCAAATCACTTGTACGAATTAATAAATTATTTACCTTAAATTATCCGCCGTGTGATTTCTTGTGCTTCGTCTATGACGCGTTTCAGAGCTTATGCTCCATCATCAGATATTAAAAAGTTAAAACTATCACTCTTGCGAGATCGTTAGAAGTTAAAATGTCAAAATTTGCATATGAAGCGTACGTGGATTTGGGTGCGCACCCATTCAAGTTCATTCTGCTACTGAGCAGTTGCTACCTTATCGTAGCCCCAGCAAGCAGACTCAAGGCGGTATCGTACAATCGGTTGGATACAAAGTTCAGGTGGTCATTTAACACGATATCGCGACTCCTTGGGTTTGCATATGCACTGTAAATTTCAAATTCCTCCAAGGCATTCATGAAACGGCCCTTCTTACACACATGTAACGGTATTAAATTGGAACTAAAATCTGTGTAATTATGATTGTGTGAAGTCAGGTGTCGGGCGTAATTTGATTTGATGTTGTCAATGTTTCTTATTTTCTTAGGTAGATGTTCTCTAAATCGTTTAAGGAAACCTCTCCCAGTTTGTCCAATGTAGAAGCACTCGCAATCATTGCATGTTAACTTATATATGCCAGTTTTTTCTTCTGGAGGCGTGTGTTTTTTCGGTTTGAGAATATCCAGTAACTTATTATTAGTCCTGAATGAAATAGTGAAACTATTATTATTCAATATAGAAGACAAAACCTTAGGCATAAAGCTAGTGTAATTAGTAGATATAAAAATTTTTTGCGTGTTGTTGTTTATTCGGGGTTTAAGCATTCTTTTTTCATGTTTTCTCAACAGTTTGTCAATGGTTAAACTATTGTAACCATTGGCAACCGCGATATATTTTATGACATTTAGCTCATCACGGAAGTCATTATCGTCCAAAGGAATTGTCAATAATCTATGAATGAAACTATTGTACGCTGCCATTTTATGTGAAAGAGGATGATGAGAGTCTGCGTGTATTGTGGTGTCAGTGGTAGTCGGTTTCCTATAAATGTTGAACTTTAGTTTATTCATCTGTCGAGTGATGGTTAAATCTAGAAAGTTTATCTTGTTATCAACCTCTGTTTCAAGAGTAAACTGGATGTTTCGATTTATTTTATTTAAACTGTTTTTAAATAATTCGATTTGTCTTATAGTACCATCAAAAATTAAAAACGTATCGTCTACATACCGTGCATAAAATATTATTTTATTTGCGTATATATTATTGTTCAACAAGTGAGTATTCTCATAATAATTCAAATAAATATCGGCCAGTAGGCCGGAGAGGGGTGAGCCCATAGCTAGGCCATCATTTTGAATGTAAATAAGAAACATTGACAACATCAAATCAAATTACGCCCGACACCTGACTTCATACAATCATAATTACACAGATTTTAGTTCCAATTTAATACCGTTAAATGTGTGTAAGAAGGGCCGTTTCATGAATGCCTTGGAGGAATTTGAAATTTACAGTGCATATGCAAACCCAAGGAGTCGCGATATCGTGTTAAATGACCACCTGAACTTTGTATCCAACCGATTGTACGATACCGCCTTGAGTCTGCTTGCTGGGGCTACGATAAGGTAGCAACCGCTCAGTAGCAGAATGAACTTGAATGGGTGCGCACCCAAATCCGCGTACGGTTCATATGCAAATTTTGACATTTTAACTTCTAACTATCTCGAAAGAGTGATAGTTTTAACTTTTTAATATCTGATGATGGAGCATAAGCTCTGAAACGCGTCATAGACGAAGCACAAGAAATCACACGGCGGATAATTTAAGGTAAATAATTTATTTATTGTTTTGTATAAATACTTTTAATGACCTTTACTTTTTTATACACAATTTGTACTTAAAAAAAAGTTGTCAAAACTATTATACTGTAGAACACTAAAATATTATAAAATCACTTTAACTTAGAAGTAGTACACTTCACTGTTTAAACACAAAACATAAGAAAAGTATTACTAATATTAGTTTGTATTTACTTTTTTTTTAATTAAATTTTTTTAAGTATGGTCTTTAAACATAGCAATTAGAAATTTCTTTGTAGTTTCAGTTTGGTTCAGTTGAGCTGCCATCTGCTGGCGATTTCAAGAACTAAGAACACTAACAAACATTATGCGGACCTAAAACAACGTCATTAGAAGTGATCCCATATTTAAAGAAACATAAAACTACATCACAACAAATGACGTGATCAGCATTCTATAGAAGTTTTGTCACCATGTCAAATGACATGATCGGCACTCTATGAAAGTTTCATCACCACGTCAATTGACGTGATCGGCACCCTAAGTGTTAAAGCATTTGTACCACAATTTTATCTGTGCATCGCTCATAAGTCCTCTGCCTCAGAATCATTCAGAAAATTCTTCTTAATCATTCAGATAGTTTCAACAGATGAATGTTTCAAGTTTTATGCAAAATTTAATACAAATTCACTGACCTAGTCATCCACGCATTATGAATATGATATTCTCAAGTGTTTACACAACACAGTATCACAGCCAACTGAATACCACAGTATCTTAATGAATGAATGTTCACAAATGTGTCTGATTTAGTCACAGTGCAGCTGTGCATCCAGTTGGCTAGATACTGTCTAGTCAGACCTCATACATATACGGATATGGAACATTTTTTATAAAACTGAAAAATTTAATATTAGTTTATATATGAACCTTATACATAAAACTATGAAGTTCAGTGTATTACTATACTGAATAGATTTTATGTGATTTTCTACTTCTACTAAAACTTTTAAAACTCATTTTTTTAGAATACTTTGAATTTCTTACTATTTCCTCTCTGAATTAATGAAGTTCTACTGTACTCTAATGTATAATTGCATTGTTACATTAATAACCTGTGTGCATGCGAGTGATACTGATTTCTTCTTTGTATCGCTTACCTATGTCAATAGTACCTAATACTGGCATAATAATTTAATTAATTTATGATATTTTGTAACTAGGTATTATATAAGTTAGGTATAACAAGGCATAATTATTAAAAATTTTTGCAAGTTCTATTACAATTTTTTCAGAGTTCTTATAAAACTGAACAAAAAAAAACACTTTTCAATTATGATGCAGCAAGCATCTTCAGGTGTTACTAACTGTGAGAAGGAAGAAATGAGCGATATTCATGATGATCTGTTTCCAGAACTGCCAAACTCCCCGGCATGCTCATCTAACATTCCTAGTAACATGTGCTACATTGGTTCTGGTACTGTAACTCAGGTCAGTATTGTACAGTGTAGTGTATTTTGTCAAACTGTTAGTCTAAATTTGTTCCGTATTAACTTCTTCTCTGCTGTTATGTCTTTGTGTGTTATGACTCAATAATGGTAGTAGGATTCTGAAAAAGAGTGTTATGATGTTCTGCCAGTGGTTGCGTCATCAAGAGTTTAAAGTATATTGAGATGTTCTGGATGTTTAAAATTTGATTAAGGAATATATTGTACACTGTACCTAAAATTGATTTTTTTTTATTGGCATTTTTGACTGATACAGAATGAATGTGAAAAATTCAATTGTTGGTTTTATCAAAACAAAAAAATTACAATGGTATGGGCAACTGAAAAGAATGGCACAGGAAGATTGCCAAGGAGAGTTAAGGAATGGAACCCACCAGGAAGAAGGAAAAGAGGAAGACCACCTATCACCTGGATAGAAAAAATTCAGACTATATTGAGGGAACGAGAAATTGAAGAAGATCTTTGGATGGACAAGCAGCAGTGGAAGATGAGAATTCAATCACTTCTGTACTCTTTGGTTCTGAAAAATGTGTAAACATTGTACAGGAGGAAATAATAATAATATCTGACTGATTCCAAGATGATATAAAGTCTAAGGTATCTATAAAAATTTTAATTTTTTTGTAAAAGAAAATTAATATGTTGAAATAATAGAATTTAATTACTTGAAAACTGCAAACTGTTGAATTACACAATATTTAACTTGTTTAAAATTTTAATTTAGTATGTTTAAATATGATAAACACTTCAGACAATAGTGAAGTGTCGTCAGTTATACTTTATTAATATAATTCCTTCCTCATAGTTTGAATCATATTTCTCAATAATTCCATTACGATCATCATTTATACGTATGTTCTCACAAAATATCATCTTCTGAACAATCTAGTGTATTACCTATTCAGTATTTAAAAAATAAACTTCTGGTACTTTATGCCATATTGTTGGGAAACACTTGGTAACGTTTGTTGCATATGCTTCACTAATTTTACTGTATGATGTAAAAAGAAACTAATTATAAGTATAATACTACTGACTTGGAACACAAAGTTTTTATTGGTAAAAATATAAAATGTTTACCTTGTAGCGTGAACCAGTTTTCGATTATTACAAGCTTTGTCAGAGGCTGCCATTAGGAGCGCTGTCCGTCTTGTTCTTGGTGACAGCGCCGTCACTTGAAAGATCAATGTTAAACAACATCCTAAACAAACAGACACAATTCAAATCACACATACTATTTGAACATATTACACTGCACACACACAACATTGATCTTTCAATGGCAGCGCCATCATGAACAAGACGGACAGTGCTCCTAGTGGCAGCCTCTGATGAAGCTTATAATAAGCAAAAATTGGTTCAGGCTACAAAGTCAAATATTATATTTTTACCAATAAAAACTTTGTGTCTCGAGTCAGTAGTATTATACTGATAATTACTTAATCAACAGACACATCATTGACAAGAAAATCCAAGAAAGTAAAAAGAAAATCTTCAGAAATTATCCACACTTCATATTCATGTGATAAATAGTGTTTGAATGGTTTCTTAACTGACATGGATTGTCTTTCCACTTGGAATCGCTACCAACAACAATTTTTAGTTTTAGGGTTTCTTTGTTCTCAGATATATAACCTTTAAAGACATCAGTAACTAGCATGTTATAAGGATTACAAACAAAGAGCTGTGGGCGCTTATTATAAGGAACATTAATTCAGTTGTTTATCAGAATCATCCAATTTGTTTTGTGCACACTCAATTGAGTATTTTATGAAAGTTTTATGTTTTGGTATAGTTTTCTTATAAGAAATTAAATAAGTCAGCAGTTTATGACTGCTAACAAAACCATGGTGCATTGGTTTTTATACTCTGTCAATTTGTTTTAAAGTCTTTAGTATCTCATGAGTTCATCTACAGTATCATTACATTTCATATAAAAAAACACACAGGGAATTCGTCTGCATCCCCTATGGGGCTGAGTGTTTAGTTATGATGTTATACAAATCAGTAACATATCATAATTACTAAAATTATTATCCGGGCTGTTAATAATTATTAATAAAAATGGTCTTCCAATTTCTTCATGCCGATAGGTGTTAATCGCTCAACCAGATGTTTCAGCTTCACCTCTGAAGGCCATCTTCAGTATAAGGACTTCAAAAAATGACAAGATCAACCAGTACAACTACTGTGGCAAAGTACACATCTCTGACCTTTTGTTTGTAGTCAGTGGTGTTCATAACTACCATGACACTACACTTGTCCGCCAGTAGCATCATGATGTTATCATACACCTTTAAATTTTGTAAGTGCTTTCCTTTCCCCTGAGGTCAAATTATATTTACATGCACTTGCGATACATCGGGAGGCAGCCAGAATACTTTGAAGAGCTGCCCCACCAAATGTAATGTATCCTTTATTATTTATTAAAATTCCATACATGAGATACCATTGGATTAAGAATAAAGAGCTAATGTTTAATGATGTAGGCTACTACAACGTTGCTGTTATAAATACTGATCTTTGTAAAATTTCTAATTGAATATTTACGTGAAAAAATTAGAAATGAAGTCATTAAGGATAGAATGAATATGAAAATTCAATTGTTGATTTTATCTAAACAAAAAATTTACAATGGTATGATCACACAAAAAGAATGACACAGGAAAGATTGCCAAGGAGAGTTAAGGAATGGGCCCCACTAGGAAGAAGGAAAAGAGGAAGACTACCAATCACCTGAATAGAAGAAATTCAGACTATATTGAGGCAATGAGAAATTGAAGAAGATCTTCGAATGGACAAGATCTTTGGCATCAGTGGAAGCTGGGAAATGTGTAAATGTGAAAATGTGTAAACATTGTACAGCCAGAATAATAATATAATAAAATATTTTAATTAGCCCCATTTTAAAAATTTCTAAGCTTACCTTACTGTACATTTGTTCCGTACTTATAAGAAATATTGACATTTCCAATATATACCAAATAATGTCAGCTCCGATTCTCATCTTGTTTATGGATAATTAAATTTCTTTAAACTCATACAGATATACAGACAGAAAATGAAGCATTTTTCAACATATTTATGTTTTATTGTTATTTGACAATTTTCCTTCAGTTTAATAAGTAGAATCATTTTCCAAAGTTTGGCACTATCTTTCGAAAACACTCTGGATATTGGATTTAGTTCTCCATGACATGTCCGTTACATAACTAAATATAATTATTTCACTACGACTCGGAACACAAAACTTTTTATATGTAAAAACGTAAAAGTTTTACCTTATAATCTGAACCGGTTTTCACTTCTGAAAAGCTTCTTCAGAGGTTGCCGCTGGTAGCAGGTTGTCCGTCTAGTTGTTGGCGATGGAATCGATTTTCAAAAGATCGATGTTGTGTGTGTGGACCCTGAGGAAATTAGAGAGGCGCTACCTTGAAGCTTTTGAGATGTGGTGCTGGAAGAGTGCCTTAAGGATACAAGGAGGACAAGAAGAGTGCCTAATGATGAGGTTTTGAAAAGAGTAAATGAAAGGAGGATTCTGATTAAAACTGTAGATTAAAGGAGAATGGTCACCTGCTACACTATTCAAACTGGTTCGCCAACCAGATTGAGGGATGTAGTGGGAGAGGAATGCCCAGACGGGAGTATATGGATGAGATAAAACTAGGAAGAAGCTATGTGGTGATAAAGGGACCGTCTTCCGAAGGGAACAAATCGCAAGCCCCCCAAATTCTGACTTGAGGAAAAGATGAAGAGACAGAAGAAAAGGCTCCTAACAAACCCCAAAGGGCCACACTTGAGATGCAGATTAAGTTAGAGCTTGTTAGACTGATTAACAGTTCTAATAGGTTTATTTGATATGTAGTTATGCACCATTGTAATCTCGTGTTATGCAATACTAGCCTAAAAATAATATGCAACTACAGACTGCAATGTCATACACATTTGTAATCTGTAATTAGAAGTATACTATGTTTGTGAAAAATAGAAGGGTTATTTTACCTATAACAATATTCAGAATGAATCAAGACATAACTTTTCACTCTAGAGCACTTCATTTTCTCTTGTTTTTTGTAGTAAATATATATATATTCAAAATATTTGCCACAACACTGCAAAATATTTTACTAACCTTAATTTACTTTTTGCGCTGTTTTACACATTTGGAAATACTTAACAAGGAGTGAAAATGGATTTTTTATACACTGTATTAATAAAGTATAGTTGGTTTAATGTGGATAAAAGATAATTATTTAATGTAAAAGATTAATCATTCAACTATACCATTAAATAATATTAATGTATTATACAAATAATGTATAAAAATAATAATAATTCTATTAATAATTAATGTATGTAATAGAAAATAAAAATAATATATATAGAAACTATATTAATTTATTTAAATTACATGTAGGAATATAAAAGACGTTTGACAAAGTTGTTCACCATGCATTTTTTTATATAATTTTAAAGTAACCCCCTATTTTTATGTTACAATGTCTGTCTTTTGTGTTTTATGAAAACAGGTATTTTTTATACCAGCAGAAGAACACCACTTTGATAGCAATAACACTTTTTATAAAAAAGAGTTTGAACTGATATGTCAGACAATCATGGAAGATACATCAACAGACATCACGATGTCAGTCAGTGAAGACCAAACGTTAACATTTTGTATATCTGGAAAACCTGATAGTGTTCCAGAAGCTCGAGAAAAAATTCTAACACATTTTCAGACACAGGTTTGTAGTTGATGTTATTTAGCATAATAATATTATTATTTATTATTCATAATGTATTATTGCTATTAAAATTATTATTATATAATTTATCTAGCATAATAATATTGAATCAGTAAATTTGACTATTTTAAATCTGATTCTAAACTTTAACAAATAGTAACAACAATATCCTCATCCAACATAAACAATACTTCTGATACAATTGTTATGGTCAGAAATATAAAACGTTTAATGAAGAAATTTGTGTTAGTGGTTGAAATCACAATCAGAATGATCAATATTGCACACCACTATATAAAAATTATTCCGATTAGCGCTTTCAAGCTTCACAGCTCATCGTCAGATCATGAATCACCAAAGATTCATGATCTGACGATGAGCTGTGAAGCTTGAAAGCGCTAATCGGAATAATTTTTATATAGTGGTGTGCAATATTGATCATTCTGATTAGAAATATAAAAGGAATTTAAAAGTGAAAAAACAGGTATTTACTGAGCATGTGCTTATGCGTGTGTGCAAGTGTGGTTACAAATGCTTATCATATATGCATATGCTTATTATATTTATGTCTGTTTGATGAAAGAATGCCTTTGGAGTGATAACAACTCCAAAACGTTTCACACTTCCATCCCAAGATGCACAACGTGACTCTAAACAATTTGTTACCTCATATGAGTGCTTGTATCATTGTTCGTAACAACATACGCATTCTTCCTTCTTCTATACCAAGAGACATCTGTTTCAGGAGACAAATAGGGTCAGTAATGATTTGTATTTGAATTTTTGGCATTTACGATGGACACTCAAATGAAAACCTTAAAAATATGCTAAAAAAGTTTGAAACATTGAGTGATTGTTCTAAAAGTTAGTAACAGCGATGCTCATAGTTTGGAGAGCCGCTGACGGGTAGCAGCGTGATAAAGGAACACTAAACAATGACTTGGCCAAAGCAGAACAGTGTTCTGTTATAATTGTCTTGTTGATACATCCTCTTCATTCACTTTTTTAAATATTATATATATATACACAAAACTTTCACTAGTGAACACTTACTTTTGGTTTTATGTCCCAAACGTTTCGACGTGGTGTCTGTCTTCCTCAGTGGGATTTGAAATACAGAGTGTCAGTACAAAGTAACCGTTATGGGTTGTAGGTGTGTGTGGTGGGGGTTGTTGGTGGGAGGGAATTGGCGCTGGGATTCAATGTTTGTGTTTGAATAAGTGTATCAAAAAGTATATGTGATCATATATAGTGTAATTGGTCATTTAATATGTTGTTTGGATGAAATATGAAAACAGAACAATATGAAATATACAGACATCGCACACTACAACCAAACAACATATTAAATAACCAATTACACTATAGATCACATATACTTTTTGATACACTTGTTCAAACACACACTTTGAATCCCAGCGCCAATTCCCTCCCACCAGCAACCCCCACCACACACACCTACAACCCATAACGGTTACTTTGTACTGACACTCTGTATTTTGAATCCCACTGAGGAAGATGGACACCACGTCGAAACGTTTGGGACATAAAACCAAAAGTAAGTGTTCACTAGTGAAAGTTTTGTGTATATATATAATAGTGTTCTGTTATTCATTTTTTGTGTAGTGAAGGGATAAAACCCTTCATGTTCAGATTTTGAGTATGCGTGATAAGATCACCCACTATCAGGCAGAATGGTCGGAACCAAATGGATGACTGCTGCATTACCAAACAATTATTATTGAAAGGACATAGAGGTGTAGAATCATTTGTTTTTGGCTATCGGAAAGTGATTTAATTAGGCGTCAACTTTGGGAAAATTCATTTAAATCATTCTGGAAGAGTAACAAATGGCGTTTTGTGGAACTGATCCTGTACGGGCAAAAACTGTTATAGATGGGACTGTCCTGGAACAAGTTAGCAGTTTTGAATACCTGGGCTATAGTGTGTCTTATAATGCAAGCAACAGCGTGGTGCATAAGTTACATAAGTTCAACGTTATGTGCAGGACCATCAGGCGAACTCTTAAGTCAGCAAGTAAAGGAACACGCCTAAAATTCTACAAGGTGATGGCTCTTCCCACATTTCTTTATGGGTCTGAGAATTGGACTTTAATGAAAGGCCAGGCCAGTTTGCATCCAACCGGCTGAAATGAGATTTCTCAGGCATGTGGCAGGCTATACTCTACATGATCATAGAAAAAACACAGATATACAGCAGGAACTGAATATTATGAGTATACTCAACAGGATCGCCCAGTATTGACTGAATTGGTGGGAACATCTTTGCCGAATGGATGACTGCCGCATCCCCAAACAACTTTGGAACTATAAGCCGAGGGGACGGAGAGGTGTGGGACGTCCAAGGAAGCGGTGGAGTGACCAGCTGTAATATTTGCCTATTTGAGACCAGAACAAACATTCTTGGTTTAAACCTTGAGAATGATGATGATGATGATGAAGAGTAAAAAGCTAAAGAAACAAATTTAGAACTCTCTGAACATTCTCAAGAAATATTCAATCAAATGCTCATGCACCAGATCACAAAAACTCCAACTGTGTCCATCCCACAGTAAGAATTTATTAATTCTGGTAAATACAGAGTGTTACAGATTATAATTTCAACTACCGGTACAAGAGATGTGATAGAAGGTCTAATAGACAAAGGACTTGCTGGTGTCACCAATGAAGAAGCATCTTATTCCAATATTTGTATCATCCTACATGGAGAATAGTGTTTTTGGTTTGTCTTTATTTAGGGAGCCAGAATACACGTGTTCTCCAAGACCAGTTGATGATTTGACTTGTTGGTGTGTATGACTCCTTTGGTTTAGTTTGTTCTGATAGTCTTCACCGTTACCCATGCTATTTTTGTTATGTCTTTGTGCTGCAGGTTGTAGGTAGTGATTTAATAAATGCTTCTGATTGTTGCTTTGACAGAACTGCCACTTGGCCCTGCCTCACTGATAAAGCTTTTGGGCAAGTCTTCTTCAAAATTTCCCATAATTGCTTCTAGTTTTTCAAGAGATTATGATTCAGAATCTGTGTGAACTGTCTTCTCATTTCTCTGGTCATCTTTGATATTGCTGATTGTTTCAGGAATTCTATCCCCTAGGCATATATTTGATTCACCATAGGCAGATAGTTGATTGGTGTTGCAGGTGACATGTCATCAATCATTAGAACACCTTCAAAGCTTAGCGCACCCTTATCATGGTACAGCGTCAGTTGTTAGTGGCAGGGTTTTTGGCTGGACAATGAAATTGACTCATTAGACCAACTGTACCTAAACATCAAGTTCTGTATATCCATTCACTTGATATTTTTAACCCAATTGAAATGTTTGGGCATCTGACAAATTTTTATATAAGATGTTTTCAGTGCTCCAAGCAAGCAATATTTGTCTTCTTCTGTTAACAGAAATAGGCTTCTAATGTTGGACTTTTCTGTGCAATGTCTTCCAAATCTTCTTTGACTTTCTCAGACATTGGATATTGAAGATGATGATTACAGTTGTTATCAGGAATGTAACCAAAATTTTGTTTTTGAGGGGGTCCAGATTGGATTCGAGGCATGGAATCAAAACACAAAAATGCCCATTCCAGGATGTTTTGTTCCAGAAAGAGGACAAGACCAGATTTTCTCTCCATAGCATATAGACATGAGGACCCTAAAGTTGTGTTTTATGACATTCTGGAACCCTGGAATTAAAGAAACAGAAAAAACAATAAAAGAAACATTTACATTGGGGTTTTTTCAGATTTGAATAAACAAATGTTAATATTAAAACTTTAAATTGACTTATTTAGTTCTTATGTTTTATAACATAATTCCTACTACAAAAGTCTGATAAAACATGTTTGCAATGTTAAATCTATTTTCTTGTCATTTAAAATCAGAAAAGTTAAAACAACCACATGTTTCTAAATTGTACTTCTTTGAAACAAAATTTGCTTATCGCTAAGACAAAAGCAAAAACACCTGTCATCAAGTGATGCAAAAAATACACATAATACTGTATAAGTTTGATTGTCCTGAATCCCATCTTTCTATGAACGATACTGACTGTTTAACCGCAAGAGTTATAATAGCTTTCAGCTTTTTAGGGGGCAGATTTAGACCCCTTGGACCCCTACCTGATTATTATCTAACCATCTGATCCACGTTGACACCTGACCAAGTCTTATAATACAGATATTTTTAATATAATGTACAACACCAGCCACGAATGTTTTTATGCTCTTTTGTATACTCAACATCTGTAAAATATGTAAGCACTGCTTCTGCTCAGTAGATATTTTCATTTAATACAGTAAAAATTTTAAAATATATATAATTTCTTTAAGTCAATTTCTATAAATAAGTTCTTTACCCCAAGATGTTGTTCCCTTATTTGGAACATGTTTCAGTAATCCTTAACAAGTTATATATAAATTGTTAAGTTGCAATTCTTTAGTACATTTTTTATTAAGTAAGTGTACAGTTATAAAATTATAAATTCATTGTAAACTGTATAGGAAATGAAAAGCACAAAAGTATCAGTTGAAGTGCCAAAAGTGCAACATAAGTACATAATTGGTCAAAACGACAGTGGTATTGCAGAGATACTAGACAAGACTGGTGTTAGTGTGGAAATGCCGCCAAGCGACTCTTGCACGGATACTATTGTTCTTCGTGGGCCTCATACTGATCTAGGAACAGGTATTCTCATACATGTACTGTTTCAGATTCTGTGCTTGTGAATCCCCTAACTTCCTACTGCATAATTATTAGATTATCCTAAAGAGTTTACAGATTGGAAATTCATAGTATGCGTATGTCTCATGTGTGCTACTTCAAGTATTTCCATTTCAAATATTGCATACAATAAAGGAAGAAAATATAAATTTGTTAGTACCATTATAAATTTAAGGTATGAAAACACATTTACATAGTCTGATTATGCAATAGGAAATAAAAGAATTCACATATGTATACAGAGGCTAAGAAATGTCTCCGCCCCCTCACACACACACACGCACGCGCGCGCACAGTTTTTCAAACACTTGTTCTAAAGTATTTATTTATTTTATGATTTCCTTGTGGGTCATCTTTTCTTTTACAATTATTTCAAGATGCATAGTGTCATATAATTCATAGTGAAGTTAATAGAACAAAATTTCCTCTGGATGTTACAAGGTGTGGATTTGTTTTTTCTTGTTGCCAACAAAATTTACTGGCATACAGAGGTGAACAGGTTACAGATTAGTAAAAAAGTAGGCAACCTGCGCCTACCTGTCGAACTTTCTAGCCTACAATAGATTGGTGTGTCTATGTTATTAGCAAACTACTTTTACTTTTCAGAAACTCATTACACATGTAATTACAGATTTTAAGTACTTTGACACAACAATTTAATGAACTTTTTCAGCATTGGCTATGCTTTTAGAAAAAGCTAACATCGTTGAGACTGAAATAGTTGATGCTCCTGAATGGATTCATAAGCATATTATCAGTGGTGATGCCTTCAAGAAATTAACACAAGAAATTCCACAGGTGAGCTGAATGAACTATTCATTTTAGATCATAAGCATCCAGGCGTGTTTGTGGAATCCTGGACAATATAGACAGTATGATTAAAATTACTTCTGTTTGGCCATGGTCCAAAGTTTGTGACAAAACCAGACATTTCCGCATTGCCACCGACTGCCATCTTCAGTGGAAACGAGTAAACGCTAATGTGAGATGATAAACGTTAAGACCACAGTACTGTGGTTAAGGCTGGAGATGTCCCATGAACCATATTAAGGCTGGAGGTGAGCATTAACCACAGTATTGTGGTTCTAACGTATATCATCTCACATTAGCGTTTACTCGTTTCTATTGGATGTGGCATTCGGTGGCACTGCCGAAATGTCTGGTTTTGTCATAAACTTTGGATCACAGCCAAACAGCCCAGCAAGTAATTTTAATCAAAATGACATCAGCCGTGTAAGCCTTTGTACCACAATATAGACAGTAACATAGAAACCGTACCTTAGTGTTTGTATCCAAATGTTCAGATATGATAAAGCGGTGTGTGTGTGTGTGTGTGTGTGTGTGTGTGTGTGTGTGTGTTGGTGTTGCTTAATTATGGATATCCTTAAAAGGTCATGCAAAACATTGTAACATACAATTTCAATGTACACAAGTTTTTCATATCTATAAGCAGTCTATTTCCGGTGGAGAGTGCATTTTTTAGGTATCTTGAGATGACATTACCTAAAGAGATTGCAGAGAAGTGATGAAGATAACAGCTGCAAAATAAAACAACAAGACAATGTTGATACGACAGCTGAATTCCATGGGAAAATAACCTTCAAAACCAATAAAATATGATTTACTGTGTCATTGGGGAATTAAGTGATCCATGGCTCTAAAACTTGGTAGATAAATCAATAAAACTCCCAAAGGCTCCAATGAGTGCTGGAGAAAGTCTTGTGCTGTGTCCAGGCTTCGATGTGTTAGAAAGGAGGAGGATAACAGGAGACAATTTTGTGTTGGGAAACAAATTTTACACAGTGTAAGTATAACAACCTTGTATGGTATAACCACATGGAATGGATGCCTGATGATCAGAAACCCCAAAAGTTAATACACTGAACCCTAGCCACTTTGGAGGGCTGCCTGCAGGTGTCTGGGAATTTTTACATACATTCAAACCTAATTAAATAAGAAAATAACTTCTTACTTATTCTCAATATACATATACTGCCAGAAAGCTCAGTCATCCTCTTTTATGTCTTATAATGTGTGTCCAGTAACATGTTGAACACAATTTCACTGTATTAGTCCAAATTCGTCGTATTGATTGAAGACTTGTTAGGAACGATTACTACAGATGTTATTAAAAACACACAAACTCTTGGTAACTTTCACAATTTATTCTTAACCTTTGACAATTGTTTCAGCCTATTAGGCTATTCTGAAAGAGCTGCTAAGAACAACCTTATTTTTCAAAAAACATTATTACAGTTTTTACAGAAAATATTTTTACAGTGTTCAAAAACCTTTGTTTTTTTCGCAGCAGTATTTCCGCACATCAATTTCTGACCCAGAAGTAACCAAAAGTTGAATATTTCAACTTCAGTAAGTTATTTACACAAGTCCATTATAATAAACCATGAAATGTTACAACACAGCATAAACAACACAAAATGGCTTCACTTGAAATACACACGTTTACAAATGAAGAAGGTAACGCTGGATGCTTTCAAGTTGATGCAGTTGTATTGCAGAACTAAAATATTACTATTTCTTTTATGAATTTGCTAACTGCTATAATTTTTTATTGTTCGACTAAGCTTTTTGTCATTACTGACATCTTCAGGTCTTAAACAACGTCTATCAACTGTACGTTGTAAGCTTTTATACTTTAGGCCCCTCCCCTTATGTCATCGCCCCTCCTATTGGTTCAGCTGCTACCGCTCTTCACGGGAACTTTGTCTACATTTTTCCGTTAGGCATTTTTCTAACGTCCGTCAAATTGTTTTAAGAACCTCCCGTTAATTTCTTCATTCTTGACTTATAATTTTTTTGTAACCTTTTACATTTCGTCATTTTTTAGTGTGTTATTCTTATTATTTTAATTTATTTTTGTTTATTGTTTAATATATAATAAAATATTTCTTCATTTGTAAAATCTACTTTTATATTCATTAATTTATTTTTATCTTCTTTTTTAACTTTAAGTATTTCTAGTTCTTCTATTAATTTTCTTTTTTGCGGATTGTTTTCTATTTTGATTATTTCCATATTTTCATTGGGATTTATGAATTTATGGCCTGATTCGTTGAAATGTCTTGCATATAGTGAGTTCGTTACTCTAACCCCTTCTCCTTTTGCGTGTTCATTCATTCTAATTTTAAATTTTCTTCCAGTTTCTCCCAGATATATCTTATTACATTCCCCACATTTTAATTTGTATACGCCGCTTTTTTCTGTTAATGGAATTTCTTCTGTTTTATCATTTTTTATATATTCGAATACATTTTTCGTTTTCTTTATTCCTATCTGTATTTCATATTTTTCGAAACATTTTTGTAACATTTTTGTTTGATATCCTATGTATGTTATTGCTCCTTTATATTTCTTTTCTTCATTTGTTTTTTCTATTTTGTTATTTTCTATTTCTTTATTTTCCTCTATTTTCTTAACTATTCTATTAATTATTTTAGGGTTGTAATTTGCTATTTGCAAAAAAAATGCCTAACGGAAAAAGGTAGACAAAGTTCCCGTGAAGAGCGGTAGCAGCTGAACCAATAGGAGGGGCGATGACATAAGGGGAGGGGCCTAAAGTATAAAAGCTTACAACGTACAGTTGATAGACGTTGTTTAAGACCTGAAGATGTCAGTAATGACGAAAAGCTTAGTCGAACAATAAAAAAAATTATAGCAGTTAGCAAATTCATAAAAGAAATAGTAAGGATGGCTGCTAATTTAAACAATACGAAGAATAAAATATTACTGTTCATACCAAATAAAGCTATAGATGTACAAAAGCCATCTTGTTCAATATAGATGCTGTGAGAATTGTGGACGAGTTATGCTCGCTCTTAGGATCTAAGAGTGGAATGATATGAAGGCATTGTGCTTGTCCGTGCGCCTCAATGTGTTAATCTGGTTTCTCACTAGTTGACAGAAATGGGGAGACCTGATCTCCTCAGTATGGGGCAGAAGATTATACACGATGAAATCGAGAAAAAAAAGCTTGCAATGTGTTGATTGGAACAACAGAAGGCTCAGGTGTGCAGAACGCATGAGACGGCACTAACTGTAGAAGTAATTGTACATGGATGTCTGCAAGTCTCTAGATTATTAGACGTGTATAGATGCATGTACTCATGCAAGAATATTGGTTCCGGTTCCAACTGAGTACCTCTACAGCCTGCAGAGCCTAAAATGAGCAAAAAGAAGAATTATTTGCTCACACAATACTTTATATTCTCCTGGAATATGTTTCCACCAATCCTAAGGAAGACAGACTGAGATACATTATTGGTGACCACACAGAAATCTGGATGATATTCTCAAAATCAAAGCTTCATGGGCTGGGGTCCAGCAGTGCAGCATACTCCGGCCACTGGCCCACCGGTATCACCTGATGTTCACATGATGTTGCACTTGTATACTGATGCAAATCTGGTTTTGTTATTTCTTGAGAGCAGTGAGGCCCAATCATATTGTAGGTAAATATGTTCATGAATTTCTGACTCTATCAGTGGTTACTATATGACCTTGGTTGTTTAATATAAAACCCAAAACCAGTATTGCTTTAACATTAAACAAATTTGATGAGTTTTCATACCTGTCTTGTAGTTTTAAATAAATCATTATTGGTGAAAGCAAGAAGTTTGTTTCATATTAAAAAGATATAGAACCATTTACCAAATGGTAAAAGCTGAAGAGCATGATAATATCTTTCAGACGCCAGCTAAACGCTTGACTCTTTTGCGGCAGTGGTCGCAAATCTCTCTCGAACCATAAGCGATCGCAGACGGAGCAGGCGTAACCGAACTCGTTGTCGTCGAATCGTTTTGTGAATTCCGCATCTGCTGCTATCTCTTCAGTTTTCAAGTGTTTTGGTGATACTGCAGCGATTGCCTGTTCGAATTCAGCTGCTTCGTTTGCTCGTTTAGTTGCCATCTCAATTTTCTTTATCAATCTACAACGTTTTACTCGTTCATTTGTTTTCCTTCGCTTCTCTGCCAGTTTCATGTTGTAGAATGCATCGATTTTCTCCTGCTCAGTCATCGTCGACACGAACGGTGTATTTATTAAGTACTCATTCAATTCTTCGCGCATCAAGTCATCTTGCTTTCGTTTTTGTTGCGATGGGGCCGCTGGTACCGAAGCTTCACCGCTGAGAGCAGCCGCTCGTTGCTGTTCCTTCTCGAGCTTCTTTCGTTCCTGATACTTTTTTTTAATCGCTCGGCATTTTGTCGTTTCTTGATCTGAGCCTTCTTGTCGCTGCTATCCATTGTCGAACGCTGTTTTAGTCAGTTGCCACGTTATGGTTACTATATACCAGCAGCAGTGTATTTCACCACAACACAAAACAAACCTTTATTTACAACAATCCCAATGACATTATGTATCTGTGTTATATCTTCACATTTCTGCGGTGAGTAATTAAATATAAAGAGGAAGTAGATTTGCATTTACGATGCAGTACAAACAAATATTTTAATGAATAGATGCAGGATCATTAGCTGAATCACATACGAAGACGACCATTTACTAGAGACAATAACCTATCTACAGCTATGCAGTGTTGGTTGTTAGGTCTTTAATCTGCGACGACATTAGCATGTTAGTGGTTGCGGTTTTAGTTAACGATTCCCGGCTGGTAAATTGTGCTAACACTTGATTTTAAATGTTCAGGACGCTTTATAAATTTGGTTTAATTGTTTGCAGTGATATTATTTTTAACATATTATATATATATATATTGCGACATATCAAAACAAACCTTTATTTACAACAATCCCAATGACGTCATGCAATGATGACGTCATACAGCGTGACGGTAAATAAAATGTTACAGAAAGTTTCAAACGATGTCCAGCTAAAAGACATTATCATGTCAAAAACAAGATGAGTGAGAATTTGTTTTGCAGAGATCAGGTAGCTGTGTTAACAGAACACTGAACATACATTTGCTTGACAACCAAACAAAACTATTTTATTTTCTATACCAGTGAATAGAAATTTTATGTATAAAGTTTGTCAATTCCTCTTTTTACAGTTGTACAGACATTGGACGCTCTCATATTTTCTTTTGTTATGAAATACTAAGATTTTCTATAATGTGAACAATTAATTATTGTAAATTATACAGGCCTACTGATATTTTTGATTTTCCGTTTTAATAATTATAAATCTTGTTTCTTTAGTAATTTTGTTTGTAATTCTTTGATTTCAGGTCAGTATGGAATTTATGGATTGTAAGATAAAGATTGAAGGTCCCCCTGAAGGAGTAAGGCAAGTGAAAGAATGCTTGGAGACTGTAACAGCTGACCTGATAAATAAATTCACATACACGGGACTTTCTGTGAAACCTGAGTATTCTGAACGTATCTTTGAACAAAATGCAGCTAGTGGTAAAAAAATATACAATTGATTTTAATTGATTTATATTAGAATATAAGTGGTACACTGTTTTTTTTTTTTTTTTTTTTTTTTAGGAAGAATGTATTGCCATTTTAAATATTTTTGTGATAACATAGGAGGTGATGCTATTAAATAATGAGACTGATAAGTGAAAACTGATAAAAAAGTTTGACATATGTATTTTAAAAAATATTGCTCTACATTAATGTGATTTATTACATACAATATGTAAAATTAATTACTATATATGAAACAGAACAACAATTATTTTGCTGTCATCAGGAGTCTTGTATCGTGCATGTTCTCATTAAGTCGCCATTCTTACCATAGATGTGTAACAAATATACAAGTGCAACATTCATTACTGAGATTGCTGTGATCAGTTGCTTTTCTGAGTTGTAAAACTAACAAAAGATGTACTAACATAACTGCGCAGATGCTGAACAAATCCCTTTCATCCGGTGCAAAGTTAATAGAGTACAAAAACACAAATGAGCTGTGTTTGGGTAAAGACCTCAATGTGTTAATCTTTGAGTTTCTTTGTGAAGTTTAAGAAATCACCAAGTGACTGATTAACAATACTCCTAATATCTCAATTAATTAAAAATCTACAATTGAAGTAAACTTTCGTACTTGATTTTACGTTACAGTTACTTGATTTTAATGATATAATAAAATTATAAAAATATAATAAAATATGGTTTCTCTAATTACCATTTATTTATGAGATTAATAAGTTTTATGTTCTTTGTTATAAATTATTATTCTCTGAACTTTTATTAATTATTCATTATGCAAATAAAAATAATAAAGTTTATGTAAACTTGGATATGGAATCTAGAGCCTTCATTTGATAGACCTCGGGGTCATTTATAAGATTGAATAAATGTCTGACTTCACCTGAATATTTCTGCAACCATTTAACTGTGTTGTTACCATCACCTGGACTCTCAAGTTTTGGGATCCCCTTCCGGTATCACCTTCTCTGTCTCTGCGTCATTTGGAATTACTCTCTCCGTCTAATGGATGGATGTACGGCTGGATGTAGCTGCGTGTGGCTGTCCCTGCGTCCTCTAGTATATTGTTCTGTTTCCTCGTGGACTTCTTGAAGTTCCACGCATGTGCTAACTTTGATGACATGGTATAATTAGTGTTTTTAGCATCTCTGGTGATAGGACTATTTTCCAATCATAATTTACGAGTTTGTACAATGTACTATTTTTTATTGTATATCTACTAGGTAGTGGTGATAACTTCATGTGACTTATTTGAAGATCTTTGTTTTGTTCATTTGCTATATTGTTTAATAAATATTTAAATTTATCATCTGTTTGATATGTTATGTTTAATATTCTAACATCGTTCCACTTATTTATTGTTCCCCCTAACATAGGATAATAGGTTTTAGATAACGTTATTTACTGTTGTGTATCTGTATTGTTTAGGGTGTCACGCAAATTGTGTGTGCAGGTCGTTTATTAAACCTGTACGTACTGGCGTTTTGTTACCCTTTGTAGTCGTACAGTTTTCTTATCGGTTGGTGTTCTACGATCACTCCCTTCCTCTTTGGACGTTGACGGGTGTGTCGGCTGTTGCACAATTTTATTTTTATTATTATGCTTATTATTTGTGTTGATGTTTTGTACATTGGAATTGTACGGTTTTACGTGTTTTTTCGACAAAAATGGGTGGGCGTACGCTCCTTTATTCGGAGTCGGGTTACCTTTTTCATAAGGTTGTTTATACTCTTTCCACTTATCTTTCCGTATGTTCTCTTCTTTAGTCTCGAACTGTGGCGATTTGTGGTGTATTTGATTTTGCGTAGAGTACTGCTGCTGGTTGTCTCTCCTTTCGTACTCTTTATTAACAAACTGATGATTGCATCACAAGGATAAGAAGTTCCTCAATGGTTTTAACTCCTTGGGTATGTACGGCGAGTCTAATGTGTCTGTCAAAATGGTAGCTTAGTTTTAATACTAATTCGTGCTCAGTGAAACTTGGTCTAAGGTGTTTACAACATTTGATGAGTTGTATAACGTAGTCTTCCATGGATCGTTTGCTTTTGACGTAATACCGCCCATACTCTACCTGGTCTCGTACCTCTCTCTGGGTATGTATATTCCAGTACCGATTTTCGAAGGATGCCTTGAACTGTTCATAAGTTTCTGTTTGGTCCCGAACAATCGTATACCATTTGGATGCTGTTTCCTGGAAACGTCGACTTACAAATTCTATACGTTCTCCGTCGCTTAGGTTGCTTCCTATTGTTGCCATTTCTCGTTCACACTTTTGTAAAAATTCTATGGGGTTCTCCCATTTGTTGCCTTTAAAGCTGATCTTCTCTCGATCCTCTACTTTTGCAGCACACATCATTATAGCACTTGGTCGTCTCTTGACCTCCGCTCTTAGTTTTTCTACCTCCTCTTTGAGTCCATCTTTCATGTTGTTAATTTCCATGGAGTGGTGCGTAGTTTTTCTTGTGACCTCCTCCATGGCTATTTCTACTGTCTGGGTCCTCACAGTGAGTTCCTTTGTTCTGTTTGTGTTGTCCAGGGTGCGTTCATTTAAGTCCTTGTTTTTGAGATCTTGCTCCTGCTTCGTAATTTTTAATTTTTCATTCCACTGTTCAGCCAGTTGTTTAATGTGTTCTTTTGTTTCACGTGTTGTAAATTCACGCTGTTCTCTGAACTTGCTATCGATCTTTACAGGTTGTTCATTAAGTGACTGTTGAACACGCTGTTCGACAGCTTCAACGCGTGCAGTAAGCTCTGTTTTCAAAGTGTTACTGACGAGTTCTATCTTAGCTTCTAACCTTTCATTATTACTATCTATATTACTTTCTAACTGAGTTTTTAATTCTTCAGTAGTGATTTCTAATCTATTATGACTATCTTCTAAATGAGTTTCTAATCTCTAATTTACTTTTTAACTCATCATTATTACTTTCTAACTGAGTTTTTAGTTCTGCACTATTCGTTTTCAACTCCTCTTGCAGTCGTTAAAACATTATTTCGAAGTCCATTGTTGGTTCTTTCGTCATTGTAGACTACGGTGTCGTAACTGATTCGTTATAGTAATTATGTGTTTAATTATTGGTCCACCATGACTATATATTTCTTTATTTATAATTTATTTTATTGATTTATTAGTATTAATTTCACAACTTTTTTCTCTCTGTACTTAAATTTAACAATTTGTAATATTACTTATTACTTGAATTTACTATTATTTTTTATACAATACTTGTGTTAATTATTTATTTGACATTAATTATATTCTGGGCGCCATTTACTTGTAATGATAATTAACATATATCGAGCAACACGTTGGGCACGCCATTAATTATGACCCAACGTGTAACGGTACAGAAGTGTGTGATCCAGTTTTAATTTTAATTCAGTATTTAATAAATTCACTTTCACCTGTAAGGAGCCCCAACCAGCAATGCACATACTGTTAGCCTAAACAATTGCCAGACGGATTGCGTAACCACCCCAGCAGCAGGCTTTTGTGAATAACAGTCTGCAGTGTGTCATTAGAGAGTGTACAACAGTAGTAAGAAGCATCAGACAGTAAAGTTGATTTAAAAATTAAACAGTGGCCTCGGGTGCAAGATAGGCCGTAATAAAAAGTCGGCCTATCTTTTAAAGTATAAAAAACAATTAAGGTTGTACCAACAGTATAACGCGCGGCCAGCCTACGACATTAAGTGCAAAAGTTATGTCGGCCGACTTAATCATCTTCCAGAACGTGAGCCGTTAATCCGTAAATCAATAAGAACCATGAGACAATAAACCGTAAAATCAGTACCGGTACCAACAGTGGCGTGAGTGCGAGAGAACTCAGAAATCGGTCAGCTAGTGAACTGGTGTCACGGTTATTACACGTGAATAATACGGGTGTGCATTGGAGTGAAACTATGGAAATATTATCAGGATGAGTACCACCTTTTAAAGTTCAATTATTATATTTCAATATTCGCTTTTATAGACACATTAATAAGAAATAGAGATCTCTAAGAGAGGGGAGTTTATTCAAACATTAAAAAGAGAAAGTGTGTGTGTGTGTGTGTGTGTGTGTGTGTGTGTGTGTGTGTGTGTGTGTGTGTGTGTGTGTGTGTGTGTGTGTGTACTGGTTCATTTTCAATTTTCTTATACGTATTTAGTAATGTTAATTATCATAGTATTTTAAAACCAAAGTTAACCAAGATGCTGTCATTTGTAGAAGTAGAAGAAGGGGGTGATTTTCGATAAATAAAATCAGTATGTGTTTTAGACAGCCAAAAATGTGTTAGCGTCATCTTTGCCCATATCAAATCCAAATAATCCTTTTTGCAGCAGTTTCGTCTGAACGACTCTTGGACCCTAATCCGAAGGTAAGAGAAAGAGATTGTAATATATTGGCAATTAATGAATATTGTTTCATTGGCCCCGATCTAGGGACCCGAGTTATATAATTTGTCCATAATTAATGAATATAGTTACAAACGATACTTAACATATATCGAGCCACGCGCTGGAAGCGACATTAATTATACAACGATACCCTTAACAACTCACTTTTGCACATATTCTATTACTCATTTGTGCGCACTTACCCACGTCTCGAAGGTATACTCTTCTTCTGCAGTATTTACCTTGATGTTTCCCAGCTAGGTTGCCAGGCTTTGGTAGTTAATTGAGGGTGGATAAGCACGTGAATATTGTTACAAGTAAAGAGTATAGAGGATTTAGTACTAGTTGTGAAATTAATACAACTTTGTTAATAAAATTATATTCATTTTGTTTATTAATTAAAAAAATGCAAATTGTCATGTTATTAAGTAGTGTGTGGGTTAACTAGTATTGAAACCCTTATGTTCACTTATACGAATATCGTATAATTATAACGTGGCAAAATCTTATCTCTTATAGTCTAAGACACATTATACACAAAAATCAGACATATATGACCTGGAATATTTACACAGACGTATAATATATAACAAATATATTCTTACAGTGCGTGATTAACACGTACGAAATTGAATATTAATATTGACTTAGCAAGTGTGGTTTTTTAATATGTACCACTTAATTAAAAAAAAAAAAAATTAAGCATTTATAAAAATTCTAATAGAGACCATTCTATTACTTTAATTAAACACATGGATTTTTTAGTATGATCTGAAAATGATGAGACAGTCACTGGTAAACACTCACATAGCTGAGAATAAAAAAAGGCAAGTGAGAAATAGTAAAACCTGAGGGCATGTTTATGACTGAATGGGTACCACCAGGTCCAGACACTTGACCAATAGTATCATCTTGAGAGTCTAGTCTAATTGGAGAGATCAAACGAGGAGAACAAGTAGCCCAAGTTGTAGAAGAACGAATATGGAATTCCATTATGTTTTGATTTTTGCATCGCTCCTCTGTTATACTTCTTTTTACTATGAGTATTCAACATATGTCTCAGAAACTAGGACCCTGAGAAAATTGAAGGGGAGGTGCCTTGAAGCTTTTGATATGTGGTGCTGGACGAGGGTCTAAAGAATACTATGGACAGACTGAGTGACTAATGAACAGGTACCGGTACTAAAGAGAGTGGATGAAAGAAGGATTCTGAATGACACCACTAAGGAAATGAGAAGCAATTTGGTTGGTCATCTGTTATGCCATTCAAACTGTTTGACCACCCTGGTCATGGGGTTATAGACAAGCAAATCAGAAAATTACCAGGAAATTGTGACCAAAGCGTGTGCTTCAAGCTCGTGATAGGGGTATCACAAGCTTGTATATACTCTGCACATTTCTTGGTGCAAACTCCACAGCCTTCCTGTTAGCAATACTAGTCAGAAAGGTTATTTTCATCATTACATCTGATAAAAACATGGTTGAGGAGAACTATGATAGAGAGCAGACTTGTATTGTCCCTAATAAACATACATTTTAGACCCTGAAAAAGTTATTTGCCATTTTGATGACAGTTGTAAACATAGAATGGTTTTGTGATTATTATTGTAAAGTTATTTTCTTTCTTACTTTTTACACAAAATCAGCTGTGGCTTGCGTCTACTTATTCGGACGCCATCTTGATTGTTATCAACTTCATATTTACTTACTATGGTCCAAAATTCTTTTGGGCGAGCTAAGGAGCAGAATGGTTATTCAAAATAAATAATTAGTCTAACCCAGTTTTAGTTTAAAGTTTCAATACTTTTATTAACTTTTCAATATAATAATTCTCTGTTTCCAAGTAATCTAACTTTTATTCCATTTGATATACAATCTTATCTCCACCTCTTAACTACACTTTGTCTTATTAATACATATAAAGAAATACATTATTATGCAGAAGCAAATATAAACTTAATTTCCCCAAACCAGCACTTCTTAAATTTATGACATAATTTTCACGCGCGCGCGCACACACACACACACACACACACACACATTGTAACGGGGAGTTTGGTATGTCTCTGAAAAATGTGTATACACAAGTGTTGTATGTGTTAGTGCGTTCGTCTCGCACTGGGGTCGTTACATCAATTTTGCGCTATCGGTGTCCGTAGCGTTGCGGTAATTACCAGTATAACACAGCAGTAACCTTACCTGTTCTTATATAGGGGTGTGTTAATCCCGGGTGGCGCCAAATTGTTTATTAAAACAAATTTGTTAATCTGTATCTTACTAGGGTGTTCTCAGCTGTGACGGTCGGGGCGTTCAAATATTTCCCACTCGTTCCGCCTTCTGTATCGTGTAGGTAGTTGTACTAATTGCAACTCGAGCGCTGATTGTCAAATCTAGCTTTCGTAAATGAACACAAGTAATATTATGCACTCCCTATGAAATAATAACAACGGTTACTCCCTGTAATAGTGATTTTAATGTTTCATAATTAATATTTTCAATTTTGACAATTAAAATATATTAGTTGATTAACAACTTTGCTCCGACTTTTTATATGAAACAATTTTACTCAGGATGATGAATCGATTAAGGAACGAGGTACGTACTCCAGCATGGCCGCTGAAGTGTTCAGTTATTATAATATTTTCGTTCCAAAATCGTGGGATTCTTTTGATTACAAGGCAAAGAATTCCTATGATTCCAATAAAAGTACTTTACCTTACTCTAAGTGTACATAAATAATAAGGTGTGTTGTTACAATCTGTTCTGGAGTGTCGTTAAATGTGTTTCAAAAGTTCGTGTTTAAACCATAGGTTAGATTTTATGTTAACCAATTTTCAGTGTGTTTATTTTTCTTAAATAATCTTTGAAAGAGAAATATTTGGCTTATAGTGAGATCAAATTACTTTTAGTAAAATTCAGAGTGATTTTGTTTTTTGGAAATAAGGTAATTCAATTGTACTTAACACATCAGCATGACTTGGTGTTTTCATTCATTGGTTTGGAAGAGGATTGGGCTGCAATAAGTTCTATTTTCATTGAGCTTTGGACTTTAGTAGGTCTGGCGTCCTTTTCATATAGAATGTGGTCATAATTTTCCTTTATTTTTCTGTTTTATGGTCCTTGGTCTTTATTTGACTGCTCCAATGGCTTGTCTGCTTCTTATCCAGTCATGGTTTTGAATTTCGTTCACTGTTTTACATTATTTAATTAAATATTGGTCTTCCAAAAATTGGCTTCTATTCTGTTAGCATGACGCTTTACGAGTAACGGTATTCAACGGTAATTTTCGACACCAACGCCGGTTTCTATGGTTACCAAATAATTCTGATTGGGTTAGCTTGATATAAATCCATTGTTATCAAAATTTGAATTCTTTTCAAAATCCTAGTATATCTTCTGATTGCTGTTATTCCTCTATTTTCCTTCCTAAGCATTAAATATTGTCACTATAGTATGTATTTCCTTTCATAGATTATTTTGATACCCCACAAGTTTGGGTTATTTTAGGTTTTGTGTTTTTACAATTATTTTAATACTTGTTAATTACATTTCTTTTTGAATTCAAATGCTTATTATAATATTTTGTCTCAAAAATAATTTACAATTTATCCTTGGTGAATCATTCGCCTCGGATTTGCTAATTTCTTAGTTAACTTATTACAATTTGTAATTGTTTGTTTTTGACAGTTAGGCATTTTCATAGGCCTAAGTAGCCATTATGGTATTTGACTTATTTCATTCAAATTACATTTCCTTTTAGCCTAATGGGCTTTATTTTTGTATTATAATTGGTTGTATCATTTATTGTTGTGTTTTGGGTCTGTTTATGTGTTATCATTATGTCACTATTATTTTATACATAATTGTTTACTATTTGGTTTCCTCGTTTTCTAAGTCATCCATTTCTTAACTTTTTTACTTATTTACTTTGCCAATAATAACAATGTGGCTATTATTTACTATTTTTTGATCTTATTAAATATAACATGTAGGCCTATGGTCTGTATAATTCTTCCAGCCATATCCTACTCATAAACTTGCGTGAATAATTATTTAACTATTATTTGCTAATCTTTGTTTACAATTCATCTTATTTTATATCATTTTTTGTGTGATAAACAACATCACTTTTATGAACTTATTAACGATCCCTTATAACATGGGTGTTTATTGATTTGTTGTAACTACTTAATTTTTTAAACAATCTTTACTTTCCCTCCATGTTAACACTATCTGTTTTTCCTTTCAGGGTATTCTCCCTTTTAATTATAATTGCATTTACTTAAATTTAATAATAACATTCTTTCTTAACTAAATACTGTCTTCATCACTTTTCAGCGTTCATTATACCTTACTTAACTGCTTATACTTACTGCTATTCTTAATTACTAATTTTCTTCACTTTTTTATTTAGTTTTAAAGTCATTGTACTGGTATCCGCGTCACAATTATTATAATTAAATTATTTTACCTTAATCCGTCACTGTGACCGCTTGGTTTCTGTCAACTTACGCGTTTCGGATTAAACTTAATCCATCATCAGAGTAAAAAATCCGTCAGTTATGACTTCTTTAAAACATTAAAAGGAGACACTAAAGTACATCTATGTATATATTATACAAACACAGCGACGTACGCGGATGTGGGTGCGCACTCGACACCGGTTGAAGACGTACTGCACAGTTTATTTGTGTTATCATGTTATCTATTGTTGTGTTGGGGCGTGTACTCTATGGTTATGTTGTCTATAATCTTATCATATAATGTATGTGATTTAAATGCCAACTGTTCATTTAGTATATTATTAGGATTATTTCTGAAGGCCCGGTAAATCTCAAACTCTTCTACTGCATCCATATATCTACCCTTTTTACAAATATGTAAGGGTTTGCAATTTGCCTCAAAATTTGTGTAATTATGGTTTAATGAAGCGAGATGTTTAGCGTAATTTGATTTATTCATATTTGAAATGCTCGTGGGTAAGTGTTCTTTATATCTTTCGAAAAAACCTCTGCCTGTCTGACCAATGTAATGCATGTCACAGTCATCACATATCATCTTGTATACACCCGTTCTTTTTTCAATTGATGTTCGTGTGGCATTATTTAACATTTTTTGGATATTGTTATTTGTTCTAAATATGATATGGATGTTATGTTTTTTAAATGTATTTCTAATGAGCATTGAGAAGTTATTAGTATAATCAACCGCCCTATATATTACGTCCATCGTGATACGGTGAGGGTTGTCAGTTCTGCATTTGTATCTAAGCATCAATTGTTCAACTAATGAGCTGCGGTACCCGTTTGCAATTGCAATGTGTTTAATTATATCTATTTCTTCCTTATGGTTTGTTGGATCTAAAGGTACACTGTATAGTCTGTGTATCAGACTGTTGAACGCGGCCATTTTTTGTGAGTGCGGGTGGAACGAATCTGCATGTATGACCCCATCAGTTGTGGTGGGTTTTCTGTATATCCTGTATTGAAATTTATTATTGTGTTTCATAAAAATTAAATCCAAAAAATTTATTGTGTTATTTGACTCTATTTCGAGTGTGAACTGTATGTTTTTGGTGATGTTATTCATGTAATGTAACAGCATGTTTGCCTGTCTCGTTGTCCCGTCGAAGATAACAAATGTGTCATCTACATATCTTTTATAAAATGTAATGTTACGTTGCCATTTATTATGTGGTGATAGCAAATATGTATTTTCGAAGTTATTCAGGAAAATGTCAGCCAACAAACCGGATAAGGGTGAACCCATTGCAAGACCCTCCTCTTGAATAAAAATTGTGTTATTGAATATGAAATAATTTTGTTTCAATATTACGTCTAGTAAAAGTAACAATTCTGTTATTTCTTGTAGATTTAACTTTCCTGTTCTTATTAAATTCTCTTTTAGAATGTTCAAGGTTGTCTGTACTGGAACGCTTGTATAGAGGTTGACTATGTCAAAGGAGATTAACTTATGCCGACTATTAATGTTAAGGTCTTTAGTTAGTTTTATTAATTCAATGCTATTTTTTATAGAATGATTGTTGTCTATGGTTATGTTATTTTTTATCAATTGGACCAATTTCTTGGATAATTTATAACCCGGGGCTGTTGTGTAATTAACAAGAGGTCTTATCGGTATACCTGGTTTATGGATCTTAGGTAAACCGTTGAACATGGGTGCATGTGCGATTATGGGTTTCAACTGGCGGCGTGTGGTTTCATCGAAAAGGTGTGTGCATTTATTAATCGTTTGGTTGATATATTTTACATACTTCGTTGTGGGATCGGAATCTATGGCTCTATGTTATTGCTATGGATAAATTCGTATACTTTTTGTTGATGCATGTCTATCGGTAAAATATATTTAATGTTTTAACGAAGTCATAACTGACGGATTTTTTACTCTGATGATGGATTAAGTTTAATCCGAAACGCGTAAGTTGACAGAAACCAAGCGGTCACAGTGACGGATTAAGGTAAAATAATTTAATTATAATAATTGTGATGCGGATACCAGTACAATGACTTTAAAATTGGAAGCTTATCAAGCAAAAATGGTATACAAATTCATAAACATTAAAAGTAAATTATGAAAGACCAACTTGCACATCAAGTTCAATAAAAACTGTTTGAAATTGAACGTTATACCTAGATACTGCACAGTACGCATTAATAACACAACGAAAGCGGCCACAAAAGTTAAACATATAGCAGAGATAACATGGATAAAAGAAGAGATCAAACAATTATATATTAAAAAGAATAGACTAAACTCACTATTATATAAAGCACATTTAACATTGTTACAAGAGATACACTCAATACTTTTGCCCAACATATTACAATTCATTATCAGCAGGTTACGAAGTCCACTTTACCGATCATACACAAACATGATAAGAAATTAAATAAGTTAACTACAAGACAACACCACGACAAATTCACTGGATGTAAATATACATTTTATACCCGAGTTTCTAATTTAACTGATATTAAATTCGACGCACAAGAGATGAATATACTTAATAAAGGTTTCAAGTACAATTTACCAGATTTAAATAAGAACCACGTAACTAAAGAATTGATTATAACCGAAGCAGCCATAAAAAGTGTAACAGATTCACAGACACAAAACGAGTTGAGAGTTACAATCAACAGAAAAATAGACAGACATATACGAACACATGGCAACAACTTTAAACCATTATCTGACAGTTTAAAAAAGAAATACGCAAGTGAAATGGAAACCATTAAACAAATTAAACATAAACTAAACGAACATAAGGCCTTAGCCACTAAATCAGACAAGGGGACGTCCATTAATTACGTGAGGTTTTTTTTTTAATTTGGACCCTCTCCCCCCTTGGTGAGATTTGGTGAGATGTGGCGGGACACCCCCTCCCCCTCACGTGAGGTTTACCCTATAATTTTTAAATAATTAAATTTATTTGATATGTTCATGTTTTTGCTTCATACCACTAAAAATACCTAAAGTAATAAAAATCATTAATTTTATTGTTACATATTTAGTATTTTTTGTGTACAAATATATATATTAAGGGTGGTACTACAGGCGGGTCTTTCACATAGAACGACCTTTCAGAGTGTACTAAAAGTGTATTAAACAAAAATAAGAGTTAAAAAACTAAAACCCACGATTTACGTATGTCTGGTGAACTTGTATTTTCCGTTTATAAATAATATTTTAATGCTTGAAGTATGTCGTTCCATTGAAAAAATTGTAACTTCTATATCTCGACAGATAAAAACGTTCCCTATATAAATTGCACGGCAAAATACCCGCCCATTTGCGTACTATCATTTGGCGAAAGCCTCGTCTTGGTATATTGAATAATTTCTGAAATATGAAGGCTGTTTCGATTTATATCACGCTACAGTTTGAATTAGCGTGACAGCTTCAGGCGCAGCGTGCGCTCTTTTGCAATACACCGCCATAACCATATGAGCTACATCAAATTATGTAGTACCAGATTGTAGATCTCAAGAAGATCTACATAAAAGTCTGTGAGAGCACATGTTTATCTTTTGTGGTTGACCCATAATCACCATTTTTAATTGACTTCTCAAGTCGCCTGTCGCAGCGACACAAAACAAAAAAATGGTGTTTGTGGGTGAACCATAAAAGATAAAGATATGCTCTCGCTGACTTTTTTGTAGATCTTTTTGAGATCTACAATTTAGTACTAGATACAATGATGTAGGTCTTATGGTTACACAGGGTATTGCAAGAGAGCGCGCTGGCGGCAAACTTTTTTACTTTATATTCGTATTTAAATGATTTTTCGTGGTCGTATCGTCATTAAATAAGGCCTAAATTGATCACTGAGCTGTTACGAAGAAGCTAAAAAAAACCTCATCTCAATAGGTTCAGTAGTTTTCGCGTGATCGTGGGACAGACACGAATTAGTAGTTATGATTTTATTTGTAAGAATTACCTAAACATATTTACATAGATAATGAATACATCGAATGACACCTATTGCCAAAATACGATATTAAAGTATTTAAAAGGGGGTTTAATGAGGGAACAGATGAACATAGCCACATACATACATAGACTGCTAAAATCATATTATAAACCCTCCGTCGGCTTTGCCGTAGTCGGGTAAAAATACGTAAAAATGAAAAGTTTTTTATTTGTTTTAAACATTGATTAAAACACTTTAATAAAAACATGTTTTATTTAGAAAGTGTATTAAACAGTGTTTTTAACACGTGATTAAAAACAGTTTATTTTAAACATGCCAACACTGAGTAGTATTCGGACGTACAGACAGACGGACAAAAAGGCTCCGCGAAAATAGTATTTTTAACCGTTTTGACGGATCCCTAAAAAATTGACCGTTAATTGATATATTATATACATTAAATGTCATTGAACTTTACTTACTTTGCAGATGAAAGACAACATTGTTTGTACCTTCCTTTGAACCGTATGATTACGTAGCTTTTCAATCTCTAAATTTATATGATCACTAAGAGAATTCTTGTCGGAGAACTTCAGCTTATCTTGATTCCACAAACGATTAACTTCCTGCTGGCACGTTTGTTTCGACTTGTCTGCATGCCGCTTAACATACGCATTGTAAAATTTTTGATACAAATCGTGTTGAACACAATAACATCGGCTTTATATGCATTGCAGAATATCACGACTGACTCACTGACTGACACGCAGTGATTTCGACCGGCGCGGCAGGGAACTCCCCGAATGAAATCTGACACTTGCGCGGCTCTTTGTTTCAAATCGGAGAATCCCGGGCATGCACACGTGTATTAAACATTCAGTTCAGTTCAGAGAGGGCACAAAGATTGGTGGGCACTTTAATATTGTCTATGCTCGGGATTAATTTTATAAAACAAAATGTTATCCGTTATAATAATGTATATTCTCTGAATTAAAAAGTTGACGTGAGATTTTCATTGGCCCCCCTCCCTTTAAATGAGATTTGGTGAGATTTTGCTGGACCCCTCCAACCCCATTTTGAGCTCACGTAATTAATGGACGTCCCCCAAGGGCAACACTATGGTTATTTTACCGATAGACATGCATCAACAAAAAGTATACGAATTTATCCATAGCAATAACATAACAGCCATAGATTCCGATCCCACAACGAAGTATGTAAAATATATCAACCAAACGATTAATAAATGCACACATCTTTTCGATGAAACCACACGCCGCCAGTTGAAACCCATAATCGCACATGCACCCATGTTCAACGGTTTACCTAAGATCCATAAACCAGGTATACCGATAAGACCTCTTGTTAATTACACAACAGCCCCGGGTTATAAATTATCCAAGAAATTGGTCCAATTGATAAAAAATAACATAACCATAGACAACAATCATTCTATAAAAAATAGCATTGAATTAATAAAACTAACTAAAGACCTTAACATTAATAGTCGGCATAAGTTAATCTCCTTTGACATAGTCAACCTCTATACAAGCGTTCCAGTACAGACAACCTTGAACATTCTAAAAGAGAATTTAATAAGAACAGGAAAGTTAAATCTACAAGAAATAACAGAATTGTTACTTTTACTAGACGTAATATTGAAACAAAATTATTTCATATTCAATAACACAATTTTTATTCAAGAGGAGGGTCTTGCAATGGGTTCACCCTTATCCGGTTTGTTGGCTGACATTTTCCTGAATAACTTCGAAAATACATATTTGCTATCACCACATAATAAATGGCAACGTAACATTACATTTTATAAAAGATATGTAGATGACACATTTGTTATCTTCGACGGGACAACGAGACAGGCAAACATGCTGTTACATTACATGAATAACATCACCAAAAACATACAGTTCACACTCGAAATAGAGTCAAATTACACAATAAATTTTTTGGATTTAATTTTTATGAAACACAATAATAAATTTCAATACAGGATATACAGAAAACCCACCACAACTGATGGGGTCATACATGCAGATTCGTTCCACCCGCACTCACAAAAAATGGCCGCGTTCAACAGTCTGATACACAGACTATACAGTGTACCTTTAGATCCAACAAACCATAAGGAAGAAATAGATATAATTAAACACATTGCAATTGCAAACGGGTACCGCAGCTCATTAGTTGAACAATTGATGCTTAGATACAAACGCAGAACTGACAACCCTCACCGTATCACGATGGACGTAATATATAGGGCGGTTGATTATACTAATAACTTCTCAATGCTCATTAGAAATACATTTAAAAAACATAACATCCATATCATATTTAGAACAAATAACAATATCCAAAAAATGTTAAATAATGCCACACGAACATCAATTGAAAAAAGAACGGGTGTATACAAGATGATATGTGATGACTGCGACATACATTACATTGGTCAGACAGGCAGAGGTTTTTTCTAAAGATATAAAGAACACTTACCCACGAGCATTTCAAATATGAATAAATCAAATTACGCTAAACATCTCGCTTCATTAAATCATAATTACACAAATTTTGAGGCAAATTGCAAACCCTTACATATTTGCAAAAAGGGTAGATATATGGATGCAGTAGAAGAGTTTGAGATTTACCGGGCCTTCAGAAATAATCCTAATAATATACTAAACGAACAGTTGGCATTTAAATCACATACATTATATGATAAGATTATAGACAACATAACCATAGAGTACACGCCCCAACACAACAATAGATAACATGATAACACAAATAAAGTGTGCAGTACGTCGTCAACCGGTGTCGAGTGCGCACTCACATCCGCGTACGTCGCTGTGTTTGTATAATATATACATAGATGTACTTTAGTGTCTCCTTTTAATGTTTTAAAGAAGTCATAACTGAAGGATTTTTTACTCTGATGATGGATTAAGTTTAATCCGAAACGCGTAAGTTGACAGAAACCAAGCGGTCACAGTGACGGATTAAGGTAAAATAATTTAATTTTTATTTAGTGTTTCCTTAGGATTTATTAATTGTTTATGATTTTATCATTCACTATTTTTCACTATATCAACATTCTTTATTTTACACTATTCTCATTTAATCATCATCTTCACTTTTAAATTATTTATAGTTTATTATAATTTAATTAGTGTACCTTCTTTATCACTACACTTTGGGGTTTTTACACTTTCATTTTGCACTTCACAAATGTTTTTGTTTTTTAAGTATTTCTGAATGGGTAATCCCTCTAATTACTATCTCAATACCATACTGTCTCTTTCATTAGAAATGTGATTAATAATATGAACAATTTTATGTCTTTATATTTTAACAATACATCTAACTCTAATTTGTGGGTTAGTTTGCTTTTCTGTATTTAACATTGTTTAATTGGGTTTCTGTCAATTATCATTTACATTATTATCCCATAATTGATAATAGTATTTACTCTTTTTCATAGGTTAATTATTGGTCTTTTTCCAATATCACGTTTGAGTGCATCTCCTGCTCATATTCTTTATTACTTGTTTGTGTCTTATCATTTGTCTTTATTTTTATTTATTTCCCTTTATCTTGGGTTTGTCTCTTTTTCATTTCTCTCCTTCTTCATTTTCATTGTATTTGGTTAATACTTTTGTTTTTTACCTTCTCCTTTGGGTTCATTTTAACGTGTTGCATTTAGTCATTCAATTCCTTTAATTTGTTTCATTTTTGTTTGGTTTTGGTTTTCTCCCTTCTTCATTTGGTTTGGTTAATCACTTTCTTCTCTTCTTTGGTTTTATTCTTGTTTGTTTTTTGGGTTCCCTTCTTCTTTTGTTTCCTCTTGTTGGGTCAATCACTTGGGTTAGGTCATTTTGTCGTTCGTCGTGTCATTGTCTTTATATTTTATTCATATTAAACATTTTATTTTATATTAAGTATTATTTTATATTCAAAATTATCTTTTTCATCCCTGGTATTGAGTTGGCTTATTTGTGTTGTAACATAATGCCTTTCCTTCAAAATTGATCATTTTGATAAAACACTAGCATAGTTTTTTATGAAATTATCAGTTATATATAATCTTTTTCCTTTTCTTTCTTGTTTGTTTCTTCATTCTTATTTCTCTTCTTACTTGATTCATTCCATTTTATTTGGATCTGTTTTTATTTATCTCCATTAGTGTGTTCTCCCTTTTATATAATTTTTTCCCTAACTTTTTAGTAGCTGGTTTCTTCCATTACTACTCATTTTTTCTGAGACCAGAGGAACATCATCTCTGCTCAGTTTATTTTGATTGCTGGACTTTTTCAGCAGTCAATCTTAAATACCTTTTTTGTCAACTTGTGACTTAAATTAATAATAATAATATATTTTGGGATTGTCCACCTTGTGGTTTGTTTTTAGATCACTTTGGCCTTTTACTCATTCTTCCTTCCGCTGTACCTTTGCTATATACTGTCATCTACTCATACAGTTGATTGTTTTTTATTTATTCATATGTTAATTTCATCATATCTAACTTTTCATTAGTTGGTTTTCTATTCTTCTTGTGATCATTTTAATTATCTTAGACATCGTTTTTTTCTTTTTCTTGGTTATTTAGCAATATTCTGCTTTAGCCATTTTTTGTATATTTGTTTTATACATAACTTCTTTTTCTTCCTTGTACCAGTTCAGTTTTTTTTTTTTCTTTGAATACATTGAATTCATTATAATTTCAGGTATTTATTTTAGCAGTTCTTGCTTGATTTTATTTTTGTTTATTTTATTTTGTTTGAGATATTATTCTTAATAATTTTTGTAAGTTAGTTTTTCTTACTTTATAGGAATTTTTGTAATGTATTCCTTTCTTGGTACTTTTTGTTTAAATATTATCGTAAGTTTGTGGTTCTTACTTTTTTATAGGAATTTTGGTAACTTATTCCTTATTATTATTTTTTATATCATACTTCATATGTCAACTTTATTTTATTTTAAGTTGATCTTACTTGGTAGGAATTTTTGTAACTTATTCCTTTTTTAATACTTTATATTAGGCCTCATAAGTCATCTAAATATTGTTGTAAGTTGTGCTCACATAATTTTTGAATTTTGGCATTTGTTTATTTTATTTATTGTAATTTAATTTTTTTCATAAAACTTTTTTATAGACGCTTGGTTGTAAACTCCTTTTATCTTTTTGGTGGTTATATTACTTATTTCATAAGTATTGTTTCCATTATCTTTGGTGATGACATAGGGTCCTACATATAATAATAGCAGTTTTTGGCTATTCCTTCAAGTGTACTGGGCAGTTCCCGGTTTTTGATTAATACTCTTTCTCCTTTGTTATATTTTATTATTTTAGTTTTTTTTGTGAATACCTTGCTCTTTGCTTCTCTATTTTCTCCATAATACGGTTATAACATTGGTTTTCATCATATGGGTCTTCTGGGTTGACTGGGAAGTCTATTATTTCTTCTATCTCTCTATGGGGTTTTCTTCCAAACATCATTAAATATGGGGTGTCCTCAGTAAACTGGTGGTAACTAATATTTAGAAATAATTCAGTTGAAGCTAAACATTTCTGCCATTCTTTTCGGTTATCATGACAATAAGTTCTTAGTATACGTTCCACCTCTCTTAGTATTCTTTCTGTGGGATTACTACTAGGGTGGTATTTGGATGTTTTATAGGTTTTTATGTTCTCTTAATAATTCATCTTGCCACTTCTTTCCTTTGAACTGTGTCCCGTGGTCTGTTATTATCATGCATGGTTTTCCAACTTCAGTGATGTATTTAGTTTTTATTATTTCTAATATTTTCTTCATAGTAGCTCGGTTTATTGCACATAATTTTGTGTACTTTATGTAGTGGTCTAATATTATTACAATAAACTTGTATTTATGTCTCCCTCCGCTACGTGGGAATGGTCCACATATGTCGAGGAATACCTTTTCTAACTTTGTGTTTGAAGTGATGGGTATCATTGTTCCCTCTTTTTTCTCGTTATTGGTTTTTACCATTTGACATATTGTGCATGTTTTAATATTCTGGTTTACTTTTCTTGTTATATTTTTGATAAAGATTTCCTCCTCCAATGCTTTTACAATTTTTACAGTTCCCATATGTCCGTATCGAACATGATAATCTTTAATTATATTATTTTCTAATGATTTTGGAACTACAAGTTTCCACGTGCTATGATTCTTTTTTGTTCTAATAAAGAGTATATCTTGGTGGACAGAATAATATTTATTTATAACTTCTTCATCTTTTAATAGTCTTTTTCTTATGTTTAGTAATTTTGAATCTTGTTTCTGGAGTACCACTATTTCGCTTAGAATATTTTCCAGGTCCTTCCTATCCTTTATTATACAAAACACTTTGACGATCTTCTCCTTTTCTCCTTCAAATGTTTGGTCTACTACATTTATTCTGGATAAAACATCTGCTGCAACATTCTTACGTCCTGGAATGTACTCCCACGTTATATGGTACTCTTGTAATGCGAGTATCCATCGTGTAAGTCTCCCATGACTTAATTTACACTGTTTCAAAAATGAAATGGACTTATGGTTGCTTTGGATGGTGATTGGATATCCCAGGATATACGTTCTAAATTTTCCACATGCGAATACCATACCGAGTAGTTCTTTTTCAGTAACGTTGTAGTTACATTCACAACTGTTTAGTATTCTGCTGGCAAAACTGATAACCAGGTGGTGTCCATCCTTATCCTCTTGATATAATTCGGCGCCTAGGCTGACATCACTGGTGTCACAATTTAGGTAAAAGGGTTGTTCAAAATTGGGGTGGTGTAGCAGTACTGTTTCAAGAAATTTTAGTTTGATCAATTTTAACACTTCTTCTTGCTCAGTTCCCCAAGTCCATTTTTCCTTAACTGATAGTTGTTTAGAAAACTTTGCTGTCAGGTATGAATAATTTGTTTGAAACTTCTATAGTAGTTACAAATACCTAAGAAGGATTGTAGCTGCTTCTTATACTTTGGTGTGGGGAATTTCCGGATGGCTTCCACTTTCTCTTGGGATGGTGATATTCCCTGTTCTGTTAAGTTGAAACCTAAAAATCTGACTTGGTTTGCTATAAACTTTGACTTATCTAATTTCAGTGTAATGTCATTTTCTGATAATTTCTGTAATACTTGTTTGACTCGTTCACAGTGCTCATCCCAGTCTGACGATGTTATTAGAAGGTCGTCCACATACACTGTTGTGAACCGCAATGCTTCTTGACCTAAGACTTGGTCAATGCATTTGACGAACACTGTGACGGAATTAATGAGGCCGAAAGGTAACCTCTTAAACTGGTAATTCCTTCCGTCGAAGATAAATGCCATGTATTTCCTACTGTGTCGGTGTAGCTCCACCTGCCAGTACCCACATACAGTATCCCAGGTACTTATGTATTTGGTGCCATGAAATCTTTTAAGTATCTCTTCAATTTCTCCCGGTGACGTTCGGTCATTGATGATCATCTTATTGATCTCTCGGGCGTCTAAACATATCCTCACCTTACCATTCTTTTTAGGTATGGCAACTATAGGACTCTTGTATGGAGATTGACTGTATTCAATGATGTCCTCCTCCATCATTCTATTTATCTCTGTCCTAACTTCGTTTTTTAGAGAGTAGGCTATTGGGTATGATTTCCTGTGAAAGTCTATGGGTTCTCGAAAGTTTATTTTGTATTGGTACCCCTTGACTTTTCCTGGAGTATTGGAGAAAACATGCCGGTATGTTTGATAGATAGCTATGAGTTTTTCAGCGTGTTCACCAGTTATCTCTTGTTGAGGTCTCTCTCATTGGAATGTTCTGATTTCTTCTATTTTTCTCTTCCACAAATTTCTCTCCCCCTCTTCATCGTCCATAGTGATTGATGGTTTATTTGTTTGACAATAATAACTTTTTAACCCATTATTATGATTTAGGGCTAGTGGTGTAGGATTACAGTTGATTATATTGGCCGACCACACTCCCTTCTCAGAAATAAGCACTACTATTCCCTTCTGCATGTTAATGATTGCTGAGTGTTGTCTCAGTGCGTCGCATCCAATTAGCATGTTAAATGGTAGTCCATTGGCGACAAGAAAAACAATAGGTATTGTGGTGTTCTAACTGTTTAACTCTAACAAAACTTGCTTTTTTATTGACTTATTCTGTTTGCCTGTGGCACCAATTATTATAATATTATTTATGGGTAGAGTTGGAATAGGTATTTTGGAGTTGGCTTGTATTTGCTCCAATTCGGGTTGGTTTATGAGAGATATATTTGATCCAGTATCGATCATAATTATTGTGTTGACTCCGTTAATCATAGCTTTTATGTAAACTATTTCACTATTCGTTTTTGGTAGTTGGTTATCCTCTTCCTCCAGAAGTTCTTCCCTGATGTCTTTTAGGTAGTTATTTGATATTATAGTGATCATCCTGTTGTCATTTATTGTCGTTGTCTGTCGATTTAACCCAAGTCATTGGTCATGTGAAGGGTCCTGTTGGTTTCTCACTGACGTTTCTAGTTTAAAGGTTGCTGGGAACTATTGGTCAAACTATTTGATTGGTCTGCCATTTCATTGACCATCGTTTGTTGATCATGTATTTGGTTCCTCGGCGCTTCCATGGTTCTGATTTCTGGAGATTGTGGGTTATTATAATTGGAATTGTGGAAGACAGAGTTTGTTGGTGTATTGGGACAATATCTTCTATGGTTGTTTTGTCTCCTTCCACTGATAAAATTTACTTGGCGCCTCATGTCGCCTCTATTTTGGTTACCCCCGGTTCCCCTGTTATACTGGTAATTCGGGTCGTACCGGTTGCCATAATAGTTGTGATTATTTGGGTGGCCATTGGGATTTCGGTTTTGTTCTGTTCCACTGTAGTGCATTAGGGTGCATTAGGGTTTTGCGTATTCCTGTTAATTCTTCGTATTGTTTAAATTAGCAGCCATACTTACTATTTCTTTTATGAATTTGCTAACTGCTACAATTTTTATTGTTCAACAAAGCTTTTTGTCATCACTGACATCATCAGGTCTTAAACAACGTCTGTCAACTGTATGTTGTAGACTTTTATACTTTAGGCCCCTCCCCTTATGTCATCGCCCCCCTATTGGTTCTAGCTGCTGCCGCTCTTCACGGGAACTTTGTCTACATTTTCCGTTAGGCATTTTTCTAACGTCCATCAAATTGTTTTAATTATATCGAAAAAGCAGAACAATTTATACAAAAGGACCATATAAAGAAATAAAATATGATTACACAAGTAAATTTCAAGCACAAACAAAGAAATTGATAAAAAAGATAACATATTTAACAGAATGGCAAAAGAAACAAAAAATAGAACATAATCCTGAAGCTCCAAAATTTAGATGTCAAATTAAGTTACATAAAAAAGAAATGCCATTAAGACCTATAGTATCATTTATAAATTCGCCAACATACAAAATATCAAAAGAAATAAGTAAAAGAATCAAAATGGCATATGAAAAAGAAGAAATCCACAGCATAGAAAATAGCAAAAAAGTAATAGAAAGAAATAACCATAACAAATAAGACAAAATTAATGTCATTAGATATAAAAGATATGTACACCAACATACCAATAGCAAAAACAGTAGAAATAATAAAGAAAAACAAATTAAGTAATGTAGAATGGAAAAACGAAATAATAGAAAGATTAGAATTATGCCTAAGCCAGAACTACTTCAGATTTAATAACAAATTTTATATACAAGAAAATGGATTACCAATGGGATCACCGCTTTCACCATTAATGGCAGAGATATTCATGAATAGCTTTGAAATCAAAATTTTAAAAGATGTAGATAAAGAAAGAAGAATTAAAAAATGGATCAGGTATGTAGATGACATACTAATAGTTTGGGAAGGTGAAGTAAATGAATTTAAAAAATTTATGGAAGAACTAAATAACATAGAAAAAACAATAAAATTTCAAGAAGAAATTGGAGGATTAGAAATTAATTTCCTGGATATCAATATAAAAATTGAAGATAACAAACTCAAATTCGATATATATAGGAAAGAAACATACTCAGATTTAATAATTCCACAAGAATCATATCATCCAGTTAATTATAAAATGGCAGCATTAAATTCATTTTGCTATAGAGCTATAAATTATCTAGAAAATGAAGAACTCAAACAAAAAGAATTAAAGAAAATACAACAAATAGCAAAAATAATAATTACAACCCTAAAATAATTAATAGAATAGTTAAGAAAATGGAGGAAAATAAAGAAATAGAAAAGAACAAAAAAGAAAAAACAAATGAAGAAAAGAAATATAAAGGAGCAATAACATACATAGGATATCAAACAAAAATGCTACAAAAATGCTTCGAAAAATATGAAATACAGATAGGATGTAACAGTACAGAATTGAGTGCTACCCCAGTTTTAATTTTCAATTGCCAGCATCCACCTGTGAGGTGCCCCAGTGCAACATACACTGTTAGCATAAACAACTGTCTAGTCTGGCTGTCTAGACATATTACGTAATAGCCCCAGTAACAGTCTCCCTTGTGAAACACAGTATGCAATTAACATCAGACAGTAAGGAGCAGAATACAGTTTGTCAAGTAAAACGGTGGCCTCGTGTGCAAGATAGGCCGTAATTAATAGTCGGCCTATCCATTAAAGTGATAAAACATGTATAAAAAGTGTATGAACAGTATAGCGCGCGGTCAAATAATTAAAAACATATAAGAGCTCGAGTCACGTACATCGGCCGACTTATAATGTGGAGCTATCCGACAAACAAGTCTATAAAAGTGTAACGAAATCGCAAACTATAGTGAATTAAATAAGACTGAGTGTGTCGCAGTAGTGCGAAAGTTTATGAACTGTGGAAATCACATTGGTGACCAGAAACAGCCAACAACACAAGGTGGCGATGGAAATGATTAACGCTGTGGGTTGTTAAATATTCTACATAACCCTATCAGAACTATTCCCTAAATACAGACATAAAAAATAAATACAGAGTTTTAATTACGGGGTTTTAAAAAAAGAATAAAAATAAAAGAGTATGAGTGAGAGAGCGTTGCAAAGTGCTGGTTAAGTTATTTGTAAATTGCGTTATTGCTAAGTCATTTTCATATGCGTTTAAACCAATTGATTAAGTATTCATGTCTTATTTTTTTGTATTAAAATTGTAATGTAAAATTAGAGTGAAAGCAAATATTGCATTAAAGAAAGCTAGTTGTTTTAGAATACAAAAATTGGTGTTAGAACAATTATTTTGAAACGTCAATCCAATTAACCTTGTCTGCAGCTGATTTTCGTCTGTACGACCTTGGACGAGAACCCGAAGGTAAGATAAGATATTAAAATATCAATTAAAATAAATTGAGTAGTTTCAGTGACGCCCGAACTGGGACTCGAAGAGTTTAAATATTAATTCAAATAATTGAGTAGTCTCAATGGCGCCCGAACAGGGACTCGAGTAGTTTTATTATTTGGAAGAAATTAATAGAGTCTCAATGGCGCCCGGAACAGTTGGACGATTTGGGTGATTTACCTTAAATCACACAGATCAGACCCAATTAAGCTGCAGAACAGGTTATTTGGAAGTGAGGGCGTAAATAAATTAATTTCATAATGAGAAAGTAGAGAATAAAATAAAAGAAATTGATGTAGTTGTCGGCAATGAGGCTGAGAATAAATCAATGTATGAAAATATGTCAACTGAGTTGGCCAATAAAGGCGATTCAGGTATTCAAACAGAGTCACTGTCAATAAGTGACAGTAATGTAGACAAATCTGTAATTAATGGGCCGGGAGCGAATTCCACTCCTGTAGCAACCAAAATAAAAGAAAAAGAGAATTCAGTAAATGATATATTCAATTTTATGAGGGCAATGTCTGATGATATTAAGCAGAGTGTGAATAGTCGTTTGGACGTTCAAAATAGCAATTTCAATACCAAATTTGATGAACAGAATAGTCTATTCAATGAACAGAATATTAAATTTGATATTATAGTCGTTTTGACGAAATAAATAAGCAAAATGCCAAGTTAGAGGCTAATATAAATAAACGGTTTGACGAGATGTTAGATAAAAATAATGGTTATATAGTTGAAAATGAGGTATCTAAGAATGATACGGTAAGTGATAGCAGTGATAATGAGAGTTTAAAGTCAGTTGAGGTTAATTATGGGGTACTAGTGAGTATTGATGAGTTGGAGAAAGAATGGAGAGATAGTTTAAATGCAGAGTATAAAAAGAGGGCAAATTTTTCTTGTAGTATATATGAATCAAATGCTTCACAAGTGTTGTATGAGGACAAAGGTTCCTTATTAGTTTATTTGGGAGACAAAAGGTCTGCAAATAATAGTCCCTTTATGTATTATGGTTCCCCTGGTAAGGCCAGGATGTGTTGTAATAATGTTGTGTTGCCCTCTGTGTGGAATGAGAATGTGAAATGTTGTGAGAAGTATTGTGATGAAAGTGATTATGAGAGAGAGAAAGAGTTAGAGTGTTTCAAGTTAAATAGAAATTATAAAGAGTTGATAGAGAGTTTGAATATTAATATTATGGTAAATAATGTAGATTTACCCTGTATTGTAGTAAACAATATATATATTGATGATAAATATTTACCTGTTGGGAGAAGTAGTGTACTGGCAGTAGCAGAATATTGTGATAATAATGTACTTGTAATAACTAACACTGATGGAGACTTTATAAAAAATTCTAATACAGACTTGATTTATGATATAGTAATAAGGGGAGGTAACCCTAAGTATTATTATTATTATGGTACAATGGAACATATAAATTTGTATGGTTATTACACAAAAGATAGCCATATGTCGTGTATCAATAAAATTGAACAATGTTATGTGAAGGTAAGACTAATTTTCGATGATGGAGGTTGAATATAAACTCCATGAATGGACATTTTAAATACTTTAGTATATGGTTCTGACCTTGCTGATTTAGGTAATGAAGTGTGGTAAATAATAAAAAACTATGACGGAAATTTGTATATAAATGTGTTAATGTTAAATGTATTGTGTTAAGATTATCTTGTTGTAATGTATATTATAGCTTATGTGTACCATATGTTTGTAATAAGAAGGAAGGGTATAATAATAAATAATAACATTTTATGTTACTAAAATAATTAATAGGAGGCCATTAATGAATTTAATTTTGCATTGGGTGTTTATATTCAAAGTGTTTTAAATAATGTAGTTAAAGTTAACTGTTCTGATTGAAGTTAAAATGAAGCTAATTTAAAAATGAGAATTTTATTAATGAAGTAAAATTAATTTTGGTATGAATTGGTACAAAAATAGTAGTTGATAAATATGTTAACTAAAAGATTTATAGAAACAAAAAATTGAAGGAAGTATTTAGTAGTGACGTAATCATGAGTGTTGAGACTGAGAGTGTTTATAAAACCAAGTCTTGCAGACCATTGTTGATGTAAACAGGCATAGTGTATGTTTTGACTAATGTTTACAGCCAGGTGTTGAAGTTGATAACTGTTTTATTCTGAGGAATCAGTGCTATGAGCAATTTTTATTATGAAATAAAAAATATGTAAGATGTGTTGACATGGAGGGAGCTTTTTATGAATAATTAAGGAAATGGTTTAATGTTTTGATTGTAAGACGGTTAATATTTGTGTGATAGGATTTTGTTAATGGAGAATCATTTTGAAAAAATGTAATTTTGGAACTGTTAATTAAATAAAATTAAATTAAATTGGAAATTAAATTAATTGAAAAGATGATTTTTAATCATGAATTTAAATTTAATTTGATTCTAATTTCAAATGTAATGGTAGATTAAATAGATAATTTGTAGCGGGGCATTTTGGGCCTAATTTTGGGGCAGTTTGTATTTTTTTTTTATAAAACAAATAACATTTTTTTCGATAATAGGGACAAACGTAAACCAAGGTAAATTTATTGTTAGCGATAGTGGTAGCGAAGGTGGTACGCCTGATTGAAAATATTCATGAATATCAAAAGACGCAGAAATCAACAAGCTGGAATTGTGCCAAGGTCAACCCATGACACACAAAACAGAGTAAACAAATTATGTAACGAACATCAGACCATATTACGTCAGAGACGATCCCTGTTGTGGAATGCAGTTATGTAACAAAAAACAGTCTGCTGGCGTAGTGATACAAACTTAGAAACAATGAGAATTGGACATATAACCACGGCGACGTTAGAAAATAATGCCGTTGGCTGAGTCCCAGTCTAAATTCAACACTCGCGCGAGTGGTACGTAAAAGTTCAGGAACGTAATTCGTGGGCGCCCGCAACATAGAAAATGTAAAAAATTTTGATATTTGATCATCTAAAACAGTATTTTTTGAAACCGAGTAGATACAGTGAGAAAATAATAAGTAAATAATCATATAACAGTTCGGCAATAAATCAGTGCGTGTATAAGAGAAGACATTGTAGGAGGGTACCTTGAGCGTAATTACAGGAAAGTAAACTAACAAATTTTATTATTTTCATACATTACAAGAACAGGGGGGGGAAATTAATTTGAAATATGAGCTCTAATGGGAATATAACTTGTTTAATGTGAAAGCGTGTGAGTGTGTATGAGTGAGTTTGAATTACATAATTAAAAAGGCACTGGTTTACGTTAAGAGAAGTTAGTTTAGTATTATTTCTTTACAACATTTGTTTTAGTGTTCAACAGTTTAATTATCAATAATATCTTGAAAGTTGTGGTCAGAATAAAGCATGTACGCTGTCAATGTCAAAATAGTAAAAGTGTAAAAGATGGGAGGGGTAATTTTGTCATTGTCGTTAATATGCAACAGTAAAACTAAATCATGAATAAACACAAGTTTGTTTGAATATAGTAGATCGAAGTAGTCATTTCAAACAACCAATTCTGATCTCCTGTGTTCGTCGAAAAGGACCCGAAAGATGGTAATACAAGATGGCGCCCGACAAAGTTAGACAGAAAAAATTGGATAAATATAAAATCAATAATATTTTATTTATTTTATTAATAACAATAAAACAAAACATAACAATGGCTTCTGAACAGGGACAATTTTATATAAAGAAATTTATATAAAATATAGGCCTACTTGGGAGAGCAGAATGGTTGTTTAAGGTAACTAAAAAATGTGTAAACATAAGTAGTAAGGTTATAATATGATTGATAGGTGTGTATTATAAATAAGTAACAATTAAATAAAAATGATTAATACTAATGAAAATAGTAACAATGAAGTCAGTTTCACTGATAGTCAAACTGAAAGTCAAATAAATAGAAATTTAAGCGAGACTGAATCGAGAATAATGGAAGGCGTCACTAATCAATCGACGCCGACCTCAGTTAAGAAAGAGAATAATAGTGATATGATGAGTATCATGCTCAGTCAATTCGAGAAAATGAATAGTAATTTTGAGACAAAATTTAATGTGATAAGTAGTCGTTTTGATATGAATGATGCCAAGTTTGAAGTATTAACTAATTCACTGTGTAGCATTGATGACCGAATGAATGAAATACGTAGTGAAACAAAAAGAGAAGCAGATGAATTGAGAGGGTATGTGTGTGTGGTAGACAACAAAACAAATATGTTAGAATCCCATCAGAAAGAGATGGGACAACAAATAATTACAGTAAATGACAAATTAGAAAATTTTGTAAGTAAGGTAGATGATAAAGTTGAGAGTATTGAAAGTGAGATGCAGTGCTTAACTAACACAATACATGTTATAGATAACCGTAGCAGTGAATTAGAATCACAAATAGCAATAGTCAAAAATGCTAGTAATGAGGTAGAAAGTAATTGCAAAACAGAGATACAAGCTATACAAAATACAGTAAATACTATAGATAAAAATAATAAACAATTTGAATATTTAAATAACAATAAATTTGTGTAAATTGAGCAGAGTATAGTTAATGTTAAGGATGAATTGAATATAGCTATAAACGAAAAACTTAATAGAGTTACAGAACACATAGTCCTTACTAAAGATATGAATAGTGATATCGATTTGGAGTTATTTAATTGTGAAAACAGGGGGGTACACCCTATGCAATTTTTAAATAGAGTCAGAGAGTTTAATCAGTTTTGTAGAAGTAGCTGGGAGGTACAATTATTAAAAATCATGAAGTGTTTTAGAGGGAATTCCGCGGTATGGGCGGAGGTGCATAAAGTAGACTGGGTAAATTATCAGTGTTTTGAAACGGCTTTTAGAGAGAAATATTGGTCGGAGGAGGAACAAGAGATATTACGGAGTAAAATTATGGGACCAGGTAATTTTGGTAACCAAGGTGGTAACGTAACTATGTATGTAATGCGACTATATAATGAAGCAAAATATCTAGAGCCACCGTTACCGTTTGGGTCGTTTGTCCGTCACATAAGCAAGCACTTACCGAGAGAAATACAAATTACATTAATGACTCGAGAGATTGTAGAAATCACGGAATTAGAGAAAATCTTAGACACATCTCAGAATATAAGAGAACGGGATATGAGTAGGCGGATAAACACACCAGTATCACATAAATGGGAATCATAATCAACCAAGGGGAATACACAATTTTCACCGGGGAACGCGGGGAGGAAGTTTCGATAATAGGGGCGAGAGTTGGAGGTGTAGAGACTGTGAAACTGATAACTATGCTAATCGAACAAATTGTTTTAGATGTCATCGAACTAGGGAGTCGCCAGGAACGAGAGAGCGAACCCACCACCAAATCAACAGTCGAGAGGAGGAGAATTTTATAGAGGAGCGCCCCGAGGAGGAGGACATTATAATAGAGGAAGAGGAGGAAATCATCCGGCGGTAGCAGGCCCATCCACGGAAAACTAAGGAGGACAATGGAGAAGGGGGCCCAACCATTGTCAACGGAGAACCGGGTCCAAGTAATCAACGAATACGCAAACAACGTTATCAAGGTGGACATGGCAAAAGAATTGTTAGAAGAAGAGGAGAACAAGGTGATGGAACGCAGAACAGGATTGACTGAGGTGACAATTAACATTGAAGGTAAGAATTATAAAACTTTAATTGATACCGGTAGTGAAATCTCAGTAATTTCTGAAAATGTCATGGGTGAATTAAAAGAGATAAACAAGAATATACCGTCATTACCGGTTGCAGGGGTTACAGTAGTGGGGGTAACTGGGGTGAGAAGTAAGAGAATAACCAGACAAGTACAATTAAATATTTTAATCAATGAAGTTGAATTTGAAAACACTTTCCTAGTAGTTAAAGGGTTGAGTCTAGATGTAATATTGGGAAATGATTTTTTGGAAAGAAACGGAGCAGTAATAGATTTCAATAAACAAATAGTAAAATTTGAAAAGGGGAATAAACCAGTCAGAATAGAGTTTAAAAAAGTAGTGAATGAAAGTAAAGTCACTGGAATAAAAATGTTACATAAGCAGATAGGCGATGGAGAGATAGAAACTAAAATAAATATATGTCTAGAGAATGATAGTCTAGAGAATGAGGAGGGAGAAATGCATGAGCGTAATGAGAGTGTGTGGGCAGATAGAGCCAACAAATTTTTTAATGAAAATACAGTTGTAGGAAATACTCAGCGAGAGGAGCTGTGGGCAGTTGTGGAGCGGTTTAGAGAGGTGTTTGATGAATCACCAGGGAAAGCGAAGGACTACATCTGCGAGCTGAAAGTTCGGGACCACGCACCATACATGCAGAGGAGCTACCCAGTGCTGTTTTCAAAGAGGAGGGCTGTACAGGAGGAACTAGACCGGATGATGCAGGGAGGCATAATTGAACGCTCAGTATCACCCTACTCAAACCCTTTGGTAGTAGTGATCAAAAAGGATGGCAAGGTAAGGTTATGTTTAGATGCTCGGAAAATTAATCAAATTATTATACCTGACAGGGAATCTCCGGAACCCATAAATGAGATTTTACAGAAGTTCAGCGGAGTCAAATACATGACGTCCTTAGACCTGACAGCGGGATACTGGCAGGTGCCATTAGCAACAGAGAGCAGGAAATACACAGCTTTTCTTTTTAACGGTAAGAATTACCAGTTCAAATGCTTACCTTTTGGATTAAACAGCAGTGTTGCCAGTTTTATTAAATGTTTAGATAATATTTTACAATCTAAGGATTTAGACTTTTTAACTGTATATGTCGATGATATCTTGATAGCTTCTAGAACATTCACTGAACATTTAGAACACATAGAATATGTCTTAGATAAGCTGCAAAGAGGGGGTTTAACAGTGAATTGGGACAAGTCTAAGTTTCTGCAGACAGAAATACATTTCTTAGGATTTATTATTACACAGGAGGGGATATTAGCCAACCCTGACAAAGTAGAAGCCATAATGTGATTCCCCGAACCTAAAAACATTAAGCAATTACAGAGTTTCTTAGGCCTATGCAATTTTTACAGGAAATTTCAGGAGAACTACGCACACACAACATCTAAACTGAGTGCTGTACTGCAGAAGAATAAACAGTGGAGATGGGGCGATACGGAACGAACTGCGTTTAATGAAATTAAGAGAAAGTTTAGTCACATGATCATGATGAATCATCCCGATTTTAATAAAACTTTTTATTTGCAGACTGACGCCAGCAATGTAGCGCTAGGGGCGGAGCTCTACCAGGAAGGTTGCGACAAGGAACACCTAACGATTGCCTTCGCCAGTAGATCGCTGTTGTCGGCTGAGAAAAATTATACGACAACTGAAAAAGAACTTCTAAGTATTGTGTTCGCCGTAGGTAAATTCCGGACCTACATCCTCGGTAATACCACGATAATCCGGACGGACCACAAGGCATTGTCATTCCTTAATTCATGTAAGCTGACACATAGCAGATTAACCAGGTGGGTATTAGCCTTACAAGAATATAACTTTTCATGGGAATACATAAAGGGGTCAGATAATAAGGTACCAGATACACTTTCTAGAGTAGATGTTATAGACAATAAAACTGGTAGGGACCTTAAAGAAATAGAAATCTTTAGACTAACTAGAGAAGATAGAATTTTTTGTGAGGAATTAAGTGATATTAAAAACATGCAAAGATCTGATAGCAAACTGGGTAAAATAATTGTTAGTCTAGAAACAGATGTAGAGGGATCTGAATATAATGAGCGATTTCAAGTATATCAAGGTATTCTGTTTAAAAAAGTAGATGGTGGGGAGCGTGATTGGAGGTTAGTTATACCCGAGGGGTTAATAGATAAAATTGTTTGGGATTGTCATATAAGATATGGTCATTTTGGGGCGAGAAAATGTGCAAATGTTTTGAAGGAGTCATGTATATTTAAAAATATGGAGAAGAGAGTTAGAAGAGTGTTGAGAGTGTGTGATTTATGTCAGAAATCGAAAGTAGTGAATTATAAAGTGGAAGGAGAGATGAATTACATAAAAGTAGATAAACCTTTTGATTTAGTTGCAGTAGATTTATATGGACCATTACCCAGAGGTAGAGGGGGTGTGTTATATGTATTTGTAGTTCTAGACACTTTTTCAAAATTTGTGAAGTTATATAGCATTAAGAGAGCGACGAGTAAAGTACTTAGTGAGAAAATAGTAAAAGACTACATGGTCAATGTTGGAAAACCGAAAATTATATTATCTGACCATGGTCCACAGTTTATAAGCGGCAAGTGGCAGCAGACACTGGGATGGGAAGGCATCATACCCAAGCATACGGCAGTGTACCATCCTCAGTCGAACCAAGCAGAACGGGTGATGAGAGAGATTGGCAGGATATTTCGGGCGTACTGTCACGCCAAACACACAGAATGGTCATCCTACGTAAAGAAAGTAGAGGAGTGGCTGAATTGTACCACCCATGAGTTCACGGGATTCACGCCGCATGAGTTGATCAGGGGAACAAGGCCGCCCAGGATATTGGAACAACTTTTCAAATACCCACCAGAAGGTCAAGTTTTGGACAGGAACATGAAAATTAGATTGGCCAACGAGAACTTACTCACGAGAGGAGAGCGAAGAAAACAGAAACATGATGCCAAGGATAAATGGACCAAGTATGAGGTAGGTCAATTAGTGTTAGTAAAAAGGCATGATTTGTCCAGCGCTCAAGATAGAGAAATAAAGAAGTTTTTCTTGTTGTATGAAGGACCCTATGAAATTGTAGAAATAAAAATGCAGAATGCGTATGTGCTGAGGAACCCAGCGATGCAGGAAATAGTAGGTACTCAAAATGCGACGAATTTAAAATTATATCGGTCACTTTAATTATGTTTATATGTTTATAAATAAGTTTTCAAATATTGTTATATGTTTACAGAAGGGATCCTTCCCCCATTTTCGGGCGATCACGATCTTACCAGTCCTGGCTGTGGAATTCGGAACTCGGAGGCGGGCCATGGTTGGCAGATCTTCTTTCGGGCGGTGAAAACAACGATGGTCCGGCTCCACCAAAATTGGTACGAATTAGAAATTTAACTACACATTTGAATGGGGAGGGGGACCCCAACAGGTACGTGACACAAATTATTTTTTTAATACACTCCAGGTGCAGCGGTCTCGGTGTACCTGTCACGTGCCTGCACTGCCTTAGAGTGTTGTATATAATGGAGGCTGCACCTAAATACAGGGCAGTGCATACAAACTTAAATATTTTTTAGTCTCAATGGCAAAATTCAAGTTGAGCCATTGACAATAGTTTTGGGGGAAAAAAAAATATATACCAAAACAATTTTGGATGTGTATAATTTTAAATTTAAACATATTTTAGAATTAAGTGACCAAATATAATTGTCAAGTTTTAGTATCAGTGAGTATGGGAACGTTTTGAAAAGATGTGTAATAAAATAAAAACTTGTTATCCATACAAGATGTGGGGACAATTTTGGTGGGTAGATTGGTGCCCAAAGAAGTGATATAACAGTGTAGTGTGGAACTGCAATGGCGGGAGGTTGTAAATTCTGTATTTAATATTTTATGTCAATGATGGTTAAGCTTACATATAAAGGGGGTTAAAACACAATCCAAACTAATAATGTCATTTAAGTATAAATTATTAAGTTTAGTGTTACAAGAGGTATGTTACTTGTGATTCCCCAACTTTTCGGGCGGTCACGGCCTCACCGAACCCTGACCGTGGAATTGGTTTAGCTTTAACAGCTATGGTTGGGGCACATTACGATTACGCGCTGACCATACTGGCCATAGCTGTTATCGTTGTCAAGGTGTATTTAGAAATTAATGGGGGGTGAAAATAAAGGGGAATCACCAAACTAGGGAACAGCTGCTACCACTCTGTCCGAGTAGGGACAGCAAAGCCAGGTGGTAGACCCGCATTAAGGGCGCATAATTATAGACCAGAACATGTTGATGTTCATAATCTTTAAAATGTAACGCAGAAGCAAGGACACGGAGATGTCACATTCCTCCAAAACCTCAGTCCTTGTGGACGCAACTGGATGCCACAGTCCAGGGGGGGTCATAGTGTGTGTGGCAGGGAGGTTATCCAGGGGGGTAATGAATTAGAAATTTGTTGTATTTTAATAATGATGACTCGCTACTAAATAATTTTGTTTTGATTTGAAAAATAGATACACTACATACTTCCTATATTGTGTTTATTATATCTTATTGTGTTAATTGCATGTAGTTTGTTAGGAATGAGGATTATAAAATACGATATGTTTTTAATGTGTTTATAGATTTTAAAATAAAATGAAATAAAGTTGTGATAGTTTAAAATTTTCAATGGGTTGCAAAAAATAGAAGTTGGGTGATGAATATTTGTGGGACATATAGATCTGTCCAAATTGAAGTCAAAGTTAAAGAAATATTAGAGAGGAAAATAATGTAATGTTGTTTTGAGTTAATGTATGTTATAGAATTTTGAGAAATATTGATGTTGACACAGTAGTAAGGGAGAATATATGTATAGTTTTGAGTGATATATTGTTGTTTATAATTGATGATGTTATTTTGTTGTAGTTGTAGTAAGGTAATGAGATTGAGATTTTGGGGATGGCAATTTTGTAGTAGGGGGTAGTGTAATGTGGGAGTCCGCAACATAATAATAAGTTGGGACGGGATAGGAACGATTTAGCGGGAAGGGGTTGCCTTAGGTAGAATCCAGGAACCAGATAAGGGAATTGAGTTTTTTTTGGGGGGGGAACACGTATCCTATGTACAAAGGGTTAGAGAGTATTTTTTTTAATATATTGAGAGAAGGTGGCGAATTGAGTTAAAGTAGTAAGTAGTTAGAGGTAGAGAAGGGTTAGTAGATTTTTTGATAGATGGGTGTCATACTAGTTAAAGATTTTGTAAGGGAGCGTTAGAGTAATAAAAGGGGAAGATTATGGGTAAATGCCAAGTTGATAAAGTGAATTATAATGAATAACGTAGAATCACCCGAATTAATGAGATGGAATAATAAATGAAATGATGTGGTAAACGATTGGGGGGGAAAAAAAAAAAAAAAAAATTTTGAGAAACGAATTAATAAAAGTTAAATTGAGATTAAAAGGTAATTTTCTGATTTTATATGCAAACTTAATGATGTAAAGTGTGTAAATTTTAAATACAAATTGTTTATTTTAAGATAAGGATAACAATGTGAATTAGGAGTGTACTATGTTTTCTTATGTTATATTGTGTTTGTTAGTGTAAGAGAATTTTATGAATTTAAATATTTTAAATGCATTTTAAATTGGGGATGAGAGAAATGTAATATGGTAATGGGAAATGTTTGTGAGTCAGTCGTCTGTTTATTTAAATTCTGATGGGAATCAGGGCAATGATTTTGAATTTTGGGATAAAGTTAACAAGAGAAAGTAGATAGAATGAGATTATGGAATTTTAAAAGGGGATCATGTTGTTGTTAGGTATTTTGATATATATATTAGCAGTTAGTGAAAAAACAAAACCAGTGCTTCTTAGCGCAAACCAGCACCGCTAGGGGGAAACAGATCAGTTGGGGATATGGTGGTGTATGAGGCCACTAGTTGATATTTTGATTTGTTGTTTCAGTGTCTGGTGATGCTGTGGCGGCGGACCTGAGCTGGCCAGCACGTCAGAGCAGGGGGCGTTAAGTATCTGTCTGACTCTACGGTGTTGGGATCTCGAGAGAGAAGTCCAGTATTGTCATTCAGATGCGGTCACAGTCACCGGACCAAGGGTGAGTTGATTATATTTTTTTTTTGTAAACCATACAGGGGGTTGTGGTGACATATCCTGGCTGATCCCTTTAGCAAGTATGAATGTGTCAATGAGATTTTTTATGCTTCGGCATAAAATATCTCATTGAGGGGGTATTGTAGCGGGGCATTTTGGGCCTAATTTTGGGGCAGTTTGTATTTTTTTTTTATAAAACAAATAACATTTTTTTCGATAATAGGGACAAACGTAAACCAAGGTAAATTTATTGTTAGCGATAGTGGTAGCGAAGGTGGTACGACTGATTGAAAATATTCATGATATCAAAAGACGCAGAAATCAACAAGCTGGAATTGTGCCAAGGTCAACCCATGACACACAAAACAGAGTAAACAAATTATGTAACGAACATCAGACCATATTATGTCAGAGACAATCCCTGTTGTGGAATGCAGTTATGTAACAAAAAACAGTCTGCTGGCGTAGTGATACAAACTTAGAAACAATGAGAATTGGACATATAACCACGGCGACGTTAGAAAATAGTGCCGTTGGCTGAGTCCCAGTCTAAATTCAACACTCGCGCGAGTGGTACGTAAAAGTTCAGGAACGTAATAATTCGCGGGCACCCGCAACATAGAAAATGTAAAAAATTTTGATATTTGATCATCTAAAACAGTATTTTTTGAAACCGAGTAGATACAGTGAGAAAATAATAAGTAAATAATCATATAACAGTTCGGCAATAAATCAGTGCGTGTATAAGAGAAGACATTGTAGGAGGGTATCTTCAGCGTAATTACAGGAAAGTAAACTAACAAATTTTATTATTTTCATACATTACAAGAACAGGGGGGAAAATTAATTTGAAATATGAGCTCTAATGGGAATATAACTTGTTTAATGTGAAAGCGTGTGAGTGTGTATGAGTGAGTTTGAATTACGTAATTAAAAAGGCACTGGTTTACGTTAAGAGAAGTTAGTTTAGTATTATTTCTTTACAACATTTGTTTTAGTGTTCAACAGTTTAATTATCAATAATATCTTGAAAGTTGTGGTCAGAATAAAGCGTGTACGCTGTCAATGTCAAAATAGTAAAAGTGTAAAAGATGGGAGGGGTAATTTTGTCATTGTCGTTAATATGCAACAGTAAAACTAAATCATGAATAAACACAAGTTTGTTTGAATATAGTAGATCGAAGTAGTCATTTCAAACAACCAATTCTGATCTCCTGTGTTCGTCGAAAAGGACCCGAAAGATGATAATACAAGATGGCGCCCGACAAAGTTAGACAGAAAAAATTGGATAAATATAAAATCAATAATATTTTATTTATTTTATTAATAACAATAAAACAAAACATAACAAATTGATGAAAAAATAATGAGTCATAATAATTATAATAATTATTTGTCATAATAATTTGATTCAAATTTCAAATGTAATGGTAGATTAAATAGATAATTGATGAAAAAAATAATGAGTAAAATATGTACTTTATTTAAATGAAAAATGAAGGAAATTTTTGGGTAACAATAATAAAAAATGTTTGTATAATCAATGTGCTATTTTGGAGGGGTAATAATGTATTGGGAATACTATTCAATTTGTATGGCATATTTGTATGGAATTAGCTGTAAGTAGACAGTTAGGTTATATAATAAAAATTAAGAACTAAGCCAGTACTTTGTATAGGAAGAACCAGTACTTTGCAAAGAATGAGCCGGTATGGCTAAGAGGAAACAAATCAGTGGAGGATATGGAGTGATGGAAGGCCGTTTGTTGATCTTTTAATTGAATGTTGCAGAGTCAGGTGATACTGTGGCGGGTATCTGTCTGAGCTTATGGTGTTGGGATCTCGAGTAGAGAAGTCCAGTAAGATCGGATGGGTGTTGCTGCAGCCGCCAGACTAGGGGGGTAAGTGCCCATGATTTTAGTAAAGAATCTAAGGGGGGTTGCAGCGCCATACCCTCACTGATCCTCTTAGGTTTTAGGCAATGAGAGTTTGTATGCTTTGGCATCCAATCTCTCATTGGGGGGGGGGGTATTGTAACAGTACAGAATTGAGTGCTACCCCAGTTTTAATTTTCAATTGCCAGCATCCACCTGTGAGGTGCCACAGTGCAACATACACTGTTAGCATAAACAACTGTCTAGTCTGGCTGTCTAGACATATTACGTAATAGCCCCAGTAACAGTCTCCCTTGTGAAACACAGTATGCAATTAACATCAGACAGTAAGGAGCAGAATACAGTTTGTCAAGTAAAACGGTGGCCTTGGGTGCAAGATAGGCCGTAATTAATAGTCGGCCTATCCATTAAAGTGATAAAACATGTATAAAAAGTGTATGAACAGTATAGCGCGCGGTCAAATAATTAAAAACATATAAGAGCTCGAGTCACGTACATCGGCCGACTTATAATGTGGAGCTATCCGACAAACAAGTCTATAAAAGTGTAACGAAATCGCAAACTATAGTGAATTAAATAAGACGGAGTGTGTCGTGGTAGTGCGAAAGTTTATGAACTGTGGAAATCACATTGGTGACCAGAAACAGCCAACAACACAAGGTGGTGATGGAACTGATTAACGCCATGGGTTGTTAAGTATTCTACATAACCCTATCAGAACTATTCCCTAAATACAGACATAAAAAATAAATACCGAGTTTTAATTACGGGGTTTTAAAAAAAGAATAAAAATAAAAGAGTATGAGTGAGAGAGCGTTGCAAAGTGCTGGTTAAGTTATTTGTAAATTGCGTTATTGCTAAGTCATTTTCATATGCGTTTAAACCAATTGATTAAGTATTCATGTCTTATTTTTTTGTATTAAAATTGTAATGTAAAATTAGAGTGAAAGCAAATATTGCATTAAAGAAAGCTAGTTGTTTTAGAATACAAAAATTGGTGTTAGAACAATTATTTTGAAACGTCAATCCAATTAACCTTGTCTGCAGCTGATTTTCGTCTGTACGACCTTGGACGAGAACCCGAAGGTAAGATAAGATATTATAAATATCAATTAAAATAAATTGAGTAGTTTCAGTGACGCCCGAACTGGGACTCGAAGAGTTTAAATATTAATTCAAATAATTGAGTAGTCTCAAGGAATAAAGAAAACGAAAAATGTATTCGAATATTTAAAAAATGCTAAAACACAAGAAATTCCATTAATAGAAAAAAGCGGCATATACAAATTAAAATGTGGGGAATGTAATAAGATATATCTGGGCGAAACTGGAAGAAAATTTAAAATTCGAATGAATGAACATGCAAAAGGAGAAGGGGTTAGAGTAACGAACTCACTATATGCAAGGCATTTCAATGAATCAGGCCATAAATTCATAAATCCAAATGAAAATATGGAAATAATCAAAATAGAAAACAATCCGCAAAAAATAAAACTAATAGAAGAACTAGAAATACTTAAAGTCTAAAAAGAAGGTAAGAATAAATTAATGAATATAAAAGCAGATTTTACAAATGAAGAAATATTTTATTATATATTAAACAATAAACAAAAATAAATTAAAATAATAAGAATAACACACTAAAAATGACGAAATGTAAAAGGTTACAAAAAATTATAAGTTAAGAATGAAGAAATTAACGGGAGATTCTTAAAACAATTTGATGGACATTAGAAAAATGCCTAACGGAAAAATGTAGACAAAGTTCCCGTGAAGAGCGGCAGCAGCTAGAACCAATAAGAGGGGCGATGACATAAGGGGAGGGGCCTAAATTATAAAAGTCTACAACATACAGTTGACAGACGTTGTTTAAGACCTGATGATGTCAGTGATGACGAAAAGCTTTGTCGAACAATAAAAATTGTAGCAGTTAGCAAATTCCTGTTAATTGGCTGGTTCCCCTGGTTATAATTCTGGTGATCTCTATTGGTCGTTTGGTTATTTAGATTATAATTAGGTTGATTCCTATGGAACGGTTGGTCACCTTGATAATTGTTCGGGTTACGGTTTATGTTGTTCCGGGTATTGTTATAAGGCAAGTTGTAGTTCGGTGCATTGTGATTATCATTCCACCAGTTGTACTTCTGATTCACCATTCGATTTTTCTTATATTGGTTGTCGTTTTCGTGGTCTTCTAACAAACTGGCCATTCCTTGTATGGTCTTAATTTGTCCCTGTCTCCTGGCCCTCTGGATAGCGTCCTCATAATGATAGCCTAGTTGTATGACTAGGGATTCTTCTGGTATCTTTGGTTTGAGGTTTCGAGCTAGGCATACTTTTCCTAAGAAGTACGATGTTAGTGTATGTCCTGCCTGCGGCTCATATCTTCCATTACTGATATCATTCCTCACCACATTTTGAGTCGATTCGGACCAGTATTTTTCACGGAACAAGGCTTTGAATTCTTGTGTACAGCTGATTTCTGGTCGAGTGGCTGTCCACCAATTGTCATTCGTATCCCTAAACATCTCATCGATAAGGGTCCTCACTGTCGTCCATCTGGTTTCTCGGTTCTTCTCTATGAGTTCCTCCACCATCTTCAGGAATTCTATTGGGTTTCTTCAGTAACTCTTAAAGTTTATTACCTCTCTATTTTCACTTGTAATAATATGGGTGTTATTACAAGGCTTCTCCCTCAAAGCATCTAGCTCCTCCTGCATCTGTTTTTCCCTCTGACTGATTTCTATTATTTTCTCTTTATTTTCTTGCGTTTTTTCGTCGATCTTATTGATAGTGGTGTACACTCTTTCGACGCGTTCGCTGACATCAGTTTGGGCTTCTTTGTGCCTCTCCTCCAGCTTCTGGAGCACCTCATGTTTATTTTTTATGCACTCTTCGGTGGTGACTTGATAAAGTTCTGTCACTCTCATTCTACCTTCCTCCTCGACATTGCTGATTTTATTGTTTAGCTCTTCCCGGACTTGTATTTCCGTTTCATTTGTCTCTGTTATTGTTTGTTTAATCTCCTTCCGACATTCTACCAGTTGTTGTTTCAATTCCTCCTTGGTTTCTTCGCTGCCTTACTTCAATTTTCGTTGGAGTGTTTCATTACTATTTTCAATCTTGTTATTTAATATTTCAAGATCCTTCTTTATCTGCCTCTTCAGTTCCTCACTCTTCTTTTCTAACATTTCCTGGTTTCTCTTCAGGGCTTCATGGTTGCTCTCCATTTTATTATTCAGAAGTTCTATATCCTCCTTGATTTGTTTCTTTAGTTCTTCACGATTCTTCTCATTATTCTCTTTCATTCTTTCATGTAATGATTCTAATTTTTTATTCAATTCTTCACTGTTTTGGTCTATTTTTTCATTCGTTTTCATTGAAGTTTCATTCATACTATTCATTAACTCCATAAATTTTAGTATATTAGGGTCTCCTCTAACTTCTCCCTTGTCACCCACCTGTTGTTCCTTTTCTTTTTCCGGGGTTGGGTTTTCTGGTTGGTCCTCCTGGGGATCCTCTTCGAACAATTCTCCAATCATTTCTTCAATTTCTTCCATCTCTTCTTGATCTTCACCTTCAGTTCCTTTCCTTTTTAGGTATCTTGTAACCATGGAATGTCTCCTCATAATCGCCGCTGGTCTTCTTTTAAAGCCTCACCGGTTGGTCGCCAATCTGTAACGGGGCTTCTGGTTTGTCCCTGAAAAATGTGTATACACAAGTGTTGTATGTGTTAGTGCGTTTGTCTCGCACTGGGGTCGTTACATCAATTTTGCGCTATCGATGTCCGTAGCATTGCGGTGTAACCCCTCTTTCCTTTTATGCTTTATATATAAAAAAAACTTTTTTTTTATTTTATTTTTTTTGTATTTATATTTTTTTTTGAAAGAGGGGCCACTAGTTATTTAGAACTAGGCAAGAGCCTAGAGAAGCCAAAAATGCGCTGGGTCCAGTATGACGGGACTTGCAAATGAAACTCTGCTTTAAGATAACAATAACAAGATTTATTAGAGTTATGTTTTCGTACAATCAATTCCCCCAGTATATGATATATGCGCCTTTGAATGATTAAGTTAATCTTACACAATGCATAGAATAGATTTCAATTCATTAATAGAGTTCAATATTATACATTGCATATATTTGCATCTTCATGTAATCAAATTAGGATTACAAGTGCTCTTACTTCATAAAAATAGCTCAAAATGTTGTTATAATTCAACACTAAACATAGGCATCGCCAAATAATTGACCTTGATATCACTGAGCAGCATACAGTTACTTCTAAATAATGTAAGAATGGCGCATAGTATCGACCCTCCCAGTAAGTCACATAAACCATAAACATGATATAAATATATATATATTACATTTAATATTTATACATAAATTTACCTCAAGATGTTATTTTTCTATTTGGAACATGTTTCGGGTACTATCTTGTACCCATCCTCAGCCTTCAAAGTGATTGAAATATATATATATATATATATACTATAATACTTATAACTATTTTACCTCAAGATGTATTTTTTCTTTAGGGACATGTTTCGGGAGATCCTGTTCTCCCATCTTCAACCTTCGCCATCTTGCTTCTGGTGCTGTATTTGTGTGTTGGTTTTGGTTTGGTATTTGTGTGTTGGTTCAACCATAATAACATCCAGAAACCAACACACAAATACAGCACCAGAAGCAAGATGGCGAAGGTTGAAGATGGGAGAACAGGATCTCCCGAAACATGTCCCTAAAGAAAAAATACATCTTGAGGTAAAATAGTTATAAGTAGTTGTCTTGATTATTCATCTCTTCTTTCACAGCACTAACACTTAACTAAAAATGAACTTTTTTCATGTGAAAAACTTACTATTTTATCGGACGCGTTTCGGCTTAGTATCCGCCTTCTTCAGCTTTGGTAACAGACTGCCAGCATTTTGTAACGGTTGTGTGGAAGGTGAAGTGGGGGTGGTGTGTGGTGGAAGGGGATTGGCGCGGGGATTCATTTTACTGTTTGTTTTCTGTATAATTGTGTCAAAAAGTGTATGTGATTTATATTGTAATTGATCGTTGAGTATGTTGTTTGGTTGTGTTGTGTGGTGTTTATATATTTCGTATTGTTCAGTTGTGTTGAGTTTTTGACCTTTGGGTATGTAATGTAGAATTTCAAGATTAGTGTCTATGTTGGTGTAACTGTGGTTTTCTGTGTGTATGTGTGTGGCAAATGCAGAGTGTATATTATTGTTGGTTAAAGCTTTTAAGTGTTCAGAATAACGGGATGAAAAAGATCTTCCCGTCTGGCCTATGTAGAAACTATTGCAGTCATTACAATTTAATTTGTAAACACCTGTTTTGTTATATTTGTCTATGCCTGTGTTTGTATTACTGATGTGTTTTTTGATGGTATTGGTTGTTCTGAATGCTATTTTGTATTTGTGTTTTCTGAATGTATTGGCGATTTTGTGTGTGTATGAGTTGTGGTATGTGAGTTTAACATACTACACAAACGCATCAAAAACAAAAACAACAAAACACTAAATACCATCAACACACAACACAATAAGTACATCACACTCACATACCACAACTCATACACACACAAAATCGCCAATACATTCAGAAAACACAAATACAAAATAGCATTCAGAACAACCAATACCATCAAAAAACACATCAGTAATACAAACACAGGCATAGACAAATATAACAAAACAGGTGTTTACAAATTAAATTGTAATGACTGCAATAGTTTCTACATAGGCCAGACGGGAAGATCTTTTTCATCCCGTTATTCTGAACACTTAAAAGCTTTAACCAACAACAATATACACTCTGCATTTGCCACACACATACACACAGAAAACCACAGTTACACCAACATAGACACTAATCTTGAAATTCTACATTACATACCCAAAGGTCAAAAACTCAACACAACTGAACAATACGAAATATATAAACACCACACAACACAACCAAACAACATACTCAACGATCAATTACAATATAAATCACATACACTTTTTGACACAATTATACAGAAAACAAACAGTAAATTGAATCCCCGCGCCAATCCCCTTCCACCACACACCACCCCCACTTCACCTTCCACACAACCGTTACAAAATGCTGGCAGTCTGTTACCAAAGCTGAAGAAGGCGGATACTAAGCCGAAACGCGTCCGATAAAATAGTAAGTTTTTCACATGAAAAAAGTTCATTTTTAGTTAAGAGTTATAAGTATTATAGTATTATATACATCAAGAAACGGACTGTAGCAGAAAGTGATTGAAATATATATATATATATATATATATATATATATATATATATATATATATATGTATATGTATGTATAACAACGTATAAACAATCTAACAATCACATAAAGGCATGACACACAACATATAACATAGATACACATTTACATATAAATACCACACACCATGTCCACCTGGTTAACAGCATATATATTGTCATCGTAACACCCTCAAACCCTCTTATTCAGATCAAGTGTGACGTCTCCCTTGTTAAGACAACACAAAAGTCGGGAACTAGTTCAATTCTTTACCAGTTAATTAAACTAGCTGCCGTTGTTAGTAAAACATCCTTACCAACAAATTACAACACAATTATGACATAGGAAATTGACAAGGTTTGCACAAATTTATTCACTCATTTGGTGTTAGCGAAAACATCTCTTTATTACTATTCAAATATTATGTTTGACTTTGTTTCTTTTTAAAGAAAAATTACTTTAGTAAATTCTGCTTTTAATGCTTTGAAGACATTACGTTTATTATTTCTTTTATCTCAAAAATACTCATCTAGATGTTTGTTTTAAATACCTCGGATCCGGGTCTGAACTTTCTCAAAATAATTAATTTATCACAAACTTCAACCAAATTATTGGAAGAATAATATTGGTGGTAATCTACATTATTATCTTACATTTATATATAGTGCTGTTACTACTACTTCATTACACAAATCTGATAATTTCTTCTTTACATTATTAAAGTTCTTTAGTGTTCTTTTGTTACTTCTCTTATTGAAACGAAAATTTACAAATGTTGTGTTTGGATATCACCTGAATTTAATATGAGGTTGTTGTTGGGTCCTTGGGGGTCATCTCCTGTCGTCTTCTATGGGTGGAGTACGTGGTTCCTCTTGAAGCTACATCGGGTTGATTATATCTGCTCTCGATGATCGGTTTTTTACTTGAAGTTCATACTGTTGTAGTTTGAGTTTTCTTCGCCCGGATTTTGTAGTTCACATTTTACACCTTAATTATAGTTCTTACTTTGCAGTACTAAAGTCTGGTAGTTACATATCTTACAACTTACAGTTTTATATTTTTAAAAGAGATGTGTTGGCTAATTTTTCCTTTCTGTATATTCTTCCTAACTCTACACACACTACATTTTTCAAAATAAAATCATCTTACACTGGATATTCGTTTAACGGCATACACTTACGTGTATGTAGACAACACAAAACTTACATCTTTTGATGTCAAGTTCAACTGGCGACTGCGCGTATAGTTTAGGGGCGAGGGCTCGGTAAGCTGGTGCGTATTTACGCACTAAGAAAATAGTTCGTACTTTTATACATTATTAATTATTCATTAATTAGAATGTAAATAATTTAATTTGACTTTATTACGACTCAGAGATTTCTTTATTTATATAGTCGCATTTTTAATAATTAAAGTAATTATTATTATTATTCTTTACTTAATACCTTTCTTGGCGTGTTGGTACTGGACAATTTCAAGTTGATTCAGGAATCTGGGTATAGGTAAGGGTGGATAATACTCTTACTTATTAAAAATAAAATTTTTATTTGTGCGATTTTCGATGTTTTAAAATCGTCACACAAGTATACAGCCCACCTTAAAACTTCTCAATTGACAAACCCAAAACCAAATAATAAGTCACAAGACCAGAGTTGAAACACACCAAAAATTCTAAGTATGTGAAAGGCCAAAGTCAAATTGGCTAAATAATCAGAACGGCACCCAAGTTCCAAGCATTAAAGGTAATTATCAATTTCGTACCCCAAATAATGATAAATGTGCCATCACGAGGTCAACATGGCTGCCCGGTTGCATGAACTGCATATTCTCATTTCTTTTATTTTCTTACAAAAAAAAAAAAACAAATTTTTAAGCAAGATCAGTGGAACGTAACCACCCATAAATAACTTAGAACTGGTATTGATTTGTTTTACATTCTTTAACATTTATCAATAACATTCTTCCATCTCTTCTTGATCTTCACCTTCAGTTCCTTTCCTTTTTAGGTATCTTGTAACCATGGAATGTCTCCTCATAATCGCCGCTGGTCTTCTTTTAAAGCCTCACCGGTTGGTCGCCAATCTGTAATAGGGCTTTTGGTTTGTCTCTGAAAAATGTGTATACACAAGTGTTGTATGTGTTAGTGCGTTTGTCTCGCACAGGGGTCGTTACATCAATTTTGCGCTATCGATGTCTGTAGCGTTGCGGTAATTACCAGTATAACACGGCAGTAACCTTACCTGTTCTTATATAGGGGTGTGTTAATCCCGAGTGGCGCCAGATTGTTTATTAAAACAATTAAATTTGTTAATCTGTATCTTACTAGGGTGTTCTCAGCTGTGACGGTCGGGCGTTCAAATATTTCCCACTCGTTCCGCCTTCTGTATCGTGTAGGTAGTTGTACTAATTGCAACTCGAGCGCTGATTGTCAAATCTAGCTTTCGTAAATGAACACAAGTAATATTATGCACTCCCTATGAAATAATAACAACGGTTACTCCCTGTAATAGTGATTTTAATGTTTGATAATTAATATTTTCAATTTTGACAATTAAAATATATTAGTTGATTAACAACTTTGCTCCGACTTTTTACATGAAACAATTTTACTCAGGATGACGAATCGATTAAGGAACGAGGTACGTACTCCAGCATAGCCGTTGAAGTGTTCAGTTATTATAATATTTTCGTTCCAAAATCGTGGGATTTTTTTGATTACAAGGCAAAGAATTCCTATGATTCCAATAAAAGTACTTTACCTTACTCTAAGTGTACATAAATAATAAGGTGTGTTGTTACAATCTGTTCTGTAGTGTCGTTAAATGTGTTTCGAAAGTTCGTGTTTAAACCATAGGTTAGATTTTATGTTAACCAATTTTCAGTGTGTTTATTTTTCTTAAATAATCTTTGAAAGAGAAATATTCGGCTTATAGTGAGATCAAATTACTTTTAGTAAAATTCAGAGTGATTTTGTTTTTTGGAAATAAGGTAATTCAATTGCACTTAACACATCAGCATAACTTGGTGTTTTCATTCATTGGTTCGGAAGAGGATTGGGCTGCAATAAGTTCTATTTTCATTGATCTTTGGACTTAAGTAGGTCTGGCGTCCTTTTCATATAGAATGTGGTCATAATTTTCCTTTATTTTTCTGTTTTATGGTCCTTGGTCTTTATTTGACTGCTCCGATGGCTCGTCTGCTTCTTATCCAGTCATGGTTTTGAATTTCGTTCACCGTTTTACATTATTTAATTAAATATTGGTCTTCCAAAAATTGGCTTCTATTCTGTTAGCATGACGCTTTACGAGTAACGGTATTCAACGGTAATTTTCGACACCAACGCCAGTTTCTATGGTTACCAAATAATTCTGATTGGGTTAGCTTGATATAAATCCATTGTTATCAAAATTTGAATTCTTTTCAAAATCCTAGTATATCTTCTGATTGCTGTTATTCCTCTATTTTCCTTCCTAAGCATTAAATATTGTCACTATAGTATGTATTTCCTTTCATAGATTATTTTGATACCCCACAAGTTGGGTTATTTTAGGTTTTGTGTTTTTACAATTATTTTAATACTTGTTAATTACATTTCTTTTTGAATTCAAATGCTTATTATAATATTTTGTCTCAAAAATGATTTACAATTTATCCTTGGTGAATCATTCGCCTCGGATTTGCTAATTTCTTAGTTAACTTATTACAGTTTGTAATTGTTTGTTTTTGACAGTTAGGCATTTTCATAGGCCTAAGTAGCCATTATGGTATTTGACTTATTTCATTCAAATTACATTTCCTTTTAGCCTAATGGGCTTTATTTTTGTATTATAATTGGTTGTATCATTTATTGTTGTGTTTTGGGTCTCTTTATGTGTTATTATTATGTCACTATTATTTTATACATAATTGTTTACTATTTGGTTTCCTCGTTTTCTAAGTCTTCTTCACTTTTAATTTCTTAACTTTTTTACTTATTTACTTTGCCAATAATAACAATGTGGCTATTATTTACTATTTTTTGATCTTATTAAATATAACATGTAGGCCTATGGTCTGTATAATTCTTCTAGCCATATCCTATTCATAAACTTGCTTGAATAATTATTTAACTATTATTTGCTAATCTTTGTTTACAATTCATCTTATTTTATATCATTTTTTGTGTGATAAACAACATCACTTTTATGAACTTATTAACGATCCCTTATAACATGGGTGTTTATTGATTTGTTGTAACTACTTAATTTTTTAAACAATCTTTACTTTCCCTCCATGTTAACACTATCTGTTTTTCCTTTCAGGGTATTCTCCCTTTTAATTATAATTGCATTTACTTAAATTTAATAATAACATTCTTTCTTAACTAAATACTGTCTTCATCACTTTTCAGCGTTCATTATACCTTACTTAACTGCTTATACTTACTGCTATTCTTAATTACTAATATTCTTCACTTTTTTATTTAGTGTTTCCTTAGGATTTATTAATTGTTTATGATTTTATCATTCACTATTTTTCACTATATCAACATTCTTTATTTAACACTATTCTCATTTAATCTTCACTGTTAAATTATTTATAGTTTATTATAATTTAATTAGTGTATCTTCTTTATCACTACACTTTAAGGTTTTTACACTTTCATTTTGCACTTCACAAATGTTTTTGTTTTTTAAGTGTTTCTGAATGGGTAATCCCTCTAATTACTATCTCACTACCGTACTGTCTCTTTCATTACAAATGTCATTAATAATATGAACAATTTTATGTCTTTATATTTTAACAATACATCTAACTCTAATTTGTGGGTTAGTTTGCTTTTCTATATTTAACATTGTTTAATTGGGTTTCTGTCAATTATCATTTACATTATTATCCCATAATTGATAATAGTATTTACTCTTTTTCGTAGGTTAATTATTGGTCTTTTTTCCAATATCACGTTTGAGTGCATCTCCTGCTCATATTCTTTATTACTTGTTTGTGTCTTATCATTTGTCTTCATTTTTATTTATTTCCTTTTATCTTGGGTTTGTCTCTTTTTCATTTCTCTCCTTCTTCATTTTCATTGTATTTGGTTAATACTTTTGTTTTCCACCTTCTCCTTTGGGTTCATTTTAACATGTTGCATTGAGTCATTCAATTCCTTTAATTTGTTTCATTTTTGTTTGGTTTTGGTTTTCTCCCTTCTTCATTTGGTTTGGTTAGTCACTTTCTTCTCTTCTTTCATTTTATTCTTGTTTGTTTTTTGGGTTCCCTTCTTCTTTTGTTTCCTCTTGTTGGGTCAATCACTTGCGTTAGTTCATTTCGTCGTTCGTCGTGTCATTGTCTTTATATTTTATTTATATTAAACATTTTATTTTATATTAAGTATTATTTTATATTCAAAATTATCTTTTTCATCCCTGATATTGAGTTGGCTTATTTGTGTTGTGACAATATGCACCCCATGCCCTTATGAGATCTCAGTTTTGGTATTTAAAACATTTCGTTCAATAAAATCAAAAAGAATTATATGGGATTTTGTTTAACCCTTGTTAAAATTTTGTTTTATCCCCGAAAGTTATCTATCTGAGAATTAGTCCAAAACAGTCCAACTTCCTGACGTACTTTCCGTCACTCCGCACATTTTCTTAATTTCACCGTTTTTTATTTATTCACCATTTAACCCGAAACTGTTAGTTCATTTTGTACTATTTAAATAAAACTGATTTCTTTCGCACTTTTACATTTTGTTTGTTTGGGCGCGCCCGTAATTTTGTCCACGGACCTTTTGTGACTGTACAGCACAAGAGTATGAATTCAACTGGGAAGACTGAAGCAGGTCAAAAATCTTAGCTGGAGGGGCGATCACGTGGTCTCGTTCCTTTTTATGATTTCTGTTACGTATCCAGAATTTAAGGCATGGCTGAACCCAACACACATTCCAGAGTTGGATCATCGAAGGTGCGGCCCATTGTGACGTCTCCCTTGTTAAGATATCACAAATGTCGGGAACCAGTTCAATTTGTTACCTGTTAATTGAACTAGCTGCCGTTGTTAGTAAACCTTAATCACTAACAAATTATAACACTTTATTATTCAGGAATTAAGCAAGGATTGTATAAATTTATTCACTCATTGGGTGTTAGCAAAAACCTTTATTAACATATTTACCTCTCAAATTTTACTTTACTTTTAAAACTCAGATTCCAAATATTTCTGCATTAAATATTTTATATATTTTACTCTTTATTCTTTCTATATCAAAATCATTCAGCTAGATATTGTTTTAATTACCCCGGATCCGGGTAGCGAGTTTGTTATGTTTTTATTACAACTTCAACCAAATTATTAGAAGAGTAATTTTGGTTGTAAATTTTAAAATTAATTTAATTTAAATCTAAACATCGTAATGTCATTACTACTTCATTACAGTGATTACAAAAATCTATATATTAAACTTTAAATTATCAAAAGTTCTTTACTGTTCTTTTTTTTTTTTTACTGGTCTTGTTGTTTTACAGTGAATTTGTGTTACAAATATTATGTTTTGATATCACCTGAATATAACAATGTGTATGCTGTGGGGTCCATGATGGTCATCTTCAGTCCTCTTCTAGGGTGTGATCCACGGTTGGTCTTGAAGTTCCATGAGGTTGATTGTTTCTGGTAGTCTCTTCCTAGACGATTAGATTTTGGTTCTAGAAGTTCATCCGGTTGCTTTTTGTGTTATCTTCTTTCGGAGTCGGTAGTTTACATTTTACTTTTGGTTATAGTTCATATTTTATCAGCACTAAATTCTGGTAAGTAACATTTTTCACCATTTACAGCTTGCTAAGAGATGTGTCGGCTAAGTTTCCTTTTTTATTCTATACATGTTTCATCACGCACTACATTATAATTTTGTTTTTATTATTATTATTATACTACATAGGTCCATTCGAACTCATTATAAACGTGATTAAATATTGTTTAACGGTATACACCTACATGTATGTTCGCAACACAGCAGCTACATCCTTACATCTTGGTGTCTATCGGGCGAATGCATGCAATGTTTAGCGGCAAGGTTCAGTAGCTGGCACGGTTTTACGCACTAAGAAAATAGTTCGTTCTTTTAAGTTATATTAATTATTTACTAATTAAGTCATAATACATTATATTACCTTTTGGTTACGAATTATGAATTTCTTTATTTATTTTGTACATATTTTATTTAATTAAAGTAATTATTATTATTAGCTAAATAACACCGTTCTTAACGTGTTGGTACGGGACAATTTGCATGTTGTGGCTAGAAATTTAGGCATAGGTAAGGGGTGGATAATACTCTTACTTATATTGAAAGCAATTTTTTATTTGTGCGATTTAAATATTTTTTAAATTCGTCACATCCTCCTGCACTTAACGATGATGTTGGGGTGGTGGTGTAATAATCAAAATCTAATAAACACAATTACATTTGGGGACAGAATTTCATACTGAAATTTCTCTCTCTCAGATTATTTCTATCTATCAATTGGTTATCTTACAACTCATACAAAATATTTAACTTCTAATACATCTATTACATATAAAATACACAAAAACATGAATCTACCTTATTTTAAATCTTACATCTACTACCGGTTTTTTTTTTGTTTGATTTCTCCACTCGTTTTACGGAGTTATACTCATGAGTAGGTTACTAATAATAATCCCGTATTGTAATAACAATCGAATTACTTTTAGTTTACTTCGCTAGGAATTAGTTTTTCTTTCTCGTCAGCTGACTTCTCATTTATTATATCATTCTCGCAGGACATTAGCTAAGGTTGATCAGGCCTTGCTATTATTCGTACGAGGGTTTTGAGTTTATACTCACGATATAGGGTGTTGCAAAATCTTATCGTATTCCTGTATAAGTAGATACAACTTTTTTTTTATTCTCAATACTTAAATAGTATTCTCTGTTTGCTATCTTTCTCGTAGTCGTGCTACGTAATTTTCTGTATTGGGTTCATACAGAGCTACAGTAACGGGGGTGATGAACTTATGAATTTTGTAGGGGCCACACCATCGGTACGATAGTTTGGAAGTGGTCCTATCAACGGCTATACTCATTGGATGCGTTTTATACATTACTAAATCACCTATCTTATATTCTATTTGCCTATTATTCCGCTCATGGTATTTCCGTGATTTTTGTAAATTCGCTCTCAAATTTGCACGAGCTTTGTTCCATATTTTTCTCACGTTATTCGTATTCATGTCATGGGGCAATAACTCATGGATTTTCCATTTCGTGGTTAACGGATGGTTGGGTTTATATTTGTAGAGTAAATCAAATGGTGTTGATTTATGGCCTTCATGATACGCTGAGTTGAATGCAAATTGTGTCCACGATACATTTTGATCCCAGGTTGTCTGGTCTTTAGCGTGATAAGATATTAGAGCTGATTTTAAATTACGCAAGTACCTTTCTGCTAGGTTTCCTTGCGGTCTGTACTCGGTCACTGTAATATGATTTATCCCTAATTTAAAACACATGTCGATAAAATTCTTTCGACTTAAACTGAGGTCCATTGTCAGATATTAGGTTTAAGGGTGTACCGTAATCTTTAAATAGTCTTTCTTGTAGAATTTTTATTGTCGTAGATGCTAATGCACGTCTCATAGGATACATCCACACGAATTTAGTGAAGGAGTCTACACAAATTAATAGCATGGTATTTCCGGATTTAGAACGGGGATAAGGTCCAGAATAGTCTATGTATATCTTCGAGAAGGGAGTTGTGGGTATTTCTGAGATTAGTTTTCCTACTTGGCTGATTCTTGCTGGCTTGCTCAGGGCACAGATTTCACATTCTTTCACTAACTTTTTTATTTCACTGTTCATGTTTTCCCAATGGTATTCCTTGCGAATACGATGTATAGTTTTCCTAATTCCCATATGAGCTCCAATGGTCGATGAATGGTAGTATTCCATTAGCATAGGTTTGATTATTTCCGGGGCGATTATTCTCAGTAATTTTCCGTTAGCCTTTTTAAAACAAAGTACTCGTTTACTCAATGTATATTTTTCAGCATAATTTCATTTTTCTATTTGTTCTATTATTTTGCACAATTTCGGATCCTTTTGTTGGTGGTATGCGATATCCTTAAATGCAAGGGGAAAGTTAGTAATTAGTGTATTAACGGTAGGGGTTTAACATTTTCTTCGCCTGATCTAGTATTGGGTAGTTGGAACATGCGGGATAGAGTATCGGCTACTACATTTTGAGTACCACGAATATGTTGTACTTTGAACTTGTAGCAATTCAATCTTAACACCCATCTTCCGATACGACCTAACTGTTTTGGGTGGTTCAATAACCATGACAAAGCTTGATTGTCGGTTTCTAGTAGAAATTCCTTATGTTCCAAAAATGGTTTGAATTTGTCAAAGGCGAATACTACGGCTAAACATTCAATTTCGTAGGCTGAGAACTTCCTTTCTTGCTCGGTCAATGTACGGGATGCATAGCTGATCGGGAGTCTAGTATTGTTGATTTCCTGGTATATTACGGCTCCTAATGCTACACTCGAACTGTCAGTCTGTACGACAAATGGTTTACTGAAATCTGCTAACTGAAATACAGGTGGGGATATAATGCTTTCTTTAAGTGTTTCAAACGCGTCTTGGTGTCGAGTAGTCCACTCGAATTTCGTTCCTTTCTTTCTTAGTGCATTCAATGGGGCTGCCTATATCCGCTAAGTGGGGTATGTACTTGTGAAAATAATTAATCATACCGAAAAATCGAGCTATACCTTTGGCGTCTCTCGGTGGTAAGAATTCTCGGATTGCGCGTGTACGTTTGGGATCGATGCTAACCTTACCTTCGGCAGATACTATGTGACCTAAGAAGGAGAATTGATTTACTGCGAAATTAACTTTACTCGGGTTTACCGTTAGTCCAGCTTTCTTTAACCTGGATAATACTTCACGCAAGTGATCAATATGTTGATCCATTGACTCACTATATACTACTATATCGTCGAGATAGTGATATACAAATTTAAATTTAACATCATGAAAAATTTTTTATAACAGTCTGCTACATACTGAACTTCCTTGTGATATACCGAATGGTACTCTAGTAAATTGGTATAGATTAAATGGGACAGCAAAAGCAGTTAAATGTTTTGATTCCTCAGCTAGTGGGATTTGATGGAATGCTTGGTTGAGATCCATTATGGTGAATATTTTTGCTTTCGTAAAATAGTGAAACGCGCTGTGAATATCAGGTAGAGGTATCGATTCAAATTCTATACTCTTATTTAGCTGTCTATAATCCACGACTAGTCTATGTTTGTCAGTTCCTTTTGGTACTAGGAATGCAGGTGATGAGTGTGGAGAAGTTGACGGTTCAATGACGTGCTGATCAAGGAGTTTGTTAATGTGGTTTCTCATTATTTCCATCTTGGGCGGTGATAATTTGTATGGATGAAGTCGTATTACCTTGTTGTCACTAAGATTTATTTTATATTCGATTAAATGGGTTAATCCTAACTTGGGAGTGAGTACTGTAGAAAATTCCCTTATTAACTTTTGAATTCTTAGTCTCTCATTTCCTTTTAAATGACTCAGACTAGACTCTTGGTGCTCTGATTGAATAGTTGAGGTTTCACAATTAACGTCGTTACTTAACTCGGAGTCGAACTGATATTTTCGAGTACGATCAAATCTGAAGAAATATTGTTTTGCATACATATCAAGGATTAAGCCAGTTTTACTTATAAAATCAGCGCCTAATATTAAGTTTTGTCCTAACACTTCAGCTACTAGCAGGGGAATATACCAAGTAAAATTCTTTATTTTTAATTTCACCGTAATACTGCGCGATATCTTTAGGTTTTGTTTATTTGCGGTGGCACACTTTATGTTCACGTTTTGGCTACGTTTAATCAGATTATGATTAGCTAATACGGTGGCTAATTGTTGACTAATTATGCTACGGGTAGATCTGGAATCAATTAAACCAAGTGTATTCGTTGCTCCAAGGTCTATCTGTACGTAGGGTAGTTCGCAGATACTTGTTTTACATGCACCAATAGAGTTGCACTTCTCAATAAATCTTGTTAGGTAAGGGTCTATCCATTTATTTTTATGTATTTTTACTCTATGATTATTATTGTTTTTACCTTTCCTTCTGTTGCTGCAGAAGACGTAGGATTTTCGTTCTTCCAGCTTCACATGTTTTTTTGATTGGTCGGTTTTCTGTTGGTAGAGCTTTTGTTTACATACCTTGCTAATGTGTCCGGCCTTTCCACAGTTATAACATCTTCTTTCCTCATTTACTTCGCTCGTAGGTAGTCGGGGTTTTGATCTAGAGTATGAAGTATGGGGGTAGCTTTGGGTTTTATATGTACTTACGAATCGCTTATCGCGGTAGGTTCGGGTATCTGTTCCAATTGGTAGAGTTCGGAATGAATCTCTGCGTTGAGTCTGGGACATAGAAACGCGTCTGTTCTGGTCAGAATACCAGACGTTGGACGAATGTATACAACATAGTTCTAGTTCGGCGAAAGTGGTTGGTCGCTTCATGGCGAGATCGCTCATCGGGGGATGGTCCGACTAAGATATTGTCTACTAACTGTTGTTCACTCCATTTGACTTGCAGCAGTAAGGCAGATTCTCTTATTTCAGATATATAATGAGCTAATCTCTCGTATGCTCCTTGTACACGAAGTACTAGATTCCGCTTCAATTCTTCGTAGATACCGGTGGGAATGAAATGTCTTATTAGGGTTGTATGAAGTTCTTCTACTGGGTGATTATGCCTTAGGGATTCTAACACACGATCTTTTAAAGGAGATCTACATTTAGGTAAAATTACTTGTAAAATCTGGTCATCTCTTAGTTGTCGCAGATTTTTTAATTGCAAAAGATGCTTGAGAAAATCTAGGAGCTTTGTAATATTCAGCCCATCAGTGATTGGTATGTCCGACAAAATATGTTCTACAGGGTGGGTTATCTTTCCATACAGCTCTGTAGTTAAATTAAATGGAGTCATCATTCTCGGTTTTTCCGGAGATTGATTCGTCGGCAAGTGAGAAGGTAAATCGTATGTACGAGACATATTCTCTAGTTCATTAGGAGTAACGTAACGTTTGCTGGTTGGATATTTACTTGACTATCAGTTAACCATTCTTTAAATGGATCTATATTGGATTCCTGCAGAAACTGAAACTTTACAGTACCGGTTTGCTGTTCTTGAGTAGGAGATTGGGTAGGGGAAATATTTAGTTTGTCATTGCTTCTTCAATCTCTTCTAATCTAAACGATTCAGATCTTCGACGTAATTCGCGCATTATCTCGGGTAATTGTTGTAATGCTTCCTCCGCTAATTTTTGTACATCCTGTGGGGTAACTTTGTCACCGGGCCAATTCAACAAATTGGTGATACGGCGGGTCAGATGTTCGATTATTTGGGTGGTGCATAAAATTACTGCGGGGGATTTTTCATCACGCAGAGTTTGTGCGATCGAAGTTAGTTCTGTATACTTGTTATAGCATGTTTCCTTTTTGCTTTCAAAATCTAAAACACTTAAACGATTAGTGTAATCGTTAATACACTTTAACAGTGAGGATTTGTCCGATTTATTTTCATGTAACGTTTTGCGAAGTTCCGCGACAGTTACATCTGAGTATGGAAGACCACGCAATAATGCTTCATAGCTTAATTCGTCTTTCAACAAGTCAGGGTTAAATTGAGCCATTTTTGTTAATAACATCGTTAAAATAAACGAAGTATTACGTACGACAAATCTTATATCAGCTTAAACACTTGTAAAGCTCAACTTCATTTAAATACATACATATATCTCTTATTACACATAGAATCTTATATTAATTAATCAAAATAAACTTATCTCACAACAATTCAATTTTCTGTACTGTCACACATATAATTAGTCAAAACAAAACGCTAATATCATTGTATAGTAGAGAGAAATTTCACATACGAAAAGTTCATTCCTTTAACAATATCACAAAGGGTCAGCTGTTTTGGGGAGTCGCATTGTTTGCATAGGGTGGTAACACAGATAGGACAATTCAGAACAGGAAAGACTCAAGTGTAGGATTGTCTGTTAGGTTAGCGTGGGGAGGTTTTGAATGAGATGCGTGCATACAAAAGGGGAGAGTTTACATTCCTCAACGCGTATTTAACATGAACTAGCTTGTTCATACAATAGAATGGAATATTTACCAGCGATGACTTGTTTATTACGGCAATCTCACGATACTAATATTATTATATCTTAATTAAAACTTTACTCATTTATTTGGTCCCGATTTCAGAGTGAATAAATTTATGTTTGTCAAAGTTATTGTTAAAGAATTATAACAATGTACACAATTATTTTTATTTAAAAGCAGAGTGGCGCAATTTTGTGACGTCTCCCTTGTTAAGATATCACAAATGTCGGGAACCAGTTCAATTTGTTACCTGTTAATTGAACTAGCTGCCGTTGTTAGTAAACCTTAATCACTAACAAATTATAACACTTTATTATTCAGGAATTAAGCAAGGATTGTATAAATTTATTCACTCGTTGGGTGTTAGCAAAAACCTTTATTAACATATTTACCTCTCAAATTTTACTTTACTTTTAAAACTCAGATTCCAAATATTTCTGCATTAAATATTTTATATATTTTACTCTTTATTCTTTCTATATCAAAATCATTCAGCTAGATATTGTTTTAATTACCCCGGATCCGGGTAGCGAGTTTGTTATGTTTTTATTACAACTTCAACCAAATTATTAGAAGAGTAATTTTGGTTGTAAATTTTAAAATTAATTTAATTTAAATCTAAACATCGTAATGTCATTACTACTTCATTACAGTGATTACAAAAATCTATATATTAAACTTTAAATTATCAAAAGTTCTTTACTGTTCTTTTTTTTTTTTACTGGTCTTGTTGTTTTACAGTGAATTTGTGTTACAAATATTATGTTTTGATATCACCTGAATATAACAATGTGTATGCTGTGGGGTCCATGATGGTCATCTTCAGTCCTCTTCTAGGGTGTGATCCACGGTTGGTCTTGAAGTTCCATGAGGTTGATTGTTTCTGGTAGTCTCTTCCTAGACGATTAGATTTTGGTTCTAGAAGTTCATCCGGTTGCTTTTTGTGTTATCTTCTTTCGGAGTCGGTAGTTTACATTTTACTTTTGGTTACAGTTCATATTTTATCAGCACTAAATTCTGGTAAGTAACATTTTTCACCATTTACAGCTTGCTAAGAGATGTTTCAGCTAAGTTTCCTTTTTTATTCTATACATGTTTCCTCACGCACTACATTATAATTTTGTTTTTATTATTATTATTATACTACATAGGTCAATTCGAACTCATTATAAATGTGATTAAATATTGTTTAACGGTATACACCTACGTGTATGTTCGCAACACAGCAGCTACATCCTTACATCTCGGTGTCTATCGGGCGAATGCATGCAATGTTTAGCGGCAAGGGTTCAGTAGCTGGCGCGGCTTTACGCACTAAGAAAATAGTTCGTTCTTTCAAGTTATATTAATTATTTACTAATTAAGTCATAATACATTATATTACCTTTTGGTTACGAATTATGAATTTCTTTATTTATTTTGTACATATTTTATTTAATTAAAGTTATTATTATTAGCTAAATAACACCGTTCTTAACGTGTTGGTACGGGACAATTTGCACGTTGTGGCATGAATCTAGGCATAGGTAAGGGGTGGATATTACTCTTACTTATATAATAATATATATAATACTTTCACTTATGAACTTACTGTTGTCACTTCCCAAACATTTCAAGATGTTGTTTCTCTTCTTCAGTGGGTTGAGTAAGTTCATAAGTGAAAGTATTATATATATTATTAAATTAATAAGTGAACGAAGAGGATGCAACAACAAGATAATTTTAATACCGCCAACACAGCGTATTACATCCACAAGTACAGAAATGTTAGATTACAAATGTACTCAAACAACATCTTGAAACGTTTGGGAAGTGACAACAGTAAGTTCATAAGTGAAAGTATTATATATATTATTAAATTAATAAGTGAACGAAGAGGATGCAACAACAAGATAATTTCTTACTTATATTGAAAGCAATTTTTTATTTGTGCGATTTAAATATTTTATAAAATCGTCACACCATGACGTCGTGTGGCCTGATTTCAGATGCACAAAGTTCAAAGAGCAAATCGCTAAAAATAGATGTCTTCTCCTGCTAGATCGACTACCTTGACACTAACTCATACTGCTTTTTCCCCAATAGAATTTACAAAAAAAATATTGCTATTCCCAATATGTCTAGACGGTAGTATTTGTACCGTCGCAATACCCCCTCAATGAGAGATTTTATGCCGAAGCATAAAAACTCTCATTGACACTCACATACTTCCTAAAGGGATCAGTCCAGATATGGCGTCATAACCCCCTTTACACTTTATTAAAACTATGGATTGCTTACCCCCTGGTCCAGTGACTGCGGTCACACCTGAATGACCTTACTGGACTTCCCTCTTGAGATCCCAACACTGCAAGGCCAGTCAGGCACTTGACGCCCCTGCTCTGATGCGTGGGCCAGCACAGGATCCCCGCCACAGTATCACCAGACACTGAAACGTCAAATCAAAATATTAAATAATGGCCTTGCATTATACCACACCCAGAACTGATCTGGTCTCCCCTTAGCTGTGCTGGTTTGCGTTAAGAAGCACTGGTTTTTCTTAACTTCTAATACATATATCCTTAACCTAACCTAATACACGTTAATTTTTTTGTATTTTTTTTAATACCAACATTTTGTATCCCCCTCTCTCATTAATTCTTATCCAAAATTCAAAATATTTTCCTGATTCCAATCAGAATTTAAATAACCACTTCCCATTACACCATTACAAATATCTTTCATTACCCAATTCACATCTCAAAATATTTCGATTCATTACTAAAATTCCCTTAGACACATTTAAATCGACTACATCATCACAAATTATCTACTTACCGGTATATCTTTTCTCAAAAAATTGTTAATCATCTCCATAATACGCTTCAAAACAACACAAAATCATTTAATTACATCATAAGATCAATTACACATTCTATATTATCAATATAATTCCATTTAACTGGTTTACTTTATCCCATTAATAATAATCATCAACTTCCTCCTTCCACACACACACTATTGCCCCCCCCCCCGGGACTGTAGCGCCCAGTTGCCTCCACAAGGACTGAGACGTAAGGGGTGAACATTTTTTTCTTTTATTTCACCCCCATCCTTGCTTTGGCATTACATAAACTTCAGGGTACTAGTACCCCTACTAATAAACTTATTGATACACCCCTATTTGGCCTACCACCCCTGCTATAGGTGCGTAGCCTTGTTCCAAAAACAAAATTCTTAGATTCCCCTTTTGTTCCCTGTTAAATTTCTATGTTACACCAATTTCAAAGGCAACCAACTATGGTCAGTTGAGACTACTCAATTATTTGAATTAATATTTATAATATCTTATCTTACCTTCGGATTCTCGTCCAAGGTCGTACAGACGAAAAAATCAGCTGCATACCAGGTTATCTGGGTTCAAGTGCGAAATGATTACGCTAACGCATTTTATACTGTCTCAAATCACATGCTTATTTTTTATTTAAAAAAAAACTCACATCCATCTTTTACATTCTACGAAAGGTTGTACGACTGTTTTATATCAATATCAAATCATGAACTTAATTCTTATCCCTATAAGTTTTTTAACTACTTTTATAAATGATTTTACTGACTGGATATGAATATATTAAATGCTGTAACGAACCAGTACATAACCTTTACACACACTCTTGCTTTTACATTAATGTTTGAATAAAACCCATTCCCTTAGAGATCTCGTAATAATAGTTATGAATTTTACGACTGTTCAATTTTGTAATTAGCAGAAATTGATTTAATGAGTACTCAGCCTGGTTGTAGACCTGGTCCAATTTGTGTAAGCACTTTTTTGTCCCGCACTTCGAGAGTCACTTGAAGTTATTTAGAGTTACTTTGTCCTTCGTCTATCGTTAATTGCTTGCGGATTTTCGAACCGGTTTGTTTAAATTCAATCATTCGAACATTTCACTTTTAATAATTCAGTCGGCCGACTTTACTTGTGATTAAGTACTTAGGTGGTTAATTTTTTTTCTGGCCGTGCGGCCACGAGTTGCAATGAAACTGAACTCAGTACTGCGCTAAAGCAGAACTACCAGAGTTTTTTCTGGTCACGTGATCGTCTGTCTGCGCTTCTACTGGTGCTTTTAAAAGAGCGCTATAACACAGGCATAAGATTTAGCAATTTTTTTGCCGCCTGGTGCAATATGACGTTACATCATTTTCTCCGTGATTCACGGCTGACGCAAAAATGTATGTTGTTTCATCATCTGGCTGGACTGTTTGAGTGCGGAGACAAAACACTGGCGTTTTGTTTTGTAATAAACACTGCATACGTGGTTGACTAAGTCGAGATTCCAAAAAGGTGAACAATGACTGTATGGGGAATATGATTTTTAAAATGTTACCTTGGCCCTACAATTCCGTACCGTTACAATACCCCCCAATGAGAGATTGGATGCCGAAGCATACAAACTCTCATTGCCTAAAACCTAAGAGGATCAGTGAGGATATGGCGTCACAACCCCCTGAACTTTCTACTAAAACCATGGGTACTTACCCCCCTAGTCTGGTGACTGTGACAGCACCAGCCCGCTTTTACTGGACTTCTCTGTACGAGATCCCAACACCATAAACTCGGACAGATACCCGCCACATTATCACCTGACTCTATGACATTCAATTCAAAATTTAACAAAAGGCCTTTCATTATACCATATCCACAACTGATTGGTTTCCTCTTAGCTGTACTGGTTCATTGACAAAGTACTGGTTCATTTTTTAGTATAAAATATAATGTGCATTTGACTACCTAGTGATATGACTTCTAAATCGTCCAGCAGTTACCTAGATCAATTAAAATTTAACTATCAGGCCCATCAGCTCATCTTCAACAAGTTACATGGTTCAACAATATAGCTTAACCCTAGAAAATACAGTGTTAACAAAACAATATAAGTTTACAGTAGTACATATATGCGTTCCAGTCAAATTAAATAATGTTCCCCGTACAATATTGCCCAGCCAAAATAACACATCAATTATACAAGTTATCCTTAACTACTTTATATATATATATATAGAACAAAAAATTCATTTTTTCTACCCCCCTAATAGTCCCTTAACCCCTGATACCCGTTACAATCTACTGCGTTCAGCACTAGGCTTCTTGGCCCTTGCAGACCTCAACCTAGCCGTAATCACATCTCCCTCGTGACCTGTAACTGGGTCACCCCCTAATCCACACTCACTATTACCCCCCCTGGACTGTAGCGCCCAGTTGCTTCAACAAGGACTGATGCGGAAGGGGTGGACATTTTTTTCTTTTATTCCACCCCCATCCTTGCTTCGGCGTTACAAATAAAAATTCAGTATACTACTTACTGGTATTGAGTAATACGCCCCAATGGACTACCACCCCTATCTGGATGAAAATAGCCCTGTTCCAAAATTTGGTAGATTCCCCAAAAAATAACCCCCCTACTAAGTCTAACAAACCACAAGCCGGTTATATCAAGTAAAATTTATGATTTGTCACAATTAACTACTTTCACGGTCATGATCCGGTGAGGTCATGGCCGCACTTAGGTGGGGAATCTACAGTTAAACGTAAAATATGGATTGACATTTATAAAGGTTACATGAACAGTAATATGCACATCTTAGTTTCCCAAACATTATCTTAGCCCAAACATTTTTTTTTATTGTATTCATACAAAATGTCCTTCAGTTTTCAATTTAGATAAAGTACATCAATTATTTATTTTACAATTACAGTCAAAATTCAGATCAAAATAGATTTAACCGCCTCACTAACATGTACATTTTGAAGTTAATCCAAAGCCCCCTCGAATTTAATTTAGTCTCTTCATATAGTCAAAACAATTTCAATTACTTTAATTACATTTTTCGAAATGTTTCTAATGGGTTTAATGTGTAATTCTTTCTTAGTATTTCAATATTTTTTACAAACATTCCATCATTGGTTTCAAATCTCTTCTCAACTTTCTTCACAATCACATTCTATATACCATTTATCTCTACTCATAACCTAACATAGCAGGTACCACAAAATAATAATTTAACCTTTTGGTTATATGACTTTTATTTTTAAATGTTTTCACAAATTATTATTATTTTTTTTTTATTTACCCGGTTATATGTTACATGTACAGGATTATGGTATACAGGGATGCGATGGAAGATGGAAGACGAACAGAACCCCTATCTCAATGAATGTAAACAAAAGCCCCTCTGTCGGCCTCAGATCCTTATCTGCCCCTTGTTTCCAAAAATAACAAACAAACCACAACCACTAATCTACAACCCCATCCCAGTATGCCATAATCCTATTAGACTGCACAGAAAATTTGTTATCTTAGTTTGTTTACTCAGCCACAAGACTTCTCCACTACCTACCTATTGAGTGATGAGTTTACAATTCATGAATAACACCAGTTTATTTAATTTTGAGGATTACCCTAATATTATAATTTAGAATTAAGGCAATCAAATGGTTCGAAAAAGTTTGCCAATATGTAACTATTGTTATGTTTTTCTCTAAAGGGAGGGTTAGGGAGATCAGGAAGATAAAAAGGGTAAGGATCATTAAAAGGTCAAGAACTAGGACTAAAGGTAAGGACAAAGCTTCCTCCGAAACTAAGGATAAATGGAGAAAACCAAGGTTCACGTGGGCAGGGGCGCGTCCCTGAAGTAGACGAATCCCACTGGGACAAGTGGGGAACATCTACCCGCTACCACTTACTGTTTTTATATAAAATTCCTAGTTTTATATTTATTTAGTTTATATACGATTACAGAATTTATTTTTATTATTTTAGCCAATACTTTTTTTAATTGGTGGCATTATGGGTACCCACTATTTCCCCCATCATTTGGTTTCGTAAAACGTAAGTGTTATCCATTTTGATTTCAACTACTTCGTACGGTCCTTCATACAGCAAAAAGAATTTTTTAATCTCTTTATCTTGTGCACTTGATAAATCGTGTCTTCTCACTAATACCAGCTGACCTATCTTATACTTAATCCCCTTACCTTTAGCATCATGGAGCCGTTTTCTTCTTTCTCCCTTAGTTAATAAATTTTCATTGGCGAGTTTGAGTTTTACTTCCAGATCTCGTGTGTTGCTCTCCAGTGGGAAGTTGAACAGTTGTTCCAGAATCCTAGGTGGACGTGTTCCCTTAACTAACTCGTATGGTGTGAACCTCGTTGATTCATGGGTGGTACAGTTTAACCATTCTTCAATTCTACCCACATGCTGGCCATTCGCTGTGCTTAGCATGGCAATACGCCCAGAAAATTCTCCCTAATTCTCGCATGACTCTTTCGGCTTGGTTCGACTGAGGATGGTATACCGCCGTGTGTTTAGGTATGATACCTTCCCAACCCAAAGTCTGTCGCCATCTTCCACTAATAAATTGGGGTCCATGGTCAGATAGTATTATTCTAGGTTTTCCGGTTTTAATCATATAATCCTTAGTTATTTTTTCACTTAGTACTTTACTAGTTGCCCTTTTTACACTATATAATCTTACGAATTTCGTGAATGTATCTAATACCACAAAAATGTACATTACACCCCCCTTCACAATGGTAGAGGGCCAAATAAATCTACCGCAACTAAATCAAAAGGCTTTTCAACTTTAATGCACCTCATCTCGCCCTCTAATCGGTAATTAACTTCTTTCGACTTTTGGCATAAATCGCACCCCCGGAGTAGAGTTCTAACCCTCCGTTCCATATTTTTAAATAAACGTGATTCTTTTAATACATTTACACACTTCCTAGCACTAAAATGCCCATACCGAAAATGACAGTCCCATATTATCTTGTCTACCAACCCTTCCGGTATAACTAACCTCCAATCCTGCTCTCCCCCCTCTACTTTCTTAAACAAACTCCCTTGATAAATCTCAAAATAACGGCTATACTCTAACTCATCTGAATCGGACTCTAAGCTAGTTATTATTTTATTCAATTTAGGATCTGTCCTCTGCATGCTATTAATATCTCTCAATTCTTCCCCAAACAATCTATCTTCCCTGCTAAGTCTAAAAATTTCTATTTCTTTTAAGCCCCTCCCTGTTCTCATTCCCTCTGTATCTACCCTGGATAAAGTGTCAGGTATCTTGTTTTCCACTCCTTTTATATATTCCCAACTAAAATTATACTCTTGTAAAGCTAGCACCCACCTGGTTATCCTGCTGTGTGTCAACTTACAGGTGTTTAAAAAAGATAATGCCTTGTGGTCAGTCCGGATGATAGTGGAATTTCCCAGTAGATATGTTCGAAACTTCTTCACAGCAAAAACAATGCTTAATAATTCCTTTTCAGTTGTGTAGTTTCTTTCAGCAGCTAACAACGTCCGGCTGGCGAAAGCGATAGTGTGATGCTCTTTGTTGTCGTCCTCCTGGTACAGTTCTGCACCTAAAGCAATATTACTGGCGTCTGTCTGTAAATAAAAGGTGCGTTCAAAATTAGGGTGATTCATCATGATCATGTTCATAAAATGGTCCTTTATTTCGATAAACACCTCTCGTTCTTTTTCCCCCCATTTCCACTGTTTATTCTTTTGTAACGCTTCACTCAACCTTGAAGTTATATTGTAACCTATACTATATTCTTTAGTGTTTATTATTTAAAATATTATTTGAAATATTAAAGGTTGTAGTTGTTGAAAATTGAAAATCACTAATTTTATAAAGTAGTTAAAATGTAGCATTCGAGGTTATTAACAGTGTGTTTACAATTGCAGAATTATAATTGTCTGAAAAGAATTCCCTTAGATAAAAAAATAAAATAGTTGCGTTAATATTATTTAAACTAACGTTGCTTAAATTTAAAAATAAAGTGTACTAGCTGGTCGCTTGATGTTGATGACTGTCTTGATGATACTAGCAGCGAAACTCCTCCCCCAGGTTGATAGTCGTCTAAGTACGTAAAGTCTAGTAATGTCTGGACAATAGAATTAATAAATTACACTTCCACGTACCTGTTCGTGTTTTCTGGAAGTTCAGAAGTTCAATAAGTCAGTAAGCTGCCAAGACGGTTTACAAAACCAACTCACTTTATCTACAAGGTTAGGTTACCTTGTTTAATAATGGGCGCCACACAGGTTTATTTCGGGAAAATCCCGTGGAAAACCCATTAATAGAATCAAATAATAATTTTTTAAAAAAGTTAAAAATGTTTTTATTGCCCTTATGGCAATGCAATTCAACAATATTTAATCACAACAGAAGGTTGTTTTGATTCTTCTAAATGAATTATTTATCTATTTTTTAGAAATAAATTAAGTCATGTTATGCTGCTAATAATGGGGTTTTATTTGTACCCTTGATAGTGAATTCAAACAAATATAATTAAAAGAATACATTGATGTACAATTGCAAATAGTTTGTTACCTACCCTATACAACTGGCTCAGAGCATAAACAATAATTCTGGTTAAGTCCAGATACTCTTTACTTTAAACATTAATATTATTTATATCTCAGGCGTAAGTTCTTTGAAACACAAAAAAGAATGTTCTGCCTACACAATAGCTAATGATTTTCTGATATAATATCGACTAGTAATGCCTTTGAGGTTACTAATATAAAAATAAAAATAAAACCTATTTTATAGGTTAGGCGTTCGTCACGCTTGATTTATGATTTACAAAGTTATATGTTGAGATCACTTATGACTAACATCCAACTTAAATAGGATTGACAAATCCTTTAAATAAATTCAGACATGGTGTGATACAGAAAATGTTTCAGTGTTATGCGTCAGTACAGATTTGTTTATCAAAACATATAGGTTATTGCACTTAGTGTAATGAATAAATTGTCACCCTGTTACCTTTGTGTTTTTTAATCTTTTGATTAAAATTCAATTAAACACATCAATGATCAGATTATAATGATCATTGTTATTCACTACACACGCACATGAACAGAGAAAATTGGTCCGCTTCTAACTAAAAGGACCGTATATGATATTATTTAATTATTGCTTCTGTTCATTATTTTCCCGCACTAAATAAAATAATACTGCACTTAAACGCACTGGTTCTTTGTAGAATATCTTGTAGTTACTTTTTGTTGTTGCCGAAATGATTCCATCGATGCACTAGCAATGACGCTATCAGTTAATAGAAATTTTGATGAGACGAGCGCACCTTCCACTCCGAATGAAAGTAAAAAGTGTCTAACGGTAATAAGCTGCCGTTCCTTATATACCCTATGGTTTGATCAGCCTTAGGCGATTGTTTTACTCATTAAGCTATTTTCTGATTGGCTTAGCCAGGCATTACGAAAGTGACGTATTGTCTTTTTAACTGTCACTAACGGTTTTTTAACCGACTCTCGCCAGAATGATTGACAGCCGTCGTTGTTGTTAGTGTTGATAAACAGATTTCTTATGCATTTTGTGCAAATGATGCTAACGCCTGTCACGCATTTATTATAGTTGCGATCGGAGTCGTATCGCTATCAAATTAAAGGATATTTTTTTCCTCTTCAATTTGATATAGTTTGACACTGGTTTATTTACACTTTTACTGATGTTGTTTAATAAACAATGTTCAGGTACTTGGCTCCGCGCTGTCGTCTGCTAATCGACGCCGGCGATTACACTCTCTTATTAATATTGTTTGTGTTCCACATCGCGTTTTTTCACTTAAACGTTTATGTTAGAACACTATTATATCTGTACTGATATCTATTTACGGAATATTATGATTAAACCTTAACTTATACATTGCTATTAACTATACTTACTCACTATGACATTTTGTTTCACATTATTTTGCTCCATTCTACTAATTAACAATTGAACTATTAATCGTATAACATATTACTAATGCTTATCGCTATGTTTGGGTATAAAGACTGTTCAGTGTCTGTTATTTACACTTCTAGTACGTCTTACTAATCACCTTACTGATGATTGTTGGTTTTAGGCATTGCTGAGGCATACCGTTTGTATCGGATTCCTGCCTTAATAACATTTATTAGTTCACAAATCGGTACCTTGCTGAGGTAGCTTATGTGTATAAGGTTCCCTCTTACAAACATGTTTACTGGTCATAAGCATATTTGAGACTGTAATACAGCTTCAATCTCATATTGTGGCCATAGCTAATCTTAGTTCTTGGCATAAATAGTTACTAGTCATAGTTGATTAATTCTCAGCCAAATACTGATGCTGATATCACATTATTCAGATTCTTATTTAATGGTTTTTATTAACATGTCAAATTTCATTTAATTTATTCACTGACTCGCTTGACAGCTTAAAGTGAATTTAATTTGTCCATTAGTTTGTGTCAGTTATAGTATGGTTGTAGTGTCAAGCAGTATTTGGGTTTACTGTTTCTTGTGGCACTTCTTCTTCTTTCTTCTTCCATGGTTCCTCTCTTCTTGGCTACTCTTATCATTAGATTATCTATTTACATTACCGTTATGTATTTATTAAATTTGATGGTATATGTCTAGGTTATGTAACATCTGGTTATGTTACATATACTCCCCCCTCAAAATTGATAATTTGAGAGAAAATTTGATTTTTTGATAAAATTATCATTTCATTTCAGTTTTTTAGTATATTACTACTGTTTTTTGTCTTGTACTCTTCACATTGACCTTTAACATACTATTAATGTGTTACACTAGCTTGAGTTCTTGGCTAGTGATATAATTCTTAGCTTACTAGTATTTTTTCAAGTTTCTCACATTTTAAGTCATTCAATTACAATAGATTTCACTTCTTAAATTAACAATTTCCTGTCTCATATATACTTTTCTTTCTCATTACATATCTTTACTTTTGTGATTATCTCAATGGTTCTTTCATTTTTTACCTCACAGATTCTTTAATAATAGTCCTTGATACATTACTATATAATTCCCTAACATTTGTAGTGGGTTCGGAATCAGACTGGCTCACTGTGGCATACATTCTCTGCCGTTCCTCGTTACACATACTCAGAATCAGAGGCATCCTCATCTCTGTCTGAGACAAAATAAAAATTGCACTTAGCAATAGTTGCACTATCACAACACATAAAATATAACACATCATTCATTTTTCAATAATATAACATATTCAATATAATATTCAAGGTATTAGAGGTTTCATTTGTATCACATCTCCTTCTTTTATACTTTCTAATATACTTCCTTTTCACAGGTAATTATTTCTTTTCAGACTTGACATTCTCGGCCATGCTTTTTATTAGCCGTATTGTTACCTTTTTATACTAGTTGACAATTTGTTTTGGTTTACTTGAGTATTCTTAAAATTACACACTTACATTGATCATCATATAATTATGCAGTTGTTTCTTACATATAGAGTTTACAATATTTCATTATTACAATAGTTTACTAGTTTTTCTCTCGTCAATAATTTACACTTATCCTGAATTATCAGGGTTTACAGTATTCATATACTAAATGTTGATGTTAGATGTTCTCTGACATATCTTGTTACATACAATATTTGGTAATTAAATAACATTTTTCTTTCTCTTCATTCCACAATAATAATAGCCATCTTTATAATTAACTCTCTTTGTTATTCTGCCTCTCTACTCCTTCAAGTGTCTGATAATTTTCACTTATTCTGGATGATTTTATTTCTTGTTTATGGAGTATACAATATTTGATAATTACAATACAATGTGATAATATAATAACAACATATTAATATCTGATTTTATAGACATTCTTGGGGTTACATTGTTCATTTAATAAACATTTTTCTCTCTCTCTACTTTCCATAATAATATCCTTCTTTCATGTTACTCTCTTTGGTTTTCTTCTTCTCTACTCCTTCAAGTGATGGTGGTTTTCACTTATTCTGGATGATTTTATATAATATTTTAGTTTTGTGAGAGGTATACAATATTTGATATTTAAATTCTTGTTACTTACAATATTCATTTGATAAACATTTTTTTATATACAATATTCATTTGATAAACATTTTTTTTTCTTCTTTAAATATAGCATAGTAATTTTAGTTATAAAATAGTAGCATCTCCTCTTTAAATTAATCTAACATAGGAGTATTAGAGTAATTTTATGTCATTATCCTAGGTATACTTTTATTATATGCCACTTTTGGTTCTCTATGATATAATAGCGATCTTTCTTTTCATTAAAGTATTTGGTTTACAATACACATTTTTCTACCATGTAGTATGATAGATCTGGCTCTTATTTAATAGGTAACAAATAGTTTGTCCTATACACTAATACTACACACCTTTTATAACCCAATATGGCAAATAGGTTTGCTATAGGCAATTAGTCACTTTCAATACCTTGGGCATAATACATGATCCTTCTAATCACTAATTGAATCCGTTTATAGTAGTTATTTATTTATTTTTTTTTTAATTTTATACACTAACTATTCCGGTGGTAAATGTTGCCTACCACTATAATTTATCTGTTTTTAACAATAATCACATTTATGGTCTACATATTTGTGGTTACATTGTGCTTTTCCACTCTATTGGGTTCATTGTTTGGGACAATTACGTTTCACAGGTATCCTTTTTCATATCTGTCTCTAGTACTACGTGTTTGTGGTATTTGGCATCCTGTCCCTATCATGCGGTTCTTCCACTTGGCGGCTACCAGATAGTCATCGGCTTCCCGTTTTCTCGCCTTCTTCCTCTCATCATTTTTAGTATCCACGTGCCCCGTGTACTCTTGGTCTTTGTTATTATTGACGTCTAGTACCTCTTCTAACTCTGGTTGATCGTCATTAGTTTCCTGGTTGGATTTTTCCATTGATTGGTCCCTCTTCCTTCGCAATTCTTTTATTTCTTGGGCGTACCCTTCAATGATCCAGTCCAGCTGTTCTTGATACCCTTTCCTCTTCTTGGAATGCCTTATTCTCCCTTTGGAAATATTTGCTTTAAGTATGTTATTGGTTATAGTCTTCTTTGTTGTAGCACATTTCTTCTCTTCGTCCATCTTCATGAAGCTCCTTCGATACTCCTTCCTATAGGTCCCTTCTTTACGGTTGTTGACTGGGAAATAAATCATATTAATTAGACCACTTCGAGTCATTTCGATTAATTCTTTTGTTACCCTGGTCTTCTTTGGGCGCATTATTCTTCTTATCTTCGCCTCCTTTTCTTCCGTTTTCTTAATTATTTTGTTCCTTTCTTCATGATTTTTAATTTTCAAATTCACTTGTTCGGTGTTTGTATTTCTGGGTACTCCTTTTGTCTCCACTTGATCATCACACATTGGCAGATTATTTTGTTCTAAGTCTTCATTCTCGGCTACTAACTCTTCCGCTTCCTTAATTACCTGAGTCTCCTTTATACCTTCGGCATTGATCTCCTTATATTGAATATCTTCCTGGTTTCTGTCAAACTCATTTTCAGATGATGATGTATTTGAGTCCCCTTCATTCTCAGTTTGTTCGACCTCATCTTCAGGTTGCACCTCTTCTGTGGTTTCATCATTGGGTACTTCTTCAGTCTCTGAGTTGTTGTCGTTTGGTAATTCTCCTCTTATGGACAGACCCAATTCTTCCATATATTTCTTATTCATTTCATCCATTTTCTGGCTAATCTTATTTAATGTGGTGTTCAACTCTTCTCTTAAGGCTCTACTGCTGTCATCTATTTTATTGTTTAACATGTCCATGGATCTATGGGTATTGTCTATCTTTTTATTCAAGTCTTCTTTCAGTGACTCCATATTTTTACTAATAGACTCCATATTTTTATTAATCGATTCTATGTCCCTTTTTGAATTTTCATTAATTTTCGTGAAATTATTATTAACCTGTCCGAATTGTTCCATCATCATTCTCATCATGTGATCCCATCTTGCCTCTTCGGTCGGTTTGTCTGGTCGGTCGCCGACTATTATTTCCACTTCTGGTTCTACATGGGGTGCTTCTTCAGGTCGAGTTTCTATGTTATTAATGGTAATGACTTCCATCTCGTATGTGGGTCGTGTCTCATATGTTTCTGTATCTGGTTGTACCTCTCCTACTCGGCTGTCCTTGTACCTTGTGTCGTATTGATGTGTGTGTGGCATGTTTGTTCTTTTGTGTCTGCCGGGCTGATTTGAAATATAAAAAATATTTTTATTTAATATTTTTTCCAGCCTCACGTTGCTGGTCGCCAATTTGTAACCTAACTCTATATTCTTTCAGTTTTTTATATTTAAAATATTATTTGAAATATTAAAGGTTGTAGTTGTTGAAAATTGAAAATCACTAATTTTATAAAGTAGTTAAAATGTAGCATTCGAGGTTATTAACAGTGTGTTTACAATTGCAGAATTATAATTGTCTGAAAAGAATTCCCTTAGATAAAAAAATAAAATAGTTGCGTTAATATTATTTAAACTAACGTTGCTTAAATTTAAAAATAAAGTGTACTAGCTGGTCGCTTGATGTTGATGACCGTCTTGATGATACTAGCAGCGAAACTCCTCCCCCAGGTTGATAGTCGTCTAAGTACGTAAAGTCTAGTAATGTCTGGACAATAGAATTAATAAATTACACTTCTCCATACCTGTTCGTGTTTTCTGGAAGTTCAGAAGTTCAATAAGTCAGTAAGCTGCCAAGACGGTTTACAAAACCAACTCACTTTATCTACAAGGTTAGGTTACCTTGTTTAATAATGGGCGCCACACAGGTTTATTTCGGGAAAATCCCATGGAAAACCCATTAATAGAATCAAATAATAATTTTTTAAAAAAGTTAAAAATGTTTTTATTGCCCTTATGGCAATGCAATTCAACAATATTTAATCACAACAGAAGGTTGTTTTGATTCTTCTAAATGAATTATTTATCTATTTTTTAGAAATAAATTAAGTCAAGTTATGCTGCTAATAATGGGGTTTTATTTGTACCCTTGATAGTGAATTCAAACAAATATAATTAAAAGAATACATTGATGTACAATTGCAAATAGTTTGTTACCTACCCTATACAACTGGCTCAGAGCATAAACAATAATTCTGGTTAAGTCCAGATACTCTTTACTTTAAACATTAATATTATTTATATCTTGGGCGTAAGTTCTTTGAAACACAAAAAAGAATGTTCATGCCTACACAATAGCTAATGATTTTCTGATATAATATCGACTAGTAATGCCTTTGAGGTTACTAATATAAAAATAAAAATAAAACCTATTTTATAGGTTAGGCATTCGTCACGCTTGATTTATGATTTACAAAGTTATATGTTGAGATCACTTATGACTAACATCCAACTTAAATAGGATTGATAAATCCTTTAAATAAATTCAGACATGGTGTGATACAGAAAATGTTTCAGTGTTATGCGTCAGTACAGATTTGTTTATCAAAACATATAGGTTATTGCACTTAGTGTAATGAATAAATTGTCACCCTGTTACCTTTGTGTTTTTTAATCTTTTGATTAAAATTCAATTAAACACATCAATGATCGGATTATAATGATCATTGTTATTCACTACACATGCACATGAACAGAGAAAATTGGTCCGCTTCTAACTAAAAGGACCGTATATGATATTATTTAATTATTGCTTCTGTTCGTTATTTTCCCGCACTAAATAAAATAATACTGCACTTAAACGCACTGGTTCTTTGTAGAATATCTTGTAGTTACTTTTTGTTGTTGCCGAAATGATTCCATCAATGCACTAGCAATGACGCTATCAGTTAATAGAAATTTTGATGAGACGAGCGCACCTTCCGCTCCGAATGAAAGTAAAAAGTGTCTAACGGTAATAAGCTGCCGTTCCTTATATACCCTATGGTTTGATCAGCCTTAGGCGATTGTTTTACTCATTAAGCTATTTTCTGATTGGCTTAGCCAGGCATTACGAAAGTGACGTATTGTCTTTTTAACTGTCACTAACGGTTTTTTAACCGACTCTCGCCAGAATGATTGACAGCCGTCGTTGTTGTTAGTGTTGATAAACAGATTTCTTATGCATTTTGTGCAAATGATGCTAACGCCTGTCACGCATTTATTATAGTTGCGATCGGAGTCGTATCGCTATCAAATTAAAGGATATTTTTTTCCTCTTCAATTTGATATAGTTTGACACTGGTTTATTTACACTTTTACTGATGTTGTTTAATAAACAATGTTCAGGTACTTGGCTCCGCGCTGTCGTCTGCTAATCGACGCCGGCGATTACACTCTCTTATTAATATTGTTTGTGTTCCACATCGCGTTTTTTCACTTAAACGTTTATGTTAGAACACTATTATATCTGTACTGATATCTATTTACGGAATATTATGATTAAACCTTAACTTATACATTGCTATTAACTATACTTACTCACTATGACATTTTGTTTCACATTATTTTGCTCCATTCTACTAATTAACAATTGAACTATTAATCGTATAACATATTACTAATGCTTATCGCTATGTTTGGGTATAAAGACTGTTCAGTGTCTGTTATTTACACTTCTAGTACTTCTTACTAATCACCTTACTGATGATTGTTGGTTTTAGGCATTGCTGAGGCATACCGTTTGTATCGGATTCCTGCCTTAATAACATTTATTAGTTCACAAATCGGTACCTTGCTGAGGTAGCTTATGTGTATAAGGTTCCCTCTTACAAACATGTTTACTTGTCATAAGCATATTTGAGACTGTAATACAGCTTCAATCTCATATTGTGGCCATAGCTAATCTTAGTTCTTGGCATAAATAGTTACTAGTCATAGTTGATTAATTCTCAGCCAAATGCTGATGCTGATATCACATTATTCAGATTCTTATTTAATGGTTTTTATTAATATGTCAAATTTCATTTAATTTATTCACTGACTCGCTTGACAGCTTAAAGTGAATTTAATTTGTCCATTAGTTTGTGTCAGTTATAGTATGGTTGTAGTGTCAAGCAGTATTTGGGTTTACTGTTTCTTGTGGCACTTCTTCTTTCTTCTTCCATGGTTCCTCTCTTCTTGGCTACTCTTATCATTAGATTATCTATTTACATTACCGTTATGTATTTATTAAATTTGATGGTATATGTCTAGGTTATGTAACATCTGGTTATGTTACAATATGGGCATAGTTTTTCTGGAATTTTCTATAAAAATTACATAGCCCTAAAAAACTTTGTAACTGCTTAATATTTCTAGGTTCTGGAAATTGTAAAATTGATTCTACTTTCTCTGGGTTAGCTTTTATCCCATCTGGTGTAATCATGAACCCTAGAAAATGTATTTCTTTCTGTAAAAATTTAGTTTTCTCCCAGTTGACAGTCAACCCCCCTTTACGCAGTCTATCTAATACATGTTCTAAATGTTCCACATGTTCGGAAAATGTTCGTGATGCTATCAATATGTCGTCTACATAGATGGTTAAAAAAACTAAATTTTTTGGCTGTAAAATTTCATCTAGACATTTTATAAAATTGGCCACACTGTATTCAATCCAAAAGGTAGTCGTTTAAATTGGTAATTCGTTCCATTGAACAGGAATGCTGTGTATTTTCTACTTTCACATGCTAACGGGACTTGCCAGTACTCCGCGGTTAAATCTAATGAGGTCATATATTTAACTCCACTGAATTTTTGAAATATTTCATTTATTGCTTCGGGTGATTCCCGGTCCGGGATAATTATTTGATTAATCTTGCGGGCATCTAAACATAATCTAACGCAGCCATCTTTTTTAATGACTACTACTAACGGGTTAGAATACGGTGATACTGATCTCTCTATTATATTCCCCTCTAACATTTTATCTAATTCCGCCTGAACCGCTCTTCTTTTTGAATAGGGTACCGGATAGCTTCTTTGTACATAGGGTGCGTGTTCCCTTACTTTTAATTCACATTCATAATCTCTTACCCTTCCTGGTATGTCAGCAAACACTTCTTGAAAACACTCTATTACGTGCCACAACGCTTTACGTTGAGAACTCCCTACGTCACCCCCCTCACTACAAAATTTCACCGCTCTATCCTCCCAAATTCGTTCATTTATAGTACCCCCTAACTCTTCCGCTCTACATACCCATGCATTAATTTCCGTTTCTGCTTTACTAGCCCGATTTAGTATCATCTTAACTCCCGAAATTCTCACTTTATCTACTACCTGCTCAAAACTAATCTCAACTGGTTTGCCTTCATTATTAAGTACTAACAACCGCTTCTGGAAATCAATTATCGCCTTATGCTTTATCAAAAAATCATTTCCCAAAATAACCTCCAAATTCAACCCCCGTACTACTAAAAAGGTATTATCATACTCTACCCCATTAATTCTCATATTCAAATGTACTTGTTTAGTTACCCTTTTACTCCTAACTCCGGTAATGCCTACAATGGTCACCCCTGCTACTGGCAAAAATGGGATATTTTTGTTTGTTTCTTGCAAACTCTCTAATATGTGTTCGGAAATAACAGAAATTTCGCTTGTGTCAACTAAAGTTTTTACTTCCTTACCTTCAATTTGAATTCTTACCTCTGTCAGTCCGGTTTCTGGTCTTGCTGTCTCTACGTCTTCCTCCTCCATCAGTTCCTTGGACAGGTCAGTGCGGATGATGTTACTTATATAGTCATTGTTGTCTTGGGTCCCGCAGTCCTTTGTCGACAATGGTGGGGTCCCTTCACCCACTGTCCTTGCTAGTTTTCCGTCTGAGTGGTTGCACGGCCTGGAGTGTACCCACCACGACCTCTGTTAGAAGCTCCACTGCTTCCCGGTGCTCCTCGGTTGCTGCTCCCTCCTCTCTGTGGTTGACTATCTTGGTTAGACTCAGTATTATTACGTTGGCAACTCCTCTCTTTATGACACCTATAACAAGTCGTTCTGCTGCCATAGTTCTCGCAATGACACTCTCCACATCGCCAGTCATCACGTCTGTAGTTATTATTGTAACCTCCCCTTGTCCCTCTATATGTGGTTGGTGTCCCGCTAGATCGATTATGATTATCATTGTTATGTACATCTGACGGGTTTGAGCGCCTACCCATTTCCCGGTCCCCGATATTCTGGAAAATGTCTAATATTTGTTCAAGGTCGTTTATACCCTCCACTTCCCGCGTCATTAGGTTAATTTGCACCTCCCTTGGTAAATGTTTACTTATATGGCGTACAGATGATCTAAACGGTAATGGTGGTTCAAGGTATTTGGCTTCGTTATACATTTTCATCACATAAATAGTAACATTGTTACCATTAGTCCCAAAATTACCCGACTCCATTATCTTACTTCTAAGCACTTCTTGGTCCTCTTCAGACCAGTATTTACTTTTAAAATCTCTTTCAAAACTTTGGAAATTTAACCAATCTCCCTTGTGCACCTCCGGCCAAACCGAGGGGCTTCCCTTAAAGCATTTCATAACTTTTAATAATTTCATCTCCCAGTTACTATTACAAAATCTGTTAAAGTCTCTTACTCTGTTAAGGAATTGCATAGGGTGTACCCCCCTCCTATCCCCATTAAATGATTCTAACTCTATTTCGCTATCTGCGTTACGGGTGATTACTACTTGCTCATTGACACTATCTAATTTTTTATTTATTACCATGCTTAAATCATCTTTAACATTAATTAGTTTTTGTTCCATTAAATTAAACTTGTTGTTGTTTACCCGTTCAGATTGAATACTGGCATTATTTACCATTTCTACAGCACCTTTTAGTATCTGTATTTCTGACTTACAACTACTTTCTGTTTCACTAATCTTGCTACCAACATTTTCGTTAATTTCTACAATTTTATTCGCAAAAGTCAATTGACATTCACTTATTTTATACTCAATATCAGCACTGTATTCATTTATTTTTCTTTCACAATTGCTTTCTATTACATTTATTTTGAAATTAGTATTAGTTTCATATGTCTTAATGTTATCTCTAACTTCTTCTATTTTCTCTACTGCATAATTAAATTTACACTCATTATCAACGTTACACTTATTTATTTTACTTTCAAAATTGTCTTTCATCTCTTGAATTTGCTCATGAACTTGTATTTTGACTGTCTCTGACACTTGTTTGTTTACATTAATGATATGCTTATTTAATTGTTCATTTACTGATCCTATCACTTGTTCTTTAATAGTGTTAAAGCATTCATCCATCTCATTTAGACGTTTATTCATATTAACCTCAGACTTGGCATTTTGCTTATTTATTTCATCAAAACGACAATTTATAATGTCAAATTTAATATTCTGTTCGTCAAATTTGGTATTGAAATTGCTATTTTGAACGTCCAAACGACTATTTTGTTCATCGAATTTAATATTAATATCCCCTCTTAGTTCACTGAAATTACTATACATCATATTATACAATCGTGTTAACATATTGTCCTCATCGGACTTCTTATTTTGATTTACTGCAATAGGTGTTGAATGAATTGCAACTTCATTCATGATTTTCGATTCGTCTACATTGCTTTCACTCGTTAACAGTGACTCTGTTTGAATACCTGAATCACCTTTATTGTCCGACTCAGTTGACATATTTTCATTCTCAATTATGAAATTACTTTATTTACACCCTTACTTCCAAATAACCTGTTCTGCGGCTTAATTAGGTCTGATCTGTGTGATTTATTTTAAATCACGCAAATCGTCCACTGTCACGGGCGCCATTGAGACTACTCAATTATTTGAATTAATATTTAAACTCTTCGAGTCCCTGTTCGGGCGCCATTGAGACTACGCAATTATTTGAATTAATATTTAAACTCTTCGAGTCCCAGTTCGGGCACAATTGAGACTACTCAATTATTTGAATTAATATTTATAATATCTTATCTTACCTTCGGATTCTCGTCCAAGGTCGTACAGACGAAAAAATCAGCTGCATACCAGGTTATCTGGGTTCAAGTGCGAAATGATTACGCTAACGCATTTTATAATGTCTAAAATCACATGCTTATTTTTTATTTAAAAAAAAAAACTCACATCCTTCTTTTACATTCTACGAAAGGTTGTACAACTGTTTTATATCAATATCAAATCATGAACTTAATTCTTATCCCTATAAGTTTTTTAACTACAATTATAAATGATTTTACTGACTGGATATGAATATATTAAATGCTGTAACGAACCAGTACATAACCTTTACACACACTCTTGCTTTTACATTAATGTTTGAATAAAACCCATTCCCTTAGAGATCTCGTAATAATAGTTATGAATTTTACGACTGTTCAATTTTGTAATTAGCAGAAAATGATTTAATGAGTACTCAGCCTGGTTGTAGACCTGGTCCAATTTGTGTAAGCACTTTTTTGTCCCGCACTTCGAGAGTCACTTGAAGTTATTTAGAGTTACTTTGTCCTTCGTCTATCGTTAATTGCTTGCGGATTTTCGAACCGGTTTGTTTAAATTCAATCATTCGAACATTTCACTTTTAATAATTCAGTCGGCCGACTTTACTTGTGATTAAGTACTTAGGTGGTTAATTTTTTTTCTGGCCGTGCGGCCACGAGTTGCAATGGAACTGAACTCAGTACTGCGCTAAGGCAGAACTACTGGAGTTTTTTCTGATCACGTGATCATCAGTCTGCGCTTTTAAAAGAGCGCTATAACACAGGCATAAGATTTAGCAATTTTTTTGCCGCCTGGTGCAATATGACGTTACATTATTTTCTCCGTGATTCACGGCTGATGCAAAAATGTATGCTGTTTCATCATCTGGCTGGACTGTTTGAGTGCGAAGACAAAACACTGGCATTTTGTTTTGTAATAAACACTGCATACGTGGTTGGCTAAGTCGAGGTTCCAAAAAGGTGAACAGTGACTGTATGGGGAATATGATTTTTAAAATGTTACCTTGGCCCTACAATTCCGTACCGTTACACAGTGTACAATAAGTCTGCCCATAACTGGTTGTCAGCCAAAACCACGGTCAGGGCTGGTGAGGTCGTGACCGCCCGAAAGTGGGGATCACATTTAAAACATACAATACATGTTTTATATATGTCTTATATCTACACAACTGCATACTATTAGACACTTTAAGCTTCTCATAATCAACATAATACAACATAATAAACACTCAAATTGAATTACCATTATTACATTAAAATAAATCTTTCACACTTGAATCTGAATTTGCATAAAATTACAAACATTACAACTTTAATTTCAATTTTCTATTAGTGGTTCCACTTGTTATATCATTATTTCAACTCTGCATTTCCATTCAACATATTAATCATCTACCATTGATTATTCAATTCAAATCTTGATCAAGATTTAAATCCATTACCAAAATTCATCTTTTACAACATCTTTAATTAACTAAATCATTACAAATCAGTTTAATTCCATCTTTTTCAAACGTAAATTATTTCAGTTATCTTATTCAAGACCATTTAACTTCATATGATTCCATCAAAACTATAAATTGATCACACAAAATACAATGTACAACAACATAATCTTAATACATTAAGTATATTTAACATATGTCAACCAAATACAAAACTATCTACAATATACGTCATTAACTGTTCTTATCAACCACAAATCATTACATTATTAAGTCCAGTAATTAAAACCATTAACTCTCATAATTAAATGTTCATCAATAATAAATGTCTAACCACCATCATCATAAATTAATCTTATATATTATTACAACACAATTCATTTTTAATTACATTTATTTTGTTATTATTATTATAATAACCCTTTAACCTTGTTTTATTTGTTATGCCACAACAATAATTTATCAAATTATTCCACAGCATTGTCTCTTAAAACCTGTGTACACCAATATTTCTATTTCTGTCTCCGTTAGTATTTTTTGCTAAAACCAGTTAAGTTATATCACCATCATAATTATCTGCTACTACAAGTACACTAATTCTCCTGCCAGGTAAGTGCTTTTTATCATCAACATTATCATCGTCTATCACTGCACTAACCACATCACCAGGTAAGAACTCAAAATATACAACTCTCTCTATATCTAACATCCCTACTAATTCTCTATAATCTCTATTTATATCAAACAACACTACCTCTCTCTTTTTCACAAAATCATCTTCCCACTCCCATTTCACATTCTCTCTCTCACTCCACGCAGACAGGGCCGTGCACAAAAATTTTGGGGCCCGTCACAAATAAATTTTTCGGGGCCCTCCCCATCTCTTTTAATTAGTTCCTCCTGGGATATTTTACAAACCTCTCCACGTTAAAACTTTTATAATTTCTTACTGTTAGGCCTATGTGTTATAGCATGTAGAACTACTTATACAATTCAGTTTTTTAAGATCATGCATTTGGTCTATACTTTGTTATTAAGAAGTACATCAAGTGCATACCAACATGTTTTGAAAAATTCAGATGAAACTAACTCTAATTAAATTATTTAATTTTTATTTAATTTGCTTGAAATCCAAACACTCCCTGCTGTTATCGTTGCGTTATAAGTCTTAATTAAGGATAGAATTCTAGTTTTAGAATTTTAATTTAAAGTTGATAACTTAAATGCGGTATATAAAATAAAATGCCCTGACTATAATAATTTGTATGTTGGTCAAACCAAAAAAGGGTCAAAGAGCAACCTTTAAATTCTAACATCAAGCCTATAATTTACAAATCAAATTTAGCTACACATTGTATAATAACAAACATAAATTTCCTGATATACATCAATGTCCATAATAAAACACATTTCTAAAGGTTCAAAAATGAACCTTTGGGAAAACTTAGAAATCTATAAACACAAAAATAAAAACAAATTAATAAAAGAACAAGCTCAAATAAATACAAAAACAATCATTTTTTAAATTATTTTAGAAGTAATAAAATAAATTGTAAAATAATTATATTTATTTGTACTTTATATAACTATATATATATATATATATATATATATATATATAATGTCTCTTTACTACACATTAAAAAATCAACAGGTGTTCATATTTGAATTATTAGAAAACATATTAGAATCTGAAGATGACGATTAAGATAGTTGAAACATTTATGTAATTTAAATAAAAAATATTCTTTAAATTGTGAAACTCTATCTATATATAATTAATAAAATATATATAATATGAAAACTATTTTATATTTAAACAAGTCCTTAAAAATAAATCAATAAAGTAAGGCAATAAAATAATGAAATAGTTACAAAAAGTACAATCTCTAACTAACAGAGATAGAGAATTTACAACTTAAAACTTTGTAATGAACTATAAAACTACTTTACAGACATTAGGCTAAAGCCAAAGTGAAAATATTTAAACTTTTCAGATGGAGCAATGCAACTCCCCACTTTGTTCCATAGTAAAACATTGCTTATTTAAATTCGTACTTGACTTACACCGACCCATAAGCTATCTAGCTCAATTTACTGTAGTCGGATTATGCGTATTAAAAACATTATCAAGTTTGTTACATTAGGCGTCTTACTTTCATGCTAGCAAAGTCTTTAATAACATTCTCAAAATTAATGGTTTTTGCGAGCTGGTTTTCTATTGAAAGCATAGCTAAATCATTCAACCATTCAACCTTTCATCTACCATAGTAGATCTAAGATGGTTTTTAATTATATTAATTTACTAAAGGAGCGTTCGCCTTCAGCAATGGTTACAGGAAGGCACAAAAAAATTCTGAATCCTAAACAGACTTCAGGAAACACTCTCTAAATGATAATCATAAATTTTGTTTAACAATTTATTAGATACTAATTTAGACTCAGAACATTCCTTAAATGTAGACTTAAAAACCACCTTCAAATGTACAATCTCATCACTAAGAGAAGAAGTAAATACTTTGGGATATCTATTGATAAGAACAAAACACTTTTCATGAATCTCAGTTGTTGTCAAATCTTCAAAATTAAGAACAGGGGAGAAAATGTTAAAAATTTCATTTAAGCTTTGGAAAATTAAGACTAGTTGAGAAATTATCATGTCCAAAATAGGATTAAACACATTAACTTTAAACTTATCTTTGGGGCTAACTGCTAAAGGACTGTCTTTTCTTTCCCCTGGTGCTCATTTGCGCCTTTCTTCTTTCAGCTCTGCTGGCGATATATCCATTGCACCTGCCACCAGTTTACATTCAGAGAGAATACTAGCCCAATTGTCTCTTAACATTTTCATTTCTGTTGTAAGTTCCATGATATTTTCTGCAGCCTTATCAATAGGCAGATTCCTAGATTGCAGAAGCAGATTTCTACGGTCAAAGCTTTCTAGAACTTTAACCATATTGATGCCATTAAAATTGGTTGAAAGAAGAAAAGTAATCTCGCAAGCCAACTGCCTCTGAACGAGCTTCATTTGTTAATTTGGTTTCTTCACGATTGTCAATAAGCTCATCTAAAGCATCAGCTACACTTTGAAGATGTCTGGCAATGGGACGAATAGCTTCTTTCCTCGAACTCCATCTGGTATCAGACTCCCTGTGAAGAGAACATCCAGTTTTCTCTGTAATTATTTTCCATCTCTTAGGGCTGCCACTGAATAGGTTGTATAGCCTGTTGACACACCCGAAAAATATGATTGCTTCTGTGCAGCATGCTGCTGAATGAACTCCGATCAAGTTTAATGAATGTGCTGCACAGGGAGAATATGTGTGCCTGAACACCTTGAAATTTCCCAGACATGTTACTCGCATTATCATATCCCTGTCCAACACATTCAGATAAATTTAACTTGTGGTGTTCCAGTCTGTTCCTTATTTCTTGGGCTATTTCTTTTCTAGTTTTTTTACAGAAATCAAAAATTTCTGTGAATATCTCTTGAACAGTCCATTGTCTGGTTTCCTCATTCTTATGCACATATATAATGATAAGAACATTTTGTTCACAATGTGATGTGTCTGGTGTTGAATTGCAAATTAAGGAAAAGTGTACCGATTTGTTAATCTCATATAAGATCGTATCCAATACATGCTTACCACAAATATTTATGAACTCGTTTTGGATTCTGTTGGATAAATAGTGAGCTTGCATTTTCTTCCCTTCTTCCTATCTTTTTTGTACTTTTCTTAGGTGCTCTTCCAACAACGTGTCGTAGTGTGAAATAAGCTCCAAACATCCTAAAAAGTTACCATTGTGAATGTCTCCTACTTTTGAAGACTGTCCTCGAAAAGGTAAGCCTCTGCTGCCAAGAAAGAGAGTCACATCTAAAAATCGTTTAAGAAGACGCATCATAATATCTCTTTCAGACGCCAATTGCTTTTGAATCCCATGATCAATAGCACTAGACCCTGCTTGAGTAACGCTTTCAAAAGTTCTCCACTGTAAGTAACACTGTTTGTGCTTCAGGCTCCTTTCATGTTGCGATAGTTTTCTATACAGCTTGTGCCAAATATTTTTTGGGGGGTTGAATCCTTCATCAGTTGAAAGATAACTTGTGTGACTGATATCGGAGGTCGATGAAACAAATAGTCGACATGGTGCACAATACAGTTTGTGAGTTGTGGGGCTTGCTGAAAGCCAGTCTCTGGGAAGTTTTTCTCGGCCACCTAACAAATTAGAGTATATTAAGGACTTTGGGAAAGAATGACCTTCTTTGTCCTTGGAAGGGTTATTCGCCATTTTATTCAGCTCAGTTTCACTAAGAAGACCAAGTTTAACAATTAATTGACGGTCCGCATCTGAAAGTTTTTTAGGCCACTCCTCTGGATTTTTAGGATTGAAGCTTGACATGTGTAAGTTTGTTTGGTTGTTGTCATGCTCTCTTGTTTCATCTGACGCTGTACTTTTTCCTTTTTCTTCAACTTTTCTTGGTATTGGTATTCTGGGGGTAGGGCAGAAGATATCTCTGGAATATTACTTCCACTGCAACTGGGCCAATTTTGCAATAACAGTGCTTGTGATTGGTCCTCTTGGTTGTTGGTTTTAGTTGTTTGGTCATGAAGTGGTTGTGGTAAAGATTGGAAAGCGTCCCCTTCACTCTCAATTTCTTGTGTTCCAGTCTCCAAAACAGAGTTGGATGTAGTTTTGAGTTCTTCTTTTTTTTGCTTTTTTTTTCAAGAAATTTGAACAACACATCTTTGTTCATCCGCTTTCCTTCTTTTCTTTCTGTCTTTTTCTTTTCTGTGAGCCGGACTTGTGGCGGTTCAGGTTCATTTTGATTTTACAACCTAAAATCATTCAAATTTCTATTAGGCCTACAATATAAATATAACTTTATTTTATGGATACAGTACGGGATGAAAAATGATACGCAGTTGTATAGAAAATTTTAAACATAAAATGTCTTCCTACAAGCTTATAGAGCAAAGTTAAAAAAAAATTTGACCGCTCTCACCTTCCTTTTCATAAAATAAACAATATTTATTCCATAAAAATAAGGAATCATTATTTTCAACACTAATTCGTAATTTTTTTTTGCTGGACTACATAACGAATACAGATTCCACAAGAAAATAACAAATAATAAAAAAATACTTTTATCTTACAAACTATAATTTACAAAATACTTCATATTTATTATTTATTTTCGACCTCCACTTAGTAACCGTTGATAAAATAAGAAGTTACCGAATTTTATCATCGTTGAGAGGTCAGATTGTTGACCGTAACTCGATTAATTTTGAAGGTAAAAAATAATAAAAAAAAGCATTTTGTAGAAAATTAAAAGGGCTACAACTTTTTTTAAATACACCTTAGTGAAAAAATCTACTGGTTCTAAGATATTTTAGTTAGAAACATAAACATTTTATCATAAAATCTAGTAAACACACCTTGTAACAATTGTAACTTGTTGAAGAATACGTAAAAAAACACGATAAAAGGATTAAAATATTTGCCTTTTTATGAGTTATAGTTTTGGTCATTATCAATACTTTGATAAAACGCTTTGTTTTCAAGACATTCTTTGAAAACGACAAATTTTCTCAGAATTCACAAAAATTAAAATTTACGAAAACTGTACACATTTCTAATCAATACATATGCAAAAAAATGTTTGAGGACATTCCTAATATAATAGACAATCTAAATCTACAATATTTCGTATTACAGTATTTGGTTTAGTCCCGAAGATAAAAACTTAAATCAGTTACGTTATGTTATAGTTAAAATGTTATTTTAACTCACCTTAAAACAGCAGCAGGTTTATTTTTCATGTGTCTCTGTCTGTGGTGTGAATCACTCTAAAAAAAAAAAAAAACAGTTGATTTTCATAATAGTAGGCCTATACACACAAGCATCAATGTGCTCACTCAACGCAAGTTTTGTTACCAACTGGTAGTGATAACACTGAGTCGTTCAAAACACAAGAGCTGCTGTTTATGTAGCACCAAAATGGTGTTGTTTACATTACACACTCGACCGCTACGAACGAACTGCGTGAATGGCTTTGCCATTGCTGGTAGACGACATAATGTAATTCGCTCTGGGGTCTCAGCACCACAATAGATGAATAAATCACATAAAACTATTTTAAATACATATTTCTTATACATAACTGTTTTTTATTTTAACAATATACGTTTCCTTGTCTGTGATTCGATTTGCTTTAGAGTTTGTTTAAAAATTTGTAAATTTTTAATTAATTCTATAATTTGGGGCCCCCTCCAAACTCGGGGCTCGTCACAAATGTACCCTCAGTCGGGGGGGGACATCTACGTGCACGGCCCTGCACGCAGAGGGCACTACAACATTATAAAAACACCTCCTGACTTTACCAGGAACACCACAAAAACTTAAGGGACCATTTTGAGACCTTCCGTCTCCAATTGAGGAACACTTGTCCTCTCTAAACACATGTGAAACGTCTCTTTTATATTTTACCTGGGGAAAATTTACCCTCTGCCTCACTTCCACAAAATAACTCTCTTCGTATTCTCTCTCAAGCACATCTATACTTATCATTACCCTCTCACTACCCCCTACTACCCCTATATTCTCATGACCACTATTAATTTTTCTGTATCACCCTTAGATACCCCTTTTTCAGCTATATCTTTATTATTATTCATATTTGACACTATCTCACTACCAATTTTATAGTTATTACTATTACTTACCTCGTCAATTTTCACCTGATTTATTCATACCACCATCATTATTTATATTGTCCTCTGTTACTTTGTTATTCTCATTTTCACTACACTTACCTGTATCTATTCTCCCTTCCATTTTTGTAATCACTCTCAATACTTTGTTCTAACTCGTTAAATTTACAATATTAACATTTTGTTGTTTTATTTCGTCTCTAGTATCATTAAAATTGCTTTCATTTTTTGTATTTTGTTCATTTAATTTATCATTCATTTAGTGTTTACTTCATCAAAACGACTATTTTATCTAAATTAATTTATAATTTAGTGTTCTGTTCATTAAAATTACTCTTGACTTCGCTAAATTTTACCTCTAACATCGCATTTTGCTTTCCTGAACTTTCTTTCATACTGCACATCATATTATATAAATGTTTCATCATATCATTGTCATCAGCTTTTCTACTTTGGATCGGCATTGATTGAATTGCAACGTCGTCTATTATTACAGACTCTGTTAACTTTTTTCAGTTACTACTGTTTTTGATTGATTTTCTGTACTAATGTCAGTAAGTCAGTTAAGCTGACTTCATCATTATTATTCTCCATTGTAATTATTTTTATTACTTACCGGTAATTCTTACTTACAATACACATAAACAAATTATATCATCTAATGTTATAACATGCGTCTATTTAGACATAAATAAAAAGTTTTTATTTATTTACTTTGAACAACCCGTTCTGATCTCCAAAACAGGCCCACGTTTACATAAATAAATTTTTATGCAAACGTCCCTGTTCGCGGCGCCATTTAAAGTTATTTTCTTTCTTACTTTTTACACAAAATCAGCTGTGGCTGCATCTACTTATTCAGACGCCATCTTGATTGTTACCAACTGCATATTTACTTACCGTAGTCCAAGATTCTTTTGGTTGAGCTATGGAGCAGAATGGTTATTCGAAATAAATAATTAGTCTAACCCAGTTTTAGTTTAAAGTTTCAATACTTTTATTGATTCACTTTTCAATACGTAATTTTCTGTTTCCAAGTAATCTAACTTTTATTCATTTGCTATACAATCTTATCTCCACCTCTTAACTACACTTTACGTCTTATTAATACATATAAAGAAAAACAATATTACGCAGAAGCAAATATAAACTTAATTTCCCCAAACCAGCACTTCTTAAATTTATGACAATTTTCACCCACACACGCACACACACACACACACACACACACACACACACACACACACACCATGCCCTTATGAGATCTCAATTTTGGTATTTAAAACATTTTGTTCAATAAAATCAAAAAGAATGATATGGGATTTTGTTTGACCCTTGTTAAAATTTTGTTTTACCCCTAAAAGTTACTTATCTGAGAATTAGTCCAAAACAGTCCAACTTTCTGACGTACTTTCTGTCACTCCGCACATTTTCTTACTTTCACCATTTTTTATTTATTCACCATTTAACCCGAACCTGTTAGTTCATTTTGTACTATTTAAATAAAACTGATTTCTTTCACACTTTTACATTTTGTTTGTTTGAGCGCGCCCGTAATTTTGTCCGCGGACCTTTTGTGACTGTACAGCACAATAGTATGAATTCAACTGGGAAGACTGAAGTTGGTCAAAAATCTTAGCTGGAGGGCCGGTCACGTGGTCTCGTTCCTTTTTGTGATTTCTGTTATGTATCTAGAATTTAAGGCATGGCTGAACCCAACACACATTCCAGAGTTAGATCATCGAAGGTGCGCCCCATGATGTCGTGTGGCCTGATTCCAAATGCACAAAGTTCAAAGATCAAATCGCTAAAAATAGATGTCTTCCGCTGCTAGATCGACGACCTTGACTCTAACTCGTATACTGCTTTTTCCCCAATACAATTTACAAATAAAATATTGCTATTCCCAATATGTCTCTAGGCGGTAGTATTTGTACCATCACAATATGATAAAAAAATTCATATCATGTTGTGTAGACTCATGGTTGTTTGCCACAATTACTTTAAATTGTAACTGTACGTTAGCATTATTTTAATTTTTGTTTAATATATGCCATAAAAGAGTAGTGTGTATTTTAAACTGTAAGTGAATATTATTAAGGGAACAATGAACTGATAAACACAGATATGATTTTATACTGGTACGTCAATGAACTTATTGTGATTGATAATAACAAACTTTACTTGTATTTTCACTCATTCCTACCATTTATACTTTAAGCATTTAAAGAGTGGCCTAAGTTTCTATAATCCACCCAAAATTGCTTGAAGGATCCACCCATGAACTGAATTATTGGGCTCTTTCAATTATATAAAAATAATAAAATAATATGAAAATACTTGTATGTGTTGCTTTCAGTTAACAGGCTTGTAAAACAAACAAAAGTTATGATCGATGTAATAAAACACGATACTTATAACATCATTTGTATTGAAGGCAACAAAGCTGGAGTGAAACAGGCAAAACAGGTAAGTCTCATTTGATTTCAAGCACTGGTGTATACTATTAACAAAAAACTCCCAATGTGTTAATAATAATGTCTTACTATTAACAAATCAAAAAAAAAATACAATTTCAGTATCACTTACAAGAAATAAGAGCAATTGAAAGAAAGCAAACAAAATTATGAAGCTCGCAGAGAAATTTCATGGTCAAAAAACTGTCCAATAGATTAGCAAATTGTAGATTTCCTTCCATTTCCTTTTATTTATTTATTTGTTTTTTTGTGTTCCAAAAATAATATGCACTTAAAACTTAAACTCTTTAACTAGGCTGTAATGATATTCCCAAGCACACTTGTAATACTAGCTCATAGCATGCCAGTCATTGCCATTTAAAATATTGGTATGGAGAAGCATACATGACTTCCATGTTCTAAGATTTATATTTAAAATCATTTTTGAAATGGAATATTTCCATAGAAACTACTTCTTTCTACTTACTGCTTCAGCCTTAACCACAGTACTGTGGTAACTAACGTATACCACCTCACGTTATCGCACTCGATTTTCACTGATGATGGAAGTCGATTGCACTGCCGAAACATCTGGTTTTGCAGAAAACTTTGGTCTACGGCCAAACTGGGAAGGAATTGTAACAACAAACTACTTCTTTGTTGGCGATAACATAGTACATATATAAAAAATTATCCCCTTCCCCTTCAACTATAATTTTCATTTATAGAAAATTACCCCCACCCCGTTCAACTAGCCTCTTCATTTAGAGATATTTCATCTACGTTTCTACAGTGGGATTTTAAGATCTTCTTATCAGGATACTTTATTTATCAAAATTAAGTACTTTACTCTTGTTACAACAAAAAATGTTTCAGTAAACTACCCTTTCCCCCTAACCGATCTTCACCAAAATCAATAAGCCTCGAGTCCTCTACAACTCAGGCACATATGTAAAAAATTATTTGATTCTGTTTGAATTTACGGCAGTTATCGTTTGTCATGAAATAATTTCTCTTGTTACAACATAAAATGTTGTTGCTAAACTACCCCTTTTCCTTAACCGATCTTCACCAAAATCACTAGGCCTTGAGTTCTCTACAATGTAGGGAAGTATGCAAAACATTATATGATTATGTGTGAATTTACGGAAGTTATCGTTCGTCATAGACAAATTTCCCTCGTTATCACATAAAACGTTGCAGGTAAACTACACCTTTCTCTTAACTAATCTTCACCAAAATCAATAGGTCTTGAGTCCTCTACAATTCAGGGATGCATGAAAAACATTATTTGATTCTGTTTGAATGTGCGGCAATTATCATTCGTCATAGAAACAATTACTCTTGTTAAATCATTAAAAGTGGCTGGTAAACTACCCCTTTCCCTTAACCGATCATCACCAAGATAAATAGGCCTTGAGTACTCTACAACACAGGCACATATGTAAAAAATTATTTTATTCTGTTTGAATTTATGGCAGTTATCGTTCTTCATGAAAAATGTTCTCTTGTTACAACATAAAATGTTGCTGGTAAACTACCCCTTTCCCTTAACCAATCTTCAACAAAATCAACAGACCTTGAATTATCTACAATTGAGGAAGGTATGCACAACATTATTTGATTCTGTTTAAATGTGTGGCAGTTATCATTCGTCATAGAAACAATTACTCTTGTTAAAATATAAAATGTGGCAGGTAAACTGCCCCTTTCCCTTAACCGATCTTCACCAAAAAAACAGGCCTTCAGTCTTTTAAAATTGAGGAACGTATGCGAAAAAATATTTGATGCTGTTTGAATGTGCGGCAGTTATCGTTTGTCATAGAAAAAATTACCGTTATTAAACATAATATTGTTGCAGGTAAACTACCCCTTTCCCTTAACCGATCTTCACCAAAATCAACAGACATTGAGTTCTCTATAGCTGAGGAAGGTATGCAAAACATTATTTGATTCTGATTGAATTTACAGCAGTTATCATTCGTCATAGAAAAAATTACCCATGTTAAAACAAAAAACGTTGCAGGTAAACTACCCCTTTCTCTAACTGATCTTCACCAAAAACAATAGGTCTTGAGAACTATACAATTCAGAGTTGCATGCAAAAAATTATTTGATTCTGTTTGAATTTGCGGCTGTTATCGTTTGCCATAGAAAATGCCCTTGTTAAACATAAAATGTTGCAGGTAAACTACCCCTTTCCCTTAACCGATATTTACCAAAAACAGTATGGTCTTGAATACTCTTCAAATCAGGACTGTATGCAAAAAATTATTTGATTCTGTTTGAATTTGCGGCTGTTATCGTTTGCCATAGAAAAAAATCTACAGATAGACAGACAGACACACACACACACACACAGACACTTTTCAGAAAATGACTTTTTTTCATGTTTTGAGGGTAGTACAATCAGAATCTGCAATAATCTCAACCACAATTTTTTTTGCCATCACCATACTTCCATTTCCTTATGGAACATGACAGTAAAATTAGTAAGTTGGGGCTTTTGGACTTAATAATAAGTTTTTAAAGTTCTTCTACAAAAAAATGTCAGTTTAAATTCTATTAAATTGTACAAAAGGCTGAAAGTGGTGTACAGTTTCAACGTAAGTTGCAATGTGGACAAGATAATTGTTATAGCAAAGTAATATTTCTTTAAATAGATCAACTCTTTGCCTTTAAAACCAATTGATTATACTAGATTTCTGATTACTGTGCATATGTGCATGGTAGAGGCAGGACGATGTAAATTGAACACTCAGGTCTCGATGCGCAGTAGACAAACACCTCGTTCTGAGGCTAACAAAATTTTCATGCACTTCGCACATGCACAGCACAGTTTTGTGCATTGTTTAATAGCGTGAACATCGGCTGCAACAAGACTGGCAAGAACAACGGAAGCATGTGTGTGACAGAGAGGGAAATAATATAGAAGTGAGACAGTGAACGTTACAGCATCATCTCCCCTCTCTTCTCTCTAGATAACTTAGCTATACTTGAAAGTGGAGGTAAACAATGCATTGGGTCGGCGCAGGTTACTATTCAGGAAAGGCTGGTGGGGCTATATGTACGCATGAATGTGTGTGTGTGTGTGTGTGTGTGTGTGTGTGTGTGTGTGTGTGTGTGTTTTAACACTACAGGTTGGGTCTATATAGAAATTGCACAAGTCTGTATATTAAATTATTAATCCATTTATTGCTATTGCTATTATGAAACAACATGTGTATTGTTTAGGTCAACATAAAATAACTTGTTACTTCCATGTTCCATAAGGAAATGGACGTATGGTGATGACAAATATCGGTATGGAGAACCATACATGACTTCTATATTCTAAGATTTATATATTTATATTTAAAATAATTTATGAAATGAAATGTTTCCATAGAAACTACTTCTTTCCACTTATTACTTCAGCCTTGACCACAGTACTGTGGTCATTAACGTATACCACCACACATTATCGCACTCAATTTTCACTGATGATGGCAGTCGACAGCACTACGGAAACGTCTAGTTTTGCAGAAAACATTGGACTATGGCCAAACAACCCGGGAAGGAATTTTAAAACAAACTACTACTTTGTTGCCGATAACATAGTACTCATATAAAAATTATCCCCTCCCCCTTCAACTATAATTTTCATTTATAGAAAATTACCCCCACCCCGTTCAACTATCCTCTTCATTTATAGATATTTCATCTATGTTTCTACAGGGGATTATTAAGATCTTCTTATCAGGATACTTAATTTATCAAAATTAAGTACTTCACTCTTGTTACAACAAAAAATGTTTCAGGTAAACTGCCCTTTCGCGGTAACCGATCTTCACCAAAATCAAGACGCCTTGAGTGTTCTACAACTCAGGCACATATGTAAAAAATTATTTGATTCTGTTTGAATTTATAGCAGTTATCGTTCGTCATGGAAAAATTTCTCTTGTTACAACATAAAACGTTGCAGGTAAACTACCCATTTCTCTTAACCGATCTCCACCAAAGACAACAAGCCTTGAGAACTCTACAATTCAGGGCTGTATGCGAAACATTATTTGATTCTGTTTGAATTTGCGGCTGTTATCGTTTGCCATAGAAAAAAAAATTACCCTCGATAAAAAAAAATGTTGCGCTAAACTACCCCTTTCCTTTAACCGATCTTCACCAAAAACAACAGGTCTTGAGAACTCTATAATTCAGGGCTGCATGCAAAACATTATTTGATTCTGTTTGAATGTGCGGCAGTTATCGTTTGCCATAGAAACAATCACTCTTGTTAAAACATTAAAAGTGGCCGGTAAACTACCACTTTCCCTTAACCGATCTTCACCAAAATCAATAGGCCATGAGTCCTCTACAACTCAGGCACATATATAAAAAATTATTAGATTCTGTTTGAATTTACGACAGATATCGTTCTTCATGGAAAATGTTCTCTTGTTACAACATAAAATGTTGCAGGTAAACTGCCCCTTTCCCTTAACCTATCTTCAACAAAATCAGCAGACCTTGAGATATCTACAATTGAGGAAGGTATGCACAAAATTATTTGATTCTGTTTAAATGTGCGGCAGTTATCATTCGTCATAGAAACAATTACTCTTGTTAAAACATAAAATGTGGCAAATAAACTACCCCTTTCCCTTAACCGATCTTCACCAAAATCAACAGACATTGAGTTCTCCATAGCTCAGGAAGATGTGCAAAACATTATTTGATTCTGTTTGAATTTGCAGCTCTTATCGTTTGCCATAGAAACAAATCTACAGACAGACACACACAGAGACACTTTTCGAAAAATGATTTTTTTTCATGTTTTGATGGTAGTAGGATTAGAATCTGCAGTTATCTCGAACATGATTTTTTTTTGCCATCACCATACTTCCATTTCCTTATGGAACATGAAAGTAAAATATCGGTATGGAGAACCATACATTACTTCCATGTTCTAAGTTTTATATTTAAAATCATTTTCGAAATGAACTATTTTTATAAAATCTACTTCTTTCTTCAGCCTTAACCACAGTACTGTGGTCACTATCGTATACCACCTCACGTTAGCGCACTCGATTTTCACTGATGATGACAGTCGATAGTACTGCCGTAACGTTTGGTTTTGTAGAAAACATTGGACCATGCCAAACAGCCCGGGAAGGAATTTTAACAACAAACTACTTCTTTGTTGCCGATAACGTAGTACACATGCCATAAATAAAAATTATACCCTCCCCTTCATCAATCAATTTCATTTATAGAAAATTACCCCCCTTCATTTATTGAAAATTACCCCTACCTCTTTTTTTTTTTTTTTTTTTTGCGAATAGACCACTTAGGATCACGCTACAACTTTATTTCTTTTTCTTTGCCTGGAGTTTCCTCTGTCTCCAATACTCCTTCATACGCTCACTGGCTTGTTTCCTTTGATCCTCTGTCCAAGTTCGTCCACTTCTATTAGGTCTTCCTGCATCTTGAAACAATTCCAGATTTTTCACTGTACTCCTAAATTCACTTCTTTCTAACATTTGGGACTCTGTGATATTCGACTTTTCTAAATCTTTTCTAACTTCCTTAATCCACGTTGTAGTGGTCTTCTTATTCCAGAGGTAGTCGAATATTTGTTTGGTTAATCGATTTTTGTCCATTCTGTATAGATGTCCGATAAATGTCAGCCTCCTCCTCCGCATAGTCTCCGAGATTCTTTCCACGTTCTGGTAGACTTCCTTATTGCTTCGCAGCTTCCATCCATCTTCAGTCCGAACTGCACCCATGATTTTTCTTAGAATTCTCCTTTCCAGGACTTCTAGTTTGTCGAGGTTATAGTTCATCGAGAGGCATTCACTGGCGTAGAGACATTCCGTTTTTACGACGGTGTTGTAATGCCTTATTTTGGCATTCCAGGAGATGCATTTCTTGTTGTAGATATTTTTTGTTAATCCATATGCTCTTTCCATTTTTAGAATTCGATCTCCAACAGCTGCTTTTTCTAACCCATTCTCCTGTATAGTCTCACCCAGGTACTTAAACTTTTTGACTCTTTCAATTCGTCCTATCTCCGTTTCAAGGAATTTTGGTCCATGTTTGTCATTTGTCATAAATTTGGTCTTTTCAACTGAGATCCTTAGTCCTGTTTGGCTGGCTATCTTTTCCAAGAGATTGATTTGTACGGTTGCTTCTTCTGGGTTTTCTGATAGTACCGCAAAGTCATCTGCAAACGCCAGGCAGTTGACTTTAATTCCTCCCGACTTTCTTCCGAGGCATATTGGGTTTATTTCTCGACTCTCCAGTTCCAAGTTCCAAATTCTCACGATCTTCTCTAGGACACAGTTGAATAGGAGTGGCGATAAGCCATCGCCCTGTCTCACTCCTGTCTTAATTTCGAATGGACGAGAGAGCTCTCCCATGAACTTCACCCTGGATGTTGTGTTTGTTAGGGTCTCTTTGACTATATTTGCTAGTTTTGTTTTGATTCCAAATTCTCTTATGATCCTTTCCAAGGTCTCTCTGTCCACTGAATCAAATGCCTTTTTGAAGTCTATAAAGGACACCACAATTTTCTTGCTGCTCAGCATTCTATGACGGATAATTGATTTTAAGTTGAAGATCTGCTTAACACAGGAACGTCCTTTTCTAAACCCTCCTTGGTATTCGCCCAGCTGTTTGTCCAGCGTATCTTCTATTCTGTTTAGAAGAATCTTTGAGAAAATTTTATAAGCAATTGAAAGGAGGGACACTCCTCTATAGTTATTGACATCTTGCTTATCCCCTTTCTTGTGGAGCGGATGGATCAGCGCTGTTTTCCATTCTTCTGGAATTTTTTCGGTTTCCCAGACTTCGCAAATGATTCTATGAAGGTCGTCTAGAATTTCTGGCTCAGCCCATTTCATCATTTCTGCTGTTATCGAGTCTTCTCCACTTGCCTTGTTGTTTTTGAGGTTCTTGATTACATCTCTGATTTCTTCTTTTGTTGGTGGTTCATCCTCTTCTGAGTTTTCTGGTGGGTCTGGGATTTCTAATCCAGAAGTAGGGGGTGGGCAATTCAAAATATCCTGGAAGTATCCAGCAAGTATCTCACAGTTTTCTTGGTTGTTCAGTCCAATTTTTCCCTGTTCATTTCTAAACTTCATTTCCCTACCTCTTTATTTATAGATATTTCATCTACGTTTCTACAGTGGATTATTATGATCTGCTTTTCAGGATACTTTATTTATCAAAATTAAGTACTTTACCCATTTTAAAACATAAAATGTTGCAGGTAAACTACCCCTTTCTCTTAACTGATCTACACCAAATTCAACAGGCTTTGAGTCCTCTACAATTCAGGGATGCATACAAAACATTATTTGATTCTGTTTGAATGTGCTGCAGTTATCGTTCCACATAGAAACAATTACTTTTGTTAAAACATTAAAGATGGCTAGTAAACTACCCCTTTCCCTAACCGATCTTCAACAAAAACAATAGTTCTTGAGAACTCCACAATTCAGGACTGTATGCAAAACATTATTTGATTCTGTAAGAATTTGCGGCTGTTATCGTTTGCCATAGAAAATACCCTTGTTAAAACATAAAACGTTGCCAGTAAACTACCCCTGTCCCTTAACCAATCTTCACCAAAAACAATAGGTCTTGAGAACTATACAATTCAGGACTGTATGCAAAAACCTATTTGATTCTGTTTGAATTTGCGGCTGTATCATTTGTCATAGAAAAAAATTACCCTTGATTAAAAAAAGAAACGTTGCCGGTAAACTACCCCTTTCCCTAAACCGATCTTCAACAAAAACAACAGGTCTTGAGAACTCTACAATTCAGAGTTGTATGCACAACATTATTTGTTTCTGTTTGAATTTGCGGCTGTTATCGTTTGACATAGAAAAAAAAAATCTACAGATAGACATACAGACACACAGACAGACACTTTTAGAAAAATTACTTTTTTTCATGTTTTGAGGGTAGTACAATCAGAAACTGCAATAATCTCGACTACGATTTTTTTAATTTTTACTTCCATGTTCCATAAGGAAATGGAAGTATGGTGATGACAAAAAAAAATCAGATTCTGATTGTATATACTACGCTCAAAACATAAAAAAAAGTCATTTTTTTAAATTGTGTGTGTGTGTGTGTGTGTGTGTGTGTGTGTGTGTGTGTGTGTGTGTGTGTGTGTGTGTGTGTGTGTGTGTGTGTGTGTGTGTGTGTGTGTGTGTGTGTGTGTGTGTGTGTGTGTGTGTGTGTGTGTGTGTCTACCTGTCTGTAGATTTTTTTTATGGCAAACGATAACAGCCGCAAATTCAAACAGAATCAAATAATTTGTTGCATACCTACCTGATTTGTAGAGTACTCAAGACCTATTGTTTTTGGTGACGATCGGTTAAGCGAAAGGGGTAGTTTAGCTGCAACTTTTTTTTTAATCAAGGGTAATTTTTTTCTATGGCAAACGATAACAGCCGCAAATTCAAACAGAATCAAATAATGTTTTGCATACAGCCCTGAATTGTAGAGTTCTCAAGGCTTATTGTTTTTGGTGAAGATCGGTTAAGGGAAATGGGTAGTTTACCGGCAACGTTTTATGTTTTAACAAGGGTATTTTATATGGCAAACGATAACAGCCGCAAATTCAATCATAATCAAATAATTTTTTTCATGCAACTCTGAATAGTAGAGTTCTCAAGACATAATGTTTTTTGTGAAGATCGGTTAAGGGAAAGGGGTAGTTTACCTGCAACGTTTTTTGTTTTAACAAGGGTATTTTCTATGGCAAACGATAAAAGCCGTAAATTCAAACATAATCAAATATTGTTTTGCATACTTTCATCAATTGTAAAAGACTGAAGGCCTGTTGATTTTGGTGAAGATCGGTTAAGGGAAAGGGGTAATTCACCAGCCACATTTTATGTTTAAACAAGAGTAATTGTTTCTATGATGAACGATAACTGCCGCACATTTAAATAGAATCAAATAATTTTGTGCTTACCTTCCTTAATTGTAGATAACTCAAGGTCTGTTGATTTTGTTGAAGATCGGTTAAAGGAAAGGGGTAGTTTACCAGCAACATTTTATGTTGTAACAAGAGAACGTTTTTCATGAAGAACGATAACTGCCGTAAATTCAAACAGAATCAAATAATTTTTTACATATGTGCCTGTGTTGTAGAATACTCAAGGCATATTGATTTTGGTGAAGATCGGTTACAGGGAAAAGGCAGTTTACCTGAAACATTTGTTGTTGTAACAAGAGTAAGTGCTTAATTTTGATAAATGAAGTATCCTGATAAGAAGATCTTAATAATCCACTGTAGAAACGTAGATGAAATATTTATAAATGAAGAGGCTAGTTGAACGGGGTGGGGGTAATTTTTATATGTGTACTACGTTATGGGCAACAAAGTAGTAGTTTGTTGTTAAAATTCCTTCCCGGGCTGTTTGGCCGTAGTCCAATGTTTTCTGCAAAACCAGACGTTTCAGCAGTGCCGTCGACTGCCATCATCAGTGAAAACCGAGTGTGATAATGTGTGGTGGTTTTTGTTAGTGACCACAGTACTGTGGTTAAGGCTGAAGCAGTAAGTGGAAAGAAGTAGTTTCTATGGAAACATTTCATTTAGTAAATTATTTTAAATATAAATCTTAGAACATGGAAGTCATGTATGCTTCTCCATACTGATATTTTTTTATGTATTTTACTACAATTTTAACCTGAATTAATACTATATGCAATGTAATTTTATGACATGGTTGACCGTTACTGGATTATAGTTGACCTTTAGTTTTCAAAGAGCTGTGGCAGTTTTCAACATATGACATAGAGGCAGGTGAGTCCATATGAACTACATTATTCACAGTAGTCTAAGTATGATGGAGAGAGTGTTTTTCACGTGGGGTACTACTCTTTTGGTCTTGTTTACATTTTTATGGCAGGGTCAGCAGCTTCTCATAACCTGCTCTAGTCGTCAACATTGTTTCCAGGAACCTGTATGTTAATAACTATAATCTTCTTCAGTAAAACCATGTGTGACAGATTTCAACTGGTTGCTTTCAATTTTTCTTGGTTCTGTGCATTGTCTTCATCTGACTATAATTCCCTCTGTTTTTGATTGTATTATTATATAATAATTCAAACAAAAGAAAATTAAATCATGGGGCCTGAAATTGAAACCAACCGTGGCATTGAATTGTTTAAGTTATTTTTATATTAAGCTAATTCAGGTTTCTAATTTTGGGGAAAATATTGGGGGGGGGGGCATCCCTCTATCATCTACCTCCGACTGCCAATGACCATACTTATTCTTGTAGTGGTAAAAGCCACAACAATAAAGACAACTGTTTGGCTGCCAATTATAACAATTTTAAACATATTATGGATGTTTCTGTAATGTTATCTATGGATTGTAAGTTATTTATTTGTTACACTTTCTTCTTAAAAAAATTTTTTTTTTTTTTACAGGAATTAGAGGAAATGATTAATAAGTTCAAAAATAAAATACAAAAAGATTTAACAATTGATTATCAGAATTACTGCTGTATAATTGGACCAAAAGGTGAAAGGATTCGTGAAATTCAAGAAAAATTTAATCATGTGCATATCACAGTCCCTGATGTCAGTAAGTTTTATTATTATTTTTTTTTTTTGTTATAAAATAGTTAAAAACAAGTTGCTGACTACCACAGACGCAAATGATAAACTTTTGTAAGCGGAAATAAGTTTCACAAATAGAAAATTAAACTGTTACACATAACTAGTGTAGAAATCTCAATGGCTCAGATGTAGTAATAAAAAAAGTGAAACAGTATTTGACGAGGTGAGAAATACCCCAATGTTACAGAAGATTGGGGTTTGTAAATTATAATGCTAGAAATGTTAGATTTGGGCAAGACAGGACGTAAATATGAAATCTGGTTGGATGACCATAAAAGACGAGAAGGTAGTAAAACAACTAGTTAGTTAAATAGCTATTGAAATAAAACGCTCATGTCACTGTCACCACCTTGTTTATTTACCGAAATCACAAATAAAAATATACACACAAAGTACAATTTCAATCCACAATCAAGTATTAACACAACCACAATTTATACAAGCAAAAAGATATAAAAAAAATATCCACATACAAGAAAGGACAGTGGTGGCAACTTAAGAAACTAAAAAGCTGATAATTTTCACACTGTTTTATCACACTTTACTTTCAAAAATAAGTTTTGTCCAGAATGTATTTATTTTGTGGATAACGTAATTGCAGAATCTTTTAATAATTTGACATTTGAGATTAAAAATTGTATTATCTTATTTTTCATTATATTGTAGCATTTCTCATTTGTGGAAAAATTAATAATTGATTTGTTCACAGGTGTAAAACTCCAAGGTCCTGAAGAAGATGTCAATAAATGCCACAAATATATATTTGAATTACTGAATGAAGTTACTGAGCCCAGTTACATTTTAGAAGTTCCTATATGTAGACAATATTATGAACATATCATAGGCAAAGGAGGTGCTAATATAAGTAAGGTAAGCCTTGATATAATCATAAGCCTTGATATTAATATACATAAGGTAAGCCTTATACATTATATATTATAGTCTTGATACTCTACAAAAAAATTACTATTGTAGACTCAGATTACCTTCCAGCTCATCCTCCTCTTCTATCCGAGATTTTGCAAAGAGCATGCAAAATCCTATCCCAGGCCAGTTTTCTAGCCCAAACCCACACTGCTCCTCTCCTCAAACTACACTTTCATTAATACCGTCTTCCCATTTCAACATGGGCCTTTCTCTTCTTCTTCTACCTTCCAGATTAGCTTCCTATGCTCTGTTAGGGTATCTTCACTCTTTTATTTTACAGACATAGCCAAACCAACTCAACTGTGCACTTCCTATCATATCAATTAGAGTAATAAGGTTCTCAGCCTTTTCAAGTCTGGGACCCACTTTGAAGGATATTACACTTCATGGGACCCATAAGCATGGGTACTGACTGAATTACTTGTAGGAGTGTGCAGCTAGTTTATAATATTTTTTCTATAATGGAGTAAGTTAAGCCCTCTTTTATGCTTAAATACTTAATTCTAGAAAAGTAAATATGTAATTCAAAAAACTAATATAGTCTAAACACATGGTGAACTTAAAAATAAAACAGTTTTTTTACTCATCAACCTAACATGACGAGGCTGCCTTTCCTCATAAGCTGCAATGTTGGGTTCAAGGGTGGTGGGTAACTTAAATCATAATTCTGAGTGCATGTCAAATTAGTTTCTGTACTTGCTTTTCACTTGATTTAGCACTGAAAATCCCTTTTCACCCAAATATGAGGTGGAAAATGGCATGAGCAGCTTAAATGCCTTATCCGAAAGTTCAGGATATCATCTCTTACATTAGAGAGATACCAGTAAAAAGCAATAGCAGAGCATGAATAACAGAAATATAGAGGTTAGACTATATACAAAATGGGTGGAATTTAAATTGTTAAAACAATATATCTATAGTAATTTAAATGTAATAGGTTTTTAACATACTGGTACAGTAAATAAATTTTCAAGCCCAAGTTTGCGACCCACCAAATGCCTCCTTGGAACTCAGCAGTGGGTCGCTCCCCATAGGTCGAGAAATGCATAATTAGAGGGATCACATGAGGTTCCTGCATGTAGAAAGGCTTCATATTCTATCTCATGTTGTTTAGTTTTCTAAAAAGTCCCATCTCCATTGCTTAAATTTTGGTTTTATGTCTTCCCATAGAAGGCTCATGACTCACAGCCATGGAGCCATGACTCTGACATTAAATTTTGTATTTTTATCCTTTCGCAGGAGATAGGGTAAATGATGACTTCATTAAGGTAATGAAGGCTTTATTATTTTTAGTCTTAATTACACCACCATGGCCTGCTTTTACTTCCACGGCTGATGAAGCTAAATGCCCTCTAGGACTGAGTTTAAAGTCTGGCTGGACATAGTGAATAGCAACATAAATAACAACAAACCCATTTCAAAATTTATTTAATCCCATGATGCCCAACTTTAAAAAGAGTGCAGTAACCAATGCACCACTAAGACCATCAAGTTAACTTATATATTTTTTTTTTAATTGGAAGTTTCAGTGCATTTATATGAATATATAAATATATTGCAACTCTACTTATATGCGTTATTGTAATGTAATGTTGCGTGTGAGTACCCACCTGCTGTCTGATCTTGCAGATTCTTCCGACTAGGGCGTGTGGATTTTGGATTTGAAGTTCGCAAGCTAGTAATCTCAAATTATTACAACAACACACAAGATAAGTTACTTTAAAGGGGGAGAGTTTTGTGAGACTGGTAGGCTTTATCGTACAACAATAAAACACGGTTATATGGGGTAATAAAACGTTGTTTATTACACCAACAACACACAAGAATAGAATGATTATAAACTTATGAATTTTCTTATAGTCTATACAATGAATCGATGTTTTTCGATTGTTTAATAGTTGAAAGAAACTGAACTCGTTCTTTGCGAGTTAATTGCAATTTAAATTTGACTTTATGAATTGATTTGAATTTTTAATTAAATTTATTTAATTAATTTGAATCTAAGTGTTCATGAAACAAAATATAGAACTCTGAAATTAATTAGAATAATTAATTAAAATAAATTAGACGTGACAGTCTAGTTCACGTTATTTTATTTCTAGTGATTCTACTTCTGATCTACTGCAGTATGATCTAAGATTAGATAGTCAGTTAAGATTTGTATAGCGCTTTTATACTACCTCTATTCCTTAACTCTAACTTACTACTGTCTTAAAACTGCTATACAGATTATCACAACGAATTTACTTTTTAATTACTAGAGTCTTTGCTTTTTGTTTGGCACCTGAATTATTTGAATTACAATGTTTTACTTGAAAAGTAGAAAATTTGATCTGCAAAATAAATAAATAGATTTTGCTTTCCTGTTACTGAAGAGGATGTCGTCCCGATTCGTCCATCGTCGATTCGAGTCCTTGGTTAGAGAAAGTAATCTGCTTAGAACTGCTGGATTCGGTCGTGGCGTTCAAAATTCGGCAACACTCTGCTTCCCTGCTGGTTGTGAATATTTTAACGTCTGCTGTTGTCTGCTGGAACTGCGTGCTGTCCCTCGTCGATTCGCACGTTGCACGTTCGTGTGTGTGTGTGTGTGTGTGCTTCGTTCGGGCGGTCGCTCTGCTCGTCAGCTGTTGACCAATAATTTAGACGGCCTCTCTGCTGTATTCTTGAAGTCTGGTCTTGAAGTCGGGTGGATCTCTTGCGTGCTTATGACTAACTGGTAGTACACAATAAGCTTAGTTGATGTCCTGAAGAGTATCTCGCCTTTACACAACAATTACGAGCTATACAGATGATCTGTAGTTATTGTGTTCGTAATTGCGTGTGTGTTGACCGCGTAGAGTCTTCTTGTTGATCTTCACCACTTTGGCTACTAGACGATCGAAGGACTACATCTTAACTTCGTGAGTACTGACAGAAGAGTGATTTTTCCACCAGAAAACATCGCACTGGCCGGGGCTGCTTGCAATGATTTCATTGGTCGAACACTCTCCCTACTACCTAAAATTTAGAATTCCCTCGGTCCGTGAGAATGAAGTCTGGTTCCCACAGACGGAGAATAGAATTATTATGTAACATAATTATCCAGCGGAACCAATTTGTCGCTAAGGATATCCTGTACTTATTTAATTTTGCAATAACTTGGTTGCAAATCAAGTTGTGTGAAATCTAAAATATACAATCTGTCACAAATTATTATCTTTATAACATAGTAAAATCTCTTTACTGTAACTCTATTTTAACAGGAGTTATTTAATTATTTTAATTAACTCTTACATTTGTTAATTATATTGCATCAAATCTGCACACGTCATTATTAATATCTCGGCAAACATTTTGGCTATATTAGATTTTGCCTTTATTTATTAGTTTCCGAGATATTAATAATTAACAGTTTGGGTGTGGTCGCTTCCTTGTACAGCGAACTGATTACATAACGACCACGTGTGCGTTGCTTTACACAGCATTATTTTCAATGTGCTACATTCAAATGGAGTTTTAACTGTTAATTTTTATTTAAATCTGCTTTCAGTATGTGGGCAACATATAACCCCAAATAGTTAGTATTTGGTTCCGTTATATATTCCCACACCCGCTTTAAAAAAAAATGAATGTAATAATTACAGTTATTTTTTTTTTCTTAATCATTACACACATATTCTGTAATCATTATTCTTATTAACTATACATTGTATTACTTATTCTACAGACATGTAGACAAGTGTTAATGTTATGCATTATATACAATTTAACTCTAAATACATGTATTAAAATATCATATTCGCAACTGACTGCATATAATGCTGCATATAATGTTTTTAAAACGCGTAGTAGCCTTTATTTATAAACAATGGCACGCGTAGAAAGGAATTTTGCTGACAGATTAAACCGTTATCGCCGGGCGCGCGGCTAATTGCTTGACCTAGTTTCATATGTGGGTCAGGTAGTCGTTATCGCGTGACGTAACTGTTTCCGGCCGCTTTTCTCGCTCACTCTATACGCTTATTATTTATCGCGCTAGGAAAACATTATTATTAATACACACGTTATCTATAATTATTATTAATACGACTATAAAACACAAATTATTTATTTTAAATTTAATTATTATAATACAATTATTATTATCTCTAAAGTGCATCCAGTATATCATATGCATTTTTATGGGTGGCTCGACAATATTCCGCTATGTACTCGTCGAATTCGTACGCGTCCCCGGATATGATTTCTACGTCTTCCCACGCTGACGGTGTGGGAACGTCGTCGTCACTTTCCTGTTCCTCCGGACGTGCGTTTGTCGGTCCCCATTGTTGCATTGTGTTAACGGGCAACCACGTTTCCTTACCTTCCGGTTGAAATACTTTGTCAACTGGCGTACAAGTTTCTGTATAAAATTCACTTTTCTTAAACCTAGCATTTTTTTTATTTTTACCTACTTTATTGCGATAGGTTTTGGGATAATTTATGGCGCTTCCCCCCTGGAGGCGCCCGTTTCCAAGTTTTTTGGAAACTTACGATTCTTTCTCCTCTCGTTGGGGTCTTTATTACTAGGAGTATCGCTGTCTTGCTCTATTGTATCTGTTCTAGCTAATTCGACCGTTTGCATAGCTCTAATCGGGGCCCCGTCGTTACCCTTATATTGCCCTTTTGATCTAGCAATATTTTGTTTGCCTTTGTATTCAAAGGTCTTATCTGGGGGTTTTGACGATGTTTGGGGTGGAGTAGAACTAGTACTCGGTCTCTGGTCAGGTTGCTGGTATTGTTCTCGCGTATTCTGCCCTTCAATATTTCGGCGAAAATCGGGATTATAACGCCACCCACCAAAATCAAAAACCGTCTCACTTTGGGACACTAGAATGAGGAGTTCGTCTACTGTGCGAATACCCTGCGTGAATACAGCTACTCTAATGTTATGATTAAAATGGTAGGCAAGCTTGGTGACTATGTCAATCTCCGCAAATGCTGGGGTTAAATGCTTCGCGCGTTCGACCTGCTGGATTATATAATTTTCGGCGGTTATATTCATTTTCTTGTCAAAACGGCCATATTCCAATTCATTGCGCAGAAGTCGTTGGGTATGCGAGTTCCAGTATCGGCTTTCAAATTTTTGTTTGAACTCCGCGTATGTGGACACTCTATCGCGTACAATGTTATACCACTTACGCGCCGAATCACGCATCGCGTTAACCACCCACTGTATTTTGTCTTGATCTTCTAGTCGGGAACCTACTCTAGCCATTTCACTCTCACACGCTAATAAAAATTCAATGGGGTTTTCGTTATTTTCCCCCGTAAAATACACGCGATTTTTCTCATCGACAGGACCTTGTACCAAAATATTTGGAGCAGACCTCCTTCGTACCTCCTGTCGTACCTTCAGAATCTCGTCGCTTAACGTTTGTAAAACACACTCTTTATTAGAGTCAATGTTAGATCGCGTCTCTACAATTGAAGCGTCTAATTTATCTACTCGTCGTTGCGTTTCGGTCACGTCCGCGTGAATTTTTACCTCTAGGGATTCCACCTTTTTGGAAACCTCTAAAGTTTGCTTTTCACAGCGGGTTATGTGGTCCTTGAACCGGCCTTCCATACGTGTTACTTGTTCAATAAACGATTTTTGCATAGTGGTCTCAAAAACCTTAAACCGTTCATTGATTTTAGTATCGACCGTATTTACTCTTTCACCGATCTCTGCGACCTTCTCCGTTAATTGTTTATTACTCTCCCCGATTTCAACGACTTTTGCGGTTAACTCGTTTACGCTTTCGTCTATTTTCGCGGTGGTTTGTTTATTGCTTTGCTTAATCTCGGCGTTTATGTCAGCATTACTTTGATCTAATTTCTCGGTTAGACTAACTCTCTGCGCCTCGATATTAGATTTTAATTCTGCGATATTTATGTCAGCATTGGCTGTTATTTGTTCGAATTTCGCGTTCATATTAGCGGTCAATTCGGCGTTCATTTGCGCGTTAGCTTGTCTCATTTGCGCGCTCATTTTCTCGTTCATTTGCTGTATTTGTTTAAGTATTTTATCCATATCCATTTTAAATACACAACAATGTCAAATATACACAATTTAAAATACACAGAACAGTTTCAAATACACACAATAACTTTACTGTTGTACACACACCAGTCACAAAACTCTTTGGGAATTGTTTAGTTGGACGCCAGCTGTTTTACTAATTAAAACAGCAAAGTTTGTTTTAAAGTGAAAATTAAATTTAAATTGAATTTAATTTCTGGCCCCACGTACAGGGCGACATATGCCACTCTAGTTATATGTCGTTCTGGACGTGAATTTAATTTGACGTACGATTGTCGGGCCCCACGTAGGCCGACATATGCAACTCTACTTATATGCGTTGTTGTTGGGTTGTGTTGCGTGTGAGTACCCACCTGCTGTCTGATCTTGCAGATTCTTCCGACTAGGGCGTGTGGATTTTGGATTTGAAGTTCGCAAGCTAGTAATCTCAAATTATTACAACAACACACAAGATAAGTTACTTTAAAGGGGGAGAGTTTTGTGAGACTGGTAGGCTTTATCGTACAACAATAAAACACGGTTATATGGGGTAATAAAACATTGTTTATTACACCAACAACACACAAGAATAGAATGATTATAAACTTATGAATTTTCTTATAGTCTATACAATGAATCGATGTTTTTCGATTGTTTAATAGTTGAAAGAAACTGAACTCGTTCTTTGCGAGTTAATTGCAATTTAAATTTGACTTTATGAATTGATTTGAATTTTTAATTAAATTTATTTAATTAATTTGAATCTAAGTGTTCATGAAACAAAATATAGAACTCTGAAATTAATTAGAATAATTAATTAAAATAAATTAGACGTGACAGTCTAGTTCACGTTATTTCATTTCTAGTGATTCTACTTCTGATCTACTGCAGTATGATCTAAGATTAGATAGTCAGTTAAGATTTGTATAGCGCTTTTATACTACCTCTATTTCTTAACTCTAACTTACTACTGTCTTAAAACTGCTATACAGATTATCACAACGAATTTACTTTTTAATTACTAGAGTCTTTGCTTTTTGTTTGGCACCTGAATTATTTGAATTACAATGTTTTACTTGAAAAGTAGAAAATTTGATCTGCAAAATAAATAAATAGATTTTGCTTTCCTGTTACTGAAGAGGATGTCGTCCCGATTCGTCCCTCGTCGATTCGAGTCCTTGGTTAGAGAAAGTAATCTGCTTAGAACTGCTGGATTCGGTCGTGGAGTTCAAAATTCGGCAACACTCTGCTTCCCTGCTGGTTGTGAATATTTTAACGTCTGCTGTTGTCTGCTGGAACTGCGTGCTGTCCCTCGTCGATTCGCACTTTGCACGTTCGTGTGTGTGTGTGTGTGCTTCGTTCGGGCGGTCGCTCTGCTCGTCAGCTGTTGACCAATAATTTAGACGGCCTCTCTGCTGTATTCTTGAAGTCTGGTCTTGAAGTCGGGTGGATCTCTTGCGTGCTTATGACTAACTGGTAGTACACAATAAGCTTAGTTGATGTCCTGAAGAGTATCTCGCCTTTACACAACAATTACGAGCTATACAGATGATCTGTAGTTATTGTGTTCGTAATTGCGTGTGTGTTGACCGCGTAGAGTCTTCTTGTTGATCTTCACCACTTTGGCTACTAGACGATCGAAGGACTACGTCTTAACTTCGTGCGTACTGACAGAAGAGTGATTTTTCCACCAGAAAACATCGCACTGGCCGGGGCTGCTTGCAATGATTTCATTGGTCGAACACTCTCCCTACTACCTAAAATTTAGAATTCCCTCGGTCCGTGAGAATGAAGTCTGGTTCCCACAGACGGAGAATAGAATTATTATGTAACATAATTATCCAGCGGAACCAATTTGTCGCTAAGGATATCCTGTACTTATTTAATTTTGCAATAACTTGGTTGCAAATCAAGTTGTGTGAAATCTAAAATATACAATCTGTCACAAATTATTATCTTTATAACATAGTAAAATCTCTTTACTGTAACTCTATTTTAACAGGAGTTATTTAATTATTTTAATTAACTCTTACATTTGTTAATTATATTGCATCAAATCTGCACACGTCATTATTAATATCTCGGCAAACATTTTGGCTATATTAGATTTTGCCTTTATTTATTAGTTTCCGAGATATTAATAATTAACAGTTTGGGTGTGGTCGCTTCCTTGTACAGCGAACTGATTACATAACGACCACGTGTGCGTTGCTTTACACAGCATTATTTTCAATGCGCTACATTCAAATGGAGTTTTAACTGTTAATTTTTATTTAAATCTGCTTTCAGTATGTGGGCAACATATAACCCCAAATAGTTAGTATTTGGTTCTGTTATATATTCCCACACCCGCTTTAAAAAAAAATGAATGTAATAATTACAGTTATTTTTTTTTTCTTAATCATTACACACATATTCTGTAATCATTATTCTTATTAACTATACATTGTATTACTTATTCTACAGACACGTACACAAGTGTTAATGTTATGCATTATATACAATTTAACTCTAAATACATGTATTAAAATATCATATTCGCAACTGACTGCATATAATGTTTTTAAAACGCGTAGTAGCCTTTATTTATAAACAATGGCACGCGTAGAAAGGAATTTTGCTGACAGATTAAACCGTTATCGCCGGGCGCGCGGCTAATTGCTTGACCTAGTTTCATATGTGGGTCAGGTAGTCGTTATCGCGTGACGTAACTGTTTCCGGCCGCTTTTCTCGCTCACTCTATACGCTTATTATTTATCGCGCTAGGAAAACATTATTATTAATACACACGTTATCTATAATTATTATTAATACGACTATAAAACACAAATTATTTATTTTAAATTTAATTATTATAATACAATTATTATTATCTCTAAAGTGCATCCAGTATATCATATGCATTTTTATGGGTGGCTCGACAATATTCCGCTATGTACTCGTCGAATTCGTACGCGTCCCCGGATATGATTTCTACGTCTTCCCACGCTGACGGTGTGGGAACGTCGTCGTCACTTTCCTGTTCCTCCGGACGTGCGTTTGTCGGTCCCCATTGTTGCATTGTGTTAACGGGCAACCACGTTTCCTTACCTTCCGGTTGAAATACTTTGTCAACTGGCGTACAAGTTTCTGTATAAAATTCACTTTTCTTAAACCTAGCATTTTTTTTATTTTTACCTACTTTATTGCGATAGGTTTTGGCATAATTTATGGCGCTTCCCCCCTGGAGGCGCCCGTTTCCAAGTTTTTTGGAAACTTACGATTCTTTCTCCTCTCGTTGGGGTCTTTATTACTAGGAGTATCGCTGTCTTGCTCTATTGTATCTGTTCTAGCTAATTCGACCGTTTGCATAGCTCTAATCGGGGCCCCGTCGTTACCCTTATATTGCCCTTTTGATCTAGCAATATTTTGTTTGCCTTTGTATTCAAAGGTCTTATCTGGGGGTTTTGACGATGTTTGGGGTGGAGTAGAACTAGTACTCGGTCTCTGGTCAGGTTGCTGGTATTGTTCTCGCGTATTCTGCCCTTCAATATTTCGGCGAAAATCGGGATTATAACGCCACCCACCAAAATCAAAAACCGTCTCACTTTGGGACACTAGAATGAGGAGTTCGTCTACTGTGCGAATACCCTGCGTGAATACAGCTACTCTAATGTTATGATTAAAATGGTAGGCAAGCTTGGTGACTATGTCAATCTCCGCAAATGCTGGGGTTAAATGCTTCGCGCGTTCGACCTGCTGGATTATATAATTTTCGGCGGTTATATTCATTTTCTTGTCAAAACGGCCATATTCCAATTCATTGCGCAGAAGTCGTTGGGTATGCGAGTTCCAGTATCGGCTTTCAAATTTTTGTTTGAACTCCGCGTATGTGGACACTCTATCGCGTACAATGTTATACCACTTACGCGCCGAATCACGCATCGCGTTAACCACCCACTGTATTTTGTCTTGATCTTCTAGTCGGGAACCTACTCTAGCCATTTCACTCTCACACGCTAATAAAAATTCAATGGGGTTTTCGTTATTTTCCCCCGTAAAATACACGCGATTTTTCTCATCGACAGGACCTTGTACCAAAATATTTGGAGCAGACCTCCTTCGTACCTCCTGTCGTACCTTCAGAATCTCGTCGCTTAACGTTTGTAAAACACACTCTTTATTAGAGTCAATGTTAGATCGCGTCTCTACAATTGAAGCGTCTAATTTATCTACTCGTCGTTGCGTTTCGGTCACGTCCGCGTGAATTTTTACCTCTAGGGATTCCACCTTTTTGGAAACCTCTAAAGTTTGCTTTTCACAGCGGGTTATGTGGTCCTTGAACCGGCCTTCCATACGTGTTACTTGTTCAATAAACGATTTTTGCATAGTGGTCTCAAAAACCTTAAACCGTTCATTGATTTTAGTATCGACCGTATTTACTCTTTCACCGATCTCTGCGACCTTCTCCGTTAATTGTTTATTACTCTCCCCGATTTCAACGACTTTTGCGGTTAACTCGTTTACGCTTTCGTCTATTTTCGCGGTGGTTTGTTTATTGCTTTGCTTAATCTCGGCGTTTATGTCAGCATTACTTTGATCTAATTTCTCGGTTAGACTAACTCTCTGCGCCTCGATATTAGATTTTAATTCTGCGATATTTATGTCAGCATTGGCTGTTATTTGTTCGAATTTCGCGTTCATATTAGCGGTCAATTCGGCGTTCATTTGCGCGTTAGCTTGTCTCATTTGCGCGCTCATTTTCTCGTTCATTTGCTGTATTTGTTTAAGTATTTTATCCATATCCATTTTAAATACACAACAATGTCAAATATACACAATTTAAAATACACAGAACAGTTTCAAATACACACAATAACTTTACTGTTGTACACACACCAGTCACAAAACTCTTTGGGAATTGTTTAGTTGGACGCCAGCTGTTTTACTAATTAAAACAGCAAAGTTTGTTTTAAAGTGAAAATTAAATTTAAATTGAATTTAATTTCTGGCCCCACGTACAGGGCGACATATGCCACTCTAGTTATATGTCGTTCTGGACGTGAATTTAATTTGACGTACGATTGTCGGGCCCCACGTAGGCCGACATATGCAACTCTACTTATATGCGTTGTTGTTGGGTTGTGTTGCGTGTGAGTACCCACCTGCTGTCTGATCTTGCAGATTCTTCCGACTAGGGCGTGTGGATTTTGGATTTGAAGTTCGCAAGCTAGTAATCTCAAATTATTACAACAACACACAAGATAAGTTACTTTAAAGGGGGAGAGTTTTGTGAGACTGGTAGGCTTTATCGTACAACAATAAAACACGGTTATATGGGGTAATAAAACGTTGTTTATTACACCAACAACACACAAGAATAGAATGATTATAAACTTATGAATTTTCTTATAGTCTATACAATGAATCGATGTTTTTCGATTGTTTAATAGTTGAAAGAAACTGAACTCGTTCTTTGCGAGTTAATTGCAATTTAAATTTGACTTTATGAATTGATTTGAATTTTTAATTAAATTTATTTAATTAATTTGAATCTAAGTGTTCATGAAACAAAATATAGAACTCTGAAATTAATTAGAATAATTAATTAAAATAAATTAGACGTGACAGTCTAGTTCACGTTATTTCATTTCTAGTGATTCTACTTCTGATCTACTGCAGTATGATCTAAGATTAGATAGTCAGTTAAGATTTGTATAGCGCTTTTATACTACCTCTATTTCTTAACTCTAACTTACTACTGTCTTAAAACTGCTATACAGATTATCACAACGAATTTACTTTTTAATTACTAGAGTCTTTGCTTTTTGTTTGGCACCTGAATTATTTGAATTACAATGTTTTACTTGAAAAGTAGAAAATTTGATCTGCAAAATAAATAAATAGATTTTGCTTTCCTGTTACTGAAGAGGATGTCGTCCCGATTCGTCCCTCGTCGATTCGAGTCCTTGGTTAGAGAAAGTAATCTGCTTAGAACTGCTGGATTCGGTCGTGGAGTTCAAAATTCGGCAACACTCTGCTTCCCTGCTGGTTGTGAATATTTTAACGTCTGCTGTTGTCTGCTGGAACTGCGTGCTGTCCCTCGTCGATTCGCACTTTGCACGTTCGTGTGTGTGTGTGTGTGTGTGCTTCGTTCGGGCGGTCGCTCTGCTCGTCAGCTGTTGACCAATAATTTAGACGGCCTCTCTGCTGTATTCTTGAAGTCTGGTCTTGAAGTCGGGTGGATCTCTTGCGTGCTTATGACTAACTGGTAGTACACAATAAGCTTAGTTGATGTCCTGAAGAGTATCTCGCCTTTACACAACAATTACGAGCTATACAGATGATCTGTAGTTATTGTGTTCGTAATTGCGTGTGTGTTGACCGCGTAGAGTCTTCTTGTTGATCTTCACCACTTTGGCTACTAGACGATCGAAGGACTACATCTTAACTTCGTGAGTACTGACAGAAGAGTGATTTTTCCACCAGAAAACATCGCACTGGCCGGGGCTGCTTGCAATGATTTCATTGGTCGAACACTCTCCCTACTACCTAAAATTTAGAATTCCCTCGGTCCGTGAGAATGAAGTCTGGTTCCCACTGACGGAGAATAGAATTATTATGTAACATAATTATCCAGCGGAACCAATTTGTCGCTAAGGATATCCTGTACTTATTTAATTTTGCAATAACTTGGTTGCAAATCAAGTTGTGTGAAATCTAAAATATACAATCTGTCACAAATTATTATCTTTATAACATAGTAAAATCTCTTTACTGTAACTGTATTTTAACAGGAGTTATTTAATTATTTTAATTAACTCTTACATTTGTTAATTATATTGCATCAAATCTGCACACGTCATTATTAATATCTCGGCAAACATTTTGGCTATATTAGATTTTGCCTTTATTTATTAGTTTCCGAGATATTAATAATTAACAGTTTGGGTGTGGTCGCTTCCTTGTACAGCGAACTGATTACATAACGACCACGTGTGCGTTGCTTTACACAGCATTATTTTCAATGCGCTACATTCAAATGGAGTTTTAACTGTTAATTTTTATTTAAATCTGCTTTCAGTATGTGGGCAACATATAACCCCAAATAGTTAGTATTTGGTTCCGTTATATATTCCCACACCCGCTTTAAAAAAAAATGAATGTAATAATTACAGTTATTTTTTTTTCTTAATTATTACACACATATTCTGTAATCATTATTCTTATTAACTATACATTGTATTACTTATTCTACAGACACGTACACAAGTGTTAATGTTATGCATTATATACAATTTAACTCTAAATACATGTATTAAAATATCATATTCGCAACTGACTGCATATAATGTTTTTAAAACGCGTAGTAGCCTTTATTTATAAACAATGGCACGCGTAGAAAGGAATTTTGCTGACAGATTAAACCGTTATCGCCGGGCGCGCGGCTAATTGCTTGACCTAGTTTCATATGTGGGTCAGGTAGTCGTTATCGCGTGACGTAACTGTTTCCGGCCGCTTTTCTCGCTCACTATACGCTTATTATTTATCGCGCTAGGAAAACATTATTATTAATACACACGTTATCTATAATTATTATTAATACGACTATAAAACACAAATTATTTATTTTAAATTTAATTATTATAATACAATTATTATTATCTCTAAAGTGCATCCAGTATATCATATGCATTTTTATGGGTGGCTCGACAATATTCCGCTATGTACTCGTCGAATTCGTACGCGTCCCCGGATATGATTTCTACGTCTTCCCACGCTGACGGTGTGGGAACGTCGTCGTCACTTTCCTGTTCCTCCGGACGTGCGTTTGTCGGTCCCCATTGTTGCATTGTGTTAACGGGCAACCACGTTTCCTTACCTTCCGGTTGAAATACTTTGTCAATTGGCGTACAAGTTTCTGTATAAAATTCACTTTTCTTAAACCTAGCATTTTTTTTATTTTTACCTACTTTATTGCGATAGGTTTTGGCATAATTTATGGCGCTTCCCCCCTGGAGGCGCCCGTTTCCAAGTTTTTTGGAAACTTACGATTCTTTCTCCTCTCGTTGGGGTCTTTATTACTAGGAGTATCGCTGTCTTGCTCTATTGTATCTGTTCTAGCTAATTCGACCGTTTGCATAGCTCTAATCGGGGCCCCGTCGTTACCCTTATATTGCCCTTTTGATCTAGCAATATTTTGTTTGCCTTTGTATTCAAAGGTCTTATCTGGGGGTTTTGACGATGTTTGGGGTGGAGTAGAACTAGTACTCGGTCTCTGGTCAGGTTGCTGGTATTGTTCTCGCGTATTCTGCCCTTCAATATTTCGGCGAAAATCGGGATTATAACGCCACCCACCAAAATCAAAAACCGTCTCACTTTGGGACACTAGAATGAGGAGTTCGTCTACTGTGCGAATACCCTGCGTGAATACAGCTACTCTAATGTTATGATTAAAATGGTAGGCAAGCTTGGTGACTATGTCAATCTCCGCAAATGCTGGGGTTAAATGCTTCGCGCGTTCGACCTGCTGGATTATATAATTTTCGGCGGTTATATTCATTTTCTTGTCAAAACGGCCATATTCCAATTCATTGCGCAGAAGTCGTTGGGTATGCGAGTTCCAGTATCGGCTTTCAAATTTTTGTTTGAACTCCGCGTATGTGGACACTCTATCGCGTACAATGTTATACCACTTACGCGCCGAATCACGCATCGCGTTAACCACCCACTGTATTTTGTCTTGATCTTCTAGTCGGGAACCTACTCTAGCCATTTCACTCTCACACGCTAATAAAAATTCAATGGGGTTTTCGTTATTTTCCCCCGTAAAATACACGCGATTTTTCTCATCGACAGGACCTTGTACCAAAATATTTGGAGCAGACCTCCTTCGTACCTCCTGTCGTACCTTCAGAATCTCGTCGCTTAACGTTTGTAAAACACACTCTTTATTAGAGTCAATGTTAGATCGCGTCTCTACAATTGAAGCGTCTAATTTATCTACTCGTCGTTGCGTTTCGGTCACGTCCGCGTGAATTTTTACCTCTAGGGATTCCACCTTTTTGGAAACCTCTAAAGTTTGCTTTTCACAGCGGGTTATGTGGTCCTTGAACCGGCCTTCCATACGTGTTACTTGTTCAATAAACGATTTTTGCATAGTGGTCTCAAAAACCTTAAACCGTTCATTGATTTTAGTATCGACCGTATTTACTCTTTCACCGATCTCTGCGACCTTCTCCGTTAATTGTTTATTACTCTCCCCGATTTCAACGACTTTTGCGGTTAACTCGTTTACGCTTTCGTCTATTTTCGCGGTGGTTTGTTTATTGCTTTGCTTAATCTCTGCGTTTATGTCAGCATTACTTTGATCTAATTTCTCGGTTAGACTAACTCTCTGCGCCTCGATATTAGATTTTAATTCTGCGATATTTATGTCAGCATTGGCTGTTATTTGTTCGAATTTCGCGTTCATATTAGCGGTCAATTCGGCGTTCATTTGCGCGTTAGCTTGTCTCATTTGCGCGCTCATTTTCTCGTTCATTTGCTGTATTTGTTTAAGTATTTTATCCATATCCATTTTAAGTACACAACAATGTCAAATATACACAATTTAAAATACACAGAACAGTTTCAAATACACACAATAACTTTACTGTTGTACACACACCAGTCACAAAACTCTTTGGGAATTGTTTAGTTGGACGCCAGCTGTTTTACTAATTAAAACAGCAAAGTTTGTTTTAAAGTGAAAATTAAATTTAAATTGAATTTAATTTCTGGCCCCACGTACAGGGCGACATATGCCACTCTAGTTGTATGTCGTTCTGGACGTGAATTTAATTTGACGTACGATTGTCGGGCCCCACGTAGGCCGACATATGCAACTCTACTTATATGCGTTGTTGTTGGGTTGTGTTGCGTGTGAGTACCCACCTGCTGTCTGATCTTGCAGATTCTTCCGACTAGGGCGTGTGGATTTTGGATTTGAAGTTCGCAAGCTAGTAATCTCAAATTATTACAACAACACACAAGATAAGTTACTTTAAAGGGGGAGAGTTTTGTGAGACTGGTAGGCTTTATCGTACAACAATAAAACACGGTTATATGGGGTAATAAAACGTTGTTTATTACACCAACAACACACAAGAATAGAATGATTATAAACTTATGAATTTTCTTATAGTCTATACAAGGAATCGATGTTTTTCGATTGTTTAATAGTTGAAAGAAACTGAACTCGTTCTTTGCGAGTTAATTGCAATTTAAATTTGACTTTATGAATTGATTTGAATTTTTAATTAAATTTATTTAATTAATTTGAATCTAAGTGTTCATGAAACAAAATATAGAACTCTGAAATTAATTAGAATAATTAATTAAAATAAATTAGACGTGACAGTCTAGTTCACGTTATTTCATTTCTAGTGATTCTACTTCTGATCTACTGCAGTATGATCTAAGATTAGATAGTCAGTTAAGATTTGTATAGCGCTTTTATACTACCTCTATTTCTTAACTCTAACTTACTACTGTCTTAAAACTGCTATACAGATTATCACAACGAATTTACTTTTTAATTACTAGAGTCTTTGCTTTTTGTTTGGCACCTGAATTATTTGAATTACAATGTTTTACTTGAAAAGTAGAAAATTTGATCTGAAAAATAAATAAATAGATTTTGCTTTCCTGTTACTGAAGAGGATGTCGTCCCGATTCGTCCCTCGTCGATTCGAGTCCTTGGTTAGAGAAAGTAATCTGCTTAGAACTGCTGGATTCGGTCGTGGAGTTCAAAATTCGGCAACACTCTGCTTCCCTGCTGGTTGTGAATATTTTAACGTCTGCTGTTGTCTGCTGGAACTGCGTGCTGTCCCTCGTCGATTCGCACGTTGCACGTTCGTGTGTGTGTGTGTGTGTGCTTCGTTCGGGCGGTCGCTCTGCTCGTCAGCTGTTGACCAATAATTTAGACGGCCTCTCTGCTGTATTCTTGAAGTCTGGTCTTGAAGTCGGGTGAATCTCTTGCGTGCTTATGACTAACTGGTAGTACACAATAAGCTTAGTTGATGTCCTGAAGAGTATCTCGCCTTTACACAACAATTACGAGCTATACAGATGATCTGTAGTTATTGTGTTCGTAATTGCGTGTGTGTTGACCGCGTAGAGTCTTCTTGTTGATCTTCACCACTTTGGCTACTAGACGATCGAAGGACTACATCTTAACTTCGTGAGTACTGACAGAAGAGTGATTTTTCCACCAGAAAACATCGCACTGGCCGGGGCTGCTTGCAATGATTTCATTGGTCGAACACTCTCCCTACTACCTAAAATTTAGAATTCCCTCGGTCCGTGAGAATGAAGTCTGGTTCCCACAGACGGAGAATAGAATTATTATGTAACATAATTATCCAGCGGAACCAATTTGTCGCTAAGGATATCCTGTACTTATTTAATTTTGCAATAACTTGGTTGCAAATCAAGTTGTGTGAAATCTAAAATATACAATCTGTCACAAATTATTATCTTTATAACATAGTAAAATCTCTTTACTGTAACTGTATTTTAACAGGAGTTATTTAATTATTTTAATTAACTCTTACATTTGTTAATTATATTGCATCAAATCTGCACACGTCATTATTAATATCTCGGCAAACATTTTGGCTATATTAGATTTTGCCTTTATTTATTAGTTTCCGAGATATTAATAATTAACAGTTTGGGTGTGGTCGCTTCCTTGTACAGCGAACTGATTACATAACGACCACGTGTGCGTTGCTTTACACAGCATTATTTTCAATGCGCTACATTCAAATGGAGTTTTAACTGTTAATTTTTATTTAAATCTGCTTTCAGTATGTGGGCAACATATAACCCCAAATAGTTAGTATTTGGTTCCGTTATATATTCCCACACCCGCTTTAAAAAAAAATGAATGTAATAATTACAGTTATTTTTTTTTCTTAATTATTACACACATATTCTGTAATCATTATTCTTATTAACTATACATTGTATTACTTATTCTACAGACACGTACACAAGTGTTAATGTTATGCATTATATACAATTTAACTCTAAATACATGTATTAAAATATCATATTCGCAACTGACTGCATATAATGTTTTTAAAACGCGTAGTAGCCTTTATTTATAAACAATGGCACGCGTAGAAAGGAATTTTGCTGACAGATTAAACCGTTATCGCCGGGCGCGCGGCTAATTGCTTGACCTAGTTTCATATGTGGGTCAGGTAGTCGTTATCGCGTGACGTAACTGTTTCCGGCCGCTTTTCTCGCTCACTATACGCTTATTATTTATCGCGCTAGGAAAACATTATTATTAATACACACGTTATCTATAATTATTATTAATACGACTATAAAACACAAATTATTTATTTTAAATTTAATTATTATAATACAATTATTATTATCTCTAAAGTGCATCCAGTATATCATATGCATTTTTATGGGTGGCTCGACAATATTCCGCTATGTACTCGTCGAATTCGTACGCGTCCCCGGATATGATTTCTACGTCTTCCCACGCTGACGGTGTGGGAACGTCGTCGTCACTTTCCTGTTCCTCCGGACGTGCGTTTGTCGGTCCCCATTGTTGCATTGTGTTAACGGGCAACCACGTTTCCTTACCTTCCGGTTGAAATACTTTGTCAATTGGCGTACAAGTTTCTGTATAAAATTCACTTTTCTTAAACCTAGCATTTTTTTTATTTTTACCTACTTTATTGCGATAGGTTTTGGCATAATTTATGGCGCTTCCCCCCTGGAGGCGCCCGTTTCCAAGTTTTTTGGAAACTTACGATTCTTTCTCCTCTCGTTGGGGTCTTTATTACTAGGAGTATCGCTGTCTTGCTCTATTGTATCTGTTCTAGCTAATTCGACCGTTTGCATAGCTCTAATCGGGGCCCCGTCGTTACCCTTATATTGCCCTTTTGATCTAGCAATATTTTGTTTGCCTTTGTATTCAAAGGTCTTATCTGGGGGTTTTGACGATGTTTGGGGTGGAGTAGAACTAGTACTCGGTCTCTGGTCAGGTTGCTGGTATTGTTCTCGCGTATTCTGCCCTTCAATATTTCGGCGAAAATCGGGATTATAACGCCACCCACCAAAATCAAAAACCGTCTCACTTTGGGACACTAGAATGAGGAGTTCGTCTACTGTGCGAATACCCTGCGTGAATACAGCTACTCTAATGTTATGATTAAAATGGTAGGCAAGCTTGGTGACTATGTCAATCTCCGCAAATGCTGGGGTTAAATGCTTCGCGCGTTCGACCTGCTGGATTATATAATTTTCGGCGGTTATATTCATTTTCTTGTCAAAACGGCCATATTCCAATTCATTGCGCAGAAGTCGTTGGGTATGCGAGTTCCAGTATCGGCTTTCAAATTTTTGTTTGAACTCCGCGTATGTGGACACTCTATCGCGTACAATGTTATACCACTTACGCGCCGAATCACGCATCGCGTTAACCACCCACTGTATTTTGTCTTGATCTTCTAGTCGGGAACCTACTCTAGCCATTTCACTCTCACACGCTAATAAAAATTCAATGGGGTTTTCGTTATTTTCCCCCGTAAAATACACGCGATTTTTCTCATCGACAGGACCTTGTACCAAAATATTTGGAGCAGACCTCCTTCGTACCTCCTGTCGTACCTTCAGAATCTCGTCGCTTAACGTTTGTAAAACACACTCTTTATTAGAGTCAATGTTAGATCGCGTCTCTACAATTGAAGCGTCTAATTTATCTACTCGTCGTTGCGTTTCGGTCACGTCCGCGTGAATTTTTACCTCTAGGGATTCCACCTTTTTGGAAACCTCTAAAGTTTGCTTTTCACAGCGGGTTATGTGGTCCTTGAACCGGCCTTCCATACGTGTTACTTGTTCAATAAACGATTTTTGCATAGTGGTCTCAAAAACCTTAAACCGTTCATTGATTTTAGTATCGACCGTATTTACTCTTTCACCGATCTCTGCGACCTTCTCCGTTAATTGTTTATTACTCTCCCCGATTTCAACGACTTTTGCGGTTAACTCGTTTACGCTTTCGTCTATTTTCGCGGTGGTTTGTTTATTGCTTTGCTTAATCTCTGCGTTTATGTCAGCATTACTTTGATCTAATTTCTCGGTTAGACTAACTCTCTGCGCCTCGATATTAGATTTTAATTCTGCGATATTTATGTCAGCATTGGCTGTTATTTGTTCGAATTTCGCGTTCATATTAGCGGTCAATTCGGCGTTCATTTGCGCGTTAGCTTGTCTCATTTGCGCGCTCATTTTCTCGTTCATTTGCTGTATTTGTTTAAGTATTTTATCCATATCCATTTTAAGTACACAACAATGTCAAATATACACAATTTAAAATACACAGAACAGTTTCAAATACACACAATAACTTTACTGTTGTACACACACCAGTCACAAAACTCTTTGGGAATTGTTTAGTTGGACGCCAGCTGTTTTACTAATTAAAACAGCAAAGTTTGTTTTAAAGTGAAAATTAAATTTAAATTGAATTTAATTTCTGGCCCCACGTACAGGGCGACATATGCCACTCTAGTTATATGTCGTTCTGGACGTGAATTTAATTTGACGTACGATTGTCGGGCCCCACGTAGGCCGACATATGCAACTCTACTTATATGCGTTGTTGTTGGGTTGTGTTGCGTGTGAGTACCCACCTGCTGTCTGATCTTGCAGATTCTTCCGACTAGGGCGTGTGGATTTTGGATTTGAAGTTCGCAAGCTAGTAATCTCAAATTATTACAACAACACACAAGATAAGTTACTTTAAAGGGGGAGAGTTTTGTGAGACTGGTAGGCTTTATCGTACAACAATAAAACACGGTTATATGGGGTAATAAAACGTTGTTTATTACACCAACAACACACAAGAATAGAATGATTATAAACTTATGAATTTTCTTATAGTCTATACAATGAATCGATGTTTTTCGATTGTTTAATAGTTGAAAGAAACTGAACTCGTTCTTTGCGAGTTAATTGCAATTTAAATTTGACTTTATGAATTGATTTGAATTTTTAATTAAATTTATTTAATTAATTTGAATCTAAGTGTTCATGAAACAAAATATAGAACTCTGAAATTAATTAGAATAATTAATTAAAATAAATTAGACGTGACAGTCTAGTTCACGTTATTTCATTTCTAGTGATTCTACTTCTGATCTACTGCAGTATGATCTAAGATTAGATAGTCAGTTAAGATTTGTATAGCGCTTTTATACTACCTCTATTTCTTAACTCTAACTTACTACTGTCTTAAAACTGCTATACAGATTATCACAACGAATTTACTTTTTAATTACTAGAGTCTTTGCTTTTTGTTTGGCACCTGAATTATTTGAATTACAATGTTTTACTTGAAAAGTAGAAAATTTGATCTGAAAAATAAATAAATAGATTTTGCTTTCCTGTTACTGAAGAGGATGTCGTCCCGATTCGTCCCTCGTCGATTCGAGTCCTTGGTTAGAGAAAGTAATCTGCTTAGAACTGCTGGATTCGGTCGTGGAGTTCAAAATTCGGCAACACTCTGCTTCCCTGCTGGTTGTGAATATTTTAACGTCTGCTGTTGTCTGCTGGAACTGCGTGCTGTCCCTCGTCGATTCGCACGTTGCACGTTCGTGTGTGTGTGTGTGTGTGCTTCGTTCGGGCGGTCGCTCTGCTCGTCAGCTGTTGACCAATAATTTAGACGGCCTCTCTGCTGTATTCTTGAAGTCTGGTCTTGAAGTCGGGTGGATCTCTTGCGTGCTTATGACTAACTGGTAGTACACAATAAGCTTAGTTGATGTCCTGAAGAGTATCTCGCCTTTACACAACAATTACGAGCTATACAGATGATCTGTAGTTATTGTGTTCGTAATTGCGTGTGTGTTGACCGCGTAGAGTCTTCTTGTTGATCTTCACCACTTTGGCTACTAGACGATCGAAGGACTACATCTTAACTTCGTGAGTACTGACAGAAGAGTGATTTTTCCACCAGAAAACATCGCACTGGCCGGGGCTGCTTGCAATGATTTCATTGGTCGAACACTCTCCCTACTACCTAAAATTTAGAATTCCCTCGGTCCGTGAGAATGAAGTCTGGTTCCCACAGACGGAGAATAGAATTATTATGTAACATAATTATCCAGCGGAACCAATTTGTCGCTAAGGATATCCTGTACTTATTTAATTTTGCAATAACTTGGTTGCAAATCAAGTTGTGTGAAATCTAAAATATACAATCTGTCACAAATTATTATCTTTATAACATAGTAAAATCTCTTTACTGTAACTGTATTTTAACAGGAGTTATTTAATTATTTTAATTAACTCTTACATTTGTTAATTATATTGCATCAAATCTGCACACGTCATTATTAATATCTCGGCAAACATTTTGGCTATATTAGATTTTGCCTTTATTTATTAGTTTCCGAGATATTAATAATTAACAGTTTGGGTGTGGTCGCTTCCTTGTACAGCGAACTGATTACATAACGACCACGTGTGCGTTGCTTTACACAGCATTATTTTCAATGCGCTACATTCAAATGGAGTTTTAACTGTTAATTTTTATTTAAATCTGCTTTCAGTATGTGGGCAACATATAACCCCAAATAGTTAGTATTTGGTTCCGTTATATATTCCCACACCCGCTTTAAAAAAAAATGAATGTAATAATTACAGTTATTTTTTTTTCTTAATTATTACACACATATTCTGTAATCATTATTCTTATTAACTATACATTGTATTACTTATTCTACAGACACGTACACAAGTGTTAATGTTATGCATTATATACAATTTAACTCTAAATACATGTATTAAAATATCATATTCGCAACTGACTGCATATAATGTTTTTAAAACGCGTAGTAGCCTTTATTTATAAACAATGGCACGCGTAGAAAGGAATTTTGCTGACAGATTAAACCGTTATCGCCGGGCGCGCGGCTAATTGCTTGACCTAGTTTCATATGTGGGTCAGGTAGTCGTTATCGCGTGACGTAACTGTTTCCGGCCGCTTTTCTCGCTCACTCTATACGCTTATTATTTATCGCGCTAGGAAAACATTATTATTAATACACACGTTATCTATAATTATTATTAATACGACTATAAAACACAAATTATTTATTTTAAATTTAATTATTATAATACAATTATTATTATCTCTAAAGTGCATCCAGTATATCATATGCATTTTTATGGGTGGCTCGACAATATTCCGCTATGTACTCGTCGAATTCGTACGCGTCCCCGGATATGATTTCTACGTCTTCCCACGCTGACGGTGTGGGAACGTCGTCGTCACTTTCCTGTTCCTCCGGACGTGCGTTTGTCGGTCCCCATTGTTGCATTGTGTTAACGGGCAACCACGTTTCCTTACCTTCCGGTTGAAATACTTTGTCAATTGGCGTACAAGTTTCTGTATAAAATTCACTTTTCTTAAACCTAGCATTTTTTTTATTTTTACCTACTTTATTGCGATAGGTTTTGGCATAATTTATGGCGCTTCCCCCCTGGAGGCGCCCGTTTCCAAGTTTTTTGGAAACTTACGATTCTTTCTCCTCTCGTTGGGGTCTTTATTACTAGGAGTATCGCTGTCTTGCTCTATTGTATCTGTTCTAGCTAATTCGACCGTTTGCATAGCTCTAATCGGGGCCCCGTCGTTACCCTTATATTGCCCTTTTGATCTAGCAATATTTTGTTTGCCTTTGTATTCAAAGGTCTTATCTGGGGGTTTTGACGATGTTTGGGGTGGAGTAGAACTAGTACTCGGTCTCTGGTCAGGTTGCTGGTATTGTTCTCGCGTATTCTGCCCTTCAATATTTCGGCGAAAATCGGGATTATAACGCCACCCACCAAAATCAAAAACCGTCTCACTTTGGGACACTAGAATGAGGAGTTCGTCTACTGTGCGAATACCCTGCGTGAATACAGCTACTCTAATGTTATGATTAAAATGGTAGGCAAGCTTGGTGACTATGTCAATCTCCGCAAATGCTGGGGTTAAATGCTTCGCGCGTTCGACCTGCTGGATTATATAATTTTCGGCGGTTATATTCATTTTCTTGTCAAAACGGCCATATTCCAATTCATTGCGCAGAAGTCGTTGGGTATGCGAGTTCCAGTATCGGCTTTCAAATTTTTGTTTGAACTCCGCGTATGTGGACACTCTATCGCGTACAATGTTATACCACTTACGCGCCGAATCACGCATCGCGTTAACCACCCACTGTATTTTGTCTTGATCTTCTAGTCGGGAACCTACTCTAGCCATTTCACTCTCACACGCTAATAAAAATTCAATGGGGTTTTCGTTATTTTCCCCCGTAAAATACACGCGATTTTTCTCATCGACAGGACCTTGTACCAAAATATTTGGAGCAGACCTCCTTCGTACCTCCTGTCGTACCTTCAGAATCTCGTCGCTTAACGTTTGTAAAACACACTCTTTATTAGAGTCAATGTTAGATCGCGTCTCTACAATTGAAGCGTCTAATTTATCTACTCGTCGTTGCGTTTCGGTCACGTCCGCGTGAATTTTTACCTCTAGGGATTCCACCTTTTTGGAAACCTCTAAAGTTTGCTTTTCACAGCGGGTTATGTGGTCCTTGAACCGGCCTTCCATACGTGTTACTTGTTCAATAAACGATTTTTGCATAGTGGTCTCAAAAACCTTAAACCGTTCATTGATTTTAGTATCGACCGTATTTACTCTTTCACCGATCTCTGCGACCTTCTCCGTTAATTGTTTATTACTCTCCCCGATTTCAACGACTTTTGCGGTTAACTCGTTTACGCTTTCGTCTATTTTCGCGGTGGTTTGTTTATTGCTTTGCTTAATCTCTGCGTTTATGTCAGCATTACTTTGATCTAATTTCTCGGTTAGACTAACTCTCTGCGCCTCGATATTAGATTTTAATTCTGCGATATTTATGTCAGCATTGGCTGTTATTTGTTCGAATTTCGCGTTCATATTAGCGGTCAATTCGGCGTTCATTTGCGCGTTAGCTTTTCTCATTTGCGCGCTCATTTTCTCGTTCATTTGCTGTATTTGTTTAAGTATTTTATCCATATCCATTTTAAATACACAACAATGTCAAATATACACAATTTAAAATACACAGAACAGTTTCAAATACACACAATAACTTTACTGTTGTACACACACCAGTCACAAAACTCTTTGGGAATTGTTTAGTTGGACGCCAGCTGTTTTACTAATTAAAACAGCAAAGTTTGTTTTAAAGTGAAAATTAAATTTAAATTGAATTTAATTTCTGGCCCCACGTACAGGGCGACATATGCCACTCTAGTTATATGTCGTTCTGGACGTGAATTTAATTTGACGTACGATTGTCGGGCCCCACGTTGGCCGACATATGCAACTCTACTTATATGCGTTGTTGTTGGGTTGTGTTGCGTGTGAGTACCCACCTGCTGTCTGATCTTGCAGATTCTTCCGACTAGGGCGTGTGGATTTTGGATTTGAAGTTCGCAAGCTAGTAATCTCAAATTATTACAACAACACACAAGATAAGTTACTTTAAAGGGGGAGAGTTTTGTGAGACTGGTAGGCTTTATCGTACAACAATAAAACACGGTTATATGGGGTAATAAAACGTTGTTTATTACACCAACAACACACAAGAATAGAATGATTATAATCTTATGAATTTTCTTATAGTCTATACAAGGAATCGATGTTTTTCGATTGTTTAATAGTTGAAAGAAACTGAACTCGTTCTTTGCGAGTTAATTGCAATTTAAATTTGACTTTATGAATTGATTTGAATTTTTAATTAAATTTATTTAATTAATTTGAATCTAAGTGTTCATGAAACAAAATATAGAACTCTGAAATTAATTAGAATAATTAATTAAAATAAATTAGACGTGACAGTCTAGTTCACGTTATTTCATTTCTAGTGATTCTACTTCTGATCTACTGCAGTATGATCTAAGTAATACATTTTAGGTTAGTTGTCTCCAAGTCGCTTATATTAATATCATAGATATTATGTTATATTAATCTATGATATTATGATCTAAGATTAGATAGTCAGTTAAGATTTGTATAGCGCTTTTATACTACCTCTATTTCTTAACTCTAACTTACTACTGTCTTAAAACTGCTATACAGATTATCACAACGAATTTACTTTTTAATTACTAGAGTCTTTGCTTTTTGTTTGGCACCTGAATTATTTGAATTACAATGTTTTACTTGAAAAGTAGAAAATTTGATCTGAAAAATAAATAAATAGATTTTGCTTTCCTGTTACTGAAGAGGATGTCGTCCCGATTCGTCCCTCGTCGATTCGAGTCCTTGGTTAGAGAAAGTAATCTGCTTAGAACTGCTGGATTCGGTCGTGGAGTTCAAAATTCGGCAACACTCTGCTTCCCTGCTGGTTGTGAATATTTTAACGTCTGCTGTTGTCTGCTGGAACTGCGTGCTGTCCCTCGTCGATTCGCACGTTGCACGTTCGTGTGTGTGTGTGTGTGTGTGTGCTTCGTTCGGGCGGTCGCTCTGCTCGTCAGCTGTTGACCAATAATTTAGACGGCCTCTCTGCTGTATTCTTGAAGTCTGGTCTTGAAGTCGGGTGGATCTCTTGCGTGCTTATGACTAACTGGTAGTACACAATAAGCTTAGTTGATGTCCTGAAGAGTATCTCGCCTTTACACAACAATTACGAGCTATACAGATGATCTGTAGTTATTGTGTTCGTAATTGCGTGTGTGTTGACCGCGTAGAGTCTTCTTGTTGATCTTCACCACTTTGGCTACTAGACGATCGAAGGACTACATCTTAACTTCGTGAGTACTGACAGAAGAGTGATTTTTCCACCAGAAAACATCGCACTGGCCGGGGCTGCTTGCAATGATTTCATTGGTCGAACACTCTCCCTACTACCTAAAATTTAGAATTCCCTCGGTCCGTGAGAATGAAGTCTGGTTCCCACAGACGGAGAATAGAATTATTATGTAACATAATTATCCAGCGGAACCAATTTGTCGCTAAGGATATCCTGTACTTATTTAATTTTGCAATAACTTGGTTGCAAATCAAGTTGTGTGAAATCTAAAATATACAATCTGTCACAAATTATTATCTTTATAACATAGTAAAATCTCTTTACTGTAACTGTATTTTAACAGGAGTTATTTAATTATTTTAATTAACTCTTACATTTGTTAATTATATTGCATCAAATCTGCACACGTCATTATTAATATCTCGGCAAACATTTTGGCTATATTAGATTTTGCCTTTATTTATTAGTTTCCGAGATATTAATAATTAACAGTTTGGGTGTGGTCGCTTCCTTGTACAGCGAACTGATTACATAACGACCACGTGTGCGTTGCTTTACACAGCATTATTTTCAATGCGCTACATTCAAATGGAGTTTTAACTGTTAATTTTTATTTAAATCTGCTTTCAGTATGTGGGCAACATATAACCCCAAATAGTTAGTATTTGGTTCCGTTATATATTCCCACACCCGCTTTAAAAAAAAATGAATGTAATAATTACAGTTATTTTTTTTTCTTAATTATTACACACATATTCTGTAATCATTATTCTTATTAACTATACATTGTATTACTTATTCTACAGACACGTACACAAGTGTTAATGTTATGCATTATATACAATTTAACTCTAAATACATGTATTAAAATATCATATTCGCAACTGACTGCATATAATGTTTTTAAAACGCGTAGTAGCCTTTATTTATAAACAATGGCACGCGTAGAAAGGAATTTTGCTGACAGATTAAACCGTTATCGCCGGGCGCGCGGCTAATTGCTTGACCTAGTTTCATATGTGGGTCAGGTAGTCGTTATCGCGTGACGTAACTGTTTCCGGCCGCTTTTCTCGCTCACTATACGCTTATTATTTATCGCGCTAGGAAAACATTATTATTAATACACACGTTATCTATAATTATTATTAATACGACTATAAAACACAAATTATTTATTTTAAATTTAATTATTATAATACAATTATTATTATCTCTAAAGTGCATCCAGTATATCATATGCATTTTTATGGGTGGCTCGACAATATTCCGCTATGTACTCGTCGAATTCGTACGCGTCCCCGGATATGATTTCTACGTCTTCCCACGCTGACGGTGTGGGAACGTCGTCGTCACTTTCCTGTTCCTCCGGACGTGCGTTTGTCGGTCCCCATTGTTGCATTGTGTTAACGGGCAACCACGTTTCCTTACCTTCCGGTTGAAATACTTTGTCAATTGGCGTACAAGTTTCTGTATAAAATTCACTTTTCTTAAACCTAGCATTTTTTTTATTTTTACCTACTTTATTGCGATAGGTTTTGGCATAATTTATGGCGCTTCCCCCCTGGAGGCGCCCGTTTCCAAGTTTTTTGGAAACTTACGATTCTTTCTCCTCTCGTTGGGGTCTTTATTACTAGGAGTATCGCTGTCTTGCTCTATTGTATCTGTTCTAGCTAATTCGACCGTTTGCATAGCTCTAATCGGGGCCCCGTCGTTACCCTTATATTGCCCTTTTGATCTAGCAATATTTTGTTTGCCTTTGTATTCAAAGGTCTTATCTGGGGGTTTTGACGATGTTTGGGGTGGAGTAGAACTAGTACTCGGTCTCTGGTCAGGTTGCTGGTATTGTTCTCGCGTATTCTGCCCTTCAATATTTCGGCGAAAATCGGGATTATAACGCCACCCACCAAAATCAAAAACCGTCTCACTTTGGGACACTAGAATGAGGAGTTCGTCTACTGTGCGAATACCCTGCGTGAATACAGCTACTCTAATGTTATGATTAAAATGGTAGGCAAGCTTGGTGACTATGTCAATCTCCGCAAATGCTGGGGTTAAATGCTTCGCGCGTTCGACCTGCTGGATTATATAATTTTCGGCGGTTATATTCATTTTCTTGTCAAAACGGCCATATTCCAATTCATTGCGCAGAAGTCGTTGGGTATGCGAGTTCCAGTATCGGCTTTCAAATTTTTGTTTGAACTCCGCGTATGTGGACACTCTATCGCGTACAATGTTATACCACTTACGCGCCGAATCACGCATCGCGTTAACCACCCACTGTATTTTGTCTTGATCTTCTAGTCGGGAACCTACTCTAGCCATTTCACTCTCACACGCTAATAAAAATTCAATGGGGTTTTCGTTATTTTCCCCCGTAAAATACACGCGATTTTTCTCATCGACAGGACCTTGTACCAAAATATTTGGAGCAGACCTCCTTCGTACCTCCTGTCGTACCTTCAGAATCTCGTCGCTTAACGTTTGTAAAACACACTCTTTATTAGAGTCAATGTTAGATCGCGTCTCTACAATTGAAGCGTCTAATTTATCTACTCGTCGTTGCGTTTCGGTCACGTCCGCGTGAATTTTTACCTCTAGGGATTCCACCTTTTTGGAAACCTCTAAAGTTTGCTTTTCACAGCGGGTTATGTGGTCCTTGAACCGGCCTTCCATACGTGTTACTTGTTCAATAAACGATTTTTGCATAGTGGTCTCAAAAACCTTAAACCGTTCATTGATTTTAGTATCGACCGTATTTACTCTTTCACCGATCTCTGCGACCTTCTCCGTTAATTGTTTATTACTCTCCCCGATTTCAACGACTTTTGCGGTTAACTCGTTTACGCTTTCGTCTATTTTCGCGGTGGTTTGTTTATTGCTTTGCTTAATCTCTGCGTTTATGTCAGCATTACTTTGATCTAATTTCTCGGTTAGACTAACTCTCTGCGCCTCGATATTAGATTTTAATTCTGCGATATTTATGTCAGCATTGGCTGTTATTTGTTCGAATTTCGCGTTCATATTAGCGGTCAATTCGGCGTTCATTTGCGCGTTAGCTTTTCTCATTTGCGCGCTCATTTTCTCGTTCATTTGCTGTATTTGTTTAAGTATTTTATCCATATCCATTTTAAGTACACAACAATGTCAAATATACACAATTTAAAATACACAGAACAGTTTCAAATACACACAATAACTTTACTGTTGTACACACACCAGTCACAAAACTCTTTGGGAATTGTTTAGTTGGACGCCAGCTGTTTTACTAATTAAAACAGCAAAGTTTGTTTTAAAGTGAAAATTAAATTTAAATTGAATTTAATTTCTGGCCCCACGTACAGGGCGACATATGCCACTCTAGTTATATGTCGTTCTGGACGTGAATTTAATTTGACGTACGATTGTCGGGCCCCACGTAGGCCGACATATGCAACTCTACTTATATGCGTTGTTGTTGGGTTGTGTTGCGTGTGAGTACCCACCTGCTGTCTGATCTTGCAGATTCTTCCGACTAGGGCGTGTGGATTTTGGATTTGAAGTTCGCAAGCTAGTAATCTCAAATTATTACAACAACACACAAGATAAGTTACTTTAAAGGGGGAGAGTTTTGTGAGACTGGTAGGCTTTATCGTACAACAATAAAACACGGTTATATGGGGTAATAAAACGTTGTTTATTACACCAACAACACACAAGAATAGAATGATTATAAACTTATGAATTTTCTTATAGTCTATACAAGGAATCGATGTTTTTCGATTGTTTAATAGTTGAAAGAAACTGAACTCGTTCTTTGCGAGTTAATTGCAATTTAAATTTGACTTTATGAATTGATTTGAATTTTTAATTAAATTTATTTAATTAATTTGAATCTAAGTGTTCATGAAACAAAATATAGAACTCTGAAATTAATTAGAATAATTAATTAAAATAAATTAGACGTGACAGTCTAGTTCACGTTATTTCATTTCTAGTGATTCTACTTCTGATCTACTGCAGTATGATCTAAGATTAGATAGTCAGTTAAGATTTGTATAGCGCTTTTATACTACCTCTATTTCTTAACTCTAACTTACTACTGTCTTAAAACTGCTATACAGATTATCACAACGAATTTACTTTTTAATTACTAGAGTCTTTGCTTTTTGTTTGGCACCTGAATTATTTGAATTACAATGTTTTACTTGAAAAGTAGAAAATTTGATCTGAAAAATAAATAAATAGATTTTGCTTTCCTGTTACTGAAGAGGATGTCGTCCCGATTCGTCCCTCGTCGATTCGAGTCCTTGGTTAGAGAAAGTAATCTGCTTAGAACTGCTGGATTCGGTCGTGGAGTTCAAAATTCGGCAACACTCTGCTTCCCTGCTGGTTGTGAATATTTTAACGTCTGCTGTTGTCTGCTGGAACTGCGTGCTGTCCCTCGTCGATTCGCACGTTGCACGTTCGTGTGTGTGTGTGTGTGTGCTTCGTTCGGGCGGTCGCTCTGCTCGTCAGCTGTTGACCAATAATTTAGACGGCCTCTCTGCTGTATTCTTGAAGTCTGGTCTTGAAGTCGGGTGGATCTCTTGCGTGCTTATGACTAACTGGTAGTACACAATAAGCTTAGTTGATGTCCTGAAGAGTATCTCGCCTTTACACAACAATTACGAGCTATACAGATGATCTGTAGTTATTGTGTTCGTAATTGCGTGTGTGTTGACCGCGTAGAGTCTTCTTGTTGATCTTCACCACTTTGGCTACTAGACGATCGAAGGACTACATCTTAACTTCGTGAGTACTGACAGAAGAGTGATTTTTCCACCAGAAAACATCGCACTGGCCGGGGCTGCTTGCAATGATTTCATTGGTCGAACACTCTCCCTACTACCTAAAATTTAGAATTCCCTCGGTCCGTGAGAATGAAGTCTGGTTCCCACAGACGGAGAATAGAATTATTATGTAACATAATTATCCAGCGGAACCAATTTGTCGCTAAGGATATCCTGTACTTATTTAATTTTGCAATAACTTGGTTGCAAATCAAGTTGTGTGAAATCTAAAATATACAATCTGTCACAAATTATTATCTTTATAACATAGTAAAATCTCTTTACTGTAACTGTATTTTAACAGGAGTTATTTAATTATTTTAATTAACTCTTACATTTGTTAATTATATTGCATCAAATCTGCACACGTCATTATTAATATCTCGGCAAACATTTTGGCTATATTAGATTTTGCCTTTATTTATTAGTTTCCGAGATATTAATAATTAACAGTTTGGGTGTGGTCGCTTCCTTGTACAGCGAACTGATTACATAACGACCACGTGTGCGTTGCTTTACACAGCATTATTTTCAATGCGCTACATTCAAATGGAGTTTTAACTGTTAATTTTTATTTAAATCTGCTTTCAGTATGTGGGCAACATATAACCCCAAATAGTTAGTATTTGGTTCCGTTATATATTCCCACACCCGCTTTAAAAAAAAATGAATGTAATAATTACAGTTATTTTTTTTTCTTAATTATTACACACATATTCTGTAATCATTATTCTTATTAACTATACATTGTATTACTTATTCTACAGACACGTACACAAGTGTTAATGTTATGCATTATATACAATTTAACTCTAAATACATGTATTAAAATATCATATTCGCAACTGACTGCATATAATGTTTTTAAAACGCGTAGTAGCCTTTATTTATAAACAATGGCACGCGTAGAAAGGAATTTTGCTGACAGATTAAACCGTTATCGCCGGGCGCGCGGCTAATTGCTTGACCTAGTTTCATATGTGGGTCAGGTAGTCGTTATCGCGTGACGTAACTGTTTCCGGCCGCTTTTCTCGCTCACTCTATACGCTTATTATTTATCGCGCTAGGAAAACATTATTATTAATACACACGTTATCTATAATTATTATTAATACGACTATAAAACACAAATTATTTATTTTAAATTTAATTATTATAATACAATTATTATTATCTCTAAAGTGCATCCAGTATATCATATGCATTTTTATGGGTGGCTCGACAATATTCCGCTATGTACTCGTCGAATTCGTACGCGTCCCCGGATATGATTTCTACGTCTTCCCACGCTGACGGTGTGGGAACGTCGTCGTCACTTTCCTGTTCCTCCGGACGTGCGTTTGTCGGTCCCCATTGTTGCATTGTGTTAACGGGCAACCACGTTTCCTTACCTTCCGGTTGAAATACTTTGTCAATTGGCGTACAAGTTTCTGTATAAAATTCACTTTTCTTAAACCTAGCATTTTTTTTATTTTTACCTACTTTATTGCGATAGGTTTTGGCATAATTTATGGCGCTTCCCCCCTGGAGGCGCCCGTTTCCAAGTTTTTTGGAAACTTACGATTCTTTCTCCTCTCGTTGGGGTCTTTATTACTAGGAGTATCGCTGTCTTGCTCTATTGTATCTGTTCTAGCTAATTCGACCGTTTGCATAGCTCTAATCGGGGCCCCGTCGTTACCCTTATATTGCCCTTTTGATCTAGCAATATTTTGTTTGCCTTTGTATTCAAAGGTCTTATCTGGGGGTTTTGACGATGTTTGGGGTGGAGTAGAACTAGTACTCGGTCTCTGGTCAGGTTGCTGGTATTGTTCTCGCGTATTCTGCCCTTCAATATTTCGGCGAAAATCGGGATTATAACGCCACCCACCAAAATCAAAAACCGTCTCACTTTGGGACACTAGAATGAGGAGTTCGTCTACTGTGCGAATACCCTGCGTGAATACAGCTACTCTAATGTTATGATTAAAATGGTAGGCAAGCTTGGTGACTATGTCAATCTCCGCAAATGCTGGGGTTAAATGCTTCGCGCGTTCGACCTGCTGGATTATATAATTTTCGGCGGTTATATTCATTTTCTTGTCAAAACGGCCATATTCCAATTCATTGCGCAGAAGTCGTTGGGTATGCGAGTTCCAGTATCGGCTTTCAAATTTTTGTTTGAACTCCGCGTATGTGGACACTCTATCGCGTACAATGTTATACCACTTACGCGCCGAATCACGCATCGCGTTAACCACCCACTGTATTTTGTCTTGATCTTCTAGTCGGGAACCTACTCTAGCCATTTCACTCTCACACGCTAATAAAAATTCAATGGGGTTTTCGTTATTTTCCCCCGTAAAATACACGCGATTTTTCTCATCGACAGGACCTTGTACCAAAATATTTGGAGCAGACCTCCTTCGTACCTCCTGTCGTACCTTCAGAATCTCGTCGCTTAACGTTTGTAAAACACACTCTTTATTAGAGTCAATGTTAGATCGCGTCTCTACAATTGAAGCGTCTAATTTATCTACTCGTCGTTGCGTTTCGGTCACGTCCGCGTGAATTTTTACCTCTAGGGATTCCACCTTTTTGGAAACCTCTAAAGTTTGCTTTTCACAGCGGGTTATGTGGTCCTTGAACCGGCCTTCCATACGTGTTACTTGTTCAATAAACGATTTTTGCATAGTGGTCTCAAAAACCTTAAACCGTTCATTGATTTTAGTATCGACCGTATTTACTCTTTCACCGATCTCTGCGACCTTCTCCGTTAATTGTTTATTACTCTCCCCGATTTCAACGACTTTTGCGGTTAACTCGTTTACGCTTTCGTCTATTTTCGCTGTGGTTTGTTTATTGCTTTGCTTAATCTCGGCGTTTATGTCAGCATTACTTTGATCTAATTTCTCGGTTAGACTAACTCTCTGCGCCTCGATATTAGATTTTAATTCTGCGATATTTATGTCAGCATTGGCTGTTATTTGTTCGAATTTCGCGTTCATATTAGCGGTCAATTCGGCGTTCATTTGCGCGTTAGCTTTTCTCATTTGCGCGCTCATTTTCTCGTTCATTTGCTGTATTTGTTTAAGTATTTTATCCATATCCATTTTAAATACACAACAATGTCAAATATACACAATTTAAAATACACAGAACAGTTTCAAATACACACAATAACTTTACTGTTGTACACACACCAGTCACAAAACTCTTTGGGAATTGTTTAGTTGGACGCCAGCTGTTTTACTAATTAAAACAGCAAAGTTTGTTTTAAAGTGAAAATTAAATTTAAATTGAATTTAATTTCTGGCCCCACGTACAGGGCGACATATGCCACTCTAGTTATATGTCGTTCTGGACGTGAATTTAATTTGACGTACGATTGTCGGGCCCCACGTTGGCCGACATATGCAACTCTACTTATATGCGTTGTTGTTGGGTTGTGTTGCGTGTGAGTACCCACCTGCTGTCTGATCTTGCAGATTCTTCCGACTAGGGCGTGTGGATTTTGGATTTGAAGTTCGCAAGCTAGTAATCTCAAATTATTACAACAACACACAAGATAAGTTACTTTAAAGGGGGAGAGTTTTGTGAGACTGGTAGGCTTTATCGTACAACAATAAAACACGGTTATATGGGGTAATAAAACGTTGTTTATTACACCAACAACACACAAGAATAGAATGATTATAAACTTATGAATTTTCTTATAGTCTATACAAGGAATCGATGTTTTTCGATTGTTTAATAGTTGAAAGAAACTGAACTCGTTCTTTGCGAGTTAATTGCAATTTAAATTTGACTTTATGAATTGATTTGAATTTTTAATTAAATTTATTTAATTAATTTGAATCTAAGTGTTCATGAAACAAAATATAGAACTCTGAAATTAATTAGAATAATTAATTAAAATAAATTAGACGTGACAGTCTAGTTCACGTTATTTCATTTCTAGTGATTCTACTTCTGATCTACTGCAGTATGATCTAAGTAATACATTTTAGGTTAGTTGTCTCCAAGTCGCTTATATTAATATCATAGATATTATGTTATATTAATCTATGATATTATGATCTAAGATTAGATAGTCAGTTAAGATTTGTATAGCGCTTTTATACTACCTCTATTTCTTAACTCTAACTTACTACTGTCTTAAAACTGCTATACAGATTATCACAACGAATTTACTTTTTAATTACTAGAGTCTTTGCTTTTTGTTTGGCACCTGAATTATTTGAATTACAATGTTTTACTTGAAAAGTAGAAAATTTGATCTGAAAAATAAATAAATAGATTTTGCTTTCCTGTTACTGAAGAGGATGTCGTCCCGATTCGTCCCTCGTCGATTCGAGTCCTTGGTTAGAGAAAGTAATCTGCTTAGAACTGCTGGATTCGGTCGTGGAGTTCAAAATTCGGCAACACTCTGCTTCCCTGCTGGTTGTGAATATTTTAACGTCTGCTGTTGTCTGCTGGAACTGCGTGCTGTCCCTCGTCGATTCGCACGTTGCACGTTCGTGTGTGTGTGTGTGTGTGCTTCGTTCGGGCGGTCGCTCTGCTCGTCAGCTGTTGACCAATAATTTAGACGGCCTCTCTGCTGTATTCTTGAAGTCTGGTCTTGAAGTCGGGTGGATCTCTTGCGTACTTATGACTAACTGGTAGTACACAATAAGCTTAGTTGATGTCCTGAAGAGTATCTCGCCTTTACACAACAATTACGAGCTATACAGATGATCTGTAGTTATTGTGTTCGTAATTGCGTGTGTGTTGACCGCGTAGAGTCTTCTTGTTGATCTTCACCACTTTGGCTACTAGACGATCGAAGGACTACATCTTAACTTCGTGAGTACTGACAGAAGAGTGATTTTTCCACCAGAAAACATCGCACTGGCCGGGGCTGCTTGCAATGATTTCATTGGTCGAACACTCTCCCTACTACCTAAAATTTAGAATTCCCTCGGTCCGTGAGAATGAAGTCTGGTTTCCACAGACGGAGAATAGAATTATTATGTAACATAATTATCCAGCGGAACCAATTTGTCGCTAAGGATATCCTGTACTTATTTAATTTTGCAATAACTTGGTTGCAAATCAAGTTGTGTGAAATCTAAAATATACAATCTGTCACAAATTATTATCTTTATAACATAGTAAAATCTCTTTACTGTAACTCTATTTTAACAGGAGTTATTTAATTATTTTAATTAACTCTTACATTTGTTAATTATATTGCATCAAATCTGCACACGTCATTATTAATATCTCGGCAAACATTTTGGCTATATTAGATTTTGCCTTTATTTATTAGTTTCCGAGATATTAATAATTAACAGTTTGGGTGTGGTCGCTTCCTTGTACAGCGAACTGATTACATAACGACCACGTGTGCGTTGCTTTACACAGCATTATTTTCAATGCGCTACATTCAAATGGAGTTTTAACTGTTAATTTTTATTTAAATCTGCTTTCAGTATGTGGGCAACATATAACCCCAAATAGTTAGTATTTGGTTCCGTTATATATTCCCACACCCGCTTTAAAAAAAAATGAATGTAATAATTACAGTTATTTTTTTTTTCTTAATCATTACACACATATTCTGTAATCATTATTCTTATTAACTATACATTGTATTACTTATTCTACAGACACGTACACAAGTGTTAATGTTATGCATTATATACAATTTAACTCTAAATACATGTATTAAAATATCATATTCGCAACTGACTGCATATAATGTTTTTAAAACGCGTAGTAGCCTTTATTTATAAACAATGGCACGCGTAGAAAGGAATTTTGCTGACAGATTAAACCGTTATCGCCGGGCGCGCGGCTAATTGCTTGACCTAGTTTCATATGTGGGTCAGGTAGTCGTTATCGCGTGACGTAACTGTTTCCGGCCGCTTTTCTCGCTCACTCTATACGCTTATTATTTATCGCGCTAGGAAAACATTATTATTAATACACACGTTATCTATAATTATTATTAATACGACTATAAAACACAAATTATTTATTTTAAATTTAATTATTATAATACAATTATTATTATCTCTAAAGTGCATCCAGTATATCATATGCATTTTTATGGGTGGCTCGACAATATTCCGCTATGTACTCGTCGAATTCGTACGCGTCCCCGGATATGATTTCTACGTCTTCCCACGCTGACGGTGTGGGAACGTCGTCGTCACTTTCCTGTTCCTCCGGACGTGCGTTTGTCGGTCCCCATTGTTGCATTGTGTTAACGGGCAACCACGTTTCCTTACCTTCCGGTTGAAATACTTTGTCAACTGGCGTACAAGTTTCTGTATAAAATTCACTTTTCTTAAACCTAGCATTTTTTTTATTTTTACCTACTTTATTGCGATAGGTTTTGGGATAATTTATGGCGCTTCCCCCCTGGAGGCGCCCGTTTCCAAGTTTTTTGGAAACTTACGATTCTTTCTCCTCTCGTTGGGGTCTTTATTACTAGGAGTATCGCTGTCTTGCTCTATTGTATCTGTTCTAGCTAATTCGACCGTTTGCATAGCTCTAATCGGGGCCCCGTCGTTACCCTTATATTGCCCTTTTGATCTAGCAATATTTTGTTTGCCTTTGTATTCAAAGGTCTTATCTGGGGGTTTTGACGATGTTTGGGGTGGAGTAGAACTAGTACTCGGTCTCTGGTCAGGTTGCTGGTATTGTTCTCGCGTATTCTGCCCTTCAATATTTCGGCGAAAATCGGGATTATAACGCCACCCACCAAAATCAAAAACCGTCTCACTTTGGGACACTAGAATGAGGAGTTCGTCTACTGTGCGAATACCCTGCGTGAATACAGCTACTCTAATGTTATGATTAAAATGGTAGGCAAGCTTGGTGACTATGTCAATCTCCGCAAATGCTGGGGTTAAATGCTTCGCGCGTTCGACCTGCTGGATTATATAATTTTCGGCGGTTATATTCATTTTCTTGTCAAAACGGCCATATTCCAATTCATTGCGCAGAAGTCGTTGGGTATGCGAGTTCCAGTATCGGCTTTCAAATTTTTGTTTGAACTCCGCGTATGTGGACACTCTATCGCGTACAATGTTATACCACTTACGCGCCGAATCACGCATCGCGTTAACCACCCACTGTATTTTGTCTTGATCTTCTAGTCGGGAACCTACTCTAGCCATTTCACTCTCACACGCTAATAAAAATTCAATGGGGTTTTCGTTATTTTCCCCCGTAAAATACACGCGATTTTTCTCATCGACAGGACCTTGTACCAAAATATTTGGAGCAGACCTCCTTCGTACCTCCTGTCGTACCTTCAGAATCTCGTCGCTTAACGTTTGTAAAACACACTCTTTATTAGAGTCAATGTTAGATCGCGTCTCTACAATTGAAGCGTCTAATTTATCTACTCGTCGTTGCGTTTCGGTCACGTCCGCGTGAATTTTTACCTCTAGGGATTCCACCTTTTTGGAAACCTCTAAAGTTTGCTTTTCACAGCGGGTTATGTGGTCCTTGAACCGGCCTTCCATACGTGTTACTTGTTCAATAAACGATTTTTGCATAGTGGTCTCAAAAACCTTAAACCGTTCATTGATTTTAGTATCGACCGTATTTACTCTTTCACCGATCTCTGCGACCTTCTCCGTTAATTGTTTATTACTCTCCCCGATTTCAACGACTTTTGCGGTTAACTCGTTTACGCTTTCGTCTATTTTCGCGGTGGTTTGTTTATTGCTTTGCTTAATCTCGGCGTTTATGTCAGCATTACTTTGATCTAATTTCTCGGTTAGACTAACTCTCTGCGCCTCGATATTAGATTTTAATTCTGCGATATTTATGTCAGCATTGGCTGTTATTTGTTCGAATTTCGCGTTCATATTAGCGGTCAATTCGGCGTTCATTTGCGCGTTAGCTTGTCTCATTTGCGCGCTCATTTTCTCGTTCATTTGCTGTATTTGTTTAAGTATTTTATCCATATCCATTTTAAATACACAACAATGTCAAATATACACAATTTAAAATACACAGAACAGTTTCAAATACACACAATAACTTTACTGTTGTACACACACCAGTCACAAAACTCTTTGGGAATTGTTTAGTTGGACGCCAGCTGTTTTACTAATTAAAACAGCAAAGTTTGTTTTAAAGTGAAAATTAAATTTAAATTGAATTTAATTTCTGGCCCCACGTACAGGGCGACATATGCCACTCTAGTTATATGTCGTTCTGGACGTGAATTTAATTTGACGTACGATTGTCGGGCCCCACGTTGGCCGACATATGCAACTCTACTTATATGCGTTGTTGTTGGGTTGTGTTGCGTGTGAGTACCCACCTGCTGTCTGATCTTGCAGATTCTTCCGACTAGGGCGTGTGGATTTTGGATTTGAAGTTCGCAAGCTAGTAATCTCAAATTATTACAACAACACACAAGATAAGTTACTTTAAAGGGGGAGAGTTTTGTGAGACTGGTAGGCTTTATCGTACAACAATAAAACACGGTTATATGGGGTAATAAAACGTTGTTTATTACACCAACAACACACAAGAATAGAATGATTATAAACTTATGAATTTTCTTATAGTCTATACAAGGAATCGATGTTTTTCGATTGTTTAATAGTTGAAAGAAACTGAACTCGTTCTTTGCGAGTTAATTGCAATTTAAATTTGACTTTATGAATTGATTTGAATTTTTAATTAAATTTATTTAATTAATTTGAATCTAAGTGTTCATGAAACAAAATATAGAACTCTGAAATTAATTAGAATAATTAATTAAAATAAATTAGACGTGACAGTCTAGTTCACGTTATTTCATTTCTAGTGATTCTACTTCTGATCTACTGCAGTATGATCTAAGATTAGATAGTCAGTTAAGATTTGTATAGCGCTTTCATACTACCTCTATTTCTTAACTCTAACTTACTACTGTCTTAAAACTGCTATACAGATTATCACAACGAATTTACTTTTTAATTACTAGAGTCTTTGCTTTTTGTTTGGCACCTGAATTATTTGAATTACAATGTTTTACTTGAAAAGTAGAAAATTTGATCTGAAAAATAAATAAATAGATTTTGCTTTCCTGTTACTGAAGAGGATGTCGTCCCGATTCGTCCCTCGTCGATTCGAGTCCTTGGTTAGAGAAAGTAATCTGCTTAGAACTGCTGGATTCGGTCGTGGAGTTCAAAATTCGGCAACACTCTGCTTCCCTGCTGGTTGTGAATATTTTAACGTCTGCTGTTGTCTGCTGGAACTGCGTGCTGTCCCTCGTCGATTCGCACTTTGCACGTTCGTGTGTGTGTGTGTGTGCTTCGTTCGGGCGGTCGCTCTGCTCGTCAGCTGTTGACCAATAATTTAGACGGCCTCTCTGCTGTATTCTTGAAGTCTGGTCTTGAAGTCGGGTGGATCTCTTGCGTGCTTATGACTAACTGGTAGTACACAATAAGCTTAGTTGATGTCCTGAAGAGTATCTCGCCTTTACACAACAATTACGAGCTATACAGATGATCTGTAGTTATTGTGTTCGTAATTGCGTGTGTGTTGACCGCGTAGAGTCTTCTTGTTGATCTTCACCACTTTGGCTACTAGACGATCGAAGGACTACGTCTTAACTTCGTGAGTACTGACAGAAGAGTGATTTTTCCACCAGAAAACATCGCACTGGCCGGGGCTGCTTGCAATGATTTCATTGGTCGAACACTCTCCCTACTACCTAAAATTTAGAATTCCCTCGGTCCGTGAGAATGAAGTCTGGTTCCCACAGACGGAGAATAGAATTATTATGTAACATAATTATCCAGCGGAACCAATTTGTCGCTAAGGATATCCTGTACTTATTTAATTTTGCAATAACTTGGTTGCAAATCAAGTTGTGTGAAATCTAAAATATACAATCTGTCACAAATTATTATCTTTATAACATAGTAAAATCTCTTTACTGTAACTCTATTTTAACAGGAGTTATTTAATTATTTTAATTAACTCTTACATTTGTTAATTATATTGCATCAAATCTGCACACGTCATTATTAATATCTCGGCAAACATTTTGGCTATATTAGATTTCGCCTTTATTTATTAGTTTCCGAGATATTAATAATTAACAGTTTGGGTGTGGTCGCTTCCTTGTACAGCGAACTGATTACATAACGACCACGTGTGCGTTGCTTTACACAGCATTATTTTCAATGCGCTACATTCAAATGGAGTTTTAACTGTTAATTTTTATTTAAATCTGCTTTCAGTATGCGGGCAACATATAACCCCAAATAGTTAGTATTTGGTTCCGTTATATATTCCCACACCCGCTTTAAAAAAAAATGAATGTAATAATTACAGTTATTTTTTTTTTCTCTTAATCATTACACACATATTCTGTAATCATTATTCTTATTAACTATACATTGTATTACTTATTCTACAGACACGTACACAAGTGTTAATGTTATTGCATTATATACAATTTAACTCTAAATACATGTATTAAAATATCATATTCGCAACTGACTGCATATAATATTTTTAAAACGCGTAGTAGCCTTTATTTATAAACAATGGCACGCGTAGAAAGGAATTTTGCTGACAGATTAAACCGTTATCGCCGGGCGCGCGGCTAATTGCTTGACCTAGTTTCATATGTGGGTCAGGTAGTCGTTATCGCGTGACGTAACTGTTTCCGGCCGCTTTTCTCGCTCACTCTATACGCTTATTATTTATCGCGCTAGGAAAACATTATTATTAATACACACGTTATCTATAATTATTATTAATACGACTATAAAACACAAATTATTTATTTTAAATTTAATTATTATAATACAATTATTATTATCTCTAAAGTGCATCCAGTATATCATATGCATTTTTATGGGTGGCTCGACAATATTCCGCTATGTACTCGTCGAATTCGTACGCGTCCCCGGATATGATTTCTACGTCTTCCCACGCTGACGGTGTGGGAACGTCGTCGTCACTTTCCTGTTCCTCCGGACGTGCGTTTGTCGGTCCCCATTGTTGCATTGTGTTAACGGGCAACCACGTTTCCTTACCTTCCGGTTGAAATACTTTGTCAACTGGCGTACAAGTTTCTGTATAAAATTCACTTTTCTTAAACCTAGCATTTTTTTTATTTTTACCTACTTTATTGCGATAGGTTTTGGGATAATTTATGGCGCTTCCCCCCTGGAGGCGCCCGTTTCCAAGTTTTTTGGAAACTTACGATTCTTTCTCCTCTCGTTGGGGTCTTTATTACTAGGAGTATCGCTGTCTTGCTCTATTGTATCTGTTCTAGCTAATTCGACCGTTTGCATAGCTCTAATCGGGGCCCCGTCGTTACCCTTATATTGCCCTTTTGATCTAGCAATATTTTGTTTGCCTTTGTATTCAAAGGTCTTATCTGGGGGTTTTGACGATGTTTGGGGTGGAGTAGAACTAGTACTCGGTCTCTGGTCAGGTTGCTGGTATTGTTCTCGCGTATTCTGCCCTTCAATATTTCGGCGAAAATCGGGATTATAACGCCACCCACCAAAATCAAAAACCGTCTCACTTTGGGACACTAGAATGAGGAGTTCGTCTACTGTGCGAATACCCTGCGTGAATACAGCTACTCTAATGTTATGATTAAAATGGTAGGCAAGCTTGGTGACTATGTCAATCTCCGCAAATGCTGTGGTTAAATGCTTCGCGCGTTCGACCTGCTGGATTATATAATTTTCGGCGGTTATATTCATTTTCTTGTCAAAACGGCCATATTCCAATTCATTGCGCAGAAGTCGTTGGGTATGCGAGTTCCAGTATCGGCTTTCAAATTTTTGTTTGAACTCCGCGTATGTGGACACTCTATCGCGTACAATGTTATACCACTTACGCGCCGAATCACGCATCGCGTTAACCACCCACTGTATTTTGTCTTGATCTTCTAGTCGGGAACCTACTCTAGCCATTTCACTCTCACACGCTAATAAAAATTCAATGGGGTTTTCGTTATTTTCCCCCGTAAAATACACGCGATTTTTCTCATCGACAGGACCTTGTACCAAAATATTTGGAGCAGACCTCCTTCGTACCTCCTGTCGTACCTTCAGAATCTCGTCGCTTAACGTTTGTAAAACACACTCTTTATTAGAGTCAATGTTAGATCGCGTCTCTACAATTGAAGCGTCTAATTTATCTACTCGTCGTTGCGTTTCGGTCACGTCCGCGTGAATTTTTACCTCTAGGGATTCCACCTTTTTGGAAACCTCTAAAGTTTGCTTTTCACAGCGGGTTATGTGGTCCTTGAACCGGCCTTCCATACGTGTTACTTGTTCAATAAACGATTTTTGCATAGTGGTCTCAAAAACCTTAAACCGTTCATTGATTTTAGTATCGACCGTATTTACTCTTTCACCGATCTCTGCGACCTTCTCCGTTAATTGTTTATTACTCTCCCCGATTTCAACGACTTTTGCGGTTAACTCGTTTACGCTTTCGTCTATTTTCGCGGTGGTTTGTTTATTGCTTTGCTTAATCTCTGCGTTTATGTCAGCATTACTTTGATCTAATTTCTCGGTTAGACTAACTCTCTGCGCCTCGATATTAGATTTTAATTCTGCGATATTTATGTCAGCATTGGCTGTTATTTGTTCGAATTTCGCGTTCATATTAGCGGTCAATTCGGCGTTCATTTGCGCGTTAGCTTGTCTCATTTGCGCGCTCATTTTCTCGTTCATTTGCTGTATTTGTTTAAGTATTTTATCCATATCCATTTTAAATACACAACAATGTCAAATATACACAATTTAAAATACACAGAACAGTTTCAAATACACACAATAACTTTACTGTTGTACACACACCAGTCACAAAACTCTTTGGGAATTGTTTAGTTGGACGCCAGCTGTTTTACTAATTAAAACAGCAAAGTTTGTTTTAAAGTGAAAATTAAATTTAAATTGAATTTAATTTCTGGCCCCACGTACAGGGCGACATATGCCACTCTAGTTATATGTCGTTCTGGACGTGAATTTAATTTGACGTACGATTGTCGGGCCCCACGTTGGCCGACATATGCAACTCTACTTATATGCGTTGTTGTTGGGTTGTGTTGCGTGTGAGTACCCACCTGCTGTCTGATCTTGCAGATTCTTCCGACTAGGGCGTGTGGATTTTGGATTTGAAGTTCGCAAGCTAGTAATCTCAAATTATTACAACAACACACAAGATAAGTTACTTTAAAGGGGGAGAGTTTTGTGAGACTGGTAGGCTTTATCGTACAACAATAAAACACGGTTATATGGGGTAATAAAACGTTTATTACACCAACAACACACAAGAATAGAATGATTATAAACTTATGAATTTTCTTATAGTCTATACAATGAATCGATGTTTTTCGATTGTTTAATAGTTGAAAGAAACTGAACTCGTTCTTTGCGAGTTAATTGCAATTTAAATTTGACTTTATGAATTGATTTGAATTTTTAATTAAATTTATTTAATTAATTTGAATCTAAGTGTTCATGAAACAAAATATAGAACTCTGAAATTAATTAGAATAATTAATTAAAATAAATTAGACGTGACAGTCTAGTTCACGTTATTTCATTTCTAGTGATTCTACTTCTGATCTACTGCAGTATGATCTAAGATTAGATAGTCAGTTAAGATTTGTATAGCGCTTTTATACTACCTCTATTTCTTAACTCTAACTTACTACTGTCTTAAAACTGCTATACAGATTATCACAACGAATTTACTTTTTAATTACTAGAGTCTTTGCTTTTTGTTTGGCACCTGAATTATTTGAATTACAATGTTTTACTTGAAAAGTAGAAAATTTGATCTGAAAAATAAATAAATAGGTTTTGCTTTCCTGTTACTGAAGAGGATGTCGTCCCGATTCGTCCCTCGTCGATTCGAGTCCTTGGTTAGAGAAAGTAATCTGCTTAGAACTGCTGGATTCGGTCGTGGAGTTCAAAATTCGGCAACACTCTGCTTCCCTGCTGGTTGTGAATATTTTAACGTCTGCTGTTGTCTGCTGGAACTGCGTGCTGTCCCTCGTCGATTCGCACGTTGCACGTTCGTGTGTGTGTGTGTGTGTGTGCTTCGTTCGGGCGGTCGCTCTGCTCGTCAGCTGTTGACCAATAATTTAGACGGCCTCTCTGCTGTATTCTTGAAGTCTGGTCTTGAAGTCGGGTGGATCTCTTGCGTGCTTATGACTAACTGGTAGTACACAATAAGCTTAGTTGATGTCCTGAAGAGTATCTCGCCTTTACACAACAATTACGAGCTATACAGATGATCTGTAGTTATTGTGTTCGTAATTGCGTGTGTGTTGACCGCGTAGAGTCTTCTTGTTGATCTTCACCACTTTGGCTACTAGACGATCGAAGGACTACATCTTAACTTCGTGAGTACTGACAGAAGAGTGATTTTTCCACCAGAAAACATCGCACTGGCCGGGGCTGCTTGCAATGATTTCATTGGTCGAACACTCTCCCTACTACCTAAAATTTAGAATTCCCTCGGTCCGTGAGAATGAAGTCTGGTTCCCACAGACGGAGAATAGAATTATTATGTAACATAATTATCCAGCGGAACCAATTTGTCTCTAAGGATATCCTGTACTTATTTAATTTTGCAATAACTTGGTTGCAAATCAAGTTGTGTGAAATCTAAAATATACAATCTGTCACAAATTATTATCTTTATAACATAGTAAAATCTCTTTACTGTAACTCTATTTTAACAGGAGTTATTTAATTATTTTAATTAACTCTTACATTTGTTAATTATATTGCATCAAATCTGCACACGTCATTATTAATATCTCGGCAAACATTTTGGCTATATTAGATTTCGCCTTTATTTATTAGTTTCCGAGATATTAATAATTAACAGTTTGGGTGTGGTCGCTTCCTTGTACAGCGAACTGATTACATAACGACCACGTGTGCGTTGCTTTACACAGCATTATTTTCAATGCGCTACATTCAAATGGAGTTTTAACTGTTAATTTTTATTTAAATCTGCTTTCAGTATGCGGGCAACATATAACCCCAAATAGTTAGTATTTGGTTCCGTTATATATTCCCACACCCGCTTTAAAAAAAAATGAATGTAATAATTACAGTTATTTTTTTTTTCTCTTAATCATTACACACATATTCTGTAATCATTATTCTTATTAACTATACATTGTATTACTTATTCTACAGACACGTACACAAGTGTTAATGTTATTGCATTATATACAATTTAACTCTAAATACATGTATTAAAATATCATATTCGCAACTGACTGCATATAATATTTTTAAAACGCGTAGTAGCCTTTATTTATAAACAATGGCACGCGTAGAAAGGAATTTTGCTGACAGATTAAACCGTTATCGCCGGGCGCGCGGCTAATTGCTTGACCTAGTTTCATATGTGGGTCAGGTAGTCGTTATCGCGTGACGTAACTGTTTCCGGCCGCTTTTCTCGCTCACTCTATACGCTTATTATTTATCGCGCTAGGAAAACATTATTATTAATACACACGTTATCTATAATTATTATTAATACGACTATAAAACACAAATTATTTATTTTAAATTTAATTATTATAATACAATTATTATTATCTCTAAAGTGCATCCAGTATATCATATGCATTTTTATGGGTGGCTCGACAATATTCCGCTATGTACTCGTCGAATTCGTACGCGTCCCCGGATATGATTTCTACGTCTTCCCACGCTGACGGTGTGGGAACGTCGTCGTCACTTTCCTGTTCCTCCGGACGTGCGTTTGTCGGTCCCCATTGTTGCATTGTGTTAACGGGCAACCACGTTTCCTTACCTTCCGGTTGAAATACTTTGTCAACTGGCGTACAAGTTTCTGTATAAAATTCACTTTTCTTAAACCTAGCATTTTTTTAATTTTTACCTACTTTATTGCGATAGGTTTTGGCATAATTTATGGCGCTTCCCCCCTGGAGGCGCCCGTTTCCAAGTTTTTTGGAAACTTACGATTCTTTCTCCTCTCGTTGGGGTCTTTATTACTAGGAGTATCGCTGTCTTGCTCTATTGTATCTGTTCTAGCTAATTCGACCGTTTGCATAGCTCTAATCGGGGCCCCGTCGTTACCCTTATATTGCCCTTTTGATCTAGCAATATTTTGTTTGCCTTTGTATTCAAAGGTCTTATCTGGGGGTTTTGACGATGTTTGGGGTGGAGTAGAACTAGTACTCGGTCTCTGGTCAGGTTGCTGGTATTGTTCTCGCGTATTCTGCCCTTCAATATTTCGGCGAAAATCGGGATTATAACGCCACCCACCAAAATCAAAAACCGTCTCACTTTGGGACACTAGAATGAGGAGTTCGTCTACTGTGCGAATACCCTGCGTGAATACAGCTACTCTAATGTTATGATTAAAATGGTAGGCAAGCTTGGTGACTATGTCAATCTCCGCAAATGCTGGGGTTAAATGCTTCGCGCGTTCGACCTGCTGGATTATATAATTTTCGGCGGTTATATTCATTTTCTTGTCAAAACGGCCATATTCCAATTCATTGCGCAGAAGTCGTTGGGTATGCGAGTTCCAGTATCGGCTTTCAAATTTTTGTTTGAACTCCGCGTATGTGGACACTCTATCGCGTACAATGTTATACCACTTACGCGCCGAATCACGCATCGCGTTAACCACCCACTGTATTTTGTCTTGATCTTCTAGTCGGGAACCTACTCTAGCCATTTCACTCTCACACGCTAATAAAAATTCAATGGGGTTTTCGTTATTTTCCCCCGTAAAATACACGCGATTTTTCTCATCGACAGGACCTTGTACCAAAATATTTGGAGCAGACCTCCTTCGTACCTCCTGTCGTACCTTCAGAATCTCGTCGCTTAACGTTTGTAAAACACACTCTTTATTAGAGTCAATGTTAGATCGCGTCTCTACAATTGAAGCGTCTAATTTATCTACTCGTCGTTGCGTTTCGGTCACGTCCGCGTGAATTTTTACCTCTAGGGATTCCACCTTTTTGGAAACCTCTAAAGTTTGCTTTTCACAGCGGGTTATGTGGTCCTTGAACCGGCCTTCCATACGTGTTACTTGTTCAATAAACGATTTTTGCATAGTGGTCTCAAAAACCTTAAACCGTTCATTGATTTTAGTATCGACCGTATTTACTCTTTCACCGATCTCTGCGACCTTCTCCGTTAATTGTTTATTACTCTCCCCGATTTCAACGACTTTTGCGGTTAACTCGTTTACGCTTTCGTCTATTTTCGCGGTGGTTTGTTTATTGCTTTGCTTAATCTCTGCGTTTATGTCAGCATTACTTTGATCTAATTTCTCGGTTAGACTAACTCTCTGCGCCTCGATATTAGATTTTAATTCTGCGATATTTATGTCAGCATTGGCTGTTATTTGTTCGAATTTCGCGTTCATATTAGCGGTCAATTCGGCGTTCATTTGCGCGTTAGCTTGTCTCATTTGCGCGCTCATTTTCTCGTTCATTTGCTGTATTTGTTTAAGTATTTTATCCATATCCATTTTAAATACACAACAATGTCAAATATACACAATTTAAAATACACAGAACAGTTTCAAATACACACAATAACTTTACTGTTGTACACACACCAGTCACAAAACTCTTTGGGAATTGTTTAGTTGGACGCCAGCTGTTTTACTAATTAAAACAGCAAAGTTTGTTTTAAAGTGAAAATTAAATTTAAATTGAATTTAATTTCTGGCCCCACGTACAGGGCGACATATGCCACTCTAGTTATATGTCGTTCTGGACGTGAATTTAATTTGACGTACGATTGTCGGGCCCCACGTTGGCCGACATATGCAACTCTACTTATATGCGTTGTTGTTGGGTTGTGTTGCGTGTGAGTACCCACCTGCTGTCTGATCTTGCAGATTCTTCCGACTAGGGCGTGTGGATTTTGGATTTGAAGTTCGCAAGCTAGTAATCTCAAATTATTACAACAACACACAAGATAAGTTACTTTAAAGGGGGAGAGTTTTGTGAGACTGGTAGGCTTTATCGTACAACAATAAAACACGGTTATATGGGGTAATAAAACGTTGTTTATTACACCAACAACACACAAGAATAGAATGATTATAAACTTATGAATTTTCTTATAGTCTATACAATGAATCGATGTTTTTCGATTGTTTAATAGTTGAAAGAAACTGAACTCGTTCTTTGCGAGTTAATTGCAATTTAAATTTGACTTTATGAATTGATTTGAATTTTTAATTAAATTTATTTAATTAATTTGAATCTAAGTGTTCATGAAACAAAATATAGAACTCTGAAATTAATTAGAATAATTAATTAAAATAAATTAGACGTGACAGTCTAGTTCACGTTATTTCATTTCTAGTGATTCTACTTCTGATCTACTGCAGTATGATCTAAGATTAGATAGTCAGTTAAGATTTGTATAGCGCTTTTATACTACCTCTATTTCTTAACTCTAACTTACTACTGTCTTAAAACTGCTATACAGATTATCACAACGAATTTACTTTTTAATTACTAGAGTCTTTGCTTTTTGTTTGGCACCTGAATTATTTGAATTACAATGTTTTACTTGAAAAGTAGAAAATTTGATCTGAAAAATAAATAAATAGATTTTGCTTTCCTGTTACTGAAGAGGATGTCGTCCCGATTCGTCCCTCGTCGATTCGAGTCCTTGGTTAGAGAAAGTAATCTGCTTAGAACTGCTGGATTCGGTCGTGGAGTTCAAAATTCGGCAACACTCTGCTTCCCTGCTGGTTGTGAATATTTTAACGTCTGCTGTTGTCTGCTGGAACTGCGTGCTGTCCCTCGTCGATTCGCACGTTGCACGTTCGTGTGTGTGTGTGTGTGTGTGCTTCGTTCGGGCGGTCGCTCTGCTCGTCAGCTGTTGACCAATAATTTAGACGGCCTCTCTGCTGTATTCTTGAAGTCTGGTCTTGAAGTCGGGTGGATCTCTTGCGTGCTTATGACTAACTGGTAGTACACAATAAGCTTAGTTGATGTCCTGAAGAGTATCTCGCCTTTACACAACAATTACGAGCTATACAGATGATCTGTAGTTATTGTGTTCGTAATTGCGTGTGTGTTGACCGCGTAGAGTCTTCTTGTTGATCTTCACCACTTTGGCTACTAGACGATCGAAGGACTACATCTTAACTTCGTGAGTACTGACAGAAGAGTGATTTTTCCACCAGAAAACATCGCACTGGCCGGGGCTGCTTGCAATGATTTCATTGGTCGAACACTCTCCCTACTACCTAAAATTTAGAATTCCCTCGGTCCGTGAGAATGAAGTCTGGTTCCCACAGACGGAGAATAGAATTATTATGTAACATAATTATCCAGCGGAACCAATTTGTCGCTAAGGATATCCTGTACTTATTTAATTTTGCAATAACTTGGTTGCAAATCAAGTTGTGGGAAATCTAAAATATACAATCTGTCACAAATTATTATCTTTATAACATAGTAAAATCTCTTTACTGTAACTCTATTTTAACAGGAGTTATTTAATTATTTTAATTAACTCTTACATTTGTTAATTATATTGCATCAAATCTGCACACGTCATTATTAATATCTCGGCAAACATTTTGGCTATATTAGATTTTGCCTTTATTTATTAGTTTCCGAGATATTAATAATTAACAGTTTGGGTGTGGTCGCTTCCTTGTACAGCGAACTGATTACATAACGACCACGTGTGCGTTGCTTTACACAGCATTATTTTCAATGCGCTACATTCAAATGGAGTTTTAACTGTTAATTTTTATTTAAATCTGCTTTCAGTATGTGGGCAACATATAACCCCAAATAGTTAGTATTTGGTTCCGTTATATATTCCCACACCCGCTTTAAAAAAAAATGAATGTAATAATTACAGTTATTTTTTTTTTCTTAATTATTACACACATATTCTGTAATCATTATTCTTATTAACTATACATTGTATTACTTATTCTACAGACACGTACACAAGTGTTAATGTTATGCATTATATACAATTTAACTCTAAATACATGTATTAAAATATCATATTCGCAACTGACTGCATATAATATTTTTAAAACGCGTAGTAGCCTTTATTTATAAACAATGGCACGCGTAGAAAGGAATTTTGCTGACAGATTAAACCGTTATCGCCGGGCGCGCGGCTAATTGCTTGACCTAGTTTCATATGTGGGTCAGGTAGTCGTTATCGCGTGACGTAACTGTTTCCGGCCGCTTTTCTCGCTCACTCTATACGCTTATTATTTATCGCGCTAGGAAAACATTATTATTAATACACACGTTATCTATAATTATTATTAATACGACTATAAAACACAAATTATTTATTTTAAATTTAATTATTATAATACAATTATTATTATCTCTAAAGTGCATCCAGTATATCATATGCATTTTTATGGGTGGCTCGACAATATTCCGCTATGTACTCGTCGAATTCGTACGCGTCCCCGGATATGATTTCTACGTCTTCCCACGCTGACGGTGTGGGAACGTCGTCGTCACTTTCCTGTTCCTCCGGACGTGCGTTTGTCGGTCCCCATTGTTGCATTGTGTTAACGGGCAACCACGTTTCCTTACCTTCCGGTTGAAATACTTTGTCAATTGGCGTACAAGTTTCTGTATAAAATTCACTTTTCTTAAACCTAGCATTTTTTTTATTTTTACCTACTTTATTGCGATAGGTTTTGGCATAATTTATGGCGCTTCCCCCCTGGAGGCGCCCGTTTCCAAGTTTTTTGGAAACTTACGATTCTTTCTCCTCTCGTTGGGGTCTTTATTACTAGGAGTATCGCTGTCTTGCTCTATTGTATCTGTTCTAGCTAATTCGACCGTTTGCATAGCTCTAATCGGGGCCCCGTCGTTACCCTTATATTGCCCTTTTGATCTAGCAATATTTTGTTTGCCTTTGTATTCAAAGGTCTTATCTGGGGGTTTTGACGATGTTTGGGGTGGAGTAGAACTAGTACTCGGTCTCTGGTCAGGTTGCTGGTATTGTTCTCGCGTATTCTGCCCTTCAATATTTCGGCGAAAATCGGGATTATAACGCCACCCACCAAAATCAAAAACCGTCTCACTTTGGGACACTAGAATGAGGAGTTCGTCTACTGTGCGAATACCCTGCGTGAATACAGCTACTCTAATGTTATGATTAAAATGGTAGGCAAGCTTGGTGACTATGTCAATCTCCGCAAATGCTGGGGTTAAATGCTTCGCGCGTTCGACCTGCTGGATTATATAATTTTCGGCGGTTATATTCATTTTCTTGTCAAAACGGCCATATTCCAATTCATTGCGCAGAAGTCGTTGGGTATGCGAGTTCCAGTATCGGCTTTCAAATTTTTGTTTGAACTCCGCGTATGTGGACACTCTATCGCGTACAATGTTATACCACTTACGCGCCGAATCACGCATCGCGTTAACCACCCACTGTATTTTGTCTTGATCTTCTAGTCGGGAACCTACTCTAGCCATTTCACTCTCACACGCTAATAAAAATTCAATGGGGTTTTCGTTATTTTCCCCCGTAAAATACACGCGATTTTTCTCGTCGACAGGACCTTGTACCAAAATATTTGGAGCAGACCTCCTTCGTACCTCCTGTCGTACCTTCAGAATCTCGTCGCTTAACGTTTGTAAAACACACTCTTTATTAGAGTCAATGTTAGATCGCGTCTCTACAATTGAAGCGTCTAATTTATCTACTCGTCGTTGCGTTTCGGTCACGTCCGCGTGAATTTTTACCTCTAGGGATTCCACCTTTTTGGAAACCTCTAAAGTTTGCTTTTCACAGCGGGTTATGTGGTCCTTGAACCGGCCTTCCATACGTGTTACTTGTTCAATAAACGATTTTTGCATAGTGGTCTCAAAAACCTTAAACCGTTCATTGATTTTAGTATCGACCGTATTTACTCTTTCACCGATCTCTGCGACCTTCTCCGTTAATTGTTTATTACTCTCCCCGATTTCAACGACTTTTGCGGTTAACTCGTTTACGCTTTCGTCTATTTTCGCGGTGGTTTGTTTATTGCTTTGCTTAATCTCTGCGTTTATGTCAGCATTACTTTGATCTAATTTCTCGGTTAGACTAACTCTCTGCGCCTCGATATTAGATTTTAATTCTGCGATATTTATGTCAGCATTGGCTGTTATTTGTTCGAATTTCGCGTTCATATTAGCGGTCAATTCGGCGTTCATTTGCGCGTTAGCTTGTCTCATTTGCGCGCTCATTTTCTCGTTCATTTGCTGTATTTGTTTAAGTATTTTATCCATATCCATTTTAAATACACAACAATGTCAAATATACACAATTTAAAATACACAGAACAGTTTCAAATACACACAATAACTTTACTGTTGTACACACACCAGTCACAAAACTCTTTGGGAATTGTTTAGTTGGACGCCAGCTGTTTTACTAATTAAAACAGCAAAGTTTGTTTTAAAGTGAAAATTAAATTTAAATTGAATTTAATTTCTGGCCCCACGTACAGGGCGACATATGCCACTCTAGTTATATGTCGTTCTGGACGTGAATTTAATTTGACGTACGATTGTCGGGCCCCACGTTGGCCGACATATGCAACTCTACTTATATGCGTTGTTGTTGGGTTGTGTTGCGTGTGAGTACCCACCTGCTGTCTGATCTTGCAGATTCTTCCGACTAGGGCGTGTGGATTTTGGGTTTGAAGTTCGCAAGCTAGTAATCTCAAATTATTACAACAACACACAAGATAAGTTACTTTAAAGGGGGAGAGTTTTGTGAGACTGGTAGGCTTTATCGTACAACAATAAAACACGGTTATATGGGGTAATAAAACGTTGTTTATTACACCAACAACACGCAAGAATAGAATGATTATAAACTTATGAATTTTCTTATAGTCTATACAATGAATCGATGTTTTTCGATTGTTTAATAGTTGAAAGAAACTGAACTCGTTCTTTGCGAGTTAATTGCAATTTAAATTTGACTTTATGAATTGATTTGAATTTTAATTAAATTTATTTAATTAATTTGAATCTAAGTGTTCATGAAACAAAATATAGAACTCTGAAATTAATTAGAATAATTAATTAAAATAAATTAGACGTGACAGTCTAGTTCACGTTATTTCATTTCTAGTGATTCTACTTCTGATCTACTGCAGTATGATCTAAGATTAGATAGTCAGTTAAGATTTGTATAGCGCTTTTATACTACCTCTATTTCTTAACTCTAACTTACTACTGTCTTAAAACTGCTATACAGATTATCACAACGAATTTACTTTTTAATTACTAGAGTCTTTGCTTTTTGTTTGGCACCTGAATTATTTGAATTACAATGTTTTACTTGAAAAGTAGAAAATTTGATCTGAAAAATAAATAAATAGATTTTGCTTTCCTGTTACTGAAGAGGATGTCGTCCCGATTCGTCCCTCGTCGATTCGAGTCCTTGGTTAGAGAAAGTAATCTGCTTAGAACTGCTGGATTCGGTCGTGGAGTTCAAAATTCGGCAACACTCTGCTTCCCTGCTGGTTGTGAATATTTTAACGTCTGCTGTTGTCTGCTGGAACTGCGTGCTGTCCCTCGTCGATTCGCACGTTGCACGTTCGTGTGTGTGTGTGTGTGCTTCGTTCGGGCGGTCGCTCTGCTCGTCAGCTGTTGACCAATAATTTAGACGGCCTCTCTGCTGTATTCTTGAAGTCTGGTCTTGAAGTCGGGTGGATCTCTTGCGTGCTTATGACTAACTGGTAGTACACAATAAGCTTAGTTGATGTCCTGAAGAGTATCTCGCCTTTACACAACAATTACGAGCTATACAGATGATCTGTAGTTATTGTGTTCGTAATTGCGTGTGTGTTGACCGCGTAGAGTCTTCTTGTTGATCTTCACCACTTTGGCTACTAGACGATCGAAGGACTACGTCTTAACTTCGTGAGTACTGACAGAAGAGTGATTTTTCCACCAGAAAACATCGCACTGGCCGGGGCTGCTTGCAATGATTTCATTGGTCGAACACTCTCCCTACTACCTAAAATTTAGAATTCCCTCGGTCCGTGAGAATGAAGTCTGGTTCCCACAGACGGAGAATAGAATTATTATGTAACATAATTATCCAGCGGAACCAATTTGTCGCTAAGGATATCCTGTACTTATTTAATTTTGCAATAACTTGGTTGCAAATCAAGTTGTGTGAAATCTAAAATATACAATCTGTCACAAATTATTATCTTTATAACATAGTAAAATCTCTTTACTGTAACTCTATTTTAACAGGAGTTATTTAATTATTTTAATTAACTCTTACATTTGTTAATTATATTGCATCAAATCTGCACACGTCATTATTAATATCTCGGCAAACATTTTGGCTATATTAGATTTCGCCTTTATTTATTAGTTTCCGAGATATTAATAATTAACAGTTTGGGTGTGGTCGCTTCCTTGTACAGCGAACTGATTACATAACGACCACGTGTGCGTTGCTTTACACAGCATTATTTTCAATGCGCTACATTCAAATGGAGTTTTAACTGTTAATTTTTATTTAAATCTGCTTTCAGTATGCGGGCAACATATAACCCCAAATAGTTAGTATTTGGTTCCGTTATATATTCCCACACCCGCTTTAAAAAAAAATGAATGTAATAATTACAGTTATTTTTTTTTTCTCTTAATCATTACACACATATTCTGTAATCATTATTCTTATTAACTATACATTGTATTACTTATTCTACAGACACGTACACAAGTGTTAATGTTATTGCATTATATACAATTTAACTCTAAATACATGTATTAAAATATCATATTCGCAACTGACTGCATATAATATTTTTAAAACGCGTAGTAGCCTTTATTTATAAACAATGGCACGCGTAGAAAGGAATTTTGCTGACAGATTAAACCGTTATCGCCGGGCGCGCGGCTAATTGCTTGACCTAGTTTCATATGTGGGTCAGGTAGTCGTTATCGCGTGACGTAACTGTTTCCGGCCGCTTTTCTCGCTCACTCTATACGCTTATTATTTATCGCGCTAGGAAAACATTATTATTAATACACACGTTATCTATAATTATTATTAATACGACTATAAAACACAAATTATTTATTTTAAATTTAATTATTATAATACAATTATTATTATCTCTAAAGTGCATCCAGTATATCATATGCATTTTTATGGGTGGCTCGACAATATTCCGCTATGTACTCGTCGAATTCGTACGCGTCCCCGGATATGATTTCTACGTCTTCCCACGCTGACGGTGTGGGAACGTCGTCGTCACTTTCCTGTTCCTCCGGACGTGCGTTTGTCGGTCCCCATTGTTGCATTGTGTTAACGGGCAACCACGTTTCCTTACCTTCCGGTTGAAATACTTTGTCAACTGGCGTACAAGTTTCTGTATAAAATTCACTTTTCTTAAACCTAGCATTTTTTTTATTTTTACCTACTTTATTGCGATAGGTTTTGGCATAATTTATGGCGCTTCCCCCCTGGAGGCGCCCGTTTCCAAGTTTTTTGGAAACTTACGATTCTTTCTCCTCTCGTTGGGGTCTTTATTACTAGGAGTATCGCTGTCTTGCTCTATTGTATCTGTTCTAGCTAATTCGACCGTTTGCATAGCTCTAATCGGGGCCCCGTCGTTACCCTTATATTGCCCTTTTGATCTAGCAATATTTTGTTTGCCTTTGTATTCAAAGGTCTTATCTGGGGGTTTTGACGATGTTTGGGGTGGAGTAGAACTAGTACTCGGTCTCTGGTCAGGTTGCTGGTATTGTTCTCGCGTATTCTGCCCTTCAATATTTCGGCGAAAATCGGGATTATAACGCCACCCACCAAAATCAAAAACCGTCTCACTTTGGGACACTAGAATGAGGAGTTCGTCTACTGTGCGAATACCCTGCGTGAATACAGCTACTCTAATGTTATGATTAAAATGGTAGGCAAGCTTGGTGACTATGTCAATCTCCGCAAATGCTGGGGTTAAATGCTTCGCGCGTTCGACCTGCTGGATTATATAATTTTCGGCGGTTATATTCATTTTCTTGTCAAAACGGCCATATTCCAATTCATTGCGCAGAAGTCGTTGGGTATGCGAGTTCCAGTATCGGCTTTCAAATTTTTGTTTGAACTCCGCGTATGTGGACACTCTATCGCGTACAATGTTATACCACTTACGCGCCGAATCACGCATCGCGTTAACCACCCACTGTATTTTGTCTTGATCTTCTAGTCGGGAACCTACTCTAGCCATTTCACTCTCACACGCTAATAAAAATTCAATGGGGTTTTCGTTATTTTCCCCCGTAAAATACACGCGATTTTTCTCATCGACAGGACCTTGTACCAAAATATTTGGAGCAGACCTCCTTCGTACCTCCTGTCGTACCTTCAGAATCTCGTCGCTTAACGTTTGTAAAACACACTCTTTATTAGAGTCAATGTTAGATCGCGTCTCTACAATTGAAGCGTCTAATTTATCTACTCGTCGTTGCGTTTCGGTCACGTCCGCGTGAATTTTTACCTCTAGGGATTCCACCTTTTTGGAAACCTCTAAAGTTTGCTTTTCACAGCGGGTTATGTGGTCCTTGAACCGGCCTTCCATACGTGTTACTTGTTCAATAAACGATTTTTGCATAGTGGTCTCAAAAACCTTAAACCGTTCATTGATTTTAGTATCGACCGTATTTACTCTTTCACCGATCTCTGCGACCTTCTCCGTTAATTGTTTATTACTCTCCCCGATTTCAACGACTTTTGCGGTTAACTCGTTTACGCTTTCGTCTATTTTCGCGGTGGTTTGTTTATTGCTTTGCTTAATCTCTGCGTTTATGTCAGCATTACTTTGATCTAATTTCTCGGTTAGACTAACTCTCTGCGCCTCGATATTAGATTTTAATTCTGCGATATTTATGTCAGCATTGGCTGTTATTTGTTCGAATTTCGCGTTCATATTAGCGGTCAATTCGGCGTTCATTTGCGCGTTAGCTTGTCTCATTTGCGCGCTCATTTTCTCGTTCATTTGCTGTATTTGTTTAAGTATTTTATCCATATCCATTTTAAATACACAACAATGTCAAATATACACAATTTAAAATACACAGAACAGTTTCAAATACACACAATAACTTTACTGTTGTACACACACCAGTCACAAAACTCTTTGGGAATTGTTTAGTTGGACGCCAGCTGTTTTACTAATTAAAACAGCAAAGTTTGTTTTAAAGTGAAAATTAAATTTAAATTGAATTTAATTTCTGGCCCCACGTACAGGGCGACATATGCCACTCTAGTTATATGTCGTTCTGGACGTGAATTTAATTTGACGTACGATTGTCGGGCCCCACGTTGGCCGACATATGCAACTCTACTTATATGCGTTGTTGTTGGGTTGTGTTGCGTGTGAGTACCCACCTGCTGTCTGATCTTGCAGATTCTTCCGACTAGGGCGTGTGGATTTTGGATTTGAAGTTCGCAAGCTAGTAATCTCAAATTATTACAACAACACACAAGATAAGTTACTTTAAAGGGGGAGAGTTTTGTGAGACTGGTAGGCTTTATCGTACAACAATAAAACACGGTTATATGGGGTAATAAAACGTTGTTTATTACACCAACAACACACAAGAATAGAATGATTATAAACTTATGAATTTTCCTATAGTCTATACAATGAATCGATGTTTTTCGATTGTTTAATAGTTGAAAGAAACTGAACTCGTTCTTTGCGAGTTAATTGCAATTTAAATTTGACTTTATGAATTGATTTGAATTTTTAATTAAATTTATTTAATTAATTTGAATCTAAGTGTTCATGAAACAAAATATAGAACTCTGAAATTAATTAGAATAATTAATTAAAATAAATTAGACGTGACAGTCTAGTTCACGTTATTTCATTTCTAGTGATTCTACTTCTGATCTACTGCAGTATGATCTAAGATTAGATAGTCAGTTAAGATTTGTATAGCGCTTTTATACTACCTCTATTTCTTAACTCTAACTTACTACTGTCTTAAAACTGCTATACAGATTATCACAACGAATTTACTTTTTAATTACTAGAGTCTTTGCTTTTTGTTTGGCACCTGAATTATTTGAATTACAATGTTTTACTTGAAAAGTAGAAAATTTGATCTGAAAAATAAATAAATAGATTTTGCTTTCCTGTTACTGAAGAGGATGTCGTCCCGATTCATCCCTCGTCGATTCGAGTCCTTGGTTAGAGAAAGTAATCTGCTTAGAACTGCTGGATTCGGTCGTGGAGTTCAAAATTCGGCAACACTCTGCTTCCCTGCTGGTTGTGAATATTTTAACGTCTGCTGTTGTCTGCTGGAACTGCGTGCTGTCCCTCGTCGATTCGCACGTTGCACGTTCGTGTGTGTGTGTGTGTGTGTGTGCTTCGTTCGGGCGGTCGCTCTGCTCGTCAGCTGTTGACCAATAATTTAGACGGCCTCTCTGCTGTATTCTTGAAGTCTGGTCTTGAAGTCGGGTGGATCTCTTGCGTGCTTATGACTAACTGGTAGTACACAATAAGCTTAGTTGATGTCCTGAAGAGTATCTCGCCTTTACACAACAATTACGAGCTATACAGATGATCTGTAGTTATTGTGTTCGTAATTGCGTGTGTGTTGACCGCGTAGAGTCTTCTTGTTGATCTTCACCACTTTGGCTACTAGACGATCGAAGGACTACATCTTAACTTCGTGAGTACTGACAGAAGAGTGATTTTTCCACCAGAAAACATCGCACTGGCCGGGGCTGCTTGCAATGATTTCATTGGTCGAACACTCTCCCTACTACCTAAAATTTAGAATTCCCTCGGTCCGTGAGAATGAAGTCTGGTTCCCACAGACGGAGAATAGAATTATTATGTAACATAATTATCCAGCGGAACCAATTTGTCGCTAAGGATATCCTGTACTTATTTAATTTTGCAATAACTTGGTTGCAAATCAAGTTGTGTGAAATCTAAAATATACAATCTGTCACAAATTATTATCTTTATAACATAGTAAAATCTCTTTACTGTAACTCTATTTTAACAGGAGTTATTTAATTATTTTAATTAACTCTTACATTTGTTAATTATATTGCATCAAATCTGCACACGTCATTATTAATATCTCGGCAAACATTTTGGCTATATTAGATTTTGCCTTTATTTATTAGTTTCCGAGATATTAATAATTAACAGTTTGGGTGTGGTCGCTTCCTTGTACAGCGAACTGATTACATAACGACCACGTGTGCGTTGCTTTACACAGCATTATTTTCAATGCGCTACATTCAAATGGAGTTTTAACTGTTAATTTTTATTTAAATCTGCTTTCAGTATGTGGGCAACATATAACCCCAAATAGTTAGTATTTGGTTCCGTTATATATTCCCACACCCGCTTTAAAAAAAAATGAATGTAATAATTACAGTTATTTTTTTTTTCTTAATTATTACACACATATTCTGTAATCATTATTCTTATTAACTATACATTGTATTACTTATTCTACAGACACGTACACAAGTGTTAATGTTATGCATTATATACAATTTAACTCTAAATACATGTATTAAAATATCATATTCGCAACTGACTGCATATAATGTTTTTAAAACGCGTAGTAGCCTTTATTTATAAACAATGGCACGCGTAGAAAGGAATTTTGCTGACAGATTAAACCGTTATCGCCGGGCGCGCGGCTAATTGCTTGACCTAGTTTCATATGTGGGTCAGGTAGTCGTTATCGCGTGACGTAACTGTTTCCGGCCGCTTTTCTCGCTCACTCTATACGCTTATTATTTATCGCGCTAGGAAAACATTATTATTAATACACACGTTATCTATAATTATTATTAATACGACTATAAAACACAAATTATTTATTTTAAATTTAATTAATATAATACAATTATTATTATCTCTAAAGTGCATCCAGTATATCATATGCATTTTTATGGGTGGCTCGACAATATTCCGCTATGTACTCGTCGAATTCGTACGCGTCCCCGGATATGATTTCTACGTCTTCCCACGCTGACGGTGTGGGAACGTCGTCGTCACTTTCCTGTTCCTCCGGACGTGCGTTTGTCGGTCCCCATTGTTGCATTGTGTTAACGGGCAACCACGTTTCCTTACCTTCCGGTTGAAATACTTTGTCAATTGGCGTACAAGTTTCTGTATAAAATTCACTTTTCTTAAACCTAGCATTTTTTTTATTTTTACCTACTTTATTGCGATAGGTTTTGGCATAATTTATGGCGCTTCCCCCCTGGAGGCGCCCGTTTCCAAGTTTTTTGGAAACTTACGATTCTTTCTCCTCTCGTTGGGGTCTTTATTACTAGGAGTATCGCTGTCTTGCTCTATTGTATCTGTTCTAGCTAATTCGACCGTTTGCATAGCTCTAATCGGGGCCCCGTCGTTACCCTTATATTGCCCTTTTGATCTAGCAATATTTTGTTTGCCTTTGTATTCAAAGGTCTTATCTGGGGGTTTTGACGATGTTTGGGGTGGAGTAGAACTAGTACTCGGTCTCTGGTCAGGTTGCTGGTATTGTTCTCGCGTATTCTGCCCTTCAATATTTCGGCGAAAATCGGGATTATAACGCCACCCACCAAAATCAAAAACCGTCTCACTTTGGGACACTAGAATGAGGAGTTCGTCTACTGTGCGAATACCCTGCGTGAATACAGCTACTCTAATGTTATGATTAAAATGGTAGGCAAGCTTGGTGACTATGTCAATCTCCGCAAATGCTGGGGTTAAATGCTTCGCGCGTTCGACCTGCTGGATTATATAATTTTCGGCGGTTATATTCATTTTCTTGTCAAAACGGCCATATTCCAATTCATTGCGCAGAAGTCGTTGGGTATGCGAGTTCCAGTATCGGCTTTCAAATTTTTGTTTGAACTCCGCGTATGTGGACACTCTATCGCGTACAATGTTATACCACTTACGCGCCGAATCACGCATCGCGTTAACCACCCACTGTATTTTGTCTTGATCTTCTAGTCGGGAACCTACTCTAGCCATTTCACTCTCACACGCTAATAAAAATTCAATGGGGTTTTCGTTATTTTCCCCCGTAAAATACACGCGATTTTTCTCGTCGACAGGACCTTGTACCAAAATATTTGGAGCAGACCTCCTTCGTACCTCCTGTCGTACCTTCAGAATCTCGTCGCTTAACGTTTGTAAAACACACTCTTTATTAGAGTCAATGTTAGATCGCGTCTCTACAATTGAAGCGTCTAATTTATCTACTCGTCGTTGCGTTTCGGTCACGTCCGCGTGAATTTTTACCTCTAGGGATTCCACCTTTTTGGAAACCTCTAAAGTTTGCTTTTCACAGCGGGTTATGTGGTCCTTGAACCGGCCTTCCATACGTGTTACTTGTTCAATAAACGATTTTTGCATAGTGGTCTCAAAAACCTTAAACCGTTCATTGATTTTAGTATCGACCGTATTTACTCTTTCACCGATCTCTGCGACCTTCTCCGTTAATTGTTTATTACTCTCCCCGATTTCAACGACTTTTGCGGTTAACTCGTTTACGCTTTCGTCTATTTTCGCGGTGGTTTGTTTATTGCTTTGCTTAATCTCTGCGTTTATGTCAGCATTACTTTGATCTAATTTCTCGGTTAGACTAACTCTCTGCGCCTCGATATTAGATTTTAATTCTGCGATATTTATGTCAGCATTGGCTGTTATTTGTTCGAATTTCGCGTTCATATTAGCGGTCAATTCGGCGTTCATTTGCGCGTTAGCTTGTCTCATTTGCGCGCTCATTTTCTCGTTCATTTGCTGTATTTGTTTAAGTATTTTATCCATATCCATTTTAAATACACAACAATGTCAAATATACACAATTTAAAATACACAGAACAGTTTCAAATACACACAATAACTTTACTGTTGTACACACACCAGTCACAAAACTCTTTGGGAATTGTTTAGTTGGACGCCAGCTGTTTTACTAATTAAAACAGCAAAGTTTGTTTTGAAGTGAAAATTAAATTTAAATTGAATTTAATTTCTGGCCCCACGTACAGGGCGACATATGCCACTCTAGTTATATGTCGTTCTGGACGTGAATTTAATTTGACGTACGATTGTCGGGCCCCACGTTGGCCGACATATGCAACTCTACTTATATGCGTTGTTGTTGGGTTGTGTTGCGTGTGAGTACCCACCTGCTGTCTGATCTTGCAGATTCTTCCGACTAGGGCGTGTGGATTTTGGGTTTGAAGTTCGCAAGCTAGTAATCTCAAATTATTACAACAACACACAAGATAAGTTACTTTAAAGGGGGAGAGTTTTGTGAGACTGGTAGGCTTTATCGTACAACAATAAAACACGGTTATATGGGGTAATAAAACGTTGTTTATTACACCAACAACACGCAAGAATAGAATGATTATAAACTTATGAATTTTCTTATAGTCTATACAATGAATCGATGTTTTTCGATTGTTTAATAGTTGAAAGAAACTGAACTCGTTCTTTGCGAGTTAATTGCAATTTAAATTTGACTTTATGAATTGATTTGAATTTTTAATTAAATTTATTTAATTAATTTGAATCTAAGTGTTCATGAAACAAAATATAGAACTCTGAAAGTAATTAGAATAATTAATTAAAATAAATTAGACGTGACAGTCTAGTTCACGTTATTTCATTTCTAGTGATTCTACTTCTGATCTACTGCAGTATGATCTAAGATTAGATAGTCAGTTAAGATTTGTATAGCGCTTTTATACTACCTCTATTTCTTAACTCTAACTTACTACTGTCTTAAAACTGCTATACAGATTATCACAACGAATTTACTTTTTAATTACTAGAGTCTTTGCTTTTTGTTTGGCACCTGAATTATTTGAATTACAATGTTTTACTTGAAAAGTAGAAAATTTGATCTGAAAAATAAATAAATAGATTTTGCTTTCCTGTTACTGAAGAGGATGTCGTCCCGATTCGTCCCTCGTCGATTCGAGTCCTTGGTTAGAGAAAGTAATCTGCTTAGAACTGCTGGATTCGGTCGTGGAGTTCAAAATTCGGCAACACTCTGCTTCCCTGCTGGTTGTGAATATTTTAACGTCTGCTGTTGTCTGCTGGAACTGCGTGCTGTCCCTCGTCGATTCGCACGTTGCACGTTCGTGTGTGTGTGTGTGTGTGCTTCGTTCGGGCGGTCGCTCTGCTCGTCAGCTGTTGACCAATAATTTAGACGGCCTCTCTGCTGTATTCTTGAAGTCTGGTCTTGAAGTCGGGTGGATCTCTTGCGTGCTTATGACTAACTGGTAGTACACAATAAGCTTAGTTGATGTCCTGAAGAGTATCTCGCCTTTACACAACAATTACGAGCTATACAGATGATCTGTAGTTATTGTGTTCGTAATTGCGTGTGTGTTGACCGCGTAGAGTCTTCTTGTTGATCTTCACCACTTTGGCTACTAGACGATCGAAGGACTACGTCTTAACTTCGTGAGTACTGACAGAAGAGTGATTTTTCCACCAGAAAACATCGCACTGGCCGGGGCTGCTTGCAATGATTTCATTGGTCGAACACTCTCCCTACTACCTAAAATTTAGAATTCCCTCGGTCCGTGAGAATGAAGTCTGGTTCCCACAGACGGAGAATAGAATTATTATGTAACATAATTATCCAGCGGAACCAATTTGTCGCTAAGGATATCCTGTACTTATTTAATTTTGCAATAACTTGGTTGCAAATCAAGTTGTGTGAAATCTAAAATATACAATCTGTCACAAATTATTATCTTTATAACATAGTAAAATCTCTTTACTGTAACTCTATTTTAACAGGAGTTATTTAATTATTTTAATTAACTCTTACATTTGTTAATTATATTGCATCAAATCTGCACACGTCATTATTAATATCTCGGCAAACATTTTGGCTATATTAGATTTCGCCTTTATTTATTAGTTTCCGAGATATTAATAATTAACAGTTTGGGTGTGGTCGCTTCCTTGTACAGCGAACTGATTACATAACGACCACGTGTGCGTTGCTTTACACAGCATTATTTTCAATGCGCTACATTCAAATGGAGTTTTAACTGTTAATTTTTATTTAAATCTGCTTTCAGTATGCGGGCAACATATAACCCCAAATAGTTAGTATTTGGTTCCGTTATATATTCCCACACCCGCTTTAAAAAAAAATGAATGTAATAATTACAGTTATTTTTTTTTTCTCTTAATCATTACACACATATTCTGTAATCATTATTCTTATTAACTATACATTGTATTATTTATTCTACAGACACGTACACAAGTGTTAATGTTATTGCATTATATACAATTTAACTCTAAATACATGTATTAAAATATCATATTCGCAACTGACTGCATATAATATTTTTAAAACGCGTAGTAGCCTTTATTTATAAACAATGGCACGCGTAGAAAGGAATTTTGCTGACAGATTAAACCGTTATCGCCGGGCGCGCGGCTAATTGCTTGACCTAGTTTCATATGTGGGTCAGGTAGTCGTTATCGCGTGACGTAACTGTTTCCGGCCGCTTTTCTCGCTCACTCTATACGCTTATTATTTATCGCGCTAGGAAAACATTATTATTAATACACACGTTATCTATAATTATTATTAATACGACTATAAAACACAAATTATTTATTTTAAATTTAATTATTATAATACAATTATTATTATCTCTAAAGTGCATCCAGTATATCATATGCATTTTTATGGGTGGCTCGACAATATTCCGCTATGTACTCGTCGAATTCGTACGCGTCCCCGGATATGATTTCTACGTCTTCCCACGCTGACGGTGTGGGAACGTCGTCGTCACTTTCCTGTTCCTCCGGACGTGCGTTTGTCGGTCCCCATTGTTGCATTGTGTTAACGGGCAACCACGTTTCCTTACCTTCCGGTTGAAATACTTTGTCAACTGGCGTACAAGTTTCTGTATAAAATTCACTTTTCTTAAACCTAGCATTTTTTTTATTTTTACCTACTTTATTGCGATAGGTTTTGGCATAATTTATGGCGCTTCCCCCCTGGAGGCGCCCGTTTCCAAGTTTTTTGGAAACTTACGATTCTTTCTCCTCTCGTTGGGGTCTTTATTACTAGGAGTATCGCTGTCTTGCTCTATTGTATCTGTTCTAGCTAATTCGACCGTTTGCATAGCTCTAATCGGGGCCCCGTCGTTACCCTTATATTGCCCTTTTGATCTAGCAATATTTTGTTTGCCTTTGTATTCAAAGGTCTTATCTGGGGGTTTTGACGATGTTTGGGGTGGAGTAGAACTAGTACTCGGTCTCTGGTCAGGTTGCTGGTATTGTTCTCGCGTATTCTGCCCTTCAATATTTCGGCGAAAATCGGGATTATAACGCCACCCACCAAAATCAAAAACCGTCTCACTTTGGGACACTAGAATGAGGAGTTCGTCTACTGTGCGAATACCCTGCGTGAATACAGCTACTCTAATGTTATGATTAAAATGGTAGGCAAGCTTGGTGACTATGTCAATCTCCGCAAATGCTGGGGTTAAATGCTTCGCGCGTTCGACCTGCTGGATTATATAATTTTCGGCGGTTATATTCATTTTCTTGTCAAAACGGCCATATTCCAATTCATTGCGCAGAAGTCGTTGGGTATGCGAGTTCCAGTATCGGCTTTCAAATTTTTGTTTGAACTCCGCGTATGTGGACACTCTATCGCGTACAATGTTATACCACTTACGCGCCGAATCACGCATCGCGTTAACCACCCACTGTATTTTGTCTTGATCTTCTAGTCGGGAACCTACTCTAGCCATTTCACTCTCACACGCTAATAAAAATTCAATGGGGTTTTCGTTATTTTCCCCCGTAAAATACACGCGATTTTTCTCATCGACAGGACCTTGTACCAAAATATTTGGAGCAGACCTCCTTCGTACCTCCTGTCGTACCTTCAGAATCTCGTCGCTTAACGTTTGTAAAACACACTCTTTATTAGAGTCAATGTTAGATCGCGTCTCTACAATTGAAGCGTCTAATTTATCTACTCGTCGTTGCGTTTCGGTCACGTCCGCGTGAATTTTTACCTCTAGGGATTCCACCTTTTTGGAAACCTCTAAAGTTTGCTTTTCACAGCGGGTTATGTGGTCCTTGAACCGGCCTTCCATACGTGTTACTTGTTCAATAAACGATTTTTGCATAGTGGTCTCAAAAACCTTAAACCGTTCATTGATTTTAGTATCGACCGTATTTACTCTTTCACCGATCTCTGCGACCTTCTCCGTTAATTGTTTATTACTCTCCCCGATTTCAACGACTTTTGCGGTTAACTCGTTTACGCTTTCGTCTATTTTCGCGGTGGTTTGTTTATTGCTTTGCTTAATCTCTGCGTTTATGTCAGCATTACTTTGATCTAATTTCTCGGTTAGACTAACTCTCTGCGCCTCGATATTAGATTTTAATTCTGCGATATTTATGTCAGCATTGGCTGTTATTTGTTCGAATTTCGCGTTCATATTAGCGGTCAATTCGGCGTTCATTTGCGCGTTAGCTTGTCTCATTTGCGCGCTCATTTTCTCGTTCATTTGCTGTATTTGTTTAAGTATTTTATCCATATCCATTTTAAATACACAACAATGTCAAATATACACAATTTAAAATACACAGAACAGTTTCAAATACACACAATAACTTTACTGTTGTACACACACCAGTCACAAAACTCTTTGGGAATTGTTTAGTTGGACGCCAGCTGTTTTACTAATTAAAACAGCAAAGTTTGTTTTAAAGTGAAAATTAAATTTAAATTGAATTTAATTTCTGGCCCCACGTACAGGGCGACATATGCCACTCTAGTTATATGTCGTTCTGGACGTGAATTTAATTTGACGTACGATTGTCGGGCCCCACGTTGGCCGACATATGCAACTCTACTTATATGCGTTGTTGTTGGGTTGTGTTGCGTGTGAGTACCCACCTGCTGTCTGATCTTGCAGATTCTTCCGACTAGGGCGTGTGGATTTTGGATTTGAAGTTCGCAAGCTAGTAATCTCAAATTATTACAACAACACACAAGATAAGTTACTTTAAAGGGGGAGAGTTTTGTGAGACTGGTAGGCTTTATCGTACAACAATAAAACACGGTTATATGGGGTAATAAAACGTTTATTACACCAACAACACACAAGAATAGAATGATTATAAACTTATGAATTTTCTTATAGTCTATACAATGAATCGATGTTTTTCGATTGTTTAATAGTTGAAAGAAACTGAACTCGTTCTTTGCGAGTTAATTGCAATTTAAATTTGACTTTATGAATTGATTTGAATTTTTAATTAAATTTATTTAATTAATTTGAATCTAAGTGTTCATGAAACAAAATATAGAACTCTGAAATTAATTAGAATAATTAATTAAAATAAATTAGACGTGACAGTCTAGTTCACGTTATTTCATTTCTAGTGATTCTACTTCTGATCTACTGCAGTATGATCTAAGATTAGATAGTCAGTTAAGATTTGTATAGCGCTTTTATACTACCTCTATTTCTTAACTCTAACTTACTACTGTCTTAAAACTGCTATACAGATTATCACAACGAATTTACTTTTTAATTACTAGAGTCTTTGCTTTTTGTTTGGCACCTGAATTATTTGAATTACAATGTTTTACTTGAAAAGTAGAAAATTTGATCTGAAAAATAAATAAATAGATTTTGCTTTCCTGTTACTGAAGAGGATGTCGTCCCGATTCGTCCCTCGTCGATTCGAGTCCTTGGTTAGAGAAAGTAATCTGCTTAGAACTGCTGGATTCGGTCGTGGAGTTCAAAATTCGGCAACACTCTGCTTCCCTGCTGGTTGTGAATATTTTAACGTCTGCTGTTGTCTGCTGGAACTGCGTGCTGTCCCTCGTCGATTCGCACGTTGCACGTTCGTGTGTGTGTGTGTGTGTGTGCTTCGTTCGGGCGGTCGCTCTGCTCGTCAGCTGTTGACCAATAATTTAGACGGCCTCTCTGCTGTATTCTTGAAGTCTGGTCTTGAAGTCGGGTGGATCTCTTGCGTGCTTATGACTAACTGGTAGTACACAATAAGCTTAGTTGATGTCCTGAAGAGTATCTCGCCTTTACACAACAATTACGAGCTATACAGATGATCTGTAGTTATTGTGTTCGTAATTGCGTGTGTGTTGACCGCGTAGAGTCTTCTTGTTGATCTTCACCACTTTGGCTACTAGACGATCGAAGGACTACATCTTAACTTCGTGAGTACTGACAGAAGAGTGATTTTTCCACCAGAAAACATCGCACTGGCCGGGGCTGCTTGCAATGATTTCATTGTCGAACACTCTCCCTACTACCTAAAATTTAGAATTCCCTCGGTCCGTGAGAATGAAGTCTGGTTCCCACAGACGGAGAATAGAATTATTATGTAACATAATTATCCAGCGGAACCAATTTGTCGCTAAGGATATCCTGTACTTATTTAATTTTGCAATAACTTGGTTGCAAATCAAGTTGTGTGAAATCTAAAATATACAATCTGTCACAAATTATTATCTTTATAACATAGTAAAATCTCTTTACTGTAACTCTATTTTAACAGGAGTTATTTAATTATTTTAATTAACTCTTACATTTGTTAATTATATTGCATCAAATCTGCACACGTCATTATTAATATCTCGGCAAACATTTTGGCTATATTAGATTTTGCCTTTATTTATTAGTTTCCGAGATATTAATAATTAACAGTTTGGGTGTGGTCGCTTCCTTGTACAGCGAACTGATTACATAACGACCACGTGTGCGTTGCTTTACACAGCATTATTTTCAATGCGCTACATTCAAATGGAGTTTTAACTGTTAATTTTTATTTAAATCTGCTTTCAGTATGTGGGCAACATATAACCCCAAATAGTTAGTATTTGGTTCCGTTATATATTCCCACACCCGCTTTAAAAAAAAATGAATGTAATAATTACAGTTATTTTTTTTTTCTTAATTATTACACACATATTCTGTAATCATTATTCTTATTAACTATACATTGTATTACTTATTCTACAGACACGTACACAAGTGTTAATGTTATGCATTATATACAATTTAACTCTAAATACATGTATTAAAATATCATATTCGCAACTGACTGCATATAATGTTTTTAAAACGCGTAGTAGCCTTTATTTATAAACAATGGCACGCGTAGAAAGGAATTTTGCTGACAGATTAAACCGTTATCGCCGGGCGCGCGGCTAATTGCTTGACCTAGTTTCATATGTGGGTCAGGTAGTCGTTATCGCGTGACGTAACTGTTTCCGGCCGCTTTTCTCGCTCACTCTATACGCTTATTATTTATCGCGCTAGGAAAACATTATTATTAATACACACGTTATCTATAATTATTATTAATACGACTATAAAACACAAATTATTTATTTTAAATTTAATTATTATAATACAATTATTATTATCTCTAAAGTGCATCCAGTATATCATATGCATTTTTATGGGTGGCTCGACAATATTCCGCTATGTACTCGTCGAATTCGTACGCGTCCCCGGATATGATTTCTACGTCTTCCCACGCTGACGGTGTGGGAACGTCGTCGTCACTTTCCTGTTCCTCCGGACGTGCGTTTGTCGGTCCCCATTGTTGCATTGTGTTAACGGGCAACCACGTTTCCTTACCTTCCGGTTGAAATACTTTGTCAATTGGCGTACAAGTTTCTGTATAAAATTCACTTTTCTTAAACCTAGCATTTTTTTTATTTTTACCTACTTTATTGCGATAGGTTTTGGCATAATTTATGGCGCTTCCCCCCTGGAGGCGCCCGTTTCCAAGTTTTTTGGAAACTTACGATTCTTTCTCCTCTCGTTGGGGTCTTTATTACTAGGAGTATCGCTGTCTTGCTCTATTGTATCTGTTCTAGCTAATTCGACCGTTTGCATAGCTCTAATCGGGGCCCCGTCGTTACCCTTATATTGCCCTTTTGATCTAGCAATATTTTGTTTGCCTTTGTATTCAAAGGTCTTATCTGGGGGTTTTGACGATGTTTGGGGTGGAGTAGAACTAGTACTCGGTCTCTGGTCAGGTTGCTGGTATTGTTCTCGCGTATTCTGCCCTTCAATATTTCGGCGAAAATCGGGATTATAACGCCACCCACCAAAATCAAAAACCGTCTCACTTTGGGACACTAGAATGAGGAGTTCGTCTACTGTGCGAATACCCTGCGTGAATACAGCTACTCTAATGTTATGATTAAAATGGTAGGCAAGCTTGGTGACTATGTCAATCTCCGCAAATGCTGGGGTTAAATGCTTCGCGCGTTCGACCTGCTGGATTATATAATTTTCGGCGGTTATATTCATTTTCTTGTCAAAACGGCCATATTCCAATTCATTGCGCAGAAGTCGTTGGGTATGCGAGTTCCAGTATCGGCTTTCAAATTTTTGTTTGAACTCCGCGTATGTGGACACTCTATCGCGTACAATGTTATACCACTTACGCGCCGAATCACGCATCGCGTTAACCACCCACTGTATTTTGTCTTGATCTTCTAGTCGGGAACCTACTCTAGCCATTTCACTCTCACACGCTAATAAAAATTCAATGGGGTTTTCGTTATTTTCCCCCGTAAAATACACGCGATTTTTCTCGTCGACAGGACCTTGTACCAAAATATTTGGAGCAGACCTCCTTCGTACCTCCTGTCGTACCTTCAGAATCTCGTCGCTTAACGTTTGTAAAACACACTCTTTATTAGAGTCAATGTTAGATCGCGTCTCTACAATTGAAGCGTCTAATTTATCTACTCGTCGTTGCGTTTCGGTCACGTCCGCGTGAATTTTTACCTCTAGGGATTCCACCTTTTTGGAAACCTCTAAAGTTTGCTTTTCACAGCGGGTTATGTGGTCCTTGAACCGGCCTTCCATACGTGTTACTTGTTCAATAAACGATTTTTGCATAGTGGTCTCAAAAACCTTAAACCGTTCATTGATTTTAGTATCGACCGTATTTACTCTTTCACCGATCTCTGCGACCTTCTCCGTTAATTGTTTATTACTCTCCCCGATTTCAACGACTTTTGCGGTTAACTCGTTTACGCTTTCGTCTATTTTCGCGGTGGTTTGTTTATTGCTTTGCTTAATCTCTGCGTTTATGTCAGCATTACTTTGATCTAATTTCTCGGTTAGACTAACTCTCTGCGCCTCGATATTAGATTTTAATTCTGCGATATTTATGTCAGCATTGGCTGTTATTTGTTCGAATTTCGCGTTCATATTAGCGGTCAATTCGGCGTTCATTTGCGCGTTAGCTTGTCTCATTTCCGCGCTCATTTTCTCGTTCATTTGCTGTATTTGTTTAAGTATTTTATCCATATCCATTTTAAATACACAACAATGTCAAATATACACAATTTAAAATACACAGAACAGTTTCAAATACACACAATAACTTTACTGTTGTACACACACCAGTCACAAAACTCTTTGGGAATTGTTTAGTTGGACGCCAGCTGTTTTACTAATTAAAACAGCAAAGTTTGTTTTGAAGTGAAAATTAAATTTAAATTGAATTTAATTTCTGGCCCCACGTACAGGGCGACATATGCCACTCTAGTTATATGTCGTTCTGGACGTGAATTTAATTTGACGTACGATTGTCGGGCCCCACGTTGGCCGACATATGCAACTCTACTTATATGCGTTGTTGTTGGGTTGTGTTGCGTGTGAGTACCCACCTGCTGTCTGATCTTGCAGATTCTTCCGACTAGGGCGTGTGGATTTTGGGTTTGAAGTTCGCAAGCTAGTAATCTCAAATTATTACAACAACACACAAGATAAGTTACTTTAAAGGGGGAGAGTTTTGTGAGACTGGTAGGCTTTATCGTACAACAATAAAACACGGTTATATGGGGTAATAAAACGTTGTTTATTACACCAACAACACGCAAGAATAGAATGATTATAAACTTATGAATTTTCTTATAGTCTATACAATGAATCGATGTTTTTCGATTGTTTAATAGTTGAAAGAAACTGAACTCGTTCTTTGCGAGTTAATTGCAATTTAAATTTGACTTTATGAATTGATTTGAATTTTAATTAAATTTATTTAATTAATTTGAATCTAAGTGTTCATGAAACAAAATATAGAACTCTGAAATTAATTAGAATAATTAATTAAAATAAATTAGACGTGACAGTCTAGTTCACGTTATTTCATTTCTAGTGATTCTACTTCTGATCTACTGCAGTATGATCTAAGATTAGATAGTCAGTTAAGATTTGTATAGCGCTTTTATACTACCTCTATTTCTTAACTCTAACTTACTACTGTCTTAAAACTGCTATACAGATTATCACAACGAATTTACTTTTTAATTACTAGAGTCTTTGCTTTTTGTTTGGCACCTGAATTATTTGAATTACAATGTTTTACTTGAAAAGTAGAAAATTTGATCTGAAAAATAAATAAATAGATTTTGCTTTCCTGTTACTGAAGAGGATGTCGTCCCGATTCGTCCCTCGTCGATTCGAGTCCTTGGTTAGAGAAAGTAATCTGCTTAGAACTGCTGGATTCGGTCGTGGAGTTCAAAATTCGGCAACACTCTGCTTCCCTGCTGGTTGTGAATATTTTAACGTCTGCTGTTGTCTGCTGGAACTGCGTGCTGTCCCTCGTCGATTCGCACGTTGCACGTTCGTGTGTGTGTGTGTGTGTGCTTCGTTCGGGCGGTCGCTCTGCTCGTCAGCTGTTGACCAATAATTTAGACGGCCTCTCTGCTGTATTCTTGAAGTCTGGTCTTGAAGTCGGGTGGATCTCTTGCGTGCTTATGACTAACTGGTAGTACACAATAAGCTTAGTTGATGTCCTGAAGAGTATCTCGCCTTTACACAACAATTACGAGCTATACAGATGATCTGTAGTTATTGTGTTCGTAATTGCGTGTGTGTTGACCGCGTAGAGTCTTCTTGTTGATCTTCACCACTTTGGCTACTAGACGATCGAAGGACTACGTCTTAACTTCGTGAGTACTGACAGAAGAGTGATTTTTCCACCAGAAAACATCGCACTGGCCGGGGCTGCTTGCAATGATTTCATTGGTCGAACACTCTCCCTACTACCTAAAATTTAGAATTCCCTCGGTCCGTGAGAATGAAGTCTGGTTCCCACAGACGGAGAATAGAATTATTATGTAACATAATTATCCAGCGGAACCAATTTGTCGCTAAGGATATCCTGTACTTATTTAATTTTGCAATAACTTGGTTGCAAATCAAGTTGTGTGAAATCTAAAATATACAATCTGTCACAAATTATTATCTTTATAACATAGTAAAATCTCTTTACTGTAACTCTATTTTAACAGGAGTTATTTAATTATTTTAATTAACTCTTACATTTGTTAATTATATTGCATCAAATCTGCACACGTCATTATTAATATCTCGGCAAACATTTTGGCTATATTAGATTTCGCCTTTATTTATTAGTTTCCGAGATATTAATAATTAACAGTTTGGGTGTGGTCGCTTCCTTGTACAGCGAACTGATTACATAACGACCACGTGTGCGTTGCTTTACACAGCATTATTTTCAATGCGCTACATTCAAATGGAGTTTTAACTGTTAATTTTTATTTAAATCTGCTTTCAGTATGCGGGCAACATATAACCCCAAATAGTTAGTATTTGGTTCCGTTATATATTCCCACACCCGCTTTAAAAAAAAATGAATGTAATAATTACAGTTATTTTTTTTTTCTCTTAATCATTACACACATATTCTGTAATCATTATTCTTATTAACTATACATTGTATTACTTATTCTACAGACACGTACACAAGTGTTAATGTTATTGCATTATATACAATTTAACTCTAAATACATGTATTAAAATATCATATTCGCAACTGACTGCATATAATATTTTTAAAACGCGTAGTAGCCTTTATTTATAAACAATGGCACGCGTAGAAAGGAATTTTGCTGACAGATTAAACCGTTATCGCCGGGCGCGCGGCTAATTGCTTGACCTAGTTTCATATGTGGGTCAGGTAGTCGTTATCGCGTGACGTAACTGTTTCCGGCCGCTTTTCTCGCTCACTCTATACGCTTATTATTTATCGCGCTAGGAAAACATTATTATTAATACACACGTTATCTATAATTATTATTAATACGACTATAAAACACAAATTATTTATTTTAAATTTAATTATTATAATACAATTATTATTATCTCTAAAGTGCATCCAGTATATCATATGCATTTTTATGGGTGGCTCGACAATATTCCGCTATGTACTCGTCGAATTCGTACGCGTCCCCGGATATGATTTCTACGTCTTCCCACGCTGACGGTGTGGGAACGTCGTCGTCACTTTCCTGTTCCTCCGGACGTGCGTTTGTCGGTCCCCATTGTTGCATTGTGTTAACGGGCAACCACGTTTCCTTACCTTCCGGTTGAAATACTTTGTCAACTGGCGTACAAGTTTCTGTATAAAATTCACTTTTCTTAAACCTAGCATTTTTTTTATTTTTACCTACTTTATTGCGATAGGTTTTGGCATAATTTATGGCGCTTCCCCCCTGGAGGCGCCCGTTTCCAAGTTTTTTGGAAACTTACGATTCTTTCTCCTCTCGTTGGGGTCTTTATTACTAGGAGTATCGCTGTCTTGCTCTATTGTATCTGTTCTAGCTAATTCGACCGTTTGCATAGCTCTAATCGGGGCCCCGTCGTTACCCTTATATTGCCCTTTTGATCTAGCAATATTTTGTTTGCCTTTGTATTCAAAGGTCTTATCTGGGGGTTTTGACGATGTTTGGGGTGGAGTAGAACTAGTACTCGGTCTCTGGTCAGGTTGCTGGTATTGTTCTCGCGTATTCTGCCCTTCAATATTTCGGCGAAAATCGGGATTATAACGCCACCCACCAAAATCAAAAACCGTCTCACTTTGGGACACTAGAATGAGGAGTTCGTCTACTGTGCGAATACCCTGCGTGAATACAGCTACTCTAATGTTATGATTAAAATGGTAGGCAAGCTTGGTGACTATGTCAATCTCCGCAAATGCTGGGGTTAAATGCTTCGCGCGTTCGACCTGCTGGATTATATAATTTTCGGCGGTTATATTCATTTTCTTGTCAAAACGGCCATATTCCAATTCATTGCGCAGAAGTCGTTGGGTATGCGAGTTCCAGTATCGGCTTTCAAATTTTTGTTTGAACTCCGCGTATGTGGACACTCTATCGCGTACAATGTTATACCACTTACGCGCCGAATCACGCATCGCGTTAACCACCCACTGTATTTTGTCTTGATCTTCTAGTCGGGAACCTACTCTAGCCATTTCACTCTCACACGCTAATAAAAATTCAATGGGGTTTTCGTTATTTTCCCCCGTAAAATACACGCGATTTTTCTCGTCGACAGGACCTTGTACCAAAATATTTGGAGCAGACCTCCTTCGTACCTCCTGTCGTACCTTCAGAATCTCGTCGCTTAACGTTTGTAAAACACACTCTTTATTAGAGTCAATGTTAGATCGCGTCTCTACAATTGAAGCGTCTAATTTATCTACTCGTCGTTGCGTTTCGGTCACGTCCGCGTGAATTTTTACCTCTAGGGATTCCACCTTTTTGGAAACCTCTAAAGTTTGCTTTTCACAGCGGGTTATGTGGTCCTTGAACCGGCCTTCCATACGTGTTACTTGTTCAATAAACGATTTTTGCATAGTGGTCTCAAAAACCTTAAACCGTTCATTGATTTTAGTATCGACCGTATTTACTCTTTCACCGATCTCTGCGACCTTCTCCGTTAATTGTTTATTACTCTCCCCGATTTCAACGACTTTTGCGGTTAACTCGTTTACGCTTTCGTCTATTTTCGCGGTGGTTTGTTTATTGCTTTGCTTAATCTCTGCGTTTATGTCAGCATTACTTTGATCTAATTTCTCGGTTAGACTAACTCTCTGCGCCTCGATATTAGATTTTAATTCTGCGATATTTATGTCAGCATTGGCTGTTATTTGTTCGAATTTCGCGTTCATATTAGCGGTCAATTCGGCGTTCATTTGCGCGTTAGCTTGTCTCATTTGCGCGCTCATTTTCTCGTTCATTTGCTGTATTTGTTTAAGTATTTTATCCATATCCATTTTAAATACACAACAATGTCAAATATACACAATTTAAAATACACAGAACAGTTTCAAATACACACAATAACTTTACTGTTGTACACACACCAGTCACAAAACTCTTTGGGAATTGTTTAGTTGGACGCCAGCTGTTTTACTAATTAAAACAGCAAAGTTTGTTTTGAAGTGAAAATTAAATTTAAATTGAATTTAATTTCTGGCCCCACGTACAGGGCGACATATGCCACTCTAGTTATATGTCGTTCTGGACGTGAATTTAATTTGACGTACGATTGTCGGGCCCCACGTTGGCCGACATATGCAACTCTACTTATATGCGTTGTTGTTGGGTTGTGTTGCGTGTGAGTACCCACCTGCTGTCTGATCTTGCAGATTCTTCCGACTAGGGCGTGTGGATTTTGGGTTTGAAGTTCGCAAGCTAGTAATCTCAAATTATTACAACAACACACAAGATAAGTTACTTTAAAGGGGGAGAGTTTTGTGAGACTGGTAGGCTTTATCGTACAACAATAAAACACGGTTATATGGGGTAATAAAACGTTGTTTATTACACCAACAACACGCAAGAATAGAATGATTATAAACTTATGAATTTTCTTATAGTCTATACAATGAATCGATGTTTTTCGATTGTTTAATAGTTGAAAGAAACTGAACTCGTTCTTTGCGAGTTAATTGCAATTTAAATTTGACTTTATGAATTGATTTGAATTTTTAATTAAATTTATTTAATTAATTTGAATCTAAGTGTTCATGAAACAAAATATAGAACTCTGAAATTAATTAGAATAATTAATTAAAATAAATTAGACGTGACAGTCTAGTTCACGTTATTTCATTTCTAGTGATTCTACTTCTGATCTACTGCAGTATGATCTAAGATTAGATAGTCAGTTAAGATTTGTATAGCGCTTTTATACTACCTCTATTTCTTAACTCTAACTTACTACTGTCTTAAAACTGCTATACAGATTATCACAACGAATTTACTTTTTAATTACTAGAGTCTTTGCTTTTTGTTTGGCACCTGAATTATTTGAATTACAATGTTTTACTTGAAAAGTAGAAAATTTGATCTGAAAAATAAATAAATAGATTTTGCTTTCCTGTTACTGAAGAGGATGTCGTCCCGATTCGTCCCTCGTCGATTCGAGTCCTTGGTTAGAGAAAGTAATCTGCTTAGAACTGCTGGATTCGGTCGTGGAGTTCAAAATTCGGCAACACTCTGCTTCCCTGCTGGTTGTGAATATTTTAACGTCTGCTGTTGTCTGCTGGAACTGCGTGCTGTCCCTCGTCGATTCGCACGTTGCACGTTCGTGTGTGTGTATGTGTGTGCTTCGTTCGGGCGGTCGCTCTGCTCGTCAGCTGTTGACCAATAATTTAGACGGCCTCTCTGCTGTATTCTTGAAGTCTGGTCTTGAAGTCGGGTGGATCTCTTGCGTGCTTATGACTAACTGGTAGTACACAATAAGCTTAGTTGATGTCCTGAAGAGTATCTCGCCTTTACACAACAATTACAAGCTATACAGATGATCTGTAGTTATTGTGTTCGTAATTGCGTGTGTGTTGACCGCGTAGAGTCTTCTTGTTGATCTTCACCACTTTGGCTACTAGACGATCGAAGGACTACGTCTTAACTTCGTGAGTACTGACAGAAGAGTGATTTTTCCACCAGAAAACATCGCACTGGCCGGGGCTGCTTGCAATGATTTCATTGGTCGAACACTCTCCCTACTACCTAAAATTTAGAATTCCCTCGGTCCGTGAGAATGAAGTCTGGTTCCCACAGACGGAGAATAGAATTATTATGTAACATAATTATCCAGCGGAACCAATTTGTCGCTAAGGATATCCTGTACTTATTTAATTTTGCAATAACTTGGTTGCAAATCAAGTTGTGTGAAATCTAAAATATACAATCTGTCACAAATTATTATCTTTATAACATAGTAAAATCTCTTTACTGTAACTCTATTTTAACAGGAGTTATTTAATTATTTTAATTAACTCTTACATTTGTTAATTATATTGCATCAAATCTGCACACGTCATTATTAATATCTCGGCAAACATTTTGGCTATATTAGATTTCGCCTTTATTTATTAGTTTCCGAGATATTAATAATTAACAGTTTGGGTGTGGTCGCTTCCTTGTACAGCGAACTGATTACATAACGACCACGTGTGCGTTGCTTTACACAGCATTATTTTCAATGCGCTACATTCAAATGGAGTTTTAACTGTTAATTTTTATTTAAATCTGCTTTCAGTATGCGGGCAACATATAACCCCAAATAGTTAGTATTTGGTTCCGTTATATATTCCCACACCCGCTTTAAAAAAAAATGAATGTAATAATTACAGTTATTTTTTTTTTCTTAATCATTACACACATATTCTGTAATCATTATTCTTATTAACTATACATTGTATTACTTATTCTACAGACACGTACACAAGTGTTAATGTTATTGCATTATATACAATTTAACTCTAAATACATGTATTAAAATATCATATTCGCAACTGACTGCATATAATGTTTTTAAAACGCGTAGTAGCTTTTATTTATAAACAATTACACGCGTAGAAAGGAATTTTGCTGACAGATTAAACCGTTATCGCTGGGTGCGCGGCTAATTGCTTGACCTAGTTTCATATGTGGGTCAGGTAGTCGTTATCGCGTGACGTAACTGTTTCCGGCCGCTTTTCTCGCTCACTCTATACGCTTATTATTTATCGCGCTAGGAAAACATTATTATTAATACACACGTTATCTATAATTATTATTAATACGACTATAAAACACAAATTATTTATTTTAAATTTAATTATTATAATACAATTATTATTATCTCTAAAGTGCATCCAGTATATCATATGCATTTTTATGGGTGGCTCGACAATATTCCGCTATGTACTCGTCGAATTCGTACGCGTCCCCGGATATGATTTCTACGTCTTCCCACGCTGACGGTGTGGGAACGTCGTCGTCACTTTCCTGTTCCTCCGGACGTGCGTTTGTCGGTCCCCATTGTTGCATTGTGTTAACGGGCTACCACGTTTCCTTACCTTCCGGTTGAAATACTTTGTCAACTGGCGTACAAGTTTCTGTATAAAATTCACTTTTCTTAAACCTAGCATTTTTTTTTATTTTTACCTACTTTATTGCGATAGGTTTTGGCATAATTTATGGCGCTTCCCCCCTGGAGGCGCCCGTTTCCAAGTTTTTTGGAAACTTACGATTCTTTCTCCTCTCGTTGGGGTCTTTATTACTAGGAGTATCGCTGTCTTGCTCTATTGTATCTGTTCTAGCTAATTCGACCGTTTGCATAGCTCTAATCGGGGCCCCGTCGTTACCCTTATATTGCCCTTTTGATCTAGCAATATTTTGTTTGCCTTTGTATTCAAAGGTCTTATCTGGGGGTTTTGACGATGTTTGGGGTGGAGTAGAACTAGTACTCGGTCTCTGGTCAGGTTGCTGGTATTGTTCTCGCGTATTCTGCCCTTCAATATTTCGGCGAAAATCGGGATTATAACGCCACCCACCAAAATCAAAAACCGTCTCACTTTGGGACACTAGAATGAGGAGTTCGTCTACTGTGCGAATACCCTGCGTGAATACAGCTACTCTAATGTTATGATTAAAATGGTAGGCAAGCTTGGTGACTATGTCAATCTCCGCAAATGCTGGGGTTAAATGCTTCGCGCGTTCGACCTGCTGGATTATATAATTTTCGGCGGTTATATTCATTTTCTTGTCAAAACGGCCATATTCCAATTCATTGCGCAGAAGTCGTTGGGTATGCGAGTTCCAGTATCGGCTTTCAAATTTTTGTTTGAACTCCGCGTATGTGGACACTCTATCGCGTACAATGTTATACCACTTACGCGCCGAATCACGCATCGCGTTAACCACCCACTGTATTTTGTCTTGATCTTCTAGTCGGGAACCTACTCTAGCCATTTCACTCTCACACGCTAATAAAAATTCAATGGGGTTTTCGTTATTTTCCCCCGTAAAATACACGCGATTTTTCTCATCGACAGGACCTTGTACCAAAATATTTGGAGCAGACCTCCTTCGTACCTCCTGTCGTACCTTCAGAATCTCGTCGCTTAACGTTTGTAAAACACACTCTTTATTAGAGTCAATGTTAGATCGCGTCTCTACAATTGAAGCGTCTAATTTATCTACTCGTCGTTGCGTTTCGGTCACGTCCGCGTGAATTTTTACCTCTAGGGATTCCACCTTTTTGGAAACCTCTAAAGTTTGCTTTTCACAGCGGGTTATGTGGTCCTTGAACCGGCCTTCCATACGTGTTACTTGTTCAATAAACGATTTTTGCATAGTGGTCTCAAAAACCTTAAACCGTTCATTGATTTTAGTATCGACCGTATTTACTCTTTCACCGATCTCTGCGACCTTCTCCGTTAATTGTTTATTACTCTCCCCGATTTCAACGACTTTTGCGGTTAACTCGTTACGCTTTCGTCTATTTTCGCGGTGGTTTGTTTATTGCTTTGCTTAATCTCTGCGTTTATGTCAGCATTACTTTGATCTAATTTCTCGGTTAGACTAACTCTCTGCGCCTCGATATTAGATTTTAATTCTGCGATATTTATGTCAGCATTGGCTGTTATTTGTTCGAATTTCGCGTTCATATTAGCGGTCAATTCGGCGTTCATTTGCGCGTTAGCTTGTCTCATTTCCGCGCTCATTTTCTCGTTCATTTGCTGTATTTGTTTAAGTATTTTATCCATATCCATTTTAAATACACAACAATGTCAAATATACACAATTTAAAATACACAGAACAGTTTCAAATACACACAATAACTTTACTGTTGTACACACACCAGTCACAAAACTCTTTGGGAATTGTTTAGTTGGACGCCAGCTGTTTTACTAATTAAAACAGCAAAGTTTGTTTTAAAGTGAAAATTAAATTTAAATTGAATTTAATTTCTGGCCCCACGTACAGGGCGACATATGCCACTCTAGTTATATGTCGTTCTGGACGTGAATTTAATTTGACGTACGATTGTCGGGCCCCACGTTGGCCGACATATGCAACTCTACTTATATGCGTTGTTGTTGGGTTGTGTTGCGTGTGAGTACCCACCTGCTGTCTGATCTTGCAGATTCTTCCGACTAGGGCGTGTGGATTTTGGATTTGAAGTTCGCAAGCTAGTAATCTCAAATTATTACAACAACACACAAGATAAGTTACTTTAAAGGGGGAGAGTTTTGTGAGACTGGTAGGCTTTATCGTACAACAATAAAACACGGTTATATGGGGTAATAAAACGTTGTTTATTACACCAACAACACACAAGAATAGAATGATTATAAACTTATGAATTTTCTTATAGTCTATACAATGAATCGATGTTTTTCGATTGTTTAATAGTTGAAAGAAACTGAACTCGTTCTTTGCGAGTTAATTGAAATTTAAATTTGACTTTATGAATTGATTTGAATTTTTAATTAAATTTATTTAATTAATTTGAATCTAAGTGTTCATGAAACAAAATATAGAACTCTGAAATTAATTAGAATAATTAATTAAAATAAATTAGACGTGACAGTCTAGTTCACGTTATTTCATTTCTAGTGATTCTACTTCTGATCTACTGCAGTATGATCTAAGATTAGATAGTCAGTTAAGATTTGTATAGCGCTTTTATACTACCTCTATTTCTTAACTCTAACTTACTACTGTCTTAAAACTGCTATACAGATTATCACAACGAATTTACTTTTTAATTACTAGAGTCTTTGCTTTTTGTTTGGCACCTGAATTATTTGAATTACAATGTTTTACTTGAAAAGTAGAAAATTTGATCTGAAAAATAAATAAATAGATTTTGCTTTCCTGTTACTGAAGAGGATGTCGTCCCGATTCGTCCCTCGTCGATTCGAGTCCTTGGTTAGAGAAGGTAATCTGCTTAGAACTGCTGGATTCGGTCGTGGAGTTCAAAATTCGGCAACACTCTGCTTCCCTGCTGGTTGTGAATATTTTAACGTCTGCTGTTGTCTGCTGGAACTGCGTGCTGTCCCTCGTCGATTCGCACTTTGCACGTTCGTGTGTGTGTGTGTGTGCTTCGTTCGGGCGGTCGCTCTGCTCGTCAGCTGTTGACCAATAATTTAGACGGCCTCTCTGCTGTATTCTTGAAGTCTGGTCTTGAAGTCGGGTGGATCTCTTGCGTGCTTATGACTAACTGGTAGTACACAATAAGCTTAGTTGATGTCCTGAAGAGTATCTCGCCTTTACACAACAATTACGAGCTATACAGATGATCTGTAGTTATTGTGTTCGTAATTGCGTGTGTGTTGACCGCGTAGAGTCTTCTTGTTGATCTTCACCACTTTGGCTACTAGACGATCGAAGGACTACGTCTTAACTTCGTGAGTACTGACAGAAGAGTGATTTTTCCACCAGAAAACATCGCACTGGCCGGGGCTGCTTGCAATGATTTCATTGGTCGAACACTCTCCCTACTACCTAAAATTTAGAATTCCCTCGGTCCGTGAGAATGAAGTCTGGTTCCCACAGACGGAGAATAGAATTATTATGTAACATAATTATCCAGCGGAACCAATTTGTCGCTAAGGATATCCTGTACTTATTTAATTTTGCAATAACTTGGTTGCAAATCAAGTTGTGTGAAATCTAAAATATACAATCTGTCACAAATTATTATCTTTATAACATAGTAAAATCTCTTTACTGTAACTCTATTTTAACAGGAGTTATTTAATTATTTTAATTAACTCTTACATTTGTTAATTATATTGCATCAAATCTGCACACGTCATTATTAATATCTCGGCAAACATTTTGGCTATATTAGATTTCGCCTTTATTTATTAGTTTCCGAGATATTAATAATTAACAGTTTGGGTGTGGTCGCTTCCTTGTACAGCGAACTGATTACATAACGACCACGTGTGCGTTGCTTTACACAGCATTATTTTCAATGCGCTACATTCAAATGGAGTTTTAACTGTTAATTTTTATTTAAATCTGCTTTCAGTATGCGGGCAACATATAACCCCAAATAGTTAGTATTTGGTTCCGTTATATATTCCCACACCCGCTTTAAAAAAAAATGAATGTAATAATTACAGTTATTTTTTTTTTCTCTTAATCATTACACACATATTCTGTAATCATTATTCTTATTAACTATACATTGTATTACTTATTCTACAGACACGTACACAAGTGTTAATGTTATTGCATTATATACAATTTAACTCTAAATACATGTATTAAAATATCGTATTCGCAACTGACTGCATATAATATTTTTAAAACGCGTAGTAGCCTTTATTTATAAACAATGGCACGCGTAGAAAGGAATTTTGCTGACAGATTAAACCGTTATCGCCGGGCGCGCGGCTAATTGCTTGACCTAGTTTCATATGTGGGTCAGGTAGTCGTTATCGCGTGACGTAACTGTTTCCGGCCGCTTTTCTCGCTCACTCTATACGCTTATTATTTATCGCGCTAGGAAAACATTATTATTAATACACACGTTATCTATAATTATTATTAATACGACTATAAAACACAAATTATTTATTTTAAATTTAATTATTATAATACAATTATTATTATCTCTAAAGTGCATCCAGTATATCATATGCATTTTTATGGGTGGCTCGACAATATTCCGCTATGTACTCGTCGAATTCGTACGCGTCCCCGGATATGATTTCTACGTCTTCCCACGCTGACGGTGTGGGAACGTCGTCGTCACTTTCCTGTTCCTCCGGACGTGCGTTTGTCGGTCCCCATTGTTGCATTGTGTTAACGGGCAACCACGTTTCCTTACCTTCCGGTTGAAATACTTTGTCAACTGGCGTACAAGTTTCTGTATAAAATTCACTTTTCTTAAACCTAGCATTTTTTTTATTTTTACCTACTTTATTGCGATAGGTTTTGGCATAATTTATGGCGCTTCCCCCCTGGAGGCGCCCGTTTCCAAGTTTTTTGGAAACTTACGATTCTTTCTCCTCTCGTTGGGGTCTTTATTACTAGGAGTATCGCTGTCTTGCTCTATTGTATCTGTTCTAGGTAATTCGACCGTTTGCATAGCTCTAATCGGGGCCCCGTCGTTACCCTTATATTGCCCTTTTGATCTAGCAATATTTTGTTTGCCTTTGTATTCAAAGGTCTTATCTGGGGGTTTTGACGATGTTTGGGGTGGAGTAGAACTAGTACTCGGTCTCTGGTCAGGTTGCTGGTATTGTTCTCGCGTATTCTGCCCTTCAATATTTCGGCGAAAATCGGGATTATAACGCCACCCACCAAAATCAAAAACCGTCTCACTTTGGGACACTAGAATGAGGAGTTCGTCTACTGTGCGAATACCCTGCGTGAATACAGCTACTCTAATGTTATGATTAAAATGGTAGGCAAGCTTGGTGACTATGTCAATCTCCGCAAATGCTGGGGTTAAATGCTTCGCGCGTTCGACCTGCTGGATTATATAATTTTCGGCGGTTATATTCATTTTCTTGTCAAAACGGCCATATTCCAATTCATTGCGCAGAAGTCGTTGGGTATGCGAGTTCCAGTATCGGCTTTCAAATTTTTGTTTGAACTCCGCGTATGTGGACACTCTATCGCGTACAATGTTATACCACTTACGCGCCGAATCACGCATCGCGTTAACCACCCACTGTATTTTGTCTTGATCTTCTAGTCGGGAACCTACTCTAGCCATTTCACTCTCACACGCTAATAAAAATTCAATGGGGTTTTCGTTATTTTCCCCCGTAAAATACACGCGATTTTTCTCATCGACAGGACCTTGTACCAAAATATTTGGAGCAGACCTCCTTCGTACCTCCTGTCGTACCTTCAGAATCTCGTCGCTTAACGTTTGTAAAACACACTCTTTATTAGAGTCAATGTTAGATCGCGTCTCTACAATTGAAGCGTCTAATTTATCTACTCGTCGTTGCGTTTCGGTCACGTCCGCGTGAATTTTTACCTCTAGGGATTCCACCTTTTTGGAAACCTCTAAAGTTTGCTTTTCACAGCGGGTTATGTGGTCCTTGAACCGGCCTTCCATACGTGTTACTTGTTCAATAAACGATTTTTGCATAGTGGTCTCAAAAACCTTAAACCGTTCATTGATTTTAGTATCGACCGTATTTACTCTTTCACCGATCTCTGCGACCTTCTCCGTTAATTGTTTATTACTCTCCCCGATTTCAACGACTTTTGCGGTTAACTCGTTTACGCTTTCGTCTATTTTCGCGGTGGTTTGTTTATTGCTTTGCTTAATCTCTGCGTTTATGTCAGCATTACTTTGATCTAATTTCTCGGTTAGACTAACTCTCTGCGCCTCGATATTAGATTTTAATTCTGCGATATTTATGTCAGCATTGGCTGTTATTTGTTCGAATTTCGCGTTCATATTAGCGGTCAATTCGGCGTTCATTTGCGCGTTAGCTTGTCTCATTTGCGCGCTCATTTTCTCGTTCATTTGCTGTATTTGTTTAAGTATTTTATCCATATCCATTTTAAATACACAACAATGTCAAATATACACAATTTAAAATACACAGAACAGTTTCAAATACACACAATAACTTTACTGTTGTACACACACCAGTCACAAAACTCTTTGGGAATTGTTTAGTTGGACGCCAGCTGTTTTACTAATTAAAACAGCAAAGTTTGTTTTAAAGTGAAAATTAAATTTAAATTGAATTTAATTTCTGGCCCCACGTACAGGGCGACATATGCCACTCTAGTTATATGTCGTTCTGGACGTGAATTTAATTTGACGTACGATTGTCGGGCCCCACGTTGGCCGACATATGCAACTCTACTTATATGCGTTGTTGTTGGGTTGTGTTGCGTGTGAGTACCCACCTGCTGTCTGATCTTGCAGATTCTTCCGACTAGGGCGTGTGGATTTTGGGTTTGAAGTTCGCAAGCTAGTAATCTCAAATTATTACAACAACACACAAGATAAGTTACTTTAAAGGGGGAGAGTTTTGTGAGACTGGTAGGCTTTATCGTACAACAATAAAACACGGTTATATGGGGTAATAAAACGTTGTTTATTACACCAACAACACACAAGAATAGAATGATTATAAACTTATGAATTTTCTTATAGTCTATACAATGAATCGATGTTTTTCGATTGTTTAATAGTTGAAAGAAACTGAACTCGTTCTTTGCGAGTTAATTGCAATTTAAATTTGACTTTATGAATTGATTTGAATTTTTAATTAAATTTATTTAATTAATTTGAATCTAAGTGTTCATGAAACAAAATATAGAACTCTGAAATTAATTAGAATAATTAATTAAAATAAATTAGACGTGACAGTCTAGTTCACGTTATTTCATTTCTAGTGATTCTACTTCTGATCTACTGCAGTGTGATCTAAGATTAGATAGTCAGTTAAGATTTGTATAGCGCTTTTATACTACCTCTATTTCTTAACTCTAACTTACTACTGTCTTAAAACTGCTATACAGATTATCACAACGAATTTACTTTTTAATTACTAGAGTCTTTGCTTTTTGTTTGGCACCTGAGTTATTTGAATTACAATGTTTTACTTGAAAAGTAGAAAATTTGATCTGAAAAATAAATAAATAGATTTTGCTTTCCTGTTACTGAAGAGGATGTCGTCCCGATTCGTCCCTCGTCGATTCGAGTCCTTGGTTAGAGAAAGTAATCTGCTTAGAACTGCTGGATTCGGTCGTGGAGTTCAAAATTCGGCAACACTCTGCTTCCCTGCTGGTTGTGAATATTTTAACGTCTGCTGTTGTCTGCTGGAACTGCGTGCTGTCCCTCGTCGATTCGCACGTTGCACGTTCGTGTGTGTGTGTGTGTGCTTCATTCGGGCGGTCGCTCTGCTCGTCAGCTGTTGACCAATAATTTAGACGGCCTCTCTGCTGTATTCTTGAAGTCTGGTCTTGAAGTCGGGTGGATCTCTTGCGTGCTTATGACTAACTGGTAGTACACAATAAGCTTAGTTGATGTCCTGAAGAGTATCTCGCCTTTACACAACAATTACGAGCTATACAGATGATCTGTAGTTATTGTGTTCGTAATTGCGTGTGTGTTGACCGCGTAGAGTCTTCTTGTTGATCTTCACCACTTTGGCTACTAGACGATCGAAGGACTACGTCTTAACTTCGTGAGTACTGACAGAAGAGTGATTTTTCCACCAGAAAACATCGCACTGGCCGGGGCTGCTTGCAATGATTTCATTGGTCGAACACTCTCCCTACTACCTAAAATTTAGAATTCCCTCGGTCCGTGAGAATGAAGTCTGGTTCCCACAGACGGAGAATAGAATTATTATGTAACATAATTATCCAGCGGAACCAATTTGTCGCTAAGGATATCCTGTACTTATTTAATTTTGCAATAACTTGGTTGCAAATCAAGTTGTGTGAAATCTAAAATATACAATCTGTCACAAATTATTATCTTTATAACATAGTAAAATCTCTTTACTGTAACTCTATTTTAACAGGAGTTATTTAATTATTTTAATTAACTCTTACATTTGTTAATTATATTGCATCAAATCTGCACACGTCATTATTAATATCTCGGCAAACATTTTGGCTATATTAGATTTCGCCTTTATTTATTAGTTTCCGAGATATTAATAATTAACAGTTTGGGTGTGGTCGCTTCCTTGTACAGCGAACTGATTACATAACGACCACGTGTGCGTTGCTTTACACAGCATTATTTTCAATGCGCTACATTCAAATGGAGTTTTAACTGTTAATTTTTATTTAAATCTGCTTTCAGTATGCGGGCAACATATAACCCCAAATAGTTAGTATTTGGTTCCGTTATATATTCCCACACCCGCTTTAAAAAAAAATGAATGTAATAATTACAGTTATTTTTTTTTTCTTAATCATTACACACATATTCTGTAATCATTATTCTTATTAACTATACATTGTATTACTTATTCTACAGACACGTACACAAGTGTTAATGTTATTGCATTATATACAATTTAACTCTAAATACATGTATTAAAATATCATATTCGCAACTGACTGCATATAATGTTTTTAAAACGCGTAGTAGCCTTTATTTATAAACAATGGCACGCGTAGAAAGGAATTTTGCTGACAGATTAAACCGTTATCGCCGGGCGCGCGGCTAATTGCTTGACCTAGTTTCATATGTGGGTCAGGTAGTCGTTATCGCGTGACGTAACTGTTTCCGGCCGCTTTTCTCGCTCACTCTATACGCTTATTATTTATCGCGCTAGGAAAACATTATTATTAATACACACGTTATCTATAATTATTATTAATACGACTATAAAACACAAATTATTTATTTTAAATTTAATTATTATAATACAATTATTATTATCTCTAAAGTGCATCCAGTATATCATATGCATTTTTATGGGTGGCTCGACAATATTCCGCTATGTACTCGTCGAATTCGTACGCGTCCCCGGATATGATTTCTACGTCTTCCCACGCTGACGGTGTGGGAACGTCGTCGTCACTTTCCTGTTCCTCCGGACGTGCGTTTGTCGGTCCCCATTGTTGCATTGTGTTAACGGGCAACCACGTTTCCTTACCTTCCGGTTGAAATACTTTGTCAATTGGCGTACAAGTTTCTGTATAAAATTCACTTTTCTTAAACCTAGCATTTTTTTTATTTTTACCTACTTTATTGCGATAGGTTTTGGCATAATTTATGGCGCTTCCCCCCTGGAGGCGCCCGTTTCCAAGTTTTTTGGAAACTTACGATTCTTTCTCCTCTCGTTGGGGTCTTTATTACTAGGAGTATCGCTGTCTTGCTCTATTGTATCTGTTCTAGCTAATTCGACCGTTTGCATAGCTCTAATCGGGGCCCCGTCGTTACCCTTATATTGCCCTTTTGATCTAGCAATATTTTGTTTGCCTTTGTATTCAAAGGTCTTATCTGGGGGTTTTGACGATGTTTGGGGTGGAGTAGAACTAGTACTCGGTCTCTGGTCAGGTTGCTGGTATTGTTCTCGCGTATTCTGCCCTTCAATATTTCGGCGAAAATCGGGATTATAACGCCACCCACCAAAATCAAAAACCGTCTCACTTTGGGACACTAGAATGAGGAGTTCGTCTACTGTGCGAATACCCTGCGTGAATACAGCTACTCTAATGTTATGATTAAAATGGTAGGCAAGCTTGGTGACTATGTCAATCTCCGCAAATGCTGGGGTTAAATGCTTCGCGCGTTCGACCTGCTGGATTATATAATTTTCGGCGGTTATATTCATTTTCTTGTCAAAACGGCCATATTCCAATTCATTGCGCAGAAGTCGTTGGGTATGCGAGTTCCAGTATCGGCTTTCAAATTTTTGTTTGAACTCCGCGTATGTGGACACTCTATCGCGTACAATGTTATACCACTTACGCGCCGAATCACGCATCGCGTTAACCACCCACTGTATTTTGTCTTGATCTTCTAGTCGGGAACCTACTCTAGCCATTTCACTCTCACACGCTAATAAAAATTCAATGGGGTTTTCGTTATTTTCCCCCGTAAAATACACGCGATTTTTCTCATCGACAGGACCTTGTACCAAAATATTTGGAGCAGACCTCCTTCGTACCTCCTGTCGTACCTTCAGAATCTCGTCGCTTAACGTTTGTAAAACACACTCTTTATTAGAGTCAATGTTAGATCGCGTCTCTACAATTGAAGCGTCTAATTTATCTACTCGTCGTTGCGTTTCGGTCACGTCCGCGTGAATTTTTACCTCTAGGGATTCCACCTTTTTGGAAACCTCTAAAGTTTGCTTTTCACAGCGGGTTATGTGGTCCTTGAACCGGCCTTCCATACGTGTTACTTGTTCAATAAACGATTTTTGCATAGTGGTCTCAAAAACCTTAAACCGTTCATTGATTTTAGTATCGACCGTATTTACTCTTTCACCGATCTCTGCGACCTTCTCCGTTAATTGTTTATTACTCTCCCCGATTTCAACGACTTTTGCGGTTAACTCGTTTACGCTTTCGTCTATTTTCGCGGTGGTTTGTTTATTGCTTTGCTTAATCTCTGCGTTTATGTCAGCATTACTTTGATCTAATTTCTCGGTTAGACTAACTCTCTGCGCCTCGATATTAGATTTTAATTCTGCGATATTTATGTCAGCATTGGCTGTTATTTGTTCGAATTTCGCGTTCATATTAGCGGTCAATTCGGCGTTCATTTGCGCGTTAGCTTGTCTCATTTCCGCGCTCATTTTCTCGTTCATTTGCTGTATTTGTTTAAGTATTTTATCCATATCCATTTTAAATACACAACAATGTCAAATATACACAATTTAAAATACACAGAACAGTTTCAAATACACACAATAACTTTACTGTTGTACACACACCAGTCACAAAACTCTTTGGGAATTGTTTAGTTGGACGCCAGCTGTTTTACTAATTAAAACAGCAAAGTTTGTTTTAAAGTGAAAATTAAATTTAAATTGAATTTAATTTCTGGCCCCACGTACAGGGCGACATATGCCACTCTAGTTATATGTCGTTCTGGACGTGAATTTAATTTGACGTACGATTGTCGGGCCCCACGTTGGCCGACATATGCAACTCTACTTATATGCGTTGTTGTTGGGTTGTGTTGCGTGTGAGTACCCACCTGCTGTCTGATCTTGCAGATTCTTCCGACTAGGGCGTGTGGATTTTGGGTTTGAAGTTCGCAAGCTAGTAATCTCAAATTATTACAACAACACACAAGATAAGTTACTTTAAAGGGGGAGAGTTTTGTGAGACTGGTAGGCTTTATCGTACAACAATAAAACACGGTTATATGGGGTAATAAAACGTTGTTTATTACACCAACAACACACAAGAATAGAATGATTATAAACTTATGAATTTTCTTATAGTCTATACAATGAATCGATGTTTTTCGATTGTTTAATAGTTGAAAGAAACTGAACTCGTTCTTTGCGAGTTAATTGCAATTTAAATTTGACTTTATGAATTGATTTGAATTTTTAATTAAATTTATTTAATTAATTTGAATCTAAGTGTTCATGAAACAAAATATAGAACTCTGAAATTAATTAGAATAATTAATTAAAATAAATTAGACGTGACAGTCTAGTTCACGTTATTTCATTTCTAGTGATTCTACTTCTGATCTACTGCAGTGTGATCTAAGATTAGATAGTCAGTTAAGATTTGTATAGCGCTTTTATACTACCTCTATTTCTTAACTCTAACTTACTACTGTCTTAAAACTGCTATACAGATTATCACAACGAATTTACTTTTTAATTACTAGAGTCTTTGCTTTTTGTTTGGCACCTGAGTTATTTGAATTACAATGTTTTACTTGAAAAGTAGAAAATTTGATCTGAAAAATAAATAAATAGATTTTGCTTTCCTGTTACTGAAGAGGATGTCGTCCCGATTCGTCCCTCGTCGATTCGAGTCCTTGGTTAGAGAAAGTAATCTGCTTAGAACTGCTGGATTCGGTCGTGGAGTTCAAAATTCGGCAACACTCTGCTTCCCTGCTGGTTGTGAATATTTTAACGTCTGCTGTTGTCTGCTGGAACTGCGTGCTGTCCCTCGTCGATTCGCACGTTGCACGTTCGTGTGTGTGTGTGTGTGCTTCATTCGGGCGGTCGCTCTGCTCGTCAGCTGTTGACCAATAATTTAGACGGCCTCTCTGCTGTATTCTTGAAGTCTGGTCTTGAAGTCGGGTGGATCTCTTGCGTGCTTATGACTAACTGGTAGTACACAATAAGCTTAGTTGATGTCCTGAAGAGTATCTCGCCTTTACACAACAATTACGAGCTATACAGATGATCTGTAGTTATTGTGTTCGTAATTGCGTGTGTGTTGACCGCGTAGAGTCTTCTTGTTGATCTTCACCACTTTGGCTACTAGACGATCGAAGGACTACGTCTTAACTTCGTGAGTACTGACAGAAGAGTGATTTTTCCACCAGAAAACATCGCACTGGCCGGGGCTGCTTGCAATGATTTCATTGGTCGAACACTCTCCCTACTACCTAAAATTTAGAATTCCCTCGGTCCGTGAGAATGAAGTCTGGTTCCCACAGACGGAGAATAGAATTATTATGTAACATAATTATCCAGCGGAACCAATTTGTCGCTAAGGATATCCTGTACTTATTTAATTTTGCAATAACTTGGTTGCAAATCAAGTTGTGTGAAATCTAAAATATACAATCTGTCACAAATTATTATCTTTATAACATAGTAAAATCTCTTTACTGTAACTCTATTTTAACAGGAGTTATTTAATTATTTTAATTAACTCTTACATTTGTTAATTATATTGCATCAAATCTGCACACGTCATTATTAATATCTCGGCAAACATTTTGGCTATATTAGATTTCGCCTTTATTTATTAGTTTCCGAGATATTAATAATTAACAGTTTGGGTGTGGTCGCTTCCTTGTACAGCGAACTGATTACATAACGACCACGTGTGCGTTGCTTTACACAGCATTATTTTCAATGCGCTACATTCAAATGGAGTTTTAACTGTTAATTTTTATTTAAATCTGCTTTCAGTATGCGGGCAACATATAACCCCAAATAGTTAGTATTTGGTTCCGTTATATATTCCCACACCCGCTTTAAAAAAAAATGAATGTAATAATTACAGTTATTTTTTTTTTCTTAATCATTACACACATATTCTGTAATCATTATTCTTATTAACTATACATTGTATTACTTATTCTACAGACACGTACACAAGTGTTAATGTTATTGCATTATATACAATTTAACTCTAAATACATGTATTAAAATATCATATTCGCAACTGACTGCATATAATGTTTTTAAAACGCGTAGTAGCCTTTATTTATAAACAATGGCACGCGTAGAAAGGAATTTTGCTGACAGATTAAACCGTTATCGCCGGGCGCGCGGCTAATTGCTTGACCTAGTTTCATATGTGGGTCAGGTAGTCGTTATCGCGTGACGTAACTGTTTCCGGCCGCTTTTCTCGCTCACTCTATACGCTTATTATTTATCGCGCTAGGAAAACATTATTATTAATACACACGTTATCTATAATTATTATTAATACGACTATAAAACACAAATTATTTATTTTAAATTTAATTATTATAATACAATTATTATTATCTCTAAAGTGCATCCAGTATATCATATGCATTTTTATGGGTGGCTCGACAATATTCCGCTATGTACTCGTCGAATTCGTACGCGTCCCCGGATATGATTTCTACGTCTTCCCACGCTGACGGTGTGGGAACGTCGTCGTCACTTTCCTGTTCCTCCGGACGTGCGTTTGTCGGTCCCCATTGTTGCATTGTGTTAACGGGCAACCACGTTTCCTTACCTTCCGGTTGAAATACTTTGTCAATTGGCGTACAAGTTTCTGTATAAAATTCACTTTTCTTAAACCTAGCATTTTTTTTATTTTTACCTACTTTATTGCGATAGGTTTTGGCATAATTTATGGCGCTTCCCCCCTGGAGGCGCCCGTTTCCAAGTTTTTTGGAAACTTACGATTCTTTCTCCTCTCGTTGGGGTCTTTATTACTAGGAGTATCGCTGTCTTGCTCTATTGTATCTGTTCTAGGTAATTCGACCGTTTGCATAGCTCTAATCGGGGCCCCGTCGTTACCCTTATATTGCCCTTTTGATCTAGCAATATTTTGTTTGCCTTTGTATTCAAAGGTCTTATCTGGGGGTTTTGACGATGTTTGGGGTGGAGTAGAACTAGTACTCGGTCTCTGGTCAGGTTGCTGGTATTGTTCTCGCGTATTCTGCCCTTCAATATTTCGGCGAAAATCGGGATTATAACGCCACCCACCAAAATCAAAAACCGTCTCACTTTGGGACACTAGAATGAGGAGTTCGTCTACTGTGCGAATACCCTGCGTGAATACAGCTACTCTAATGTTATGATTAAAATGGTAGGCAAGCTTGGTGACTATGTCAATCTCCGCAAATGCTGGGGTTAAATGCTTCGCGCGTTCGACCTGCTGGATTATATAATTTTCGGCGGTTATATTCATTTTCTTGTCAAAACGGCCATATTCCAATTCATTGCGCAGAAGTCGTTGGGTATGCGAGTTCCAGTATCGGCTTTCAAATTTTTGTTTGAACTCCGCGTATGTGGACACTCTATCGCGTACAATGTTATACCACTTACGCGCCGAATCACGCATCGCGTTAACCACCCACTGTATTTTGTCTTGATCTTCTAGTCGGGAACCTACTCTAGCCATTTCACTCTCACACGCTAATAAAAATTCAATGGGGTTTTCGTTATTTTCCCCCGTAAAATACACGCGATTTTTCTCATCGACAGGACCTTGTACCAAAATATTTGGAGCAGACCTCCTTCGTACCTCCTGTCGTACCTTCAGAATCTCGTCGCTTAACGTTTGTAAAACACACTCTTTATTAGAGTCAATGTTAGATCGCGTCTCTACAATTGAAGCGTCTAATTTATCTACTCGTCGTTGCGTTTCGGTCACGTCCGCGTGAATTTTTACCTCTAGGGATTCCACCTTTTTGGAAACCTCTAAAGTTTGCTTTTCACAGCGGGTTATGTGGTCCTTGAACCGGCCTTCCATACGTGTTACTTGTTCAATAAACGATTTTTGCATAGTGGTCTCAAAAACCTTAAACCGTTCATTGATTTTAGTATCGACCGTATTTACTCTTTCACCGATCTCTGCGACCTTCTCCGTTAATTGTTTATTACTCTCCCCGATTTCAACGACTTTTGCGGTTAACTCGTTTACGCTTTCGTCTATTTTCGCGGTGGTTTGTTTATTGCTTTGCTTAATCTCTGCGTTTATGTCAGCATTACTTTGATCTAATTTCTCGGTTAGACTAACTCTCTGCGCCTCGATATTAGATTTTAATTCTGCGATATTTATGTCAGCATTGGCTGTTATTTGTTCGAATTTCGCGTTCATATTAGCGGTCAATTCGGCGTTCATTTGCGCGTTAGCTTGTCTCATTTCCGCGCTCATTTTCTCGTTCATTTGCTGTATTTGTTTAAGTATTTTATCCATATCCATTTTAAATACACAACAATGTCAAATATACACAATTTAAAATACACAGAACAGTTTCAAATACACACAATAACTTTACTGTTGTACACACACCAGTCACAAAACTCTTTGGGAATTGTTTAGTTGGACGCCAGCTGTTTTACTAATTAAAACAGCAAAGTTTGTTTTAAAGTGAAAATTAAATTTAAATTGAATTTAATTTCTGGCCCCACGTACAGGGCGACATATGCCACTCTAGTTATATGTCGTTCTGGACGTGAATTTAATTTGACGTACGATTGTCGGGCCCCACGTTGGCCGACATATGCAACTCTACTTATATGCGTTGTTGTTGGGTTGTGTTGCGTGTGAGTACCCACCTGCTGTCTGATCTTGCAGATTCTTCCGACTAGGGCGTGTGGATTTTGGATTTGAAGTTCGCAAGCTAGTAATCTCAAATTATTACAACAACACACAAGATAAGTTACTTTAAAGGGGGAGAGTTTTGTGAGACTGGTAGGCTTTATCGTACAACAATAAAACACGGTTATATGGGGTAATAAAACGTTGTTTATTACACCAACAACACACAAGAATAGAATGATTATAAACTTATGAATTTTCTTATAGTCTATACAATGAATCGATGTTTTTCGATTGTTTAATAGTTGAAAGAAACTGAACTCGTTCTTTGCGAGTTAATTGCAATTTAAATTTGACTTTATGAATTGATTTGAATTTTTAATTAAATTTATTTAATTAATTTGAATCTAAGTGTTCATGAAACAAAATATAGAACTCTGAAATTAATTAGAATAATTAATTAAAATAAATTAGACGTGACAGTCTAGTTCACGTTATTTCATTTCTAGTGATTCTACTTCTGATCTACTGCAGTATGATCTAAGATTAGATAGTCAGTTAAGATTTGTATAGCGCTTTTATACTACCTCTATTTCTTAACTCTAACTTACTACTGTCTTAAAACTGCTATACAGATTATCACAACGAATTTACTTTTTAATTACTAGAGTCTTTGCTTTTTGTTTGGCACCTGAATTATTTGAATTACAATGTTTTACTTGAAAAGTAGAAAATTTGATCTGAAAAATAAATAAATAGATTTTGCTTTCCTGTTACTGAAGAGGATGTCGTCCCGATTCGTCCCTCGTCGATTCGAGTCCTTGGTTAGAGAAAGTAATCTGCTTAGAACTGCTGGATTCGGTCGTGGAGTTCAAAATTCGGCAACACTCTGCTTCCCTGCTGGTTGTGAATATTTTAACGTCTGCTGTTGTCTGCTGGAACTGCGTGCTGTCCCTCGTCGATTCGCACGTTGCACGTTCGTGTGTGTGTGTGTGTGCTTCATTCGGGCGGTCGCTCTGCTCGTCAGCTGTTGACCAATAATTTAGACGGCCTCTCTGCTGTATTCTTGAAGTCGGGTGGATCTCTTGCGTGCTTATGACTAACTGGTAGTACACAATAAGCTTAGTTGATGTCCTGAAGAGTATCTCGCCTTTACACAACAATTACGAGCTATACAGATGATCTGTAGTTATTGTGTTCGTAATTGCGTGTGTGTTGACCGCGTAGAGTCTTCTTGTTGATCTTCACCACTTTGGCTACTAGACGATCGAAGGACTACGTCTTAACTTCGTGAGTACTGACAGAAGAGTGATTTTTCCACCAGAAAACATCGCACTGGCCAGGGCTGCTTGCAATGATTTCATTGGTCGAACACTCTCCCTACTACCTAAAATTTAGAATTCCCTCGGTCCGTGAGAATGAAGTCTGGTTCCCACAGACGGAGAATAGAATTATTATGTAACATAATTATCCAGCGGAACCAATTTGTCGCTAAGGATATCCTGTACTTATTTAATTTTGCAATAACTTGGTTGCAAATCAAGTTGTGTGAAATCTAAAATATACAATCTGTCACAAATTATTATCTTTATAACATAGTAAAATCTCTTTACTGTAACTCTATTTTAACAGGAGTTATTTAATTATTTTAATTAACTCTTACATTTGTTAATTATATTGCATCAAATCTGCACACGTCATTATTAATATCTCGGCAAACATTTTGGCTATATTAGATTTCGCCTTTATTTATTAGTTTCCGAGATATTAATAATTAACAGTTTGGGTGTGGTCGCTTCCTTGTACAGCGAACTGATTACATAACGACCACGTGTGCGTTGCTTTACACAGCATTATTTTCAATGCGCTACATTCAAATGGAGTTTTAACTGTTAATTTTTATTTAAATCTGCTTTCAGTATGCAGGCAACATATAACACCAAATAGTTAGTATTTGGTTCCGTTATAATATGTTAAAAATATAGTATACTAGTTGTTATTTTTACTATTTTCAGTGACTTCTGATGAGTGCTTTCAAGTGTTTCAGCTCATCTTCAGATCACTACCACAATCATGTTAACTTAATAACTGTTTCCTATCTACCAACATGTCTATGTCTTACCAAGGTGTACACAGTTAAACAGCAAGTTCATTAAATTGTTGGAATTAAAATGCATCAAAGTACTAACAATTTTATAGAGGCAAACCCATAAATTTAGTAATCTCTGCTGCTGGAAAATTATGAAATCATAAAAAGGGAAAAGGTCTAAACAGAAAAGTCAGTTTTGAAAAAGAATATATATTTTATAATAGAACCAACACTGAGCTACTCACCACAAATGCAATCTTGACATATTGTCTACAACTAGAAAATGAACAGATGTGCATACTCATTTTTTCAAAATCTCCTTTAGAAACCTTCGCTAAATTAAATCTCAGTGATTACACTTTTTACACTACAGAACTCAGATCTAGCTGAGAAACATGTTTTCAACTAAAGAAATACGTAGTTTCTGAGTGGACTCCAGCTGATTTGAATACAATGAAATGACAGTGCTTATGCTATTGTCACTGAACGTCTCCTTACACAATTACCTTGGATTTCTCCATCTAAGTGCCAAAAAGCAGCAGTGAAGACCATCCAGGACGAGTGGATCAAAAAAAGGTAGAGAACTGAATCCATACCCACAGACACTTATTTCAAATACACTAAAACCCTGCAGTTCATATAAAAATCTGTCGAAGAACTGTAACCTTTCAGAGCTAGAACTAGGCACACAGTCACTCAAAAATCCTTACTTTACCCCATCTCAGTGACTCAGCGGCACTTTCTGGCAGAAACCAGAAAGACAAAGCTCTAGAACAAATCTTAATAAAATGTTTCTCTGAAGACTTTAAAAGAGAGGAAACGAACATTCTAATCAGTGGAAATGGAGACCTGTGCATGTTCTGAAAAAGTAATAATTGTGGGAAAAAAAGCAGTGGCACACACCAGACATTGGGCATCAGCACTACTTGATGCAGATGCCTGCTTAAGAAGCAAGAATAAATAATAACTTACATGAGAAATAATGAAAAGTATTGTCATTATTCTTACTATAGCAGATAAGTATCGTATTTGATTAATGTTATTTTTGTTCTTATCTGAAGTCAAAGTGAAATGCTCAAAAGTGCTTGTCCACCTAAAATAGTGGAATTTGATAAATGGTTGGATTTCGTTGTCCATGACGTGTCCGTTACTTAACTAAATATCACTATAATATTGACGACTCGGAACACTAAGTTTTTTATAAGTAAAAACGTAAAGTTTTACCTTGCAGCCTAAACCGGCTTTCACCTTCTTTAGAAGGCTTCATCAGAGGCTGTCATTAGTAGCGCTGTTCGTCTTGTTGTTGGTGACGAGATAGTTTTTCGAAAGATCGAATCTGTGTGTGTGTGGTGAGATGTGTTCGAATAATGCGTGCGATTTGAATTGTGTCTGTTCGTTTAGGATGTCGTTTTTATTTGTTTTTGTGTGTTTGTATATTTCTAATTGTTCTAGAGTGTCTAGTTTTCGGCCTTTTGTGTGTACGTGTAGTATGTTCATGTTATTGTCGATGTTTTTATATGTGTGGTTTGCTTCAATGAGGTGGTTTGCGAAGGTAGATTCTGTAGTGGTGTGGAGTGCTTTTGTGTGTTCAATGTATCTCTGTTTGAAGCTACGTCCTGTCTGGCCTATGTAGAATTTATTGCAATTTGAACAATTTAGCTTATATACACCGGGTAGATCGAATTTGTTTTGTGCTTTGGGCATGCGTTTTGATAGTGTGTGTTCTGTTTTGTTAGTAGTTTTGTAAGCGATTCTGTAGCCTGCTTTTTTGAATTTGTGGGCAATTTTTTCTGTTTGTTTGTTGATGTATGTTAGTGTTATGAATTTGTTGTTTTCTGTCTTTGTCACCTCCAGTCACCCCAGTTTACCTCCAATCACCCAATACAACACAAACTAGCTGCTTTTAGAACCATGATACATAGACTTAACAACATCCCCTTAGATGAAATAGACTACAAAGACGAACTAAACACGATAAAACATCTAGCAGAATCTAACGGTTATGACAGAACAATAGTCAGTAAACTCCTACACAAAACACAAAACAAACAACATACAAAGACAGAAAACAACAAATTCATAACACTAACACACATCAACAAACAAACAGAAAAAATTGCCCACAAATTCAAATAAGCAGGCTACAGAATCGCTTACAAAACTACTAACAAAACAGAACACACACTATCAAAACGCATGCCCAAAGCACAAAACAAATTCGATCTACCCGGTGTATATAAGCTAAATTGTTCAAATTGCAATAAATTCTACATAGGCCAGACAGGACGTAGCTTCACACAGAGATACATTGAACACACAAAAGCACTCCACACCACTACAGAATCTACCTTCGCAAACCACCTCATTGAAGCAAACCACACATATAAAAACATCGACAATAATATGAACATACTACACGTACACACGAAAGGCCAAAAACTAGACACTCTAGAACAATTAGAAATATACAGACACACAAAAACAAATAAAAACGACATCCTAAACGAACAGACACAATTCAAATCGCACGCATTATTCGAACACATCTCACCACACACACACAGCTTCGATCTTTCGAAAAACTTATCTCGTCACCAACAACAAGACGAACAGCGCTACTAACGACAGCCTCTGATGAAGCCTTCTATAGATGAAAGCCGGTTTAGGCTGTAAGGTAAAACTTTACATTTTTATTTATAAAAAACTTAGTGTTCCGAGTCGTCAATATTATAGTGATATTTTGATAAATGGTATTTTTATATCCTTGAATCTACTAGCCACTAACAAACGTTTATTAACCAAGTGTCTTAAAAGTTAAACAAAACCTTTGTCTTCAAACTAAACTTTTTATCAAACTATAGACTTACTCTTTGTTTTTATAAATCAACATTTTTATAAATCATAGACCAAGGGGTGAAAAATGTTTATGTGAACTATAGATTTCTTTATAATACTGAATAAAAATAATTTTATATGAACATGTATGTTATGTTTGTTAAGTAGTAAGCTTGTGTGTTTGCAGGGCTCATTAATTATAAATGAAACTTTCCATTTATCACTTTCGTATAGTTTTTGTCATAAGTGTTGAGTCATCATTTTTGTGGGACATTTTAAAAATAAATTTCACTTCTCTTAAAAATATCATGATTGTGAAATTGCTTATAGCATGTTTTATGTAGTCTGTATATAACGCGTAGACATCTTTGAATTCATGTGTTTGTTTTTTCCCCAGATCAGACAAGAAACAGGGACAAAAATGTATTTGCCTTCAGAAGGTGGCAATGATGAAGTTATTGTAATTACAGGGACAAGAGAAAAAGTAGAAGAAGAAAGAGACCTTATCATGAAGATTCAACATGAACAGGTATACATTTAGGTGTATTCTGCTTTTTCATTAATTTTTTGTTTTAATTCATTAGCAATTGTTGTAGCTTGTATTTGATTAGAATTTTAATAAATTACACTCATTCATTTAAACATAATAAATGTTTGGAAACTGTAATTAATTGTCATAATTCCATGACAGAAATTTCATGTTCCGAGTCAACCACGTTAGTTACTAAATCTTTTGGGCTTGTTCATGGTTGGTTGTTAAAAATAGTCTCTCCTTCTTTACAAGATGACTATGATGGATTATAGATATTAGAATCTGAATGACATACTTTTGCCATCACAGACAAATTATAAGATCAACATTTCGGGCACTCAAACAATTGGCAAGTGGCTTTAGGATAACTGTAAACTAATACATTATGAACATAAGTAATAAATAATACTCTATAAACCAGTGATAACAGAGTAAAAAAAAAACTAATTACAAATATTCACGTAGCATACGATCACAATTTATGTTTTTGTTAAATCAGAATCTTTACACAAAATTACACATTTAATATAAGCATGCAATTGACAATACAAAATTCTAAACTAAACTCATGTATGGTAATGCTTACTGATATACTATTTTGCATATGCAAACCTTTCCCTTCTTTCTTTAAAACAGCTAATCTTACTGTCCATGAAAATCAGAATAGCCTCTACAGAGACGTTTTAACAATCTTACTTTGGAATTGGTACTAGTGAACATTTAGAAAAAAATTGTTGTATTCACGGTAAATTATTATCCACTGTCCACAGGGTAAATTATTCCTTCGTATACAGGGTTAAAAGACATAAGTAGTAAAAGTATTGTTAGTAAGCTTTCACCTTGAAAACAGTTACATACAAATATCAGGTTATAACTTGTGGGGTTCTTTTTGATTTGCAGTGGACTGTATATTGTCAAACTAAATAGTTAAAAGGCTTTATTCCCATGTAATCAACAATGCATAAAATTTAAGCGTTTACTGACCTTGTCCTTGTGCGTTGTAAATGTCCTGTTGTAAGCAACACTTTGGTGATTTTCTAGGCAGTCCTAAACTTAACAATAATATCCCAACAAACATGAAACACATAAATAAACACATGAAAAAAAGCACAAAGTAAAATAACAATAGCATTGAATAGTCTTTCTATTCTTGCGGTATGCGTGTATAAACGAAAAGGAACTGAACTGCACGATATACCGTACACTACAGGAAAGAAAAACGCTCTAATTATGACTGCTGATTACAATGTGAATTGAACTTTGAAACAGGTAATGGGAGTGCATTCTATTAGAGATAATGAAATATAGATAGGGTGAGTTTAACTATTGTTATGAAAACAAAATATCTGACATACCGGCCCCTTTGAACCAACTGGTTCAACAAGAAACATTAAAAGAACAAATTTGATCCTTTGGAAGAGTATAATAAAACTAAATTATAAGGGGCAGTAGCCAATTGACGGGTCGAGGATTTTAGTAAATGGGAAGACGGGATACCTTAACAGAAGGACGGGTCAAGGTTCCACCGGCAGTCTTCATGTTGACGACACGTACCACTCCATCATTCCCTGGAGATACGGAGATGACTCTCCCGAGCTTCCACTTGAGGGGTGGCAGGTTTGTTTCATGAATAACGACTAAATCTCCTATTTTGAGATTTTCTTGAGGTCTGATCCATTTGGACCGTTCTTGAAGTGTGTGGAGGTACTCCATTTGCCATCTTTTCCAGAGATGTTGTGTGAAGGGTTGAACCAATTTCCAGCGTTTTATGTGATTAAATGGTGCATTGGTTAGTTGAGGTTCGATCAGGGCATTAAGAGGTCCTCCAGTTAGAAAATGTTCTGGTGTAAGAGGTTGAAGATCTGAAGGGTCATTCGAGAGAGGAGCTGTCGGCCTCGAATTAAGGATAGCTTCAACACGTACAACTAAGGTGGTAAATGCTTCGTACGTTAAAATGTGTTCACCTATGACTCTGGTGAGATGATATTTTGCACCTTTAATGGCACGTTCCCAAAGTCCACCTTGGTGAGGTGCACGCGGAGGAATGAAATGGAATGTGATACTGTTGTTCGTAGCAAAATCTTGCATCTCTGGTTGCTTCATGAGATCTTGAAAACATCTTTTGAGCAAAGAAGCAGCTCCTATGAAATTAGTCCCACAATCAGAGTACAGGTCTGATACAAGACCTCTCCTAGAGATGAATCTCGTAAGGGCTGCAATGAAGGCGTCTGTAGTTAAATCAGTAACCACTTCCAAGTGTACAGCTTTTGTTGCAAAACAGATGAACAGGCAGAGGTACACCTTTATAGGCTGTATCCTGCGAAGTGTAAAAAACTTGACTGTGTAAGGGCCAGCATAATCAACTCCAGAAGCGTTGAAACAACGAGTAGGGGTAACACGACCAGCTGGTAGATCACCCATGAGCGGAGACGTGTTTGTTGATTTTGTACGAAAACATCGTACGCATTTAAATATTCTTGAGCGTATAACACTGCGGGCGGAGAGGATCCAAAAGCGTTGAGATAGTGTTGCTTGGAGGAACTGGGGACCAGCGTGCAGGTACATGCCATGATAGTAATCAATGAGTAAACGAATAGCGACATGATTTTTTGGCAGAAGAATAGGATGTTTGGCATTGTAAGTAAGCGCAGAGTTTTTCAGTCGACCTCCGACACGGACTATTCCTGCATCATCAATAAAGGGTGCTAGACGTTGGATGCGGTTTGAGCATGTCCTTTTCTTGGAGAGTAGATCTATGTCTTCTGCAAAGTGAAGTCTCTGAATGAGCCAGCAAATGCGGCGTTATTTAATTCAGTTACTGTAAATGATCCACTTATGGTGGTTTTAAATTTCAAACGGGTTATAAAGCGAAGGACATAAGCCATTACATGAAGAAGAGTCTTCCAAGAAGAAAACTTTGGAAGAAATCCAAATGTTGGGACTTCTTTTGTGGTCATCATAAGATTAAGCACATTTGGTTTCATTTCAGGAATAGACTCCTCCAAAATTGGATGAAGGATAGATTGTGGCCAGGTCTGCGTTGATTTAGCGAGCCATGGTGCTCCTAGCCACCACTGACTATGTTTCATCAGAACCATGGGTGTCAAGCCTCGAGAAGCACAATCAGCAGGATTGTCAACAGTTGAAACATATTTCCAGATGTGCGGTGAAACTAAGTCTTGTATTTGTGCCACACGATTGGCAACATACACCTTGAGACGAAAAGATAGAGTGCGTATCCAAGATAGAACTACTATCGAATCGCACCATGCTGAAATGTTGTCAATCTTGTGATGTTGTGAGAGCTGTTCTGTACAGTAATGTAGCAATTTGGCTAACATGTGCACACCACAAAGTTCCAAGCGGGGAATAGTCACACGCTTCAGTGGAGCTACTCTTGATTTTGCGATCAGCAGTCGTATGTTGACATCTCCTTCTGCGTCTTCTGTGCGCAGGAAGACACAAGCTGCATATCCGGATTCACTTCCATCTGAAAATCCATGAAGCTGTATATTGACTGCAGTTGCTAAGGATATGAAACGTGGTATCCTTAGCTTTTCTATTTCTGGAAGTTCTTTCACGAATCGTGACCACTTCTCGGAAATATGATCAGGTAATGGAGAATCCCAATCTAAGCCTAAGGTCCATACATGCTGCATTAAGACTTTAGACCAAAAAACTATTAGGGATATCCAACCACAAGGGTCATAAATCTGAGCAATTGATGAAAGTAAAGTTCTTTTTGTGTAATTACTTGAAGGTGTGTGCATCACATATGAAAAGACATCAATATCTGGGATCCATTTTAGCCCTAATACACTTGAAAATGGCTGTTCCGATGTGCGTAACATGAGGGGTGTCTCATGATTATCTTGCATGACATTTTCTAAGAGTTTAGGATGGTTTGAAGACCACTTGCTCAGTTCAAATCCACCCTTTTTCAAAAGTAAAACAACATCCTCTTGAAGGTGGCGAGCTTCTTCCAGAGAATTGCTCCCTAATAGAGCATCATCAACATATATTTGCTGTTGGAGTGCTTCAGCAGCAAGTGGATGATTTTTTCCTTCGTCCATAATGAGCTGTTGTACTACTCTATTAGCAAGGTAAGGCGAGGACGTCATACCATAAGTGACAGTAGTCAATTGGTAGACCTTTAGCGGGACTGAAGTGTCTTCTCTTCAGTATATTAACTGAAAGATCTGATCATCTTCATGGATGGATATCTGCCTAAACATTTGTTTGATATCACAAGAGAAAACAAATTTATGGTGACAAAAGCGAAGAATTATATCAGTAATGTCATTGTGCAACTTTGGACCCTGATGTAGAATGTGGTTCAGTGAGACACCTGAAGAAGATGGTGCTGATGCATTGAAAACAACACGGATTTTCTTATCTTTAAAAACGTCATGATGTGGCAGAAAGTAATGCGGCTTGTTCAGAGATGGCACAGATGTGCACAGTTTCATGTGCCCACATCCTAAGTAGTCATTCATAAAATTGACATACTTCTGTTTAAACTCAGGTTGAGATTCAAATTTGCGTTCCAGTGTATTAAACAGGCGTTTTGCCAAAGTTGTAGAGTCACCTAGTTGAGCAGGGTTTCCGCTGAAAGGCAAGTGACAAACATATCTGCCGGAGGCATCTCTCTTATGAGTAGAGACGAAGTGAGCTTCACATTTTTCATCTTGTGGAGCGAGTTTTGTAGTGTGAGGTGGTTCCTCTATGGACCAAAAACGTTGCAATGTTGTGTGCAGATCACGATCATTCGTCGATAAAAGAGTCACTAAGCCTGAGTAAGGATTAGACTTAAGTGAAACAGGTGTCGGACCAAGCACAACATAGCCAAAGATTGTATTGACAGCGTATGGCATATTCTTGCCGAGATTGATAAAGGTACCATTAAGAGTCAATGCAAATAAATCTGCTCCAATCAGAAGGTCAATTGGACCCGGAACATCAAAAGTTGGATCCGCTAGCATATAACCTTTGAGTCGCTCTTTAATTTCTGGTGGGAGCTGAACACGAGGCAGATTGCATGATATTTTATTAAGAATCATGACTGGGTGAGATTTTGCTAAAATATTCCCACTGAGCGAAGACAATGTCACAAAGGTAAGTCCCTTCGTTTTCACTGGGGCTGTAGAGATGCCACTAAGTTCTGGAACATCTGTTTGAGAGCGGTACAAACACAAAGTCTTGGCACAACTTTCTGAAATAATTGTTGTTTGGGATGCACTATCAAGCACAGCTCGTACAACTGCTGCATTTCCATTGGCAGATGTGATATGCACCAAAGCGGTTGCGAGTAACACACTCTTATTCTGGTTGCAAGAAACACCTATCAAGGTAGTATCCTGGTGACACTCTGCAGAGTGGTTTTGCTTATTCATCGTATTTCAACAGAAGGGCACAAGGTAGGTCTATTTGACTGAGTCAATTTTTGTTGCGGTTGTGCGGAGTGGTTCTCAACAAAAAAATGTAGTAGGCTATGGTGACGCCTATGACATACATTGCATGTGTGGACGGACTTACAGGTGACTAACTTATGTGTTCCAAAACAATTTTGACACAAGTTCTTATTTTTAACAAAAGCTTGTCTGTCTTGTACAGTAAGTGCGGAAAAATCTGCACATCTATATATGTTGTGTGAATTTGATGAACAGAAGATACAATGCTGAGTGTGAGTAGTGACCATCGCTATTTTGTGCGGTTTAAACTGGTTTTTATTCATTTTAAAGCCACTGATTTTTTGAGAGGTTTGAAGAGAAGGTTCATTTTTTGAGATGATATTAGTTAAACCCGCTGCCTCTTTGCAAGAACATTCATTTTCTAAGAATGTAATTACTTCTGTAATGGTAGGAACATTTTGTAAATTATCTCGAGAACGTTCAAGTTTGGTCCTGAATTCCGTGTCAAATCTACGCAAAATATATGAGGTCAACAACAAACTTTCACTAGCAATATCATGTCCTAGTGCTTTGAGCGCTTGATAATTTTCATTGTAGGTCGACAGAAAATTCCTCATTTGTTTAACTGAAGGATTGTGCAATTGTGGTAACTCAAATATATTGTTTACGTGAAGTGTTATCAACAATCTAGAATTTTGATATCTTTTTAGCAAAGTTTGCCAGGCTATGGCATAGTTTGTATTAGTAACAGGCAACGATTTAATTAAATTTAGCGGCTCATCAGTCAAACAAGAAAGCAAGTATATAAATTTCTCCACATTAGAAATGGTTTCATTTTTGTGCACTGCATTTTCAAACAGACTGTGAAAGGCTACCCATTTCTCAGGTTGTCCAGAAAATGTTCCCAAGTTTAAGCGAGGTAAATTTACGGTGGGAGTGGGCGCAACTAGTTGTGGTGCACCAGTGTGAGACTGATCCAAGGTTTCCTGCGGTTGCAATGGTAGAAGAGGAGCACACGAACTTTGTATATATATATTTAAGTCTGATATAGAATCTTGTAATCTTGAAATCTGTTCATTATCCAGATCTTCTGGTAAAGGTGTTGTACTAAATAGTTTATTTATAAGCCTTTCAAATTCAGCATATTTATTTTCTGCGGTGGAACTAAGCAAACTAACTTTTTGTGTTTGCTGTTCAGTTAAATTACCTATACCAATAACCTCAAGAGCAACAATTTGCTTGTTAATATTATGAAGCCTACTCTCAATCAGTTCACTTTGCTTCCCAAAAGAAGAAAATCTCATTTTGGTAATTTATTAATACACTCGGTTTAAAAAACAGATTCAGATGTAAATAACAAAAGAGTTCCAAGTAAAAGTTGTAATTCACAATGTTCTTCCACTATTCAGTAATTTCCAGTCCAAATAATTTTAATTTATTTATTTTTTATCACTCTAAAATACCAATAGCGTAGATGACAATAATAATGGTAATATGGTAATAAAGGAATATGGCTACTGTATTTTAGAAACTAATACAGAGGTCGGTTTTGAAGAAACACACTACACTTCAGAACTATGCTTGCTAGATAAAACATGAAATAACACACGCTGCACGATGAATCAATAAAACTATGCTTGCATGAAAAAACAAGAGAAAATCATAACAAAATGAAAAGAGCACTGAGTATTGGCAATACTTGCCAGTAGTAAATATTTTTTTTTTTTATTTAAGCGTTACAATAATTCAATAAACATAATAATAAAGAGCGTAATAATTAATAAAAATCTTGCTTTCCAACGTGCAGGATTCTGATTGAAAGATGCTATCCGGGCTGGACGGACCAAAAATGTGGGGTTCTTTTTGATTTGCAGTGGACTGTATATTGTCAAACTAAATAGTTAAAGGGCTTTATTCCCATGTAATCAACAATGCATAAAATTTAAGCGTTTACTGACCTTGTCCTTGTGCGTTGTAAATGTCCTGTTGTAAGCAACACTTTGGTGATTTTCTAGGCAGTCCTAAACTTAACAATAATATCCCAACAAACGTGAAACACATAAATAAACACATGAAAAAAAGCACAAAGTAAAATAACAATAGCGTTGAATAGTCTTTCTATTCTTGCGGTATGCGTGTATAAACGAAAAGGAACTGAACTGCACGATATACCGTACACTACAGGAAAGAAAAACGCTCTAATTATGACTGCTGATTACAATGTGAATTGAACTTTGAAACAGGTAATGGGAGTGCATTCTATTAGAGATAATGAAATATAGATAGGGTGAGTTTAACTATTGTTATGAAAACAAAATATCTGACATAACTCCTTATGAAAATTATTAGTCACTACCATTGTCATGTTATGTAAATGAACCTTGTTTATAAGCTGTATTCTATTTTATTTTATAGAACTTGTAATGGTACAAATAGGTCCATGTAGGGATTTTGGGTAAACAACAGAGATAATTTTATTGTGAATTAGAATTTTGTATGTGTGAGAGTAAAGTTTTCCCAAACATATGAAACAACGCAGAAAGTCATGAAGGGTCGGCGTCAAGGTCAGTGGCGTACGTGCTGAGTGGCAGCAACTTTGCCAAAACAACCTGCCAATTTTATGTAAACGTCACTCAAGGAATGCCAGACGTAATCGCTGCACCTCAAAAAACAAAGACGTCATCATCAAAAACAATAGTATCGATGACGATACAACCCTTCCACTTGGGAAATAAGCGCCATATTGTCACTCTCAGTCGCCGAGCATCTTCCGTGCGAATAGCACACTACTAAATTGCTGGCCAGCAAGTATTTAAAAGGAACAACAAAATGTAATCAAATATGTGAAATTAAAACTATTTGCAACTAAAAAGTATAAAAAGTAACGTAGAGTCAGTGTGCGCAGTTAAAAAGGAGAAACAGTAATAATTCGGCCGAACACCAGCTGAACCATGAGGGACGCCTGATTAGATCAGCCATCCAGCAAATTCAGGGAAGTAAACACTTTCAAAATATCAACCACCAACACCTTTCAATAATTGAGCTCAAGAAAATTTGTAAAATGTACCGTTTCAATTAATATGTGTGTGAGCATGTGTGCGTGCGTACTGGTACATATAAAATCACAAGCATTGGTTAACGTTACGTGATTCATGTAACTTCATAATTGAAATTATTTAAAACTGCAGTAATGGTGTAGATTCATTTAAATAAGTAACCAGAATAAATTGGAGTTAAAATATATGTTGTGTAATGTATCATACATAGGGCTGATGTAGCGGAAATATTTCGCAGCCATTTTGTATTTCTATTTGGCAAAGGAGAAAGACTCCATCTTGTTTCTGTTATTCAAACATTTAGAAATTCAGACCATTAAAACACAAGTTTTACCAAATGATATCAGAGTCGATTATTTCTCAATAACCATTCCGTTTCTCGCTCGTGATAGGATCCTGGACCCGAACGTAAAATATTATGTTGGCAACAACACCACATGGCGATTGCCTGAACCAGCATGTAAACAAGAGTATAAATGTTAACGAGAAACTTATGAAAGGTAAGTCAATTATAATTTCAGAAAAAGAAGTTTGTTAACAAATGACGACCCGAACAGTGACTATGTATAAATGTGTTATGAAGTTAGTTAACAAATGGCGCCCTTACGGAGGGACTTTATATAAATAAATTTTATATAAAATAAACCTGCGTACAGAAACAGAGTGGTTGTTGGAAATGGGTATGTAAGTAATACGTAAATAGCAAGGTTAGTTTATAACCATATGTGATAGTAGTAAAACAGATATCTTGTTAGATAATAAGTATATGTTAGATATATGGTAATATTTTGAAAAGAAATATATTTAAAAAATTTTTTTTTGAGATGACAGATAAAAGAGTAGATGCAGCGTAACTGACAAAACGTTTACGAGTGAGATGGGAATTCATTCAACCCCAATAAGTCAAATTGGCGAGTCTAGTGCCACTGAATCTGTTGAATTAGACACAGTACAAATGACACCCATCTCAACTCGGTCTGAAAAGAAAACAGATGAGATAACTGCGATGATGCAGTTACTGTTAAATAAATTCGATGTTCAAAATAACAAATTTGATGAAAAGTTTGAAGAAGTAAAAGATGAAGTTAAGAAACAAAATTTTAATTTTAATAAACAAATAAACGAAATGAATGCATGTTATGAGAATATTCAAGAACAGATAGTAGAAGTAGTCAGTGAGAAATTTGATACTCAAATAAACAGTTTAGAAAACAAAATAAGTAAAGTAGATGAAACAATAGTTGAGAAAGTTCAGAACCAAATTGTAATGCAAAGTAAAGAAATAGAGAGTAAATGTTTAGATGCAGTTGATAAGCAAATAGAAACTAAAACAAAATTTGAAATTAACAAGCAAATAGACATTAAGACAGATATTTTACTAAATCAAATAGAGAAATGTGAATCTAATGTAACCAATATGACAAAGAATATCGAAATAATCGATAAATTTAATTTTACCTTATATAATCCACTAGGCGATCTCAGTTTTTCACATACGACATGTTTCAGGGACTAAATCCCCATCCTCAGGTACAGTAAAATGCTATTCCCCTAATACATAGGGGTCGTCGAAAAGATTAAAACGTTTATACATATAAACACCACACGCACAAAACTCACTTGAATAAATTAACATATATACATAAACACATGAAAACGTTATAAGTGACTCGGTGCACCGGTCGACCTCTGATCGTCAACTAAGATGTATGCGCGCTTCACTGCTTATCTTTAACGCTGTATCATATAATTTATTGGATTTAAACAACAGCTGATCATTGAGTAACTGTTCTTCATTTATTTTGGATGCCCTGTATATTTCAAACTCTTCTAGGGCGTTCAGGAGATGACCTTTATTACATATGTGTATCGGCTCCATGTTTTCTTTGAATCCGGTGTAACTATGGTTTTCGTTTATGAGGTGGAGTGCGTAATTTGATGAGGTTGTTTGGGGGTTCTTTTTTGGTAGGTGTTCTTTAAACCTCTCGATAAATTTTCTCCCCGTCTGTCCGATATAGAACTTATCGCACTCACTGCACTGGATTGTATACACTCCTGAACATTCCTCCGATGTTATTTTATTCAAGTGAGTTTTGTGCGTGTGGTGTTTATATGTATAAACGTTTTAATCTTTTCGACGACCCCTATGTATTAGGGGAATAGCATTTTACTGTACCTGAGGATGGGGATTTAGTCCCTGAAACATGTCGTATGTGAAAAACTGAGATCGCCTAGTGGATTATATAAGGTAAAATTAAATTAATCATAATAGCGATCTGGAGACTGCATAAAATGTAATCGATAAAGCTATTTCAGAACATTAAATGAATACTAGCAGTGAAATAAGTATCATACAAAATAAAATTAAAGAAATAAATGCTTTCAATGTTCAAACTAACAATGATATATATGATAAGTGTACTTCAGTTGAAGGTAATTTAAGTTGTGTGAAAGATGAATTACGGGGGGAGATTAATAAAAAACTGACCGGGGTAACCGAAAGGGTAATAATCACACGCGACTTACATAATGAGATCGAATTAGAAACATTTAGTTATGAGAACAGGACGGTACACCCGATGCGATTTATTAGTCAAACCAGAGAATATCACCGCTTTAGCAACAGTAGTTGGGAAGTACAGTTGATGAAAATTGTTAAATGTTTTAAAAGGAGTTCCGCTATATGGGCAGAAGCACATTGTTTAGAATGGGGCGGTTATGATGAATTTGAGAGGGCGTTTAAGGGGAAATATTGGGCGGAGGACGACCAAGAGATTTTACGGAGCCGTATAATGGGCACAGGTAATTTTGTAGGGAACCAAAACAATAATATCATGATATATGTCATGAAATTGTATAACGAGGCCAAGTATTTAGAGCCACCAATACCTTTTAAATCATTTGTAAGACACGTAAGCAAACATCTGCCACGTGGAGTTCAAATCACCTTAATGACTAAAGAAATAAATGATATGAATGAATTGGAAAGAATTTTAGACGTCTTACAAAGTATTCGAGACAGAGAAGTGGGTAGGCGACCCCAACAACCGAATAATAATAATAATTATGAACATAATAATCATAGAGGTAATCCCAGCAGATATGTAGGGACACGGATTCCAACAACCCAGAGGATTGTAGATGTTCCAGATGTAGGTGCGAAAATTATGCAAGACGTCAGAAATGTTTCAGATGCAGCCAGGCGAGAGATGATACAAGGAGAGGAGGACCAATGCAGCACATCCAGCAGCAGAGAGGAATACCAAGCACCAGAGGAACAGCTAGGAATAACCAGGGACCACCAAGGGGTCACAATGGACCAACTACCAGTAATAATAGAAACCAAACGGAAAACTAGAGATGACGGTGGTAGCATGGACCAGACCACTGTCCAGGGAAGCGAATGAGGTCCAACCAAAGGAGGATTTTCAGAGCAATGTAATCAAAGCAGACATCGTGACGGATTTATTGGGGGAGGAGGATCATACAACGATCGAGATGAGAACTGGATTAACCGAAGTACAGGTAACCATAGCAGGTAAGAGTTACAGAACACTTATAGATACAGGTAGTGAGATTTCGGTAATTGCTGAAAACATTTTGGGAGAATTAAGGGAGACAAATAAAAATATTCAGATTTTGCCAGTAGCAGGGGTTACTATAGTGGGAGTTACAGGAGTACGTAGCAAGAGAGTAACCAAACAAATACATTTAAATTTCCTGATTGTAAAGGTCCTGACTTCTACCCTTTTTAAATACTACACTCATCATAAAATACTCACCGCTGCCAGAATTTTACTTACCGTCGTGGTCCCCGTAAAACTTACCTTATTAAACTACCCAGGTCGCCACGATATTTTGAGGTTTAATATCGAAACCATTACACTCTTGCCCTTATAAAAATTGCAACATAATCCCGCTATCTGACCACCCTTAAAACTCAGAAAATCCCAAAGATCGTTAGATGAGGTTTTCAGCACAGAATAGGAAATGGTTATGGCGTAATGACTTACTCTAACACATACTTTATATTAAATAAAATCTGAATTTATTTTAAGGTGAAATTTTATGAATTAATAAAATAAACATTTCTTAGTTAACTAGCCTATGACAAACTATGATGAACCAGTAGTAAATTTTTTCCCTAAGAGATCTCATTTGAAATTTAAGACGTTATACATAACATAGGAAATTACTAAAAATGGTGTTTAATTTTATTCAATTGATTATGTTCTTTAGTTTGCTATTCATCTGGTCAATGCAATCCACAATTTCCGCCACCACGTGTTACGCACTTTTTGCTTGTAGAACACTCCGAAAACTGATTTTATACTGTTTAACTTGGATTATTTTCTCAATCACAAATTTTAAGGCTGTTTCACCAATAACATCCACTATTCTTTTCAATCGGTCAGCTTACATTGTTCGCAAGCACTTTTTTTTGGCAAACTGCGCGTTAACACTTTACTTGATAGGCCGATTAGATTATTTTCGGCCTATCTTGCGCCCGAGGCCACTATTTAACTTACGACCGCTCTGGTTGAAGACTGCTATCTGCTACTGGCTGATGCAACAACTGGTGATAGACTGCAGACTGTGATTCACAAAGAGCCTGCTGCTGGGCGGTTACGCAATACGTCTGGCAATTGTTTAGGCTAACCATGTGCATTGCTGGTACTGGGGCATAACACAGGTGAAAGTCTGGCAATTTGAAAAGTGATTGAATTGATGCAATATAAAATTAAACTGGGGTAGCTCACAATTCTGTACCGTTACAATACCCCCCCCCCAATAAGAGGTTGAAGGCCGAAGCGTTCAAACTCTTATTGCCTAAACCCTAAGAGGATCAGTGAGGATATGGCGCCGCAACCCCCCTGAACACTCTACTAAAATTATGGGTTCTTACCCCCCCTAGTCGGGCGACTGCAGCAGCACCCACCCGATCTTACGGGACTTCTCTACTCGAGATCCCACCACCATAAGCTCTGGCAGATGCCCGCCCCAGTATCGCCTGACTTTGAAACATTCAATTAAAAAATCAACAAGCGGCCTTCCATCACTCCATATCCCACAACTGATTTGTTTCCTCTTAGCCGTACTGGTTCATTGACAACGTACTGGCTCATTTTATATTATAGAATATCTCTTAACCCTAGAACATAGTGTTAATAAAACAATATAGGATATACACAATACAATGGTGCATATAAGTCCGGTCAAATTAAAGAACGTTACCCATACACTGTTACCCTCCAAAATAATACATAGATTATACAAGGTATCCTTACTACTATATGTATGGAACAAAAAATTCATGACATATGAAAAATCTATATGGACAGTAATATACACATCTTATTTTCCAAACACTATCTCAGCTTTAACGTTCTTTCAATTTTTTAATTTAAATGAATACTTTAATCATTATATTTTTATTTATCAATTATTTATTTTACCATCAAAATTCAGGTCAAACTAGATTTAGCTTTATTATTAAAAGTCATTTTTTCAATTAAGTTAATTGCCAAATTAATTTACTTTTTATTTAATTAACAGTTTCAGAATTAATTACATTTGATCAAAATGATTTTAACAACATCCTATCACACAAATATTAACTGTCTCACAATTAAAACATTAAGTCATTTCCTTACTTTATAAAAATTAGCTTCATTCCAACACATCTTAATTTCTTTTATTACATAATAAGATTTTCTACTGGCAATGATTCAGCAGACTACAACATTTTTGTTATTGTCACCAAGTATGTCTGTAGACATTAGTCACAACATACAACCTACCTCAATTACTTATTTTTTGCGTACCGTATCACTTATTATATGATATATAATTACCTTAATATCCACTTTAGTGATACACAGTTTCGTCACTGATGACGCGTTTCGGGACTAAGTCCCATCCTCAGATACATTTAATTAATAAACTAAAATATTAAAATCACGACCATGATATTGGTCAAGTCAAAAATAAATAAAATAAAATAAATTACAAATCGCATGTAATAAGCTTTGCTAACCACGGCTGGAGCCGAAATTTATAAAGCTTTAAAAGATAGTAACACCAAAAACAGTTTATTAAATGACCAGGTAAATTTTGCGTCAAATTACCTGTTCGACACTGCAATCAGTTTGTCTTAATCTTTGACCAGTCGCGTGACAATCGCGGTTGCGGGTGAACGCATGCGGGAGCTCCAGCCGTGGTTAGCAAAGCTTATTACATGCGATTTGTAATTTATTTTATTTTATTTATTTTTGACTTGACCAATATCATGGTCGTGATTTTAATATTTTAGTTTATTAATTAAATGTATCTGAGGATGGGACTTAGTCCCGAAACGCGTCATCAGTGACGAAACTGTGTATCACTAAAGTGGATATTAAGGTAATTATATATAATACAACCTACCTGTTTACATAATCACTTGTGTGCCAGACTTGTTTTCATAAACACAATTATAAACACTCAACATTCTGCTTACCTCACCTCTAACAGCTCTACTGCACTTTTCAATTTTTATAAATCTTATAGTTCACATATTTGTCTCTTAAATTTTTTATTCCAATTCAGATCAGATATACTTTTGATTCAAAACAATTACTTTAATAACATTTTATTTAAAAACATTTTAACTGTAGCTATATTATTTAAAACACTTTGAATATAAATATACAACACAAAATAGGCTTCATGAATACCTGTTATTATTTTAGTGGAATAAAGTATTATTATTTATTATTATACCTTCCCCTCTCATTGCAAATATAGGTTACACATAAGCTATAATATACATTGCAACAGAATACCATTAACACAATACATTTAACATTAACACATTTATTTATTTACCAATTTCGTCATATCCAATTATTATTTGCCGAGCTTCAATATCTAATTCCGCCAGGTCATTACCATATATTAAAGTATTTAAGATGTCCATACACTGCTTTCAACCTCCATCATCGTATAATAGTCTTATTTTTGTATAGCATTTGTCAATTTTATTTGCATTCATCATGTGGCTATTTTCTGTGTAATGGCCATAAAATTTTATTTTTTCCATTATACCAAAATAATAATCTATAGGGTTACCCCCCAAAATTATCTTATCATAAATCAAGTCAACATCAGTATTTTTTATAAAGTCTCCGTAAGTATTTTTTCTCAACATCAAGTCAGTTATTTTATCATTTATAACAGTTTTATTCACATATTCCTCTCTCTCTGTTTCATAATACAATTCACTTTCTTCATCTCTCTCAATATCTAACCCCTGCACCAACATCTCATAACCTCTATTAATCTCAAAAATTTTTATTTCTCTCTCTCTTTCATTACAACACCTCTCATAACCATGCTGAACTCTCCCATTTCATGCAAAGGGCACCATTAAATATTTATTACCTCTACTGGCTTTACCAGTCAAATCACAAAAAATACAGGGACCATCTGAAGACACCTTGTCTTCTATACAAATACCGGAGGAAACTCTGTCCTCATTAAACACCTGTGAAACCTCTGTTTCAACATAAACTTGGGGAACATCTGCCCTTTGCCCATTTAACCTCTCTACACCCACACTTATAACTTCATCAACACTTTCTCTGCTCCCAACCTTACACTCTAACACCACATTTTTAATTTCACCACTGTTACTTACCGTATCCTTCTTAGATACCCCATTTTCAGCTATATAATCATTATTCTTATTTAATGTTATTTCATCATTATAATTACTTGTATTACTCCCACTTACCTCAGAATTGTAATTACCATCAGTATCTTCACTAGTGAACACTACCTCTCCCACTATTTTGTCACTGTTATTTATTGATTCATTATTAGAATTACCGTTATCACTCACCTGGTTAATTATTCTCTCACTATCATTAACAACATTATTATCACTTACCTGTTTTGATTCAACTTCTGTATTCTCCTTTAATTTATCTGTCTCGGGTTTCCGCAATATTTTGTCCCATATTTTGTCCCTTTCGTCAAATCGTTTATTCATCCTATCAAAACCCTTGTTTATAACACCCCTTAGTTCATCAAAACCCTTAACCATCTCTGCTTTTATAAGGTTCAACATATACGTCTTATATTCAGATTCACTCATATTATCCCTACTTACCTTATTATCTGTCACCTGATCGACTTTATTTTTGTTAACTTGGTCTGTCTCTCTACCTTTATTTACCACCACCACACTATCATCATTATCACTAGGCATATTTACTGCCTTATTTTCTACCACTGTTACTTAAATCAAAATACCCCACACATAAAACAGTTAGCAATATGTAAAAGTAAACACACAATAGCTCTACCCAAACATAACCTTATTTAACGTAATTATGTACGATAATTTTTTACAAATACGCCATTATCAATTCCTATTTTCTGTGCCTCAAAACAGGTCTAGTTTCTATAATTTTTATATACGAACATCCTGGCAGGGTCGCCATTTGTAAAGGTCCTGACTTCTACCCTTTTTAAATACTACACTCATCATAAAATACTCACCGCTGCCAGAATTTTACTTACCGTCATGGTCCCCGTAAAACTTACCTTATTAAACTACCCAGGTCGCCACGATATTTTGAGGTTTAATATCGAAACCATTACACTCTTGCCCTTATAAAAATTGCAACATAATCCCGCTATCTGACCACCCTTAAAACTCAGAAAATCCCAAAGATCGTTAGACGAGGTTTTCAGCACAGAATAGGAAATGGTTATGGCGTAATGACTTACTCTAACACATACTTTATATTAAATAAAATCTGAATTTATTTTAAGGTGAAATTTTATGAATTAATAAAATAAACATTTCTTAATTAACTAGCCTATGACAAACTATGATGAACCAGTAGTAAATTTTTTCCCTAAGAGATCTCATTTGAAATTTAAGACGTTATACATAACATAGGAAATTACTAAAAATGGTGTTTAATTTTATTCAATTGATTATGTTCTTTAGTTTGCTATTCATCTGGTCAATGCAATCCACAATTTCCGCCACCACGTGTTACGCACTTTTTGCTTGTAGAACACTCCGAAAACTGATTTTATACTGTTTAACTTGGATTATTTTCTCAATCACAAATTTTAAGGCTGTTTCACCAATAACATCCACTATTCTTTTCAATCGGTCAGCTTACATTGTTCGCAAGCACTTTATTATTTTCGGCCTATCTTGCGCCCGAGGCCACTATTTAACTTACGACCGCTCTGGTTGAAGACTGCTATCTGCTACTGGCTGATGCAACAACTGGTGATAGACTGCAGACTGTGATTCACAAAGAGCCTGCTGCTGGGCGGTTACGCAATACGTCTGGCAATTGTTTAGGCTAACCATGTGCATTGCTGGTACTGGGGCATAACACAGGTGAAAGTCTGGCAATTTGAAAAGTGATTGAATTGATGCAATATAAAATTAAACTGGGGTAGCTCACAATTCTGTACCGTTACATGATAAATAATGCAGAATTTGAGAATACATTCTTAGTGGTAAAAGGGCTAAGTCTAGATATAATTTTAGTTAATGATTTTCTACAGAGAAATAAAGCTGACATAAATTTTAAAGAGAAAGTGGTAGAGTTAGATGGGGGTGATCGGTCGATCAGGGTTAATTTTGAACAGATATTAGATAAGGTTAGAGTAACGGGTGTAAAGATACTACAGAAACGGGTAGGTGAGAGTGACACTGAAGCTAGAGTAAATTCATGTAGAGAGGGAGAGTATATTGAGAGTTTTGAAGGAGAGTTGAGTGAAAGTAGTGAAGAAGTGTGGGAAGAAAGGGCGGATAAATTTTGTAGTGAGGGTGAGGTGGTAAGGAGTGATCAACGTGCGTCGTTGTGGCAGGTGATTGAGCAGTTTCGAAGAGTGTTTGCTGAGATTCCGGGAAGGGCAAAAGGCTATGAATGTGTATTGCAGGTACAGGAACACACACCTTTCATGCAGCGAAGTTATCCAGTGCCTTATTCCAAAAAAAGAGCGGTGCAAGAAGAGTTAGACAGAATGATGGAGGGAGGCATTATAGAAAGGTCAGTATCACATTACTCAAATCCATTAGTAGTTGTCATAAAGAAGGATGGTAGGGTTAGATAATGTTTAGATGCTAGAAGAATTAACCAAATAATAATACCCGACCGTGAATCACCAGAATCTATAAATGAGATTTTTCAAAAGTTTAGTGGGGTGCGATACATGACGTTGCTCGATTTAACAGCAGGGTATTGGCAGGTACCATTGGCAGAAGTAAGTAGAAAATATACAGCGTTCTTGTTTAATGGGAAGAATTACCAGTTTAAACGCTTACCATTTGGGTTAAATACTAGTGTAGCTAGTTTTATTAAATGTTTAGACCAGATTTTAAAACCAAAGGACTTAGACTTTTTAACAGTGTATGTGGATGATATTTTAATTGCTTCCAGAACTTTTCAGGAACACTTGGAGCATTTGGAATATGTTTTAAATAAATTAGAAGAAGGAGAACTCACCGTACATTGGGAGAAATCCAAATTTTTGCAAACTAAAATCAATTTTTTAGGATTTATTATTACACAAGAGGGAATCTCTGCTAATCCAGACAAGGTTGACTCCATTATGCGCTTCCCTGAGCCAAAGAATATAAAACAACTACAGAGCTTTCTAGGACTTTGTAATTTCTATCGTAAGTTCCAGAAGAATTATGCGCACACAACAGCGAAACTACGTGCAGTACTCCAGAAGAATAAACAGTGGAGATGGGGAGAAGTGGAACGTAATGCATTCAATGAAATTAAGAGGAAGTTCAGCCACATGATTATGATGAATCACCCTGATTTTAATAAAACCTTTTATTTACAGACAGATGCTAGCAACGTAGCGTTAGGGGCGGAGCTCTACCAGGAAGACAGTGATAAGGAACATCTGACGATCGCCTTCGCCAGTAGGTCACTTCTGTGTGCGGAGAAAAATTACACAACCACAGAGAAAGAACTTTTAAGCATTGTGTTCGCCATGGGGAAGTTCCGGACATACATCCTGGGAAACATAACTGTAATACGAACGGACCACAAGGCATTATCCTTTTTGAATACATGCAAGCTTCCTCACAGCCGTCTAACCAGGTGGGTACTTGTATTACAAGAGTACAATTTTGCATGGGAGTATATCAAGGGAACAGATAATAAAATACCTGACACTCTTTCCAGGGTAGATATGTTAAACAATAAAACGGGTAGAGACTTAAAAGAAATTGAGATTTTTCAAATAAGGCGTGAAGATAGAATTTTTGGGGAAGAGTTGCGAGACATTAGAACCATGCAAAGAGCAGATGGTAAATCCAGTAAAATCATAGATAGTTTAGAGACAGAATTAGTGGGGTCAGAGTACAATCAACATTTTCAAATCTATCAAGGGTTGTTATTTAAGAAAGTAGAAGGGGTGAGCGTGATTGGAGGTTAGTTGTACCAGATGGGTTAGCAGATAAAATCATTTGGGGTTGTCATTTGAGATATGGTCATTTTGGGGCGAAAAAGTGTGTTAATGTTTTGAAAGAGTCTTGCGTTTTTAAGAATATGGAAAGGCGGGTTAGGAAGTTGTTAAGGGGTTGTGATTTATGTCAGAAGTCTAAGGTAGTGAACTATAGGGTTGAAGGGGAGATGAATTTTATAAAAGTAGAAAGGCCATTTGATTTAGTCGCGGTAGATTTGTATGGACTGTTGCTGAAGGGTAGAGGCGGAGTTATGTATATTTTTGTGATGTTAGACACTTTTTCTAAATATGTAAAGTTATATAGTGTGAAGAGGGCTGCCAGTCATGCTGAGTGAGAAGGTGACAAAAGACTATATGATCCATGTGGGTAAGCCAAAGGTGATTTTGTTGGACCATGGGCCACAGTTCATCAGTGGAAGATGGCGCCAGACCCTAGGATGGGAAGGAATCATCCCGAAGCACACGGCAGTCTACCATCCTCAATCCAACCAGGCGGAGCGTGTCATGAGAGAGATAGGCAGGATTTTTAGAGTCTATTGTCACGCCAAACACAGCGAGTGGCCGTTATACGTGAAAAGGGTAGAAAATTGGCTGAACAGTGCCACCCACGAGTCGACCGGATATACACCTCACAAGTTAATTAAGGGAACACCCCCCCCAAGGATTTTAGAACAGTTATTTGACTACCCACCTGAGAGCGAGCAAACGGATGTGAGTATTAAAATCAGGTTGACTAATGAAAATTTATTAAGTAAAGGTGAACGACGTAAACGTAGACACGACGCAGAAGGTAAGTGGATGAAGTATGAAGTAGGACAGTTGGTATTGGTTAGGAGACACGACTTGTCGAGTGCTCAGGAAAAGGAGATCAAGAAGTTTTTCTTACTCTACGAAGGACCTTATGAGGTAATAGAAGTTAAAATGAAGAACTCATATGTATTACAGAACAGAGAGACAAGGGAGATAGTCCTTCTGCAACAAATTTGAAATTGTATTGGTCATTGTAAGAGTTTTATGTTTGTTATTGATATTAATGTATGTATGAAATTTAATTTGATTTTATGTTTCCATAAGGGGCTCTCCCCCATTTTCGGGCGATCACAGACTCACCACCTCTGATCGTGGATTTTGTCAATCTGGAGGCGGACCATGGTTGGCGGTAGCCTCAACAAGCAGGTGAAAGCAACGATGGTCTTACTCCACAAATCAGTGTCAGTAGAAATTCTTTGCTTACAAGAATGGGGAGGGGGACCCCTAGCTTCGTGGAAAGGTAAGGTAGTCATATACCTATATAAAAAAAAGAGAGATTTTGATAGTGGTAGTATTTTTCCATGAACAACACTAATTTTGTTTTATGAATTGTGAAATAAAACGACCAAAATTTTGTAACTTAATTAATTAACTTTTCAAGGAGTTGTTTTCCTTCAGAAAACAGAAATGTAATTCATGTAATGTAAACTTGTAAGATGATCCATTGTTGTACTTATTATCCTGTTATAAAGAAGGTATTAGTGAGAAGTGAAAGTTGGAACTTGCAAAATGTGTCTATATGAAATTTTTATAAAAACAAAAAGAACTTGTTATTATGCAAGATTAATGGGTGATTTTGGGGGGGTTGTTTGGTGTTAATAGAAGAGAAAATCAATTATGGAGTGTAGTGACAGTACAGGTAGAAGGACATAAGTTTAGAATTTAGTTATGCTATTGCAGTGGCGGCATGTGCCACTGCAGATAGCGGTGAGTGTTGGTGGTAACATCAAGGTACGTTACCACTATCGGTGGCCTCAAGAGGGCATGTATATGCTGCGCAACCACTTATATAATTTTATATTATATGTTAATTGATACCGTGCAGTGTTAATATTGATGAAGTGAAACATGCGAATGAGAGAAGATTTCCCCGCCTTTTTGGGCGATTACTGTCTTACCAGCACTAATCGTGGTTTTGGATGACAACCAGCTGTGGGCAGAAATTGTAAAACTGACCATGGTTGGTTGCCCTTGAAATTGGTGAAAATTGAAATTAACGGGGGGCAACTTAGGGGAAATCCCCGGCACTATGGAACAGCGGCTTCACCTTGTTCGAGTAGGAACAGTAAAAAAAGATGATAGACCCGTTTTAAGGTTATAAATATAAAAATCAGATATTATGATATCTGGCAGTTTAAAATGTAAAGCTGAAGCAAGGACAGGAGATGCAAAACTTCCTCCTCAAATTCAGTCCTTGTGGAAGCAACTGGGCGCTACAGTCCAGTGGGAGGCCATAGTGTGTGTGGAAGGAGGTTACTAGTTGGGTAGTAACGTTTAATGGATAATATATATATATATATATATTGTCACCGGAAAAAAGGCTTGCCGCATGACAAATGGCGCCAATCGTACTCTAATGTTTTTGGTGGCCCTAAAAAGGACCTGTTGGCGAGAATGCTGATGTTGGTTGTGCCGCGCTAAGATGTTCGGCAGCTGCGCCCGCTGTTCGTGGTGTACTACAGTCCTCCTCTTCCTCCGGCACCGGTTGTAGAGTCGGCTGCTGGCTCAGCGAAATCCATCGCTGGCACGGAACTGGAGGGCGAAGACGCAAGAACGCCGGTTCTATTCTTCAGCCGTTCCTTCCGGCTGACTCCGCGCCGATGTCGTCCGAGAGAGGAGAGGAGATGAAGTGCGTCCGTTGGCGTGGCGATGAAGAGTGCTCAAAATTTTCTGCCGGCCCGGGTTTTATTGACTAACCGGGATCGCTGATTCGCTAGCTCCGAACACACAATTGGTCACGTCTCGGCGGCTGCTGATGCCGGATTGACTCGCTTCGAGCACGTAGTTGGTCACGTCTCGGCCGCTGGTAATGGAGAGCAGATGTTCGCATACCGCTGCCGTCACAACTCCCCCGGGTCTTGAATGCTCTCCGGTACCCAGCCTACTGCTCTTCTCCGGATGTTGTAGAGGTGTCTGTTGGGCGCCATGTTGATTGGTGTGCCGGCTGGTAGCTTGCTGGCGTGGCTGGATCTTGCATCCGCAAGATGACCACTGCCCCACGTTGGGCGCCACTTGTCACCGGACAAAAGGCTTGCCGCATGACAAATGGCGCCAATCGTACTCTAATCTTTTTGGTGGCCCTAAAAAGGACCTGGTGGCGAGAATGCTGATGTTGGTTGTGCCGCGTTAAGATGTTCGGCGGCTGCGCCAGCTGTTCATGGCGTACTACAGTCCTCCTCTTCTTCCGGCACCGGTTGTAGAGTCGGCTGCCGGCCCAGCGAAATCCATCGCTGGCGCGGAACTGGAGGGCAAAGACGCAAGAACGCCGGTTCTATTCTTCGGCCGTTCCTTCCGCTGACTCCGCGCCGATGTCGTCCGAGAGAGGAGAGGAGATGAAGTGCGTCCGTTGGCGTGGCGATGAAGAGTGCTCAAAATTTTCTGCCGGCCCGGGTTTTATTGACTAACTGGGATCGCTGATTCGCTAGCTCCGAACACGCAGTTGGTCACGTCTCGGCGGCTGCTGATGCCGGATTGGCTCGCTTCGAGCACGTAGTTGGTCACGTCTCGGCCGCTGGTAACGGAGAGCAGATGTTCGCATACCGCTGCCGTCACAATATATATATATATATATTGTAACGTCACAGAACATTCCATAAATGAATTTAATTAAAAAAGTAAATTATCATAAGAGGAAGGTGAGATGAACAGTATCGAACCCAAGTAATCCAAAAAATTTTGTAATATTGTCCGATAATTAATATCATTAACATGTAAAAACGACCAAGACTATGACCAAGACTCAAACCCCATATATTGTTTAAGTGAAGAACAGAATAAAACTGATAATGTAGTATAAGAGAAACATATAATCTCAGAAATGACCAAAATGAGGTCATAACGTATTAGAAATGTAACTCTGAATAGAGCATAAAAACCCATTTATTGTGAAATAATAGACAAGATCTATTATTATACTTTATAATATAAATAAAATAAATGTATTAAATGATTTGAATACATCATTAAAAAGGATGTAAATTAAAATAAAAAATATATAAATGTTATGACAAAAAAAAATCAAGGTTTTGGAGACCAATCACTCAGATTTTATGTGAAAATTAATTATTATAGAATTAATATAAAAACTATATTTAAATGTCAATTAGACAAAGACAAACAAATTACTTTAAGTAGAGAAAGCTGTAAATTGATCAGAAGTCAATTAAAATAATCAAAAACAGTATTAAACTGAAAACATTTGATGAACATATAAAATTGTAATACAGTAGAAGCCCGATATAGCGCGGTTGTCGGGTGACATACTTTCCCCCCCGTTATAGGCGTAACCGCGGTATATCGGAAGGTGACCTGTACAGTGACAAATGATGGGGAGGGAGGACCGGGAAAAAGGCTACAGCATAATGCACTACTATATACTGTACGTAAATTACGTCACCAAATGTAGAAATAAAAAATAAGAAAACTGTATTTTAATCCAATACGTATTTTAATCTATTTTAATCCAATGGAATATAAAATACACTATTTATACATTGCTCACTCGACCTACTGTAGGCCTAATTGTTGGTCTTAAAAAAGTCCGTAATTGTTGTTTGACGGGATAATGCACAGCGTTTCTTTTCCGCGTATTGTTTTATAAATGCGAGGTGCAGCAGATGAACATTATTAGATTCACTTTGCCTCTCCATCCACGAAATTACTTTGTTTATGTGTATTATCACTTCACTAACATTTGGAATAACTTCTTCCACTTCCACCCCATTTTCATTTCCATCATCGTCATCGTCTTCTTTTTCTTCACAATTTGCATTTCGAACTGCATCGATGATATCTTTATCTCCTATACATTCTGTAACAGGCTCACCGTTGTCAACTTCTGCCCAGTTATTTAAGTCATCTAGAGTGAAGTTGCAATGCAGAGCACTACTCGCAGACTGTACATCACTATTAGTGAATCCGGCAACAGAGCAATTTCCATCGGCGATGTTTTGTTCAAAGGAACATTTCTCCAGCAATTCTGAATCGTAGCCGTACTAATACTTTCCCATGCAAGACCTATTGAATACGCAACTCTTTTCAGGTTTATTGACTTAAGGTAAATTTCCATTTCCTTATCAGAATTCACTATAGCACTCAGAAGTTCACGGCGGTAATGCGCTTTAAATGCTTTTATGATGCCTTGATCTAATGGCTGGATCAGTGCTGTAGTGTTTTTCGGCAAGAACATGACTCCGATTTTCCCATCTCTTGACTGTAGCATATCAGCAGGTGGATGTGCTGGACAGTGGTCAAGGGTCAGTACAGCTTTTTCTTCGAGGTTGAGTGACCGCAGATGGCTTCTCACAGATGGAACAAATTCTTCATGGAACCATTTACCAAAAATATCACTTGTCATCCAAGCATTTTTTGTATTACGCTGTGTGATGGGTAATGACGTCGTGTTAACATGTTGAAAGCATCTAGGATTTCGGCTTTTCCCTATACAGAGAGGTTTAACTTTGTGGCTGCCTGATTTATTTGTGGCAAACAGGAGGGTAACTCTATCCTTATTTATTTTTAATCCAGATTTATTTATTGAATTATTCACATCCAGAGTTCTGGTAGGAAGCATTCGAAAATACAGAGCAGTTTCATCACAGTTATACACTTGATGGTCATTTAAATCGTTATTGATCATTACTTTGTTTAATGCCTGAGGAAAAAGTGCTGCAGCTTCACTGTCACATGATCGTGCTTCCCCTTCAATGCTTATCTGGCTTATACCATGACGAGATTTCCATCGCGAAAACCACCCATCAGATGCATTAAAGTCGCTGTTGCCATGTAAATCACTATGGAATTTCACAGCTTGAGCTCTAATAACTGGTCCTGACAGTGGCACACCTTCACTTCGTTTTATTAAAAACCACCTGTACAGACACTCATCTAGTTCACTATCCTTACCTACTTTATTCTTTTTTCTTTGCAACCCCACTTCACTTTCAACTGTGTTCACAAAACTTTTAAGTTTATCTTCTTCCTTCATCCACCCACTAATTGTTCCTTCTTGGATGCCACACTCATGTGATAAACTTGCCTTTGACTCTCCGTTCTTCACACGATCAATTATTTTGAGTTTATCACTCACAGAATATGCTTTTCTTTTCTGCGACATCACAAAACTCTACACTATGCGAATTTATGACAAAGACTATACACTTTGATAAGATAATATCAGAGTATGATCTTATACTGTACTGTAATATGAGGGAGAGAAGGGATTTAGTTGGCTGCTTGCCTTGGTATGAATTCTTAGAAACGTAGAGACTGTAAATAGCTCGGGCAATTGTTTATGTCTACAGGTACACTTGAACTGGAAATTCTGGCTGTTGTTTACAATGCCATTTCCAACAACAAGCCTTTGTTTACAATAAACGTAATGCATTCCAATGTTGTGGCTACGGAAGTCACGATAAACAATTCATAATTTACTCACTCTCTACAAGTAAGAATTTTCGCTAATAACGGGTGACATACTCTTCACTGCGTTATATCCGAATCCGCGGTATATCGGACCGCGCTATATCGGGCTTCTACTGTATTTATGAATTTAATGTTATCAAAATGCAACAAAATTGTATTTTAAAGTTGAACCACAATATAAAGTAACTATACGTATATATATGACCACCTAAAACACTTTAACAGTCAAGTTATGAAACTAGTTACCTATACCATACTAGGCTGAGACCAAAAAATAATCACAAAAATAGTCATATTTGACAGACTAATTGTATAATATTAGAAAAAATATAGGAAAAAGGTACAATTCTATAATGTACAATGGAAACATACTTGCTCAATTGAAGACAAGCTTAATCATAGAGAATTTTTAAATGTAAAAGTGAAAATTGTCACACCCATGAAATAACTCATCTGTACAAAAACAGTGAGATGCTAAGTAATATTACAATAAAAATAAAATGTATTAGGATAAACCAGGTATTCCCAAAGATAAACAATATAACAAACTGTAAGTGAATACCCAAAAAATCCCATAAATAATACCGAAAAAGACAAAATTACAATAAAAACCAGTGACAAAAAACTAGGCCATATGTAATGCCTACAGAAAAATGAACTTATTTATATGTTATATGCTTTAATATTTGCTTATTTTGTTATGTAAAGATAATTATGTTATGTATTAATGTTATAGCAAGAGCCAAGCAACTTCATAACACTTTAATAATTAGAAACTTAGAATTTTGTGCAAACACTACAAGGCAAGAAATGTATTTTATGTTAATTTATTAGATTTAATTTATTCAAAACCAATCGTGAATGGTATCATTTTATTCAGTTGAAAGCAGAGAATCCAAAAATAATAATGGCATGCAGATTGTAAGTAGTTCTGTAAAATTGTTTGACAAATACCAGAATAATTTCAGTAATATCCTTTAGTATGAAGAAAAAGAAGTTTTTGTTCTAAAGCTTCTACGGAAGTCGAATTTGTTCCATGATGTTCTATTTGCATATTCTCGAACGTTCCAGAAGAAAATTTTACTCAAAAATATCGGAAGTCATGTTTAAAAATTAAAACAATACACCTTACACAGAGTATAAAAGGAAGACAAAATTTGACACAAAAACAAACACTTTATGCTTTGAATCCACAAGAGACACTTCACCTACGAATCCGATCATCTTATCCAAGGCGAACTCGAAGAAGAGGAATTCAACCCGAAAACTCAAAAAGGCTTTTCCCTTACCAGACAAAGGACAGACTTAACCTATATCAGGAGTATATCGCTAAAACGCTAACGTGTTGTTGAATAGAGCAACAACACGCCATATTTAATAAAAACGCACACAGCCAAATATCCAGCGGCCCTGAAAAGGACCAATTTTAATAGAGAAAAATCAATTTTGCTGGTATTTGCGAAAATAAACAAACTTTGACAAACCCCCAACCAAATTACTAACGCAAAGCCTACTACATTGAGTTGGAACTAGCGCTGAGACGGCAGAATAGAGAGGCCAGGCAGTCAGCTGTTTTCTCGCCACCAAGAATTCAAAGCATAGAAACAGTACGATTTTTTTTTCAATTGTGCGGAGTTTTAAAACCGTAATTTGACTTATAAATAGTTACCAGTGAGTGAGGAACGTAAATGCGAAGAAGCGCAAGATTGGAGTCGTCCCCAAGAACAGTGTCCAGTGAAGGAAATACTTACCCACCGGAACGTGAGTTGTTCAAAAATTAAAATCATTTTTACCTGGTATCCTTGTCACACAGCTGTACTACACATGTCAAACACATTCAAATCACACAAATTTTGTAAAGCATCCCACTAATTTGTCTTGATAGTTCAAAGGAGTCACGTCCTGAGTATACAGTTTTTTTCAAGGATTAAATTCATGCTATTCAACTGAGCAATAAAATATTTATTAGCCAATACTTAATTAAAATCTTGTCAATAATTTCTTGTAACTCTGCAATTTTGCTTAATTTGATTGTTAGTCCTTCAGACAATTTTTATGAAAAGAAAGATCATTAAACATACATTATTTGCAACTCAAATTGTCTTATTCACATTTTTTTCTATAATTAATTTAACAACTCAAAAATCAATTTTTAATAATAATAATTTCTTGGACCAAATATCCAAGTGGCGCCCACATACACATATTAGCATAAGTTGTGTTTGCAGGACAACATCATCGCAGAGAAACCGGCAATTAGTAAGTACGAGTGCGCGGAGTGTAACACCCGACAAAACAACCCAACACTTTCTATTGGTTATAAATTGACGAACCCAACAGTGGGGTTTAGAAGATATTGAGAAGGGACCAGTCTATTTGTTATAAATTGGCAGCCCAACTAGTGAGGCTTGAAAGGAAAGGAACAAGCCCGGCAACTATCAACAAATCAAGATGCCGCTACCAAAAGGAAAGAAGGTGAAGAAAAATGTAGAACCCGAATTAAGTGTGGAAGATGGGGAGGCAGTCCAAGTAGAGGAAATAGAAATAGAACGGCCCACACTAGAAATTGAAAAATCCATGCTGTAATGGGTCGAATTAGAAGGTTTTTTTATTTTATTGATTTTGGTCTCGATTTTATAAAGATTTTAAATTCACTTCATGTATGTAAGCTACCCCAGTTTAATTTTATATTAATTGAAATCATCATTTTAAGCACTTTCCAAATTGCCAGACTTTCACCTGTGAGGAGCCTTCAGTACAGCAGTGCACATTATTTAGCCAAAACAATTGCCAGACGTATTGCGTAACCATCCAGCAGCAGGCTTGTGTGAAACCCAGTCTGCAGTGTGTCATTAGAGAGTGAACAACAGACAGCCAGCATCAGACAGTAAAGTTCGTAAATTAAAACCAGTGGCCTCAGGCACAAGATAGGCCTAGATAAATGGGCCTATCTATTTATTCACTTAAAAAACAAGTGCTATTGTAACTCTCGAACGCGCGGCCAGTCTACAAAAAATTAGTGCGAATAAAATCAAGTCGGCCGACTTCATCATATTGTATAATGTGGAACCAATAAAACAGTAAAAACCTTTGAACACAAACAGTAAACGTATTAAACGAGTACCGGAGTGCGTGAGATCGAAGCAAGTATTCAACAACAGTTCGCGCAACCAACCCTAGGAGTACGCTGCGTATGGGTAACTAGAACATTTAATATGCATATTAGAACCAATGCCAAATAACTGGTGATTGTTCGTTATAAAGGAAAATATAAAACACCAATACTTTGTACGATAGAGTTCTCTCAGGGGCGGAGTTTATTCAAAGACCAATGTAACAGAATGAGTGTGTGTGTGCTAATATAGAGGTTATACACTGGTTCATTTTCAATGTTTTATTTATTTAACAAGATTACTTATAATAGTAGCCAAGGTAAAACTCAATAGAGATAAGAAATAATTTCAACCAGTTGTACTATCGTTGAAAGATTGTACTAACGAAATTTTTTATAAATAAAAAAAACATATGTGTTTTAGACAGTATCAAATGTGTTAACATAAGATGTAGATTTTAACTTTGTCGATATAAGATGTTTTGCCAAAAAATGTAAGGAAATTTTAATTTGTCTTGATTTTTTTTATTGGAAAAGAATAACAATACAAAACTGAAATAAGTACATATTAAAAAATTTTAATTCTCTTCAAAAAATGAGTTGCATAAGTTTTTGCGATAACCTATAATCATATTTGCATTTTTAACGTTCGTGTTGCGGACTCTGGCCGAAGGCGGAAGGCGAAACAGGTAGGTGGAAAAATAAAATAAACTTTTGTGTATTGGTATGTGAATTGAGTATCACAGTTGGCGCCCGAACAGGGACTCGAATTTGAATAATTAAAATTCCACACCTACGATAAATGCAAGTTTGATTTGAGGGTTGAGTAACAACACGTAAAAAATTACGCAGCACATACAAATTAGTACATTAATGTACAGAGGTTAAGAGTTAAGTGGTAGATGTTTTTGTAAGTAAATTTAGATTAATAAATTTATAAAAATGGCAGGAAAGAATGAGAGCAATATAAATGGAACGAATAGTGTCGAAAACTATAATGAATCAAATGGTATGAGTGATTTTGAAATCCACTCGACTCCAAACGTGAGTCACGAAAATAAAACAAAAAACAATTCAGATGAAACAAATATTACGGAGGATTCAGGGGTACAGTTAACCCCCACCTCAACAAAATGTAATAAATTAGATGATGATATAATGAGTATATTAAGAACCATATCAATGGACATTCATGAACAGAAGAACAAATTTAACGAATTAAATAATCGTTTTGACAATAACGATATAACATTGAATGAAATGAAAAGTGATTTTAACTGTAAATTAGAAGTACAGAATAACAAATTAGATGTGCAGAATGACAAATTTAACGAATTACATAATCGTTTAGACAATAACGATATAAAACTGAATGAAATCAAAAGTGAATTTAATTGTAAATTTGATGTACTTAAATTTGACATTGATGAAGTAAAAACAAAATGCGTAAATAGTTGTAATGAATTGAAACGAGATATTGAGAAAATAGTAGAGTCAGTAGCAGAACAGATTAAAAGTAAAAATACAAATGATGACAATAATGTCGAAAATGAGAATATAATTAACAGTGTGGTAGTAGAGAGTAAGAACAATGATATTGAAAATGGTAATGTGATTGAAAGGGTGGTATCAGAAAGTGATACGTTGAAAATAGATAGTGAAACAGTAAGTGAGAGTGAGAAAATGATAAGTTGTAATGAAGTAATAATTAGTGTTGTTGAATTAGAAAAAGAATGGAAAGAAAGAGTAGATGAATGTGTAGGGCAGAGGGTAAATTTTCCCTTATTTGTGATGAACCAAGGTGTTCAAAAGTGTTATTATTGGAGGGCAAGAGACCCTTATTAGTGAAAGATTTGAGTTGTTTATTTTTGTTGAATAATTTTGTACCCTCTGCATGGAATGAGAGAGAGAGTGTGATATGGCATTATGATGAGAAAAGTTTAAATATAGAATGGTGTAGTGAAAGAGAGACAGAATTATATAAAGTAAAGAGAGACTATAATGAGTTGAAAGAGATGCTAAATGATTTGAAGTACTTACTTGTTAAAAGAGAGAGTGAAGATTATTTTGATGATACAGTTTTAAATAATAACTTGCATTATGTTGTAATGAATGATAAAATAACTGACTTGACACTGAATATAACTACTAATGGAGACGGGACAGAAATAACTAATGTTGACTTGGTATATGATTATTATGGTAAAATGAATGAACTAAAAGTTTATGGTTACTATACACAAGATAACCGTATGTGGAATGCAAATAAAATTGAAAATTGTTATGTGAAACCCCGAATAATTTTTGACGATGGTGGCTGAGCCTTAAATTCACAAATGACCAATTTTAAACAGTTTGTTTATTGGTTCTGACCCCGCAACCTTGGACATTGAAGTGTGATATAACTGAATAATAAATGATGAAGAATTTTAAATACATGTTTAGTAAATTTATTTGTGTGTTGTTAAACGTTAGATAAATAATGTATGTATGTAGTAAAACTTGTTGTGATATTAATAATAATATTAATATTTTGCAGCTTAAATAAATAACAAAAATAATTTGGAAGAAGATAGTGAATGAGTTGTAGTTATTGCAATATTGAATGGGTGAAAGTAATTAAAAATGTTGTTTTCAATAATTGATTTAATTAAAATAATTTGAAATATTTTGCTTGACTTAAACGTTATATGGTTGAATTTTCCAATGGATTTAAAGTGTTTTATGAGATTTGATATTAATAAATAAATGTTAAAATGTTTGTATGAAATAATATTGTTGTTAAATGTTTCAGAGGTTACATGGAGATATTGGTGTGTGTGTGTGTGTGTGTGTGTGTGTGTGTGTGTGTGTGTGTGTGTGTGTGCGGTGTGTATTTTGTGTTCAGGTCAAGAGGTGGATAATGTATTGTAAGTATAAAGTTCATAATACTAATCAGATAGAATAAAATGCTTACAGGCGTGAAAAGAGTTTAATTCAATAATAAAAATAAATTGAGATAATGGTATTAAAGAGAAATTGTAATTAAAAAGTAATAATAACTAAAAGGGTGAATTAAAATTATATTTGGTTGAACTGTAAGAAATAGACATCGATAAATATGTTATCTAAAAGATTTATAAAAATCGAAAAGTGAAGTACAGGTGTAAGTATGATGTAACCTTGAATGCTGAAACTGAGAATGTTTATAACTGTGTTTATGAAAACAAGTCTGGCACACAACTGTTTATGTAAACAGGTGTGTTGTGACTAATGTCTGTGGTCATGCTGAGTTGATAATAACAACTGTTGTAGTCTGCTGAATAATTGCCAGCAGGAAAATACTATTATGAAATAAAAAGACATACCATATGTGAAGAAAGGAATGTAAAATTTTTGAATAACGTAGGTAATATTTTTGTCGGATCATTTTGAAAAAATGTAACTAATTTTTAAATTGTTGATTAAAACAATATGAATTAAATTAAATTAATTTGGTAATTAAATTAATTGAAAAGATGAAGTTAATAATGAACTTGTAATAATGAACTTAAACTTTATTTTCATTCAAATTCAAACCGGAATTATAAATTAAATACTAATTGATAAAAAACATAATGATTATGTATATATCCTATATTGTTTTATTATCACTATTTTTTTTTCTATAATATAAAATGAGCCAGTACGTTGTCAATGAACCAGTACGGCTAAGAGGAAACAAATCAGTTGTGGGATATGGAGTGATGGAAGGTCGTTTGTTGATTTTTTAATTGAATGTTTTAAAAGTCAGGCGATACTGGGTCGGGTATCTGTTCGATTTTTCGGTGTTGGGATCTCGAACAGAGAAGTCCAGTAAGATCGGATGGGTGCTGCCACAGTCGCCAGACTAGGGGGGTAAGAACCCATGATTTCAGTAGAGTGTTCAGGGGGGTTGCGGCGCCATATCCTCACTGATCCTCTTAGGGTTTTAGCAATGAGAATTCTTCTGTTTCAACAGAAGACTTCTCATTGGGGGGGGGGGTATTGTAATGGGTCGAATTAGAAGGTTTTTTATTTTATTGATTTTGGTCTCGATTTTATAAAGATTTTAAATTCACTTCATGTATGTAAGCTACCCCAGTTTAATTTTATATTAATTGAAATCATCATTTTAAGCACTTTCCAAATTGCCAGACTTTCACCTGTGAGGAGCCTCCATTACAGCAATGCACATTATTTAGCCAAAACAATTGCCAGACGTATTGTGTAACCACCCAGCAGCAGGCTTGTGTGAAACCCAGTCTGCAGTGTGTCATTAGAGAGTGAACAACAGACAGCCAGCATCAGACAGTAAAGTTCGTAAATTAAAACCAGTGGCCTCGGGCACAAGATAGGCCTAGATTAAATGGGCCTATCTATTTATTCACTTAAAAAACAAGTGCTATTGTAACTCTCGAACGCGCGACCAGTCTACAAAAAATTAGTGCGAATAAAATCAAGTCGGCCGACTTCATCATATTGTATAATGTGGAACCAATAAAACAGTAAAAACCTTTGAACACAAACAGTAAACGTATTAAACGAGTACCGAAGTGCGTGAGATCGAAGCAAGTATTCAACAACAGTTCGCGCAACCAACCCTAGGAGTACGCTGTGTATGGGTAACTAGAACATTTAATATGCATATTAGAACCAATGCCAAATAACTGGTGATTGTTCGTTATAAAGGAAAATATGAAACACCAATACTTTGTACGATACAGTTCTCTCAGGGGCAGAGTTTATTCAAAGACCAATGTAACAGAATGAGTGTGTGTGTGCTAATATAGAGGTTATACACTGGTTCATTTTCAATGTTTTATTTATTTAACAAGATTACTTATAATAGTAGCCAAGATAAAACTCAATAGAGATAAGAAATAATTTCAACCAGTTGTACTATCGTTGAAAGATTGTACTAACGAAATTTTTGATAAATAAAAAAAAAAATGTGTTTTAGACAGTATCAAATGTGTTAACATAAGATGTAGATTTTAACTTTGTCGATATAAGATGTTTTGCCAAAAAATGTAAGGAAATTTTAATTTGTCTTGATTTTTTTTATTGGAAAAGAATAACAATACAAAACTGAAATAAGTACATATTAAAAAATTTTAATTCTCTTCAAAAAATGAGTTGCATAAGTTTTTGCGATAACCTATAATCATATTTGCATTTTTAACGTTCGTGTTGCGGACTCTGGCCGAAGGCGGAAGGCGAAACAGGTAGGTGGAAAAATAAAATAAACTTTTGTGTATTGGTATGTGAATTGAGCATCACAATGCAAACGGGAGATGAATCAGAGGAACAAGCGGGAGAAAGACCCATACAAATGGAAGAACAAACAGATAAACCAACACAAAAAAGGGATGAAACAGAGAAACCCGAACAGGAAAAAGCAACAGGGAGCATCGACATGAATGTAATAATGACGATGTTCCAAAGAATGGAAGAAACGATAAACAGAAATACAGGATCCCTAAGGGAGGATAATAATAAAAATAGACAGGAAGATAGGGAGGATAATAACAAAAATAGACAGGAAGATAGGGAGGATAGTAATAAAAATAGAAAGGAAGATAGGGAGGAATTAGATAAAAAGATAGAATCTTTAAGGGAATATATAACCGATAAAATCAATGATAATTGAAAAAGGGTGGAGGTATTTCAGGAGGAAAATAAAAAAAGTATAGAATCCCTGAAAAAGGAAATCAGTGCAAATTATGAGACGACCAAAAAATCGATGATAGTAAAGTCGACAGTGACAGGAGGGTCGAGAAATGGCGAAACAGTTAGAAAGATTGCAGGAAGGAAATAATACCCGTCTTGAAAGCATAGAGGAACGAACCGTAGAGACAAAACAAGATGTTCGAACTCTCGATAATAAGGTAAGGCAAAACCAAGACGAAATTATGCAGGAGGTAGGAGAAGTCCGGAAAGACGTTAGCGAGAGAATACAAAGAACGTATGACATAGCTAATAGATTAGACGAGCAGATAAAAACCAATAGAAATAATATACAGGAAATTGACCAGAGGGAGAAAAACCTGCAGGAGAGATTAGAAGCGCTAAGGGACACACCGATCTTAAGTACCCATATGTGTCGTAGCGAAAATAGGGAGGTAATTAACTTCCAAAATTATCGCCGGAACCTTATGGAATTTTTAGAGAGGATGGAAGAGTTCATAGAAAGGAATAGGGAAACAAGATGGGATAGACTAAGGGAAATGTTAGACGAAACATTCCGAAATATGAGGGATAATTTGTGGATAGCAGTACGACCCGAAATAACAAACTTGAATGAATTCAAACGCCAATTCAAAGAAAAATATTGGTCAGAAACGGCGCAAAACAAAGTGAGAATGGACATATTCTACGGGAAATATGACGCATCCAAGGGACAATCCCCAACATCATATTTCCTGGGAAAAATATGTTTAGCGCGAAAATTAATACCGCCAATCCCGGAAGAATGTTTCGTGAGACAGTTGGCTGGACACTATAGCTACGGTATTAAAGATGTGCAATTATACCAGCAACTTAGTAAAATTACTGACCTAGCTAAGCTATTAGAGAACTGCGAGTCTGCGGGAAAATTTCAAGACTACCAACCCCCCAGTCGTAAGGTAGACTATTATAATAGTAACAACGGGCCAAATCGGAATGGAAGCGGAAATGGTAATAATTTTAACCCGAACAACCATAACAATAACACCCCACTAAATAGCCGCAATAATAATAATCAAGGTCCGAATAACTGTAACAATCCGGGACCAAACCGAAATAATTACCCCGAAAATAATTACCATAGGAAGAGCTATCAGGGAAATAATTATCGGGGCAACAATTATAGAGGAAATAATTATAGTCAGGGAAATAATTATCGGAACGGAGGCAATCAAGGAGGAGGTGATAGAAGGAGTCAGGAGTACAGACCCCAGGTAAACTATACGATGGCAATAGTCAACGACCATACCAACATAATTTACCAACCTACGTGTATTACCCACAGCAGACGCAAGGTAACCAAAGTAATACAACAAATAGCCGACCTATTAGTGGTAACCCAGAGGTTAGACAGGAACCACAAACAAGTCAGCAACCCAATGTTCCGGGAGACCGGGCAAATGAGACAGGTGCTCATTTAAACTAGACGCGGCAGTGAAAAAGGAAGACAGCCCTTCACTGATCCAATATTATGGGGTAACTGGACGAAAAAATAGACATGACGAAGAACAAATAATTATCTCAAAGATATTAGGGAGGAATTGTTAGAAGAGAAGGATAATATAATTGAAAATAATAATAATGGGAATAATGGGATAGTACAAATTATAGAAATTATAATAGGACGGTATATAATGGAAGTAGGCAAACCATATTCTATAATTACAGACCACGGTACCCAGTTTAAAGGGAAGGTATGGAAGGAGAATCTTATAGAACACGGAATAAAGACGTATAAGACATCCGTATATCACCCAAATAGTAATCCAGCCGAGAGAGTGTTGAGGGAAGTAGGACGGTTGTTGAGGACCTACTGCCATGATGAACAGAAGAGATGGCACAAATACTTAGCGCCAACAGAGGACTTTCTCAATTTATCCTATCATAACACAATAGAGGAGTCACCGTTCACAGTTATGTTCGAAAGACCCCCACCCCGGGAAATAAATGAGATTATTAGTTTTCCCAGTGAACCTGAATACCAATTTGAAGGAACCAAATTTTATAATAGAATATTAGAAAAAACAGAACAACAATGAAAGAAATATTTTGAATCCCAACCAAAGGCTATTAAGTATCAAGTAGGAGAAAAGGTGTTAATCCAGAATAGAGAATTGCCCAGTACTATACAAGGTATAACCAAAAAATTATTACTTTTATATACAGGACCTTTTACAATTACAAAAGATAAAGAGAACAATACTTACGAGGTAACAGACACTATCAGTAACAAAGTAAAGGGTACATATAATCAGGCGTCGTTGAGAAGGTACCATGAATAGAAATCCAAGTCAATGTATATTTACTAACTTACCCGTACTTAGAAAATGAGAGAATATTATTAATAAATACAAATACGAGAAGGACACCTTCCACCAAAGGCAAAAATATATATGTAAAATATAAATTTATTTCCAATAGCCAAGTCAACGTATATTTACCAACTTACCCGTACTTAGAGAAGGAGAGAAGGAAAGAAGGAAAAGACATAATTTACAATGTTACTCAAATTAATTAAATAAATTATTGAACAATCAAATAACAATTGATATTACTAAGGAGGAGAAATACTGTTATATATTTGATACTAAAAGAAAATGATAATTGAAAAAAAAAAGGGAAACAGTGTGTTACATAAGGAGGTAATGATGAATTTATAAATATAGCTATTGACATCGAATGATTTTAAAAGATAATTTTACCTGCGGAGAACAGTATATTAATATAATTGAGAAATAATCAGAAGAGATTAAGAAAGAGAATTTATGTGTAGGAGCCTATGATCTTTGAATATTATATTTTTTTATTATTATTATTATTTGTTGCGAAGGTGCAATTTATAAGTACATCTTATATATTTTCTGGACAGAGATGTGTTTCCTCTGATTTCAGTGGTTATAGTTAGGGAACGGCGGAGAATGGATTGCCAGTGGGGCCCCTCTAACTCTGAACACGCTATAAAAGTTAGGGAATTGTTAGGGAGTTATATCAAAGATTAAATAATTAACAACAAGGTAAAGGAAAGGAACAGGAGATATGGTAAAGATTGATACATGGATAATGAGATGGATTAATATATTAAAGGAGTAGTACAGGAATCTAATTATTATATAAAAGAATGAAATAATAATGAAGCTAATAAAAGGTTAATATAGAAATGATAATTTCATCAAAACTGAAGAAATGTTTTTCCCAAATTATGAATTTTAATCGGGAGGCATATGTAACGTCACAGAACGTTCCATAAAGGAATTTAATTGCAAAGTAAATTATCATAAGAGGAAGGTGAGATGAACAGTATCGAACCCAAGTAATCCAAAAAATGTTGTAATATTGTCCAATAATTAATATCATTAACATGTAATAACGACCAAGACTCAAACCCCATATATTGTTTAAGTGAAGAACAGAATAAAACTGATAATGTAGTATAAGAGAAACATATAATCTCAGAGATGACCAAAATGAGGTCATAACATATTAGAAATGTAACTCTGAATAGAGCATAAAACCCCATTTATTGTGAAATAATAGACAAGATCTATTATTATACTTTATAATATAAATAAAATAAATGTATTAAATGATTTGAATACATCATTAAAAAGGATGTAAATTAAAATAAAAAATATATAAATATTATGACAAAAAAAATCAAGGTTTTGGAGTTGAGACCAATCACTCAGATTTTATGTGAAAATTAATTATTATAGAATTAATATAAAAACTATATTTAAATGTCAATTAGACAAAGACAAACAAATTACTTTAAATAGAGAAAGCTGTAAATTGATCAGAAGCCAATTAAAATAATAAAAAACCGTGTTAAACTGAAAACATTTGATGAACATATAAAATTGAACATATATTTATGAATTTAATGTTATCAAAATGCAACAAAATTGTATTTTAAAGTTGAACCACAATATAAAGTAACTATACTGATATATATGACCACCTAAAACACTTTAACAGTCAAGTTATGAAACTAGTTACCTATACCATACTAGGCTGAGACCAAAAAATAATCACAAAAATAGTCATATTTGACAGACTAATTGTATAATATTAGAAAAAATATAGGAAAAAGGTACAATTCTATAATGTACAATGGAAACATACTTGCTCAATTGAAGACAAGCTTAATTCATAGAGAATTTTTAAATGTAAAAGTGAAAATTGTCACACCCATGAAATAACTCATCTGTACAAAAACAGTGAGATGCTAAGTAATATTACAATAAAAATAAAATGTATTAGGATAAACCAGGTATTCCCAAAGATAAACAATATAACAAACTGTAAGTGAATACCCAAAAAAATCCCATAAATAATACCGAAAAAGACAAAATTACAATAAAAACCAGTGACAAAAAACTAGGCCATATGTAATGCCTACAGAAAAATGAACTTATTTATATGTTATATGCTTTAATATTTGCTTATTTTGTTATGTAAAGATAATTATGTTATGTATTAATGTTATAGCAAGAGCCAAGCAACTTCATAACACTTTAATAATTAGAAACTTAGAATTTTGTGCAAACACTAGAAGGTAAGAAATGTATTTTATGTTAATTTATTAGATTTAATTTATTCAAAACCAATCGTGAATGGTATCATTTTATTCAGTTGAAAGCAGAGAATCCAAAAATAATAATGGCATGCAGATTGTAAGTAGTTCTGTAAAATTGTTTGACAAATACCAGAATAATTTCAGTAATATCCTTTAGTATGAAGAAAAAGACGTTTTTGTTTTAAAGCTTCTACGGAAGTCGAATTTGTTCCATGATGTTCTATTTGCATATTCTCGAACGTTCCAGAAGAAAATTTTACTCAAAAATATCGGAAGTCATGTTTAAAAATTAAAACAATACACCTTACACAGAGTATAAAAGGAAGACAAAATTTGACACAAAAACAAACACTTTATGCTTTGAATCCACAAGAGACACTTCACCTACGAATCCGATCATCTTATCCAAGGCGAACTCAAAGAAGAGGAATTCAACCCGAAAACTCAAAAAGGCTTTTCCCTTACCAGACAAAGGACAGACTTAACCTACATCAGGAGTATATCGCTAAAACGCTAACGTGTTGTTGAATAGAGCAACAACACGCCATATTTAATAAAAACGCACACAGCCAAATATCCAGCGGCCCTGAAAAGGACCAATTTTAATAGAGAAAAATCAATTTTGCTGGTATTTGCGAAAATAAACAAACTTTGACAAACCCCCAACCAAATTACTAACGCAAAGCCTACTACATTGAGTTGGAACTAGCGCTGAGACGGCAGAATAGAGAGGCCAGGCAGTCAGCTGTTTTCTCGCCGCCAAGAATTCAAAGCATAGAAACAGTACGATTTTTATTTCAATTGTGCGGAGTTTTAAAACCGTAATTTGACTTATAAATAGTTACCAGTGAGTGAGGAACGTAAATGCGAAGAGGCGCAAGATTGGAATCGTCCCCAAGAACAGTGTCCAGTGAAGGAAATACTTACCCACCGGAACGTGAGTTGTTCAAAAATTAAAATCATTTTTACCTGGTATCCTTGTCACACAGCTGTACTACACATGTCAAACACATTCAAATCACACAAATTTTGTAAAGCATCCCACTGATTTGTCTTGATAGTTCAAAGGAGTCACGTCCTGAGTATAAAGTTTTTTTCAAGGATTAAATTCATGCTATTCAACTGAGCAATAAAATATTTATTAGCCAATACTTAATTAAAATCTTGTCAATAATTTTTGGTAACTCTGCAATTTTGCTTAATTTGATTGTTAGTCCTTCAGACAATTTTTATGAAAAGAAAGATCATTAAACATACATTATTTGCAACTCAAATTGTCTTGTTCACATTTTTTTCTATAATTAATTTAACAACTCATAAATCAATTTTAAATAATAATAATTTCTTGGACCAAATATCCAAGTGGCGCCCACATACACATATTAGCATAAGTTGTGTTTGCAGGACAACATCATCGCAGAGAAACCGGCAATTAGTAAGTACAAGTGCGCGGAGTGTAACACCCGACAAAACAACACAACACTTTCTATTGGTTATAAATTGACGAACCCAACAGTGGAGTTTAGAAGATATTGAGAAGGGACCAGTCTATTTGTTATAATATATATATTGCAACGTAACAAATTGCAAATTTAATATAATTTAAATTTGTGGAGCCCCACGATCTTGGAGTACCAAATATATGCAACGTTACGTACACATAAATAGGCGTGAACGATCTCACGTTCAAGATTGACAAATTCTTTAAACAATATAACATTTAAATTGGGTGTCAGGTGTATCTGCAATAAGAACTCTATGTAACTTGAAACGGTAATTAAAATTTATTTGATACTATAAAAAAATGTGTACACATGGCACTGACTTCGATTTTAAAACATTAGTTATATTTGTTATTATGCCGTAAAGCTTAAGATATATACATCCTTACTGACTAAATATTCTATGCTACTAATTATTATATAAAAGAAAAATCTCATTTTCAGACTACTCAGTCTATTAATATGTTTCAAAATCAATTTTTAAATCTTTTTTTTCTATATTGTAATGTACTCAAAATATTAATAGTTATTGTTTCTCAGTACTGTTTTCTCAAATACTAATTGTTTTTATTTAAATGCTTTGTAATCATTTTATATCAGATTAATTTGAGCTCTTGTTACGTTAATCGTATTTCTAAAACATCTATGATTTTAACTCTACTATACAAGAAACATTGCTCTTATTTTTAAATAAAATATTAATGTCTTTAACTGTCTTTGAATTCTTTGTATGATTAAGATATGAATAAGTTGTCTATCACCTTATTGTCGTCAATCATACTCGATCATTTTTGTTCCATCGGTATTCGTCCTCGTCTCGCCTCTAGCATCGGCTGTCTCTCTTCTCCTCTTGTCCAGCGTCGGCTGTCTCTCTCTCTCTGGAACTCTACTCTTGTCCAGCGTCGTATCCCTCTCTGGAACTCTCCTCTTGTCCAGCGTCGTATCTCTCTCTGGAACTCTCTTCTTGTCCAGCGTCGTATCTCTCTATGGAACTCTCCTCTTGACCAGCGTCGTATCTCTCTCTGGAACTCTTCTCTTGTCTAGCGTCGAATCATTAATGGATCTTCTTAAGTAGTGCTGTTATTAATTAAAATGATTGTCTTTACAGCTTAGTTACGTATTTGTACGTACTGGCAAATTTAAAACTGTTTACGGAAAAAAATAAATACGCCGTGCTGACGGGCATAAGCTCCCGCTGCACCGTGGATGATTCAAGAAAGAGAACCACTGCAGCTTGCGTGTCCTATTTATACCCGTGTCTTGGTCGACACCCTGCAGTGATACGAAATCGACATGTTAGAAACTGTCTTTGGCTTCAGTTCCCCCATTCTTTGTCAAATTCGCTATTTTTTATATTTCTGCGAATTGCAGAGTCCTGTAAGTATACTCTTATACTTATCTTATAACTAATTTTATAACACATGTTCACTGTAATTTTGGACATTGCAACTTAACCCTTTCGATTTGTACACAGTTATTTCACTATTGCACTTGTACGGTGTGTCACTTTCGCGTGGTTTTCGTACACAGTATTTAGTAAATTTATTTACATTTTATGGTGCTTTTGGATTTTAATTCTTAATTCTAGTTTATGAATAATTACGGAAAACAGTAATTGTGCAATTATTCATCTTGGGGTGGCAAACTCGCCTGCAGAGACCTGCGTTCACACACACTAGCAAAATACTGGTGTACACACTTTCAGTTACATTTGTGTGTGTGTGCACGTTGATTCAGGTCGAAACACCTGTTCATATTTTTGTCTGAGCCAAGCTTGCAATCCCTAACATGCTTATTTCTAATATATTATTAATTATTTACAGTTTATTAAGTAAATTTAAATTTTTATATTTCATGCTCAGTACATCACTTATTTGTACTGTCGCATTATTCCTCTGCTTGGTAACAAAAAAAATTTAATAAATTTATTTATTATAATTTTTTTTAAATTTATTTATTATTATTATTTGCAAAAAAAATGTAACAAATAATAAAGAATAATATTCGTCATTTCACCCTTAATTGGAGTGTATACAAATGTCTTACCTCCCCTCTTCGTACGCTCACTGCTCGCGACCTTGTAGTAGGGTGGCTTTACAAACAGCTGATTAACTGGTTTCATTGACCTCTGTTTTCATGTGTAGAACTTCCTAAATGACGTTGCGTGGAATTTACCAATTTCCTTCTTCTGTATCTCATCATATATGATGAAAGTGTTCTGTCCTACTTGCTGTCTTAATGTATACGGTCCATTATAAAGTCTGAAGAATTTCTTCGCCGTATTATCACTCCGTTTTCCCACTGGATTTGCTTTGAGTAGTATACTTTCTCCCACGTTGAATTGTTGTAGCTTGTGAGTTAGATTAAATCTCTCTACTCTCTTGTTACCCCTTTCTGTTATCCATTGCCTTGCGTATCCAATTTTCACACTTATTGGTACAGGTACATTTTGGTTATTAGGTTTGTTTATATATTTAGTCCAAAATCTGGTTGGCTTCTTATCTTCTTCTAATTCCATTGGAGTGTATCCTGTTGCTTCACTATAATTTTCGTTAATGGCTTTTTCAAGAAATGGTAAATATTCTGCCCATTTATTGTGTTGATTATGGCAATATATTCGTAAATATTTACCTAATTCTTTGTTAACTCTCTCAGCAAGGTTTCCTTGAGGATGTCTTATGGATGTGAGTACTGGTTGTATTCCATTTTCCCTTAACGTCCTCTCCCATTTTTCACTTTGGAATTGTACACCTTGATCACTGAGTATCTTCTTCATTTTTCCATATAACGGAATATATTTCTGCAGTAGTATCTTTAGAACAACTTTGGTTGTGGGTCGCATAATTGGGTACAGTCGGACTGCCTTGGAAAATACATCGATACATACCAATATGTGCTTCACACCTCGACTTGATCGTGGTAATGGTCCCAGAAAATCCACTGCAATTAGCTCTCCTTTGTTCTCCTTCAGTATACTTTGCATTCCTACATATGTGTGTAAATTCGGCCCTTTCGCCGTTTGACACTCATAACACTTCTTTACTTCTTTCTTTATCTTTCGATACATATTATTTATCGTAAAATCTTCTCGTAGACTCAAATAACATTTCAGAGCGGCAGCATGTGCTAAACTCTCATGTGCTGGTCGAATTAATTTTTGTAGCATGTCATTCGTTAGTACTATCTTCCAGTCTTGTCTTACTAACCTGAAAAGAATTCCATTTAGTACCTTATAATGATTTGGTAGCTGTTCTTGGTTCTTCATCTCCCTTATCGTCACGTCCAAATCTTGTTGATGTGCTAAGTTTTTCAGCATTTGTTTTACTTCATCATTCTCTTTGAATTTAATTGATAACAATCGTACTTCTTTCTTTTCGCTCACATAAACTTCTTCACATTCTTCTTTGATGTATCGGCTTAGTGTGTCCGCTACAATATTGTCTTTACCTTTACAGTATTTAATGGTAAATGAGTATTCGCTAATGGCTAAAATCCATCTTAATAATCGGGCATTTGTTACTTTGCATTTTAATAAAAATGATAATGCTTGGTGGTCAGTATGTATCTCAAAATGAGTACCATAAACATAATATCTGAATTGCTTAAGAGCGTATACTATAGCAAGTATTTCTTTTTCTGATGTGGAGTAGTGTTTTTCAGCTCCTTTGAAGACTCTACTGGCGTAGGCAATAACTCGGTGCTCTCCCATAGTATCTTGTTGATATAGTACACTTCCTACTGCGTAGTCACTAGCATCGGAGTATATTACGAATTTTCCTTCTCGTTGAGGATGATGTAACATAATATTTTCGATGAACAACTCTTTCACTTGGTTAAAGGCATCGTGATGTTTCTCCTCCCACTTCCATTTTTTTTTTTTTCTTCGTCAGCTCTAGAAGCGGTTGCGTATATCTTGCATATAACGGTGAGAATCTTCTGTAGTATCCTGTGAGTCCTAAGAATGCTCTTAACTCTTTGAGATTTCCGGGTATAGGGAAATTAGTTATGCTGGAAATTTTGATAGGATCGGGTTGAATACCAGAGGATGAAATAATGTGACCTAGAAATTGGATAGAGGTTTTGATAAATTCACATTTGTCTAGGTTAAGGGATATGTTCGCTTGCCTAAACTTTTGGAATATCGTGCTTAGATGTTTTATATGTTCATCTAGCGTTTTAGATACAACTAAGATATCGTCTACAAATATCATGGTGTAGGGTTCCACTTCAGGTCCTAGGGCTCTTTCTAGACACTTTACGATGGCTGCTAAACTCGTGCTTAATCCGAAGGGTACTACCCTATGTTGGTAGCATTTATTTTTATACAGGAAAGCAGTGTACTTTCTATTCTCTTCATGAATTGGAATCTGCCAGAAACTTGAGCGTAAATCTAGCTTCGTCAGATACCTTGCTCCTTCACACTTAGTAAATAGTTCGTCCGCAGTTGGTGCACAGTCATACTCCTTTAATACAATGCTGTTCAGCTCCCTCATGTCAAGGCATAGACGTATCTCTCCATTTTTCTTCTTCACTACCACTAGAGGATTCAGGAAGTTGCTGTTCGATCGCTCTATGACTCCACTTTCGATCATACGCCGAATTTCGAGTTCAACCTCTTCCTCATATCGCATTGGGATAGGGTATGTCTTCCTAATGACTTTTGTAGGGTCTGACACAACTATAGAGTGCTCGTATACTGTCGTCTGCGTCGGTACTTCACTAAATACATCACTATATTCTTCTATTAATTCGTGCAGTTTCTCTTCTTCCTGTGTCGTCATCACTTCATCTACCGCATTCACATGTCGAGTTGGACCATATTGTATTTGTGGCTTGTACAAAGTAATAGGTGTTTCACTTACCTTGCACTCTTCTTCTTCGCTGTTCATGTTTACTTCATATTGAACATTTTTATAATTACACATAATTATATTATCATTAATATTAATCTTAGCATTTATTGTATTTAGTATATCGATACCTAAAATTCCATCATAAATCAATTTATGCATAATTATCATAGGGTGTTAATATTGTGTGTCACTTTCGCGAGGTTTTCGTACACAGTATTTAGTAAATTTATTTACATTTTATGGTGCTTTTGGATTTTAATTCTTAATTCTAGTTTATGAATAATTACGGAAAAACAGTAATTGTGCAATTATTCATCTTGGGGTGGCAAACTCGCCTGCAGAGACCTGCGTTCACACACACTAGCAAAATACTGGTGTACACACTTTCAGTTACATTTGTGTGTGTGTGCACGTTGATTCAGGTCGAAACACCTGTTCATATTTTTGTCTGAGCCAAGCTTGCAATCCCTAACATGCTTATTTCTAATATATTATTAATTATTTACAGTTTATTAAGTAAATTTAAATTTTTATATTTCATGCTCAGTACATCACTTATTTGTACTGTCGCAATATATATATATATATATATATATTGTAATTAAACACAAAGATTATGTAACTAGTGTAATACTGTTGCGGGTTTATCGTTATTTCAGCCCCCACGTTATGAGCATCAATTTGTAATTAAAAGATTACGTTATTTGTAATATGTTATGCCCCAATGTTGGGTTCGTCAATTTGTAATTTAATATCAATATTTTACGTATCAGTATTAAGCCCAAGTATTTGTAATCTAAATTCTATGCGATGTATTTATTGAACAAGATGATGTTCAAAAGCTCCACTGTGAATGCGTCAAATTGTAATACTTCACTATAGATGAGATCTCCTGCAAATCAATGTTAATTTATTTATAAAGAAAATTATTTATTATGTGGTTGATATTATTCGGTTCTTGATAATAAATCTGTATTAAATAGTCATCAAGTGTTTTACAAGAGAAAAACGCTATATTCCAGTTATTATATTGAATAATTCAATATTTTTCCCCAACCCTAGTCGGTGTATACTATCAAAATTGAGAAGAGAAGAGAGCGGAGAGAGTAAGTTAGTTCTCCATTCTCCCGTATTCACCAGCTGTCAACAAACGAGCGCTGTGGTTTATGATTGACCAGTTTTTATAGGTTAAGTCGTTCCACTTGAGGTGTTTCTCATGTTCCTTTCTCTGTAACTTACAACCTATTCGAAATCCACTAATTATTCTACAAATAACAAGAAATCATCAAATTCAAGAAGGATTCTTTAATTTATATATATATTTTTTTTTTTATTCCAACAGATGCTTTCTCTTGCTACCAATACACCATATCAATTACACAATACGTAATCGACTTGTCATTGAATTCGGGTTTTAGATGTTAAGATTTAATTATAAATTTTAATTTGTTTCTTATCTCAGGGTAAATGTAGTTCTTTTAACTATTAGTAAGGTCAGGTAATGCAAATTTAAGGGGACTAAGTATTACAATATTGTTATAAACTCTTATTATATAAAATTAAACATAAGCAGGTTTTTTACCAAATTGGATCAGATACTTAATGTGGCAGAGTCTTGTTACGACGAGGTGAGAACAGAATGGCGATTCCGCTCTTGAATAAAACTATCATTCAGCTTCTCAATAAAAGTTTGTATTTGATGTCCTAGAATGTAGTAGAAGTTTCAGTTCTAGTCTTCGTTATTCTTCACGGTTCTGGTAGTTGCCGGTCCCAATGGAATTTGTGTAGTATTAAGACGGCGTTTCTTTGTTGAAAATGAGATTTTGTACTTCAATACAAAAGTTCTTCGTTTGTTTTTTAATATATATTTTAATTAATTTGGCATTCCTCCGCTATGGATCATCTTTGTTTAATTATAGTTCATTTTCCTCATTACGCTTTTACTGTAAGTAGGTTGAACGAGTTATTTTTTAATTCAGTTAACTTTAATGGTATGCAGAATTATATTTGCTGAGAGATAGATTCAGGAGTTACTACTCAGTCCTTTTAAATGGATTTCTTTTATGAAATTTAATTTATTTAATTTGATTCATGTAATTTGGTTTTCTCTTTTTTAAATTTGTATGCTGAACTTTACCCATTCACATGTAACAATTGAGTGTTGAAATCAACAAGATATCTTGCCTTCAGTCGTCCCTAACAACCATTTTCTTCTTCTGTTATTGGATAATATTTGTTATCCTACAGCCGTAATTAGGAAATATTCTTACACTTATTTAATAAAATACTCCCTTCTTGGAATTACATTATACCACATAAAACTTTCACTTAATCTGCCTTATTAAACCGTATACATTTTACTACATTTTCTTCTTGATCATTTTATTTTAAAAGGTATTAATTTCCTTTTACAAAATACTAATTTTAGGCCTATTTGTTTTATTACATGTGTTATAATTTTTTGTTGTTAATTTAGCTTTTCTGACCTGACCTACTGAACAATAAGTCACTGGCTTATGGGCAATTATTCTAATTTTATTTTATCCTGATTTCAATTTATTATTATTATTATTTATTTTATCATTGAACCCTTCTTTGGTTTATAACTTAATTACAATGACCCCTTGACAATTTATTAACAATTATTGTCTTCCTGGCCAAGTTTACAAATATTATTTTATGATATCTTCATTAATTATTCAAAGTAAATACACTTAACATGATACAATACATAATAAATACAATTGTATTTAATTACTTAAATACAAGTTTAACATGAATGAAATTAGTATCCAGTACTTAATACTTTCTTAAAGCAATGGCTTCACACCTGCTACATACAAAACACAGAATAAATATCATGTAAACAAAATATCATGATAAAGCACAACAACGTACATCATTATAAAACATTAAATATCAATTAAACAGTCTACTATTTTCAAACTTGTCTATGGTAAATTCATTTCATTAGACACTGTGTTTATAGTTTACACCTTCCACTAATCACGCCATATTTTATACTTATAGATATTTTTACTATTTTATTACCTAGTAACCTCACTAGGTATTATTAATATATTTTTTTAGGTGAGGTTTGCCTTCCTGACCTTAATTATGGCATACCTTGGGTATTGTTTGAATTTCTATGGACAAAGTTTTTATGTAACGTCTGGGACCTTAACTTTGTTACGTTACATAATACTCCCCCTCCGGAAGAAGTTTATTTTAGCTGAATATCGTTTTGTTGAAATAAACTTATAGTTCGTCTATGGGAATGTTTTCTTCTTAATTGTAGTATTTTTTATTTCAGCTTGGTTATAAGTACCCTTCACTTTATTACTTATTGGGTCAGTCACCACATATGTGTTGTTTTGATTGTCCTGGCTTATTACAAAAGGTCCAACATATAATAACAATAATTTTTTAGCTATCCCTTCAGAACTGCTCGGTTGTTGCCTGTTTCTTATTAAAATTTTTTCACCGACGGTGTGTTTGATGATATTTTTTCGGGTTGCATTCTGTTTTTTCTTCTAGTTTCCATCTTGTGGTGTAATCTATTATATGCATGGGTAAGGTTAAGTTCTTCTTCTGGTCCTTCAGGGGATTGTATCAATTTAGTAATTTCTCGAGGTGGTAGTTTTGAAAACATCATTTGGTATGGTGTAACATCAATAGTTTCGTGATGTGCAATATTTAAAAAGGTTTCTGTTTCATATATGAATTCACTCCATTTTTTTATGGTTGTCATAACAATAAGTACGGATGACTCGCCCTACCTCTCTGAGTACCCTCTCCACCGGATTACTGCTAGGATGGTAAATAGAAGTTTTGTAGGTTTTGATTCCTCGTTTTACCATTTCTAATTTCCATTTTCGACCTTTAAATTGGGTTCCATGATCCGTTATTATTGAATATGGAGTTCCTACATCTATGAGGTACCTTTCTGTGATCACCTTAACAATAACATTGGTGGATGCTTTACTGATAGGATACAGTTTAGTGTAACGGGTGAAATGGCTAGGATGATTACAATATATTTATATCAGTGCCTGCCTCCACTGCGTGGGAAAGGCCCGCAAATGTCAAGAAATGTTTTTTCTAATTTCCTCTCTGAAGTAATTGTTATTAAAGCCCCTTCCTTTCGCTCGTTGTTCACCTTGACTTTTTGACATATCCCACATCTTTTTACTATTTCCCTTACCTTTTTGTTTAAACCCTTAATATACACATGCTCCTCCATTGCCTTTACTACCTTGATGGGACCCATGTGTCCATACATTTGATGGTAATTATTTATTATTAGCGACTCCATTAATTTGGGAATATATAATTTCCACTTATTTTTCACGACAGAGGATTTTATGAAAATTAAACTGTTATATTTTTGATAATATTGGACAATTATAGCATCGTCATTGATGAGGCGTTCCCGTATGGTGGATAATCTCTGGTCCTTTGATTGTTCTTCCTGAATTTTGCTTAATACTTCTACTAGCTCTTCTCTGGCTGTTATTACATGATATATTCTTCCAACATCCTCCCTTTCAATTTCAAAAGTACCATTCTCCAGGTTTACTCTAGATAGAGCGTCAGCTACAATGTTTTGTTTACCCGGCACGTATTCCCATGTTATGTTATACTCTTGGAGAGCCAATATCCAACGAGTTAGTCTCCCATGGCTTAACTTACACCTTTGTATGAAGGATATGGACTTATGGTCGGACCGTACTGTTAAGGGATAACCTAATATGTACGTGCGGAATTTACCGCATGCAAATACCACACTCAATAATTCCTTTTCCGTGACACTGTAATTTCGTTCATATTGATTTAATACCCTGCTGGCAAAGCTTATCACTTGGTGATCTCCTTCCCTATCTTCCTGGTACAGTTCAGCACCAAGACTCATATCACTGGCGTCACAATTTATAAAAAATTTCTTATCAAAATCAGGATGATGCAGAATGATGTTCTGTAAAAATTTTTCTTTAATTAAGATGAATGTCTCATCATCTTCCTCCTTCCACTTCCATTTATGTTTAGATGACAGTAAGTGTTTAAACCTCGTTGTTAATTGGGAATAATTCCTTTGGAATTTTCGGTAGTAGTTGCACACTCCTAGAAATGATTGCAACTGTCGAATGTTTTTTGGTCTGGGGAAGTTTTGAATAGCTTCCACTTTTTCAGGGGATGTGGATATTCCATTTTCAGAGAGTATGAAACTGAGGAACTGTAATTGATTGGTTATTAATTTTGATTTATTCAACTTCACAGTAATGTTGCTTCTTTCTAATTTGCTTAATACCATTTCCACACGTTGGCAATGTTCCTCCCATGTGGTTGAAGTTACCAATATATCATCTACGTACACTGTTGTGAAGTCTAACACTTCCCTACCCAGGACCTGGTCCATGCATTTGATAAAAACCGCCACAGAGTTCACTAATCCAAAAGGAAGACGTTTAAAATGGTAATTTCTACCCTCAAATATAAAGGCAATGTAATTTCTACTATTGGGATGTAACTCCATCTGCCAGTATCCACAAACGGCATCCCAAATGCTCATATACTTACAATCCTTAAATTTCTTCATTAATTCCTCAATTTCCCCTGGTGAAGTCCTTCATTAATTATATTTTTATTTATCTCCCAGGCATCTAAACATAAACGTACGGTACCGTCCTTTTTCTTTATGGCTACTATAGGGCTGGTGTATGATGATGAGCTATACTCAATTATGTCCTGTTCTATCATACTCTGTATTTCCCTTCTCACTGCTGGTTTTAGGGATTGGGGTATAGGATATGATTTCCTGTTAAAATTGATGGGTTGTTTAAATGACAATTCACAAATGAAATTCTTAGCCTTTCCTGGCAAATCTGAAAATCTTTTTTATATTTGTTATAGATTTTTACTAACTGATTTTTTGTTCAGGTGTCACTCCATTAGTATTGGTAGTTTTAAACGAATAAATTTCTTGTAATTTTTCTTTCCATTCATCCTCCTTAACACAGGCTAATTCCTCAAAAGGTGTTCTATATTCCGTTCCGTCATCACGCATTAGAGTAAAAGAATGTCGGTGGTGAGTGGCATTTTTATGATCCACTATTTCACTTGACCATTCCCCATTTTCATGGTACAGGGTTATTTTTCCTCTGCCCATATCAATAATAGCTGAGTGGCACCGCAGCGTATCACACCCTAGCATTGCTTTAAATGGTAATCCTTGAGCTACCATAAACACCATAAGAATAGTTTTACCTCCGCTGGATACTTCCATCATTACTTGTTGCCGTATTGTTTTATTTGGTCTGCCAGTAGCACCTATTATTACCATGTTATTGACTGGTAATGTTGGTATATTTTTCTTATACATCTCCTTTATTCGATTATATTCTACTTTGTCCAGAAGTGACACGTTCGCTCCGGTGTCAGTCACCATATCTGTCATAATTCCTTGCAATTCTGCCATTATATATATTATTTGATTGTCATTTTTATTTTCTGATGGTAACCCTTCTTCAGTTAGATCCTCTTGTATATCTTTTAAATAATTGTTTTCCGTAATGGTTATAATTTTGTTATTGTCTTTTTTTGTTCGTGTATACCCTTTCAATCCCAGCAGTGAGGGGTTACTTGATACTTCCACTGCTGAATTTAGTTTTCCACCCTATCCTGCGGACAATCGTCTCTAGCAGTGTTTCCTGGGTTGCCATCATCTGGTCTGAATTCTCTATGATTTTCTTGGTTCCTAGGTAGGTCCTCCTCTCGACTTCTATTACTGTTTTGATTTCGTCGGTCATTGTTCCCTCGGTTACTATTCCAATAGTCTCTCCCGTTATCAAAATTCCTGTGGCCTGTGCTGTATCGGTTATTATTAGGGTTATTATAATGATTGTTTTGGTAATTATTATTGCGGTAGCGATTATTCATATAATGGTCATTAACATTTCGGTTATAATTATTGTTGTTATACCTATTCATTCCCTGACGCGACTCTTGATTTTGCTCCTCTCTCCTATTGTTTGAATAGTCACTTTGTCTTCGAGACCTCTGATAATAGTCTTCCATTTCATAGCTGGCTAACAAGGTTTCCATTACTACTACTGTCTTCACTTGTCCACTGTGTCTGGCATGAACTATTTCTTCTTCGAAATGGTAAGATTCACTAAACATTCCTCCGGTATTCGCAGTTCCAGATGACGCGCCAAACACACCTTTCCCAAAAAGTAGGTAGTTGGGGACTGCTCTTGATTAATGTTGAATCTACCGTTGGTAATGTTGTCCCTAATAATGTTCTGTACGGAATCCGACCAGTATTTTGACCTAAAAGCCTTCTTAAACTCTTCATAATTACTTGTTTCGTTTCGAACCGCTGACCACCAATTATCATTTATGCTTTTAAAACAGTCATCCAACAAATTTTTGATTATGTTCCATCGGGTCACTTTAATTCTACTAAACCATTCATCTATTCTCTCTAAAAATTCTATGGGGTTTCCTCTATAAATTTTGAAATTAATATTTTCCTTTTGATCAGTGGCTAGGTGATGTACCAGGTACATTGGTCGATTTTGTAAAATTTCTATTGTCTCCTTTATATTAATCAATTCCTAATTCTGTATATTTTCAACGGTCCCTTTATTTTGATCCACTTGGGTTTTTATTTGCGTTATTTCATTGTTAACTATCTCAATTTTTCCAGCTATGTTAATTTGTACCTCTTCTAACTTTTCTTGTGTTTCCGCTTGTACCTCCGTTACACTAATTTTGTTGTTGATTTCCATGTTATTTATTCGGGTAGTCAACTCTTCCTTGAACCCTATAAGTTCTTCTTTTGTTTGGTCGACTCTTTGGCTGATTGTTTCGTTAATATTCTTTATTTTCTCATCGGTATTATCGTTAATTTTGTCTATCCTATCGTTTATACTTTCACTCATATGATTTATTTTCTCATGTATTTCTCTAAACTCTTCTTTAGTCCTTTCATTGGAACTGTCAATTTTCTCATTTATTTGTCTAAAATCGGCCTCCAATTGTTCATTATTTTCATTTATAGTTTGCCTTAAGGTTTCACTAGTACTTTCCTTAATACTGTCTATTTTTTCATTGATTAGTCAGTTGTTCTCATTAGTTTCCTCTTTATTCTTGTCAGACTTCTCATTCATTAGTTTGATTAAATTCTCACTCAAAATTTCGTTTTGTTTATTTGTGTTTTTGTTAATACTGTCTATTTTCTTGTTGTTTATATTGTTCCTCCATTCGTTTAAAAATTTTGTTATTGGCTTCAAATTTTTTATTTAATTCTTCCTTCTGTTTCTTGGAATCTTCTTTAATTAATTCCCATAGTTTTAATAAATCCATATCTCCTCTGGCTTCCTCCTTGTCACCCGCCTGTTGTTCCATCTTACCTTCCGTAACTATCTCTGCTTCTTCTTCCCTTCTGTCTTCTTCTGTTTCTTGGTCCTTCGCCATCCTTTTAGAAACACCTCTCGTATGCATTCCTGTGCCTCTAATAGTTGCCTGCTCCAGATAAGTAATAGCGATATAGTCGATTTTTTACTTAACTAAAGCCCACTCGTTCAGCGCCAATTTGTAATTAAACACAAAGATTATGTAACTAGTGTAATACTGTTGCGGGTTTATCGTTATTTCAGCCCCACGTTATGAGCATCAATTTGTAATTAAAAGATTACGTTATTTGTAATATGTTATGCCCCACTGTTGGGTTCGTCAATTTGTAATTTAATATCAATATTTTACGTATCAGTATACTCTTATACTTATCTTATAATTAATTTTATAACACATGTTCACTGTAATTTTGGACATTGCAACTTAACCCTTTCGATTTGTACACAGTTATTTCACTATTGCACTTGTACGGTGTGTCACTTTCGCGTGGTTTTCGTACACAGTATTTAGTAAATTTATTTACATTTTATGGTGCTTTTGGATTTTAATTCTTAATTCTAGTTTATGAATAATTACGGAAAAACAGTAATTGTGCAATTATTCATCTTGGGGTGGCAAACTCGCCTGCAGAGACCTGCGTTCACACACACTAGCAAAATACTGGTGTACACACTTTCAGTTACATTTGTGTGTGTGTGCACGTTGATTCAGGTCGAAACACCTGTTCATATTTTTGTCTGAGCCAAGCTTGCAATCCCTAACATGCTTATTTCTAATATATTATTAATTATTTACAGTTTATTAAGTAAATTTAAATTTTTATATTTCATGCTCAGTACATCACTTATTTGTACTGTCGCAATGTATATATATATATATATATATATATATATTGTAATTAAACACAAAGATTATGTAACTAGTGTAATACTGTTGCGGGTTTATCGTTATTTCAGCCCCCACGTTATGAGCATCAATTTGTAATTAAAAGATTACGTTATTTGTAATATGTTATGCCCCAATGTTGGGTTCGTCAATTTGTAATTTAATATCAATATTTTACGTATCAGTATTAAGCCCAAGTATTTGTAATCTAAATTCTATGCGATGTATTTATTGAACAAGATGATGTTCAAAAGCTCCACTGTGAATGCGTCAAATTGTAATACTTTACTATAGATGAGATCTCCTGCAAATCAATGTTAATTTATTTATAAAGAAAATTATTTATTATGTGGTTGATATTATTCGGTTCTTGATAATAAATCTGTATTAAATAGTCATCAAGTGTTTTACAAGAGAAAAACGCTATATTCCAGTTATTATATTGAATAATTCAATATTTTTCCCCAACCCTAGTCGGTGTATACTATCGAAATTGAGAAGAGAAGAGAGCGGAGAGAGTAAGTTAGTTCTCCATTCTCCCGTATTCACCAGCTGTCAACAAACGAGCGCTGTGGTTTATGATTGACCAGTTTTTATAGGTTAAGTCGTTCCACTTGAGGTGTTTCTCATGTTCCTTTCTCTGTAACTTACAACCTATTCGAAATCCACTAATTATTCTACAAATAACAAGAAATCATCAAATTCAAGAAGGATTCTTTAATTTATATATATATTTTTTTTTTTATTCCAACAGATGCTTTCTCTTGCTACCAATACACCATATCAATTACACAATACGTAATCGACTTGTCATTGAATTCGGGTTTTAGATGTTAAGATTTAATTATAAATTTTAATTTGTTTCTTATCTCAGGGTAAATGTAGTTCTTTTAACTATTAGTAAGGTCAGGTAATGCAAATTTAAGGGGACTAAGTATTACAATATTGTTATAAACTCTTATTATATAAAATTAAACATAAGCAGGTTTTTTACCAAATTGGATCAGATACTTAATGTGGCAGAGTCTTGTTACGACGAGGTGAGAACAGAATGGCGATTCCGCTCTTGAATAAAACTATCATTCAGCTTCTCAATAAAAGTTTGTATTTGATGTCCTAGAATGTAGTAGAAGTTTCAGTTCTAGTCTTCGTTATTCTTCACGGTTCTGGTAGTTGCCGGTCCCAATGGAATTTGTGTAGTATTAAGACGGCGTTTCTTTGTTGAAAATGAGATTTTGTACTTCAATACAAAAGTTCTTCGTTTGTTTTTTAATATATATTTTAATTAATTTGGCATTCCTCCGCTATGGATCATCTTTGTTTAATTATAGTTCATTTTCCTCATTACGCTTTTACTGTAAGTAGGTTGAACGAGTTATTTTTTAATTCAGTTAACTTTAATGGTATGCAGAATTATATTTGCTGAGAGATAGATTCAGGAGTTACTACTCAGTCCTTTTAAATGGATTTCTTTTATGAAATTTAATTTATTTAATTTGATTCATGTAATTTGGTTTTCTCTTTTTTAAATTTGTATGCTGAACTTTACCCATTCACATGTAACAATTGAGTGTTGAAATCAACAAGATATCTTGCCTTCAGTCGTCCCTAACAACCATTTTCTTCTTCTGTTATTGGATAATATTTGTTATCCTACAGCCGTAATTAGGAAATATTCTTACACTTATTTAATAAAATACTCCCTTCTTGGAATTACATTATACCACATAAAACTTTCACTTAATCTGCCTTATTAAACCGTATACATTTTACTACATTTTCTTCTTGATCAACTTATTTTAAAAGGTATTAATTTCATTTTACAAAATACTAATTTTAGGCCTATTTGTTTTATTACATGTGTTATAATTTTTTGTTGTTAATTTAGCTTTTCTGACCTGACCTACTGTACAATGAGTCACTGGCTTATGGCCAATTATTTAATTTTATTTTATCCTGATTTCAATTTATTATTATTATTATTTATTTTATCATTGAACCCTTCATTGGTTTATAACTTAATTACAATGACCCCTTGACAATTTATTAACAATTATTGTCTTCCTGGCCAAGTTTACAAATATTATTTTATGATATCTTCATTAATTATTCAAAGTAAATACACTTAACATGATACAATACATAATAAATACACTTGTATTTAATTACTTAAATACAAGTTTAACATGAATGAAATTAGTATCCAGTACTTAATACTTTCTTAAAGCAATGGCTTCACACCTGCTACATACAAAACACAGAATTAATATCATGTAAACAAAATATCATGATAAAGCACAACAACGTACATCATTATAAAACATTAAATATCAATTAAACAGTCTACTATTTTCAAACTTGTCTATGGTAAATTCATTTCATTAGACACTGTGTTTATAGTTTACACCTTCCACTGATCACGCCATATTTTATACTTATAGACATTTTTACTATTTTATTACCTAGTAACCTTACTAGGTATTATTAATATATTTTTTTAGGTGAGGTTTGCCTTCCTGACCTTAATTATGGCATACCTTGGGTATTGTTTGAATTTCTATGGACAAAGTTTTTATGTAACGTCTGGGACCTTAACTTTGTTACGTTACAAAATATATATATATATATTGTAACGTAGCGGTTTTCGTAGAGGTTTTAGCGAAAACTTTGTATGTAGCTTATTGGGTGTTCGTCTTATTTAATTAAGCTCCCAATGTTGTGTACGCCAATCTGTAACGTAGCGCAGTGAGGTATAGTAGAGTTATATTATATTGTTAATTCAGCCCCACTATTGGAAGCGCCAATCTATAACGTACAGTCTTGAGATATTAAAGTTTCCGCCTCTCCGCAGTCGCCACTTATGAATTATAATAACTGAAGTTTAAAAAATAAAGTATTGGGGTCAAGTAGGGAAGTTGTTCAGCCTTATGAGGAAGAGAGAGTAAGTACCGATTATTTACACTCGGTTTAGGTGATTTCAGAAATTTTTTTAAATTGTTTGCTGTGATTTAAATCAGCTGATTGTAAGACGAGTTTCCACACATAGTTCAACCAGCCTACCCTATGGCGAAATATGACCCAATGTATCAATCTCTTCTATTTTGTGCTGAAATCTATTACAACTACCCACTACAAAAAATATAACACATTTTTATTATTCAATATTATTTTTCAATAATATTTATTAATTATATTATTGTTTTTTGTTTTCCTGCCACCAAAATACAAGTATCACAATCGATCTTTACTTAATTAAAACATAATATCGACTTCTCGAATAAACATGGAATTGTCAAAAGAAAAAAACATATATGGTTTTGTTTACCAAATTTTATACTATTTTTTAAAACATCAATCAATATATAATTCTTTTTATTTCCCCAGGGTTAAGGGTAAGTTCTTTTTGTTATGAGATGGTCAGAAATGGATAATTACTAAGCTTTACAAATACTGAAAAATATTAAATAAATTTGTTTATTTTTCCGTTTAGTATGTAGTTCCAGAAGTGTCCGTAAGAGAGCAGTGTGCGTTTGTTTACTTTAGAACATGTGATTAATTTTGACTAGTTTTTGTGTTCTATATAACCATTCGGAATGCGTTTTCTTCGTCAACTATTAAACTAAATGTTTATATTACCTCTCTTCTTATGGTTCTTACTGGAAGGAAGCCTTTTCTCTAATGAGGTCCGTCTTGAGTTGTAATTTCATAACCGTCTGGCCCATATTCTATTGTCAACTTGAAACATCACGAAACTAGGCCGAATCGTCAGAAAGGTTTTCTTTCACAGTTTATTATGTAGTATAATCCTTTAATTTTGATAAATAAGGTATGATTATATAGAGTTCATATTGCTTTTTAATTTGATACTAATTTTACACTTCTCCCAAGTTTCAATAAGGATATTTTAATAGAATTCTAGTAGCATCATTTTTTCAACTCGCCAGGTTTAATTTCCAAATTCGATTATTAACAATACTTGTTATTCTCGTCACTCTTAGTAACCCAAAATATTTTTATTATACAGGCAGTTTGTAATTATTAAAAATTTATATTTTATTTACCGAAAAATAATTCTTTTTAATTCCGGTTTCTTTACCAATTTGGTTTATGTAAGAGGTTTCTGTTCATTTTCTTATGACCTGGTATATAAGTATTTAATATTTTTATTATCTCTAAATGAATTTATATAGTATTTATTAGTCTCTCATAGTATTCCTACACTGCACTACTTCCTGTGGCCATTTCCCTCATATAGTATTATTTTAATTTTTTATTATCCTTTGATATTTAAACTTTTTATGTTTTTTAAAACGAACCCTGGGCTATCTTATACTACAACACAAATACTTGAAAAAATATAACATTAACCTAGGTATTACAATTGGTTGTCCACACAACACAAATATTACAACAAATTAATAAAAACACAGAATCAGTTAGTAGCATTACAGTCCACTATCATAGTTTTACAATTCCCAAACCTACAGCACAATTCTGTAATAAGTTACCTTCATTTTCACTTTTTACCTCAATGGGTACACTATAACGCACTTGTCACTGTATATCACTCGAATTGTTTATAATGTTTAGTGATATACTTTAATTTAGAGCTAGTTATAGGTTACCCATTTCTGACCTTTATGTTCTTACATGATTTAATTTATTGGGACCGGGTTATGTAACGTTACATAAAGCCCCCCCCACTAGAACAAATTTATTTTAGTTTAATTCGTGTATTAAAAATAAATTGTTGATTGGTTCAATTCTCCTAATAGTCTTGGCTTTATTTTCATAATAGTGTTTCATTTCCGACTGATTATACACTCCCTTTATTCTATTATTGGTAATTGTTTTAATTTCTTAAGTATTATTCCCCTTCACCTGGGTTATGAGGTAAGGTCCAGTATAAAGTAACAGTAGCTTCCGAGCAATACCCTCTATAGAACTGGGTAGCTGTCTATTTTTGATTAGTACCTTATCTCCCATCTGGTATGTATCCAATCTTCTCTTTTTTACTTGATCCCTTTTTTGTTGAAGTTCCGCTTTATGCTGTAACAGTACAGAATTAACCGTACCAGAATAATGGTATGTAGGGATATATTTTATTGTAAATTTTATTGTAATCATCAAGTTAAATCAGACAAGGTTAGTTTTGACCCAAGTCCCACAACATATGTGAATTCACCGGTGGAGAGCCGATCCAAGGTCAGCGGCGTACGAGCAAATTGAAACAGCGAAAATGGCAGTGCTAGGCGCTAAAAATTGACAATACTGACTTTCGATTGGTCCATTGTAGTAAATCGTCATCAAAAACAAAATGACGATATAAAACCATTACGTATTAACCAAAACAGTGGGTAGAGAACAATAGACAATGACGTCAGATGCACGACCACTTACATAACAATTACGTCTAACCCGGTCTCAGTCGTCAAAAGTAAATCAGGGAGCATACACGCTCTAACAGTAGTGGGCAGTTTTCTGCCAGAAAATGTAACACTTTATTGCTAAAAAATGATCTACATAATCTCACAGTAAACATTAACAGTTATATAGCATCAGTGAACTTTCTAAAAATGTATTCAAATTAGAGTCAGTGAAAATGGCCAACAGCAAACTGGACAAACACCTGCCCACCGCATGGAGCAGCTAAGGAAGGAACTACGCCACTTCTATTCAGGAAAGCCCTGCATTGCATTACTAAATTTCAAAAAGTAGATAAAGATGAGCTCAATTTCTATAAAATTTGTCTAAATTCAGGTGAGAGAGGGAGAGAGTGCAAGCGAGAGTGTAACCGGTGTTGATCAACCCAGTATTAAAATGAGGTGTTGGTTTGTGATCATGTTTAGTCAGTATTAAGAGTAAAGTATTAAAGAAATCAAAACTATAATTCTGTTCAATGATGAGAATTACATACATAAAAGAAGTCAGTCATATAGCATCATAAAATGTGCACAATTAACCTTGAGTAAAGTCAAGGGCGGAATAGTCTAGCCGCCATTTTGGAAATTTGAATCATGAACCATTGTTATGCTTATATTAATTTACCAAGTATCTACTGAAAATAAAACCAAAATTCGTTACCGTTATTTAATGTGTCACGTCATTTCTATACCCAACGACTTCTGCCACTGTCTGCTTAACACAATTCTGGACCAAAAGCCTAATGCAAGTAAATGAGCAAAACACGTGTTACTCCGGTGATAAGATTTATTATTCAAATTACACAAATATTAATTATCATACTTTCAGTACTAATAATTGTAATTAATATACACAAAAATGTGTAAGTTAACAGATGGCAGCCCGAACTTGGACTTTATATATAAATAAAAATATATAAATAAGCAGACAAGCAGAGGTTAGATGGGTAATGAAATATACGGGAAAATAGAGGTTACCTGTATAGGTTATGCATGGTACGAATAGAGTACAACACAACAACTAAAATAAAGTTATTATTGTTAATATATTAAAAATAAAAGAAAAGAAATGGCAAATAGTAATGAGACGAGTAAAACAGAATCAGAAATGATGGGTGATAGTATTTATTCAACATCAGACCCACAAAAAGAATGGAATAGAATGACATAATAAGAATGATGAAACTGCTTTTTAATGAGCAGAGCGTCAAATTAAACCAATTTGATATACAATTGAGTGATATCAAAAAAGAAATTAAAAAACAGAGTTGTAATTTGGACAAAAGATTAATTGAAATAGGTACAAAGTTAGACAAAATACAGTTAGAAAATAAGAGTAGAGAATCAAATAAATTGAATGAAAATAAAGACAAGGTAAGTAGTGGTGAGAATTATGATAATAGAATTAAAAATAGGGTGTTAGAAAATAATTGTGTGAGTATTGAGAGTGGTGATAAAAGTATAATGGGAGTAGAATTTGATAATGAAGTGATAAAAAGTGTTGATGAATTAGAGAGAAAGTATAGAGAGAATTTACAGATAAAGGGGTTGCAGGGGGTAAATTTTTCCCGTAATGTTGTAGTCGGGGGTGAAGAAAAGGCTTCACGAGTGTATTGGGTAGATAAATGGTCTACCGATAATTGTTTTTTGAATTGTTGTATTGTTCCTGTAGAAATCGGGAGAGGTTTTAATGTAGTAGTACCCTCTGAAAGGAGTGAGAGATATTTAGAGAAAGAGTTGTGTGTAGATGGTGAGATGCAAGTATTTAAGTTAGATAGAGGTTATAAAGAGTTGATAGAGAGATTAGGATGGAAGAAAACAAACTATATGAAATACTTACCTTGTAATGAAGCTGATATAGCAGTAGTAGGAGATGATAATGAAAATAATGACTTAGTAACTTATCTGATTGTGACTAATTATACTGAAGGTGACAGGACCATAATCGATCGTGACAAGTTGTATGACAAATTGATATGGAATAACCCTATTAATTATGATAGTTTTGTAGAATATAAAAATTTAAATAAGTACTATACTCATGATGGTGATATAATGTTTTCCAGGGAAAATAAGTTGTATAGATTTAAGATAAGATTATTATTTGACGATATGGGGTAGTTGTGTATTGTTTATTGTGTTATGAACATTTAATTGTGTGGACTGTGTTTTTAAAAATGGACTGATTAGGACTGATTATGGTAAATGATTTCATGATTATGTGAATTGTATATTTTTGTGTATTGATGTCTATGTATTTGTGTATTTTTGCTGTTATGTTGAAATGTTATAAAGAGTTTGGGGATAGTGATAAATAAGGACATTGGAGTTAGGTAAATAGAGTTAATGGGAGTTAGGAAAAAATAAAGTGCTGAGATGTTGATAATATATAAAGAGGTGTTAGATATTTTAGGGACACAGTAGGTAGCGATTATTTGTGGAGGTGAGTAATGTGGATGGTAATTATATTTGTTGTTGTTGGTGATATTTTGTAATAAGGGTATTGGTGTAGGAGTCCAACGAGAGATGTTGAGACGGGAGTGGATCGTTGTGTGCCGGAAAGGGTTATCTGAAAGGGTCAGGAACCGATAAGGGAATGAGTTGGTTAGAGGGAATACACACATACTAGTACAAAAATGAGCGGTGCCAGAGGTTTTAAATGGGATTTGTGAAGGGGGTTATTATTGAGATATTGGTGTCATATTATATTAATGGTTAGAAGCGGTTGTTAGTAGAAAAAAGGAGGGGTAGTAAGGTTAGATTGACAATGCCAAAATAAGATATAGAGAATAGTGGGTAATTGAGAGTCACCCAAACTAATAAATAAGGATAAAAAGGGTTATAAAAGGGAAAATTCATAGTAGAAAGGTGAGGTAACTGGAAGGGTAATGGTATATTTGAAATTTTGTTGTTGTATAGAATCTAAATGAATATTAAATGAATAAAAGTTAATAGAGAATTGTTGACAATAAAAATGTTATAAAATTTTGCTACAAGTTATGTAAATATGAATTAAGTAATGTGAATTGTTCAATGTTAGTGTTTAATGTTTATTGTACGATGTTTTATTGTGTTTTATTATGTTCATAATAGTGTGTGTGGTTAGGAGGCTACTGTAAGGGTAGTGACCATGATAATATTAAATTTGTGTTAGAGTAACAAGTCTCTGGGAGAAAAATGATTCTGTTAAAAAGGAGTAAAATTAAAGTGAAGAAATGAGTAAAGAAATTTAGATAGTTAAAAATGCTGCCATGCTAGATAAATATACTGATAGTAATTGAAATAAATGAATAAAAATAGTAGTTGTTGTTTGAAAAAAAAAAAATTTATGTTGTGTTTAGTATAAGAGTATAATTTTATGATGAAAGAGGCAAGTTAATACTGACGGGAGTCAAAGCAATTGATGCAAAAATGTAGGAGTGTTGTCAAGTAGAAGGCTTATCTATCCTAAATCTTGTTATATTTTATTGTGTTATTTGGTACTTTATAAATAAATAAAACCAACGCCTCAAATCACAAACCAATGCATCTAAGAGGAAACATATCAGTTGCGGATATGTAAATGAATGAGACCACTATTTTGAAATTTTGTATTGAATGTTTCAGAGTTTTATGGTGTTGTGACCGCGGTCCTGCGCTGGCCGGAGCGTCAGAACAGGAGCGTGCAGTGCCTCATGGCCTTATGGTGTAGGGATCTCTCAGGAGAAGTCCAGTAAGGTCAGATGGGTACGATCGACACTATGGAACCAAGGGTAAGTGATTGAGATTTTCTTTTATTAACACTACAGGGGGTTGTGGAACATATCTGAACTGATCCTTTTAGAAAAGTATGAATGAGTCAATGAAAGTTTTTGTGTCTCGACACAAAACCTTTCATTGAGGGGGTTTTGTAACAGTACAGAATTAACCGTACCAGAATAATGGTATGTAGGGATATATTTTATTGTAAATTTTATTGTAATCATCAAGTTAAATCAGACAAGGTTAGTTTTGACCCAAGTCCCACAACATATGTGAATTCACCGGTGGAGAGCCAATCCAAGGTCAGCGGCGTACGAGCAAATTGAAACAGCGAAAATGGCAGTGCTAGGCGCTAAAAATTGACAATACTGACTTTCGATTGGTCCATTGTAGTAAATCGTCATCAAAAACAAAATGACGATATAAAACCATTACGTATTAACCAAAACAGTGGGTAGAGAACAATAGACAATGACGTCAGATGCACGACCACTTACATAACAATTACGTCTAACCCGGTCTCAGTCGTCAAAAGTAAATCAGGGAGCATACACGCTCTAACAGTAGTGGGCAGTTTTCTGCCAGAAAATGTAACACTTTATTGCTAAAAAATGATCTACATAATCTCACAGTAAACATTAACAGTTATATAGCATCAGTGAACTTTCTAAAAATGTATTCAAATTAGAGTCAGTGAAAATGGCCAACAGCAAACTGGACAAACACCTGCCCACCGCATGGAGCAGCTAAGGAAGGAACTACGCCACTTCTATTCAGGAAAGCCCTGCATTGCATTACTAAATTTCAAAAAGTAGATAAAGATGAGCTCAATTTCTATAAAATTTGTCTAAATTCAGGTGAGAGAGGGAGAGAGTGCAAGCGAGAGTGTAACCGGTGTTGATCAACCCAGTATTAAAATGAGGTGTTGGTTTGTGATCATGTTTAGTCAGTATTAAGAGTAAAGTATTAAAGAAATCAAAACTATAATTCTGTTCAATGATGAGAATTACATACATAAAAGAAGTCAGTCATATAGCATCATAAAATGTGCACAATTAACCTTGAGTAAAGTCAAGGGCGGAATAGTCTAGCCGCCATTTTGGAAATTTGAATCATGAACCATTGTTATGCTTATATTAATTTACCAAGTATCTACTGAAAATAAAACCAAAATTCGTTACCGTTATTTAATGTGTCACGTCATTTCTATACCCAACGACTTCTGCCACTGTCTGCTTAACGCAATTCTGGACCAAAAGCCTAATGCAAGTAAATGAGCAAAACACGTGTTACTCCGGTGATAAGATTTATTATTCAAATTACACAAATATTAATTATCATACTTTCAGTACTAATAATTGTAATTAATATACACAAAAATGTGTAAGTTAACAATGCAACACTCTGTTGTGCATTTCCACTTGGTCGAACTCTACTCTCTCTCCTGGAGGGAAATTTATCAATGAGGTAATTTCTCTTGGTGGTGGTTTATCAAACATTACCTGATTAAGGCCAGTACCGATAGTGTCATGGTATGACCAATTAAGGAAAGTCTCTGCGGGTTCGATATACTGACTCCAATTTTTATGTTCTTGATGACAGTAAGTACGTAGAATTCTACCAACTTCCCTTAATACACGTTCAGCAGGATTGCTACTAGGATGGTATACTGATGTTTTGTAGGTTCTTATTTGCCAATTTCCCAATTCTTCTTTCCACCTTTTCCCCCGAAATTGCCTTCCATGATCAGTTATAATTATTTCCGGTTTTCCCACCTCAGGTAAGTATTTTTTTATAATTACTTCTAGAATTTTCTTCGTTGTGGCTTTATTAATAGCGTAGAGTTTTGTATATTTCGTATAATGATCAAATAATATGATGATATATTTATATTTATGTCTTCCTCCACTTCTGGGAAAAGGTCCACAGATATCCAAGAAGGTCTTTTCAAGTTTATTATTAGATTTTATTGTAATCATTGCGCCCGTTCTCTTCTCATTATTTACTTTTACTAGCTGGCATATGTTACAGGTTTTCACTATTTCCCTTACTCTTTTATTTATAGCTTTCACGTAACAATGTTCAGATATAGCTTTAATAACTTTGAGTGATCCCATGTGGCCATATCTTTCATGATAATCCTGAATCAGTGCTATTTCTGTTGCTGCTGGCACATACATCTTCCAGACATGATCCTTAATGGTAGGACGAATAAAAAGGACCTCTTCATAAACACAAAAAAATTTCATTATTATAGGGTCATGTAGTAATATTCGTTCCTTAATATTTGTTAATTTAGTGTCCCTTTGTTGATCGACTTTTATTTTATTAATTATCTCTTGTAACTCTTTCGCCATCTTAAGAATGTAATATATTTTTCCAATACTTTCTGGTTCTATTTCACAAGTTCCTTTTTCGAGATTAATCCGGGATAATCGGTCTGCTATGATATTCTTCTTACCTGGAATATATTCCCAGTCTAAATTATATTCTTGAAGTATTAATACCCATCTAGTAAGTCTGCCGTGGTTAAGTTTGCAATTTTTTAAAAATGAAATTGATCTATGATCAGTTCTGATGGTCACTGGGTATCCCAATATAAATGTTCGAAATTTCATACATGAGAACACAACACTCAGCAGTTCTTTTTCTGTTACTGTATAATTTCTCTCACAACTACTCAGTACTCTGCTTGCAAAACTGATAACCCCATGATTTCCTTCCTCATCTTCCTGATATAGCTCACTCCCAAGGCTAATGTTACTAGCATCACAATTTATGAAAAAACGTTTATTAAAATTTGGGTGATGTAACATGATGCTGTCAAGAAATTTATTTTTTACTATCTGGAAATTATTATCTTCACTTTCTTCCCATTTCCACTTGTTTTTCTTTGAAAGTAAACATTGAAATTTGGCTGTTACTTCTGAATAATTCTGTTGAAATTTCCTATAATAGTTGCATATCCCCAAAAAGGATTGTAATTGTTTCAAGTTTTTTGGTTTAGAAAAATCTTGAATAGCCTTTACTTTTTCAGGAGATGGTTTAATTCCAGTAGCAGATAGAATGAACCCTAAAAATGGTAGTTCATGTGTGATAAATTTAGATTTATCCAGTTTTAAAGTTATATTGTGTTGCAAGAGTTTATTTAACACTGTTTCCACTCGGTTGCAATGCTCCTCCCAAGTACAAGACGTAATTAATATGTCATCCACATATATGGTAGTAAAATCTAAAACTTCCTTACCTAAAATTTGGTCCATGCACTGGATGAACACGGCCACAGAATTTACCAATCCAAAAGGCAAACGCTTAAAATGGTAATTTCGTCCTTCAAATATGAAAGCAACATATTGTCTGCTGTTAGGGTGCAACTCTATTTGCCAATATCCACAGACTGCATCCCAAGTACTCATGTACTTGCATCCATAGAATGTTTTCATTATCTCTTCAATCTCACCTGGAGATGTGCGATCATTAATGAGCATTTTATTCAACTCCCGAGCATCAAGACATAGTCTGACTTGACCATCTTTCTTCGGTATAGCTACCAATGGGCTGGTATACGGAGAACTACTTTCAATTATGTCTTCTAATATCATTCTTTGAATTTCTTTCCTTGCTGCCTCTTTCAAAGCTTGAGCAATAGGGTACGATCGTTTATTAAAATTTACATTTTCCTTGAACTTTAGTTCACACAAGAAGTTTTTTGCTTTTCCTGGTGATTCTGAGAATACTGATTTATATTTGTTATAAATTTTTATAAGTTGTTGTTTCTGTTCTACACTAATTATTTCCGGTGCCTGCTTATTCTGAAACTCAATTATTTCTTCTATCTTTTCTTGCCAAATCTTTGATTCTGTTACTTCTATGTTGTTACCTAGGGTTAATCTATTATCCTCCCTAGCAAAAAATGAGCTCGGACACTGAGGGGCACTTTGGCTACCAATTATCTCAGCCGTTAACTCACCATTTTCTGTGCTCAAGGTTACTATACCCCTGGCCAGATTTATAATTGCAGTGTGTCGCCGTAGCATATCACACCCTATTAACACCCTAAACGGTAGCCCTTTTGCTACTAAAAATCCCATAGGTATTCCTATTCCATTAGTGGTAACATTCAAAGACACTTGTTTTTTGATTGTTTTATTCTGTTTCCTGGTAGCACCAACAATTGTTAAATTGTTAATTGGTAAAGTAGGTATTCTCTCAGTAGTTAACTCAGTAATACGATCTAGTTCTAATTGATCAATAATTGAAATATTGGCTCCTGTATCAATCATGGCCTCTGCTGACACTCCATTTAAGTTTATTTGTATATAGACTATGTCATTGTTTGGTGATGACTCTTTAATTGCTCTTTCTTCCATTAACTCGGACTGTATATTTGTTAGAAAATTATTTCTGATAATGGTTATTGGTTGATTTAATTTAGTATTATAATTGGGTTTGTGGAAAATTCTGTGCCCTGTTGTTTCTAGCAGTGACGGGCAATCACATCTTCTCACTGCTGGTACCCGTTTCCCCTATTTACATCATTATTATTGTTTGATTCAACATTTTCATTATGTTGAATATTGCTTATCGGTCTCCTTTCTTCATCACTATCTCTGAATCTAGGTTGTTCTGCACTCATACTCCTTGGTTGACCTTCCTCTCTATGATAAGAATCATGTCTGTAATTTTGTTGGTTATTATTAGGCCACCTTCCTCGATATCTATTATTGAAATAATTGTTATTAGCATGCACATAATTAACTCTGGGCTGATTCTCTCTTGGTGGTTCATTCCTCCGCTCTTCAGTATTCCCTGACCTCCATCTACTTCTCCTATAATAAGATTCCTGTTCATAATTTTCTAGTAGCGTTTCCATGCCTCCAATAGTTTTTACTTGTCCACTTAATCTGGCACTGATGATCTTCTCTTCAAAATGATACGCCATTTTGGTCACTAGACACTCTTCAGGTATCTTAGGGTCTAAATACTTTGCTATACACACCTTCCCCAAAAAGTAAGCAGTAGGTGTTTGTCCCACTGTACGGTCATACCTACCATGACAGATATCATCCCTAATAATGTTTTGTACTGATTCTGACCAGTACTTAAGTTTGAACCTTGTTTTGAAACCCCCATAATCACACACCTCGTTCCTGATTGCTGTCCACCAATTATCATTGATATTTTTGAAAGATTCATCTAATATACCTTTTATCATATTCCATCGATTCTCCTTTGATCTGTTCAAAATTTCGTGTACTCTCCCTAAAAATTCAAGTGGGTTTCTGCGATAATCCCGAAAGTTTACACTTTACTTACTATCTTGATAAACCTGATGACTGCTGCATGCATATCTAGAATTTATTCTATCTACATCACATTGAAAATTGGTTTGTATTTGTTGCAAACTATCTAATTTCTCTGCTTGGCTATCACACTGATTTTTTACATTCTCTACTGTTTTATGAAACTCTGAAAATGTACAGTTCAGACTGCTTTTGATACTATCTAATTGGTCATTGTTTTCTTGTCGTATGGCCATTACCCGAACTTGATTATTTTGTTCCTCCTTTTCCATCTGTGCTTCGATTCCTGTTTTAATTAGTTCCATCTTTTCTTCTGTTTTATCCAATCTTTGATTGGTTTCTATTACTTTCTTCTCTGCCTCTTCCTTGTATTCTTCTACTCTTTGGCTAAGCGTATTACTGACCAGTTCAATTTTACTCTCTAGATTTTCTCTTAATTCCTTGTTGAAGTTCTCCATCTTACCCTCAATTTGTTTTAAATTCTCATTATTCTCTTCAAATTTTGCATTCATCTCTTCTCTTTGTCCTTCAACAGTTTCTTTCAATTCATGGTATTGTTCATTCATGGTTTGTTTGATATTTCCATGAATGGTCTCTATTTTTTCATTTAGTTGTTTGACTAAACTTTCCTGAATGCTATCTATTTTCTCATTGGTCTGTCTATTTTGTTCCTCCTGTTTCTTAAAATTCTCCTTATTTTCCTCATTGGTTTGCTTCAAGTTTTCCTCCTGTTTCTTAAAATTCTCCTTATTTTCCTCATTGGTTTGCTTCGAGTTTTCCTCCTGTTTCTTAAAATTCTCATCTATTTTATCAAACTTCTCGGCTATAAATCTCATCATGTCTTGCCAATTTGGTTCTCTCCTGGCCTCCGCTTTATCTGGTTGGTCCCCTTGGGCATCCTCTTCCACTATTTCCTTTTCCGTGCTCATAATTGCTTCAGTTTCTTCTTTATCACCTACCGGTTGTTCCATTTCACTGTCCGTAACTATTTCTATCTCTCGTTCCTGTCCACCTTCTTCCTTCTCCTTTTCTTCTGCCCTCTTCTTCAATTTGCCTCGGGTATTATGCATTTCTTGTTTTCTCATAACTGCCAACGATAATTAGATTTTTTGGTATATATTTTTATTAAATATATCAAAATTCTTTTCCAATTACAGCCCTTTTACGTTGAGCGCCAATCTGTAACGTAGCGGTTTTCGTAGAGGTTTTAGCGAAAACTTTGTATGTAGCTTATTGGGTGTTCGTCTTATTTAATTAAGCTCCCAGTGTTCTGTACGCCAATCTGTAACGTAGCGCAGTGAGGTATAGTAGAGTTATATTATATTGTTAATTCAGCCCCACTATTGGAAGCGCCAATCTGTAACGTACTGTCTTGAGATATTAAAGTTTCCGCCTCTCCGCAGTCGCCACTTATGAATTATAATAACTGAAGTTTAAAAAATAAAGTATTGGGGTCAAGTAGGGAAGTTGTTCAGCCTTATGAGGAAGAGAGAGTAAGTACCGATTATTTACACTCGGTTTAGGCGATTTCGGAAATTTTTTTAAATTGTTCGCTGTGATTTAAATCAGCTGATTGTAAGACGAGTTTCCACACATAGTTCAACCAGCCTACCCTATGGCGAAATATGACCCAATGTATCAATCTCTTCTATTTTGTGCTGAAATCTATTACAACTACCCACTACAAAAAATATAACACATTTTTATTATTCAGTATTATTTTTCAATAATATTTATTAATTATATTATTGTTTTTTTGTTTTCCTGCCACCAAAATACAAGTATCACAATCGATCTGTACTTAATTAAAACATAATATCGACTTCTCGAATAAACATGGAATTGTCAAAAGAAAAAAACATATATGGTTTTGTTTACCAAATTTTATACTATTTTTTAAAACATCAATCAATATATAATTCTTTTTATTTCCCCAGGGTTAAGGGTAAGTTCTTTTTGTTATGAGATGGTCAGAAATGGATAATTACTAAGCTTTACAAATACTGAAAAATATTAAATAAATTTGTTTATTTTTCCGTTTAGTATGTAGTTCCAGAAATGTCCGTAAGAGAGCAGCGTGCGTTTGTTTACTTTAGAACATGTGATTAATTTTGACTAGTTTTTGTGTTCTATATAACCATTCGGAATGCGTTTTCTTCGTCAACTATTAAACTGAATGTTTATATTACCTCTCTTCTTATGGTTCTTACTGGAAGGAAGCCTTTTCTCTAATGAGGTCCGTCTTGAGTTGTAATTTCATTACCGTCTGGCCCATATTCTATTGTCAACTTGAAACATCACGAAACTAGGCCGAATCGTCAGAAGGGTTTTCTTTCACAGTTTATTATGTAGTATAATCCTTTAATTTTGATAAATAAGGTATGATTATATAGAGTTCATATTGCTTTTTAATTTGGTACTAATTTTACACTTCTCCCAAGTTTCAATAAGGATATTTTAATAGAATTCTGGTAGCATCATTTTTTCAACTCGCCAGGTTTAATTTCCAAATTCGATTATTAACAATACTTGTTATTCTCGTCACTCTTAGTAACCCAAAATATTTTTATTATACAGGCAGTTTGTAATTATTAAAAATTTATATTTTATTTACCGAAAAATAATTCTTTTTAATTCCGGTTTCTTTACCAATTTGGTTTATGTAAGAGGTTTCTGTTCATTTTCTTATGACCTGGTATATAAGTATTTAATATTTTTATTATCTCTAAATGAATTTATATAGTATTTATTAGTCTCTCATAGTATTCCTACACTGCACTACTTCCTGTGGCCATTTCCCTCATATAGTATTATTTTAATTTTTTATTATCCTTTGATATTTAAACTTTTTATGTTTTTTAAAACGAACCCTGGGCTATCTTATACTACAACACAAATACTTGAAAAAATATAACATTAACCTAGGTATTACAATTGGTTGTCCACACAACACAAATATTACAACAAATTAATAAAAACACAGAATCAGTTAGTAGCATTACAGTCCACTATCATAGTTTTACAATTCCCAAACCTACAGCACAATTCTGTAATAAGTTACCTTCACTTTCACTTTTTACCTCAATGGGTACACTATAACGCACTTGTCACTGTATATCACTCGAATCGTTTATAATGTTTAGTGATATACTTTAATTTAGAGCTAGTTATAGGTTACCCATTTCTGACCTTTATGTTCTTACATGATTTAATTTATTGGGACTGGGTTATGTAACGTTACATAAAGCCCCCCCACTAGAACAAATTTATTTTGGTTACTCGTCTATTAAAATAAATTGTTGATTGCTTGATAATCGTGATCCCATTACAGCAGAAATATTCCTACAACACATAGACACCAAAATACAAAATATCATAAAAACACATGACCCAAATGGCATATGGATAAGATATGTAGATGATGGACTATATGTATCAAATAACAAAAACACAAATGCAGAGAACATATTGAAACAAATCAATAACATACATCCCAAAATACAATTCACAGAAGAAAAAGAAAAACATAACAAAAATCAACTATTTAGACATAACCATCACAAGATACAACAAACACATACAATATGCAATATATAGAAAACCAACTTCCACTAACATCATTATACCTAACCATTCTGACCACCCACCACAACATAAAATGGCAGCATTTTATTCGTTATTTAACAGAATGTACAAAATACCCCTAAACAAACAAGAAACTGACAAAGAAAGAAATATAATATACCAAATTGGTTATGAAAATGGATACAATAAAAATACTACGATCAAAATAGAAAATAAAATCAAATACAAAATAAAAACTGAACAATTAAGAATTAATCAAACTGAACAACACATAAATAATAACAACAACAAAAAATGGGCCACATTCACATACATGAATAATAAAATGACAAAACTAACAAAACTATTTAAAAACACAGATATAAAAATAGCATACAAAACTAATAAAAATAAATTACAAAATCTAAATAACTCACACAACAAAGATAATACAACAACTAACGGTATATACAAAATTGAATGCCAAGATTGCAATAAATGTTATATAGGACAAACAAAAAAACAGCTGAAAAAACGTTATTTTGAACACCTAAATGCATACAAAAAACTAGAAATATATAAATCCAATTTAGCCACACATGCAATAAACACAGGACATGAATTCCCAGACATAACCAATGTAACACTAATAAAACATATACCACACAAAGGCACCATAATGAACATATGGGAAAACTTACAAATATACAAACATAAAACAGAAAACAAACTAATACCTGAACAAATACAAATCAATACAAAACATGACACAATATTCAACACAACATTGAAAATACACAAAAAACTAACACATACACCACAATCACACACAATAAAACCAACTTGAAATACCAGAAGCCAACAGGAAGCCACAATTATCAACCAACAACACATATGTACTTCACCAGACAAAAAAACCGGAAGGCTGAGGATGGGAACAAGATAGTACCCGAAACATGTTCCAAATAGAAAAATAACATCTTGAGGTAAATTTATGTATAAATATTCAATGTATTATATACATCAAGAAACGGACTGTAGCAGAAAGTGATTGAAATATATATATATATATATATAATGTAACTGCTCAATTAATTACATTATAATTAACTCTTACCTTAGGGTTTTATTCCAGAGTCTTTCAGACGAAAACAGCTGCAGAAAGGATTACTTGGATTTGATATGTTCAATAATTACGTTAACACATGTGATACTGTCTAAAACACATACTTATTTTTATTTATCAAAAATTCGCCTTTCTTTTACGTTATTACAATCTTTGAACGGTAGTACAACTGGTTGAAATTATTTCTTATCTCTATTGAGTTTTATTTTGGCTACTATTATAAGTGCTTGGATTTCGTTGTCCATGACGTGTCCGTTACTTAACTAAATATCACTATAATATTGACAACTCGGAACACAAAGTTTTTTTATATAAGTAAAAACGTAAAGTTTTACCTTACAGCCTAAACCGGCTTTCACCTATAGAAGGCTTCATCAGAGGCTGTCGTTAGTAGCGCTGCTCGTCTTGTTGTTGGCGACGAGAAAGTGTTTCGAAAGATTGAAGCTGTGTGTGTGGTGAGATGTGTTCGAATAATGCGTGCGATTTGAATTGTGTGTTCGTTTAGGATGTCGTTTTTATTTGTTTTTGTGTGTTTGTATATTTCTAATTGTTCTAGAGTGTCTAGTTTTCGGCCTTTTGTGTGTACGTGTAGTATGTTCATGTTATTGTCTATGTTTTTATATGTGTGGTTTGCTTCAATGAGGTGGTTTGCGAAGGTAGATTCTGTAGTGGTGTGGAGTGCTTTTGTGTGTTCAATGTATCTCTGTTTGAAGCTACGTCCTGTCTGGCCTATGTAGAATTTACTGCAATTTGAACAATTTAGTTTATATACACCGGGTAGATCGAATTTGTTTTGTGCTTTGGGCATGCGTTTTGATAGTGTGTGTTCTGTTTTGTTAGTAGTTTTGTAAGCGATTCTGTATCCTGCTTTTTTGAATTTGTGGGCAATTTTTTCTGTTTGTTTGTTGATGTATGTTAGTGTTATGAATTTGTTGTTTTCTGTCTTTGTCTGTTGTTTGTTTTGTGTTTTGTGTAGGAGTTTACTGACTATTGTTCTGTCATAACCATTAGATTCTGCTAGATATTTTATCGTGTTTAGTTCGTCTTTGTAGTCTATTTCATCTAAGGGGATGTTGTTAAGTCTATGTATCATGGTTCTAAAAGCAGCTAGTTTGTGTTGTATTGGGTGATTGGAGGTGTTGTGTATTAGTGTGTCAGTTGTAGTTGGTTTTCTGTATATACTGAATTTGTGCCTGTGTTCTAGTTTTGTGATGGAGAGGTCTAAGAAGTTTATGGTATTGTTGTGTTCGTATTCGGCAGTGAAGGTTATGTTTTTATGTATTTTGTTTATGTGCGTTAGAACTGTTCACATTGTCTTTTGTTTCCCCTGTATAGTATTAGAATGTCATCAACGTATCTGTGCCAATATAGTATTTTATGTGAGTGTCTGTCATTGTTTGTGAGTATTTTTGTTTTTTCTAAGTGTTGGAGGAAGACTTCTGCTAGAATGCTGGATATGGGGGAGCCCATGGGTAGGCCATTGTTCTGTGTGTAGTATTTATTGTTATAAGTAAAGTAGTTTTGTTTTGTGATAATGTTCAGAGTTTCTGTTATTTCATTGATAAGTTCGTCTGGTGTGTTGTTCTGTTTGAGTTTGTTTTGTAGGATGGTGATTGTTTCAGAGATGGGGATGTTTGTGTACAGGTTTTTAATGTCAAAGGAGGCTAATGTGGCGTTATGGGGGATGTGTATGTCTTTTATTTTTGTTACTAGGTCAGTGTTGTTTTTTACTGCAATGTTGTTGTCTATTTGTGTGTGTTGTCTAATAATTTTGTCTAGATATTTTGCCAGTTTGTGTGCAGGGGCATTACGGTAGTTGATAATGGGGCGGATCGGAATGTCTTCTTTATGGATTTTGGGAAGCGCTTGGAGTGTAGGTGCTGATGGTCGGATTTGTTTCATGTAGGGCTTTTGTTTATGTGTCATAATGTGTTTGGCTTTGTTGACTATTTGTTTTACTGAGTTTTGGTATCTGTCGGTGGGGTCGTGTTTTAGTTCTGTGATGTTGTTCTGTTCTATGAAGTCTTGTACTTTTTTGTGTAGGTTGTCTGTGGGGATAATTACAGTCGTGTTGCCTTTGTCAGCTTTTACAAATGTGATGTTGTGTTTGTGTGCCTTTTCCCTCAGTTTGATGGCTGTGTGTATTTCTGAGTTGTGGTTGTTGTTGTCTGGTGTCTTATGTACTCCTATTGTGTTGTTTATATTATGTCTTAATGTGTCTTGATGTTCTGGTGCTGTGTTTTGTATATTTGTTTCTGTGTCAATTATGAGCTTTGTTAGTGTTTGGTTGTTATGTTTGTAATGTATGTTATGTTTTAGGCCTTTATCAAGGAGTGTTTGTTCGTTTTTTGTAAGTGTGACGTGTGACACTACACCTACATATCGCCAACACATACGGACACAATTACATGACTGAACTAATACATCACACAAATGAATGGACAAAAACAAATACATATCATACAGACAAAACACGACAGAAAAATAAAAAACCTGACACCAATTAAAACAGATATAATTCCCTCGCACAAATTCTACCCACGTACAGTGAACCTCACGAACGTCACACTCACAAAAAACGAACAAACACTCCTTGATAAAGGCCTAAAACATAACATACATTATAAACATAACAACCAAACACTAACAAAGCTCATAATTGACACAGAAACAAATATACAAAACACAGCACCAGAACATCAAGACACATTAAGACATAATATAAACAACACAATAGGAGTACATAAGACACCAGACAACAACAACCACAACTCAGAAATACACACAGCCATCAAACTGAGGGAAAAGGCACACAAACACAACATCACATTTGTAAAAGCTGACAAAGGCAACACGACTGTAATTATCCCCACAGACAACCTACACAAAAAAGTACAAGACTTCATAGAACAGAACAACATCACAGAACTAAAACACGACCCCACCGACAGATACCAAAACTCAGTAAAACAAATAGTCAACAAAGCCAAACACATTATGACACATAAACAAAAGCCCTACATGAAACAAATCCGACCATCAGCACCTACACTCCAAGTGCTTCCCAAAATCCATAAAGAAGACATTCCGATCCGCCCCATTATCAACTACCGTAATGCCCCTGCACACAAACTGGCAAAATATCTAGACAAAATTATTAGACAACACACACAAATAGACAACAACATTGCAGTAAAAAACAACACTGACCTAGTAACAAAAATAAAAGACATACACATCCCCCATAACGCCACATTAGCCTCCTTTGACATTAAAAACCTGTACACAAACATCCCCATCTCTGAAACAATCACCATCCTACAAAACAAACTCAAACAGAACAACACACCAGACGAACTTATCAATGAAATAACAGAAACTCTGAACATTATCACAAAACAAAACTACTTTACTTATAACAATAAATACTACACACAGAACGATGGCCTACCCATGGGCTCCCCCATATCCAGCATTCTAGCAGAAGTCTTCCTCCAACACTTAGAAAAAACAAAAATACTCACAAACAATGACAGACACTCACATAAAATACTATATTGGCACAGATACGTTGATGACATTCTAATACTATACAGGGGAAACAAAAGACAATGTGAACAGTTCTAACGCACATAAACAAAATACATAAAAACATAACCTTCACTGCCGAATACGAACACAACAATACCATAAACTTCTTAGACCTCTCCATCACAAAACTAGAACACAGGCACAAATTCAGTATATACAGAAAACCAACTACAACTGACACACTAATACACAACACCTCCAATCACCCAATACAACACAAACTAGCTGCTTTTAGAACCATGATACATAGACTTAACAACATCCCCTTAGATGAAATAGACTACAAAGACGAACTAAACACGATAAAATATCTAGCAGAATCTAACGGTTATGACAGAACAATAGTCAGTAAACTCCTACACAAAACACAAAACAAACAACAGACAAAGACAGAAAACAACAAATTCATAACACTAACATACATCAACAAACAAACAGAAAAAATTGCCCACAAATTCAAAAAAGCAGGATACAGAATCGCTTACAAAACTACTAACAAAACAGAACACACACTATCAAAACGCATGCCCAAAGCACAAAACAAATTCGATCTACCCGGTGTATATAAACTAAATTGTTCAAATTGCAGTAAATTCTACATAGGCCAGACAGGACGTAGCTTCAAACAGAGATACATTGAACACACAAAAGCACTCCACACCACTACAGAATCTACCTTCGCAAACCACCTCATTGAAGCAAACCACACATATAAAAACATAGACAATAACATGAACATACTACACGTACACACAAAAGGCCGAAAACTAGACACTCTAGAACAATTAGAAATATACAAACACACAAAAACAAATAAAAACGACATCCTAAACGAACAGACACAATTCAAATCGCACGCATTATTCGAACACATCTCACCACACACACAGCTTCAATCTTTCGAAACACTTTCTCGTCGCCAACAACAAGACGAGCAGCGCTACTAACGACAGCCTCTGATGAAGCCTTCTATAGGTGAAAGCCGGTTTAGGCTGTAAGGTAAAACTTTATGTTTTTACTTATATAAAAAAACTTTGTGTTCCGAGTCGTCAATATTATAGTGCTTTTTATTATAAGTGATATTGTTAAATAATTAAAACATTGAAAATGAACCAGTGTATAACCTCTATATTAGCACACGCACACTCATTCTGTTACATTGGTCTTTAAATAAACTCCGCCCCTGAGAGAACTCTATCGTACAAAGTATTGGTGTTATATATTTTCCTTTTATAACGAATAATCACCGGTTAGTTGGCATTGGTTTTAATATGCATATTAAATGTTTCTAGTTACCCATACGCAGCGTACTCCTAGGGTTGGTTGCGCGAACTGGTGTTGAATACTTGCTTCGATCTCACGCACTCCGGTACTCGTTTAATACGTTTACTGTTTGTGTTAAAGGTCCTTACTGTTTTATTGGTTCCACATTATACATTATGATTAAGTCGGCCGGCGTAATTTTATTCGCACTTAGAAATTGTTGTAGGCTGGCCGCGCGTTATACTGTTTTTTATACTAGTTTTAGTATTTTAAAAGATAGGCCGACTCTTAACTATGGCCTATCTTACACCCGAGGCCACTATGTAATATTTATCTGCACTGTATGCTGCTTACTTCTACTCTCTCTGCTGACAAACTGCAGACTGGGTTTCACACAAGCCTGCTACGGGGTGGTTACGCAATACGTCTGGCAATTGTTTTGGCTGACTGTATGTATGTTGCATTGCTGTACTGGAGGCTCCCCACAGGTGAAAGTCTGGCAATTTGGAAAGTGCTTAAAATGATGATTTCAATTAATATAAAATTAAACTGGGGTAGCTCACAATTCTGTACCGTTACAATATATATATATATATATATATATATATATATATATATATATATATATATATAATGATGATGTTGGGCATAAAGATAGTTATGATTTTGTTTTAAAGGAAGAGGATCATGAAAGATGATCAATAATTTTAATAGATAGGCTGTTCTGAAGTAGTGAACTTGTGTTTTGTTATATGTAAGAATTATATAGATAGATTGTTTTGTTGACTCTATTAAACTTAATTAATTGTTTTAAATATCATTGCATTAGGGTAAAGATTTATATTTCTTCTGTTGAAATGGAAAAGAGTTAAAATATTATCGATTGGAGTCGAAATTTTGATAAATATGTAGGAATGAAAAAAGAGAAGGATACATCTATAATAAATCTTGTTTTCATCTATGTATTAGAGATATTAGGAGTTAAGGAAAAACCAGTGCTTATTAACGTAAACCAATGTAGCTAGGGGGAAACAGATCAGTTGGGGATATGGCATTATACAAGGCCACTATTTGATTTTTTATTTCAATGTTTCAGAGTTTGGTGATGCTGTGGCGGCGGTCCTGAGCTGGCCAGCGCGTCAGCAGGAACGACAAGTGCCTGACTGGCCTTACGGTGTTGGGATCTCGAAAGAGAAGTCCAGTAAGGTCATGCAGGTGCTGTCACCATCACTGGACCAAGGGGTAAGTAATTATATTCTTTTTATATAAACAGTAAGGGGGTTGTGGTGACATATCCTAGCTGATCCCTTTAGGAAGTATGGATGTGTCAGAGTTTTTATGCTTTGTCATAAAACCTCTCATTGAGGGGGTATTGTAACGGTACAAATAGGTCCATGTAGGGATTTTGGGTAAGCAACAGAGATAATTTTATTGTGAATTAAAATTTTGTATGTGTGAAAGTAAAGTATTCCCAAACATATGAAACAACGCAGAAAGTCATGAAGGGTCGGCGTCAAGGTCAGTGGCGTACGTGCTGAGTGGCAGCGATTTTGCCAAAACAACCTGCCAATTTTATGTAAACGTCACTCAAGGAATGCCAGAAGTAATTGCTGCACCTCAAAAAACAAAGACGTCGTCATCAAAAACAATAGAATCGATGACGATACAACCCTTCCACTTGGGAAATAAGCGCCATATTGTCACTCTCAGTCGCCGAACATCTTCCGTGTGAATAGCACACTACTAAATTGCTGGCCAGCAAGTATTTAAAAGGAACAACAAAATGTAATCAAATATGTGAAATTAAAATTATTTGCAACTAAAAAGTATAAAAAGTAATGTAGAGTCAGTGTGTGCAGTTAAAAAGGAGAAACAGTAATAATTCGGCCGAACACCAGCTGAACCATGAGGGACGCCTGACTAGATCGTCCATCCAGCAAATTCAGGGAAGTAAACACTTTCAAAATATCAATCACCAACACCTTTGAATAATTGAGCTCAAGAAAATTTGTAAAATGTACCGTTTCAATTAATATGTGTGTGAGCATGTGTGCGTATGTACCGGTACATATAAAATCACAAGCATTGGTTAACGTTACGTGATTCGTGTAACTTCATAATTGAAATTATTTAAAACTGCAGTAATGGTGTAGATTCATTTAAATAAGTAACCAGAATAAATTGGAGTTAAAATATGTGTTGAGTAATGTATCATACGTAAGGCTGATGTAGCGGAAATATTTTGCAGCCATTTTGTATTTGTATTTGGCAAAGGAGAAAGACTCCATCTTGTTTCTGTTATTCAAACATTTAGAAATTCAGACCATTAAAACACAAGTTTTACCAAATGATATCAGAGTCGATTATTTCTCAATAACCATTCCGTTTCTCGCTCGTGATAGGATCCTGGACCCGAACGTAAAATATTATGTTGGCAACAACACCACATGGCGATTGCCTGAACCAGCATGTAAACAAGAGTATAAATGTTAACGAGAAACTTATGAAAGGTAAGTCAATTATAATTTCAGAAAAAGAAGTTTGTTAACAAATGACGACCCGAACAGTGACTATGTATAAATGTGTTAAGAAGTTAGTTAACAAACGAATGAACAAATAATGTGTATAGCTCTGTACAATTGTGTCTGGTGACTAATGAGGCATAATACACCTCAAATTATTTCTGGTAAGTGGAGTAATGCATACAGCTCTGTTTATGTATGTCATATGTATAACATAACTGAATCGTGTTATTGTTTGTTTCCCCATTTTCTTGTTTCCGAGGCTGCTGAATGATCATGTTCATTAAAATGTTAATTGTGGAAAGAAAGGTTTTATCAATAGAAATCTAATAAATTTCAGTGGTAATAAATCTCCTAGCAGAGTGGAGAGAAGAAGGTTAATGTGGCAAAATTGTTTGACTTAATTTAATCATTCATGAACTCTACACAGTGCATTGAAGAAGACACACACTTTGGAGTATGTAATCTTCCAATGAAGAGCCAAGAGTGACACACCAAATCATGAGGGTCTCAAAGAAAACTCCCAAACTTGAAGAAAGACCAGTGCTAAAGTAAATTTACCCTAGCTGGGACAACCACAACCTCCACGAAAACCATTCCTCAACTCGTAAACACAGGGGGGAGTACCCCACCTGGGGAGGTTGACGATCCTGTGCACCATTTTTGAGTTTGCCACTGATAATCACACAACTCCAGAAGCCCTGAATGACATGGGCCCGTTCTCCGGGTTCAATCCCATGGAGGTCTATGGCTTGTCCTCTACCTTCTGGCGCTGACTGAGGAACACCATCCCACCAGGCCAGTGGTAAGGCAGGTTGCATGACTTCCCCCTCTTGTGCCAGCTTAGGACTCTTATCATTGACAGGCAAGACCAAAGCTACTAGGGTTCAATTGTGTACTTAATTAACATCATGGACTTGCATACAAGGCCTGACATAGCTACTGGCCAGGGAAGTGAACCCTGGTGACTTGTGCATATGAACAATTTGTATAGTTAGAGGGCATGTACTAGCAATGCCTACATATCAACACAAGTTTTGTAAATTCTCCTTCTTCTCTAGCACTTCAGTCCAATGTGAGCCATGGCAACCAGTACTAATCCCCTCCAACAATGTTGTCTTCTAGGCAGTGATCAAAATAAAAACCGTTGACATTTTGTTTATGTATCATTATTACAAATCATTTTTCCGCAAGTAAAAATATAACACAGAAAATACAAATTTTGATTCGCAGCTGGGATATTGATTATTAACACAATTGTAAATTTATACAAACAAAAAGATAGCACAAAAATATACAGTAATATTGATCCACAAATTTGGTATCAAACACATGCACTAATTCTATAACATACTTAACCAAACACACAGTAAATACTGACTAACTTCTCCACTCAGTACCATCTTTTATAGGTTGGCAATGACATCGTTCACCAGACTTTGTCACTTACTAGACAAGCTGAGAAAATTCTATGCGCTTATTCTGTAATCTTGTAGAACAAACTATGTTGACCTATCAATACAAAGTACATTTGTACAGATCATTCTAGTGTCTATCAAAATACATACATTATACATAAATTGTGTATAATATAATCACACAGAAGTGCGTACTTAACCTACATGAGTAACATAACCTATGCACTATTCTAAATAGTTTTAATAATACCAGTCACAGTATTACTTAATATATTCATAATATTACTTTGAATTTGGGTTGGAGGGTACCTAGTATATTTATTATAGGTTATTTTTCTATTTTTTATTTACCTAGTAAACATTTTCTATTTGCCACCATCTCAGCTTAACCTATCACCTCATTCTTTTGAGCTCTTTAAGCATAACGTTTCACAAATATGGGTCTGAAATTCAAAAGAAAATGAAGAGCAGGAAGAAGTTTTCATTCAGTATATCTTGTGATAAAATGTTAAAAAATACTATCCTAATTATTTAATCAAATTTTAAGGGTTTTAATTTACAAACAAAGTTGGTGAATTTAAATTCATTTGACAGGGATCAATTTTTTTTTAGAACTTAACACTTTGTGATCTAGGCATTTCAGGCATTTGTCTAGGCCTCCGTGGACTTGGCATTTTTATGTAACTTTGGGGATCTGTTACTTTTCTCTGTAACCATTGCTGATGTTCTGTTTATTTCATATAAAAGCCACTTTCATCCTGTAAATAATGGTATGTAATATACACACATTTATGAAATAATGAAAATTGTAGGAGTAAAATAATTATAATAATTTTTGCATTTGAAAAAGTTTTTGACATGCCATATACTTTTTTAAAGATCACACTATATTAATATGATTTCTCACATATAAGATGTAAAATTAATTACTGTACATAAAAAAATTCAACCAGCGTTTAGAATGTAAATTATTTTGCTGTCATCCAGAGGCTTGTGTCGCGCATGTTCTCGACAAGTCGCCATTTTTACCACAAATGCGTAACACATGTTCAGTCACATAATTAGAGCCTGTATTCATTATTGAGAGGTGCTGCACTCAATGGTGAGTTTTACAACTAACAAAAGAATGTACTAACATTCTCCGCAGACACCAGACAAATCCCATTCATTAGATGTAAGGTGATAGAGTGCAGGAACATAAATGAGCTCTCTGTTCAGGCACCATCCACAGCAGCAACCACTCTGCCCAAGTACAATTTAGGCAATGACCTCAATGTGTTAAACAGAGTGTTATATCGAATGTGAGGCATAAGAAATGAGGGGACTGTTGTTTGATTTTGGGTGTATCAGCTTATATCCCATGCCTAGGTTCAAACCCAACTTTATGTCTCCTAAGAACAATTCTGCAGTAGGAATCTCAAGTCCTATATTCAACTTAACCATACAATGTATTACATGACCATACAGGCCAGTAACAGAGTAATGATCCATATACAATACAGTAATTTTATATATTACTAAAACATGGAAATTTGTGTTCTTATAATAATAATTTGAATCGCATTCATAAAGAAATTCCTTAATTGTTTTGTGTAGTTATGATTTTGTGGCTGTCTGAATTTTTAGGTAACAATCCATGCTCCAAAAGAAGAAGATACTGATAATTCCAAACAGAAGCTAACTGAGGTAACTAACAAAAATCAGTTGCGTGGTTACATGACAAAAGTTAGAGCAAAGCCACAACATCACAGATTTCTCTTTGGAAAGAATGGTGTTAACACTGAAATAGTAAGTTCTTTATCAGTTAAGTGTAGGTGTACAAGTGAAAAGTTACAAAAATATTCACAGACTGCATTATGCTGTCCTCTCATTAGAATCTAGTGACTTTCAGATTTTGTAGATAATTTGTAACACTTTCATTATTCAGAGCATAATAAAAAACTACAATTAAGTTCTATCCCTAATATACACAGTGGCATGATGTAGGCAATGCTTTGTACATATGCATTAAGCTCCTGTGCATTATAAAAAAATAATATTGTATTTACATTTTAAAAGATTTAAAATTATTGAAGATCTGTGGCACATGGTCTGCCATTTGTTTTCTAAACACAAGAACATGACTTCTGTTAAAATTTTTCAGATCATATTATGTCAACACTGGCCTTATTATAGTAGTGTTTTATATAGTTTCCATTTTGTTGGTCTGAAAATATTTCTCGACCTTAGTTGGGGCATTAGAACAAAGTATACAAAGTACCATCTCATGTCTTATAACAATATATTGTAAAAAAATTAAATATCACTATTGTCTGACGACTCGGAACATTAGCCTCCTTTGACATTAAAAACCTGTACACAAACATCCCCATCTCTGAAACAATCACCATCCTACAAAACAAACTCAAACAAAACAACACACCAGACGAACTTATCAACGAAATAACAGAAACTCTGAACATTATCACAAAACAAAACTACTTTACTTATAACAATAAATACTACACACAGAACGATGGCTTACCCATGGGCTCCCCCATATCCAGCATTCTAGCAGAAGTCTTCCTCCAACACTTGGAAAAAACAAAAATACTCACAAACAGTGACAGACACTCACATAAAATACTATATTGGCACAGATACGTTGATGACATTCTAATACTATACAGGGGGAACAAAAGACAATGTGAACAGTTACTTACGGACATAAACAAAATACATAATAACATAACCTTCACTGCCGAATAAGAACACAACAATACCATAAACTTATTAGACCTCTCCATCACAAAACTAGAACACAAGCACAAATTCAGTATATACAGAAAACCAACTACAACTGACACACTAATACACAACACCTCCAATCACCCAACACAACACAAACTAGCTGCTTTTAGAACCTTGATACATAGACTTAACAACATCCCCTTAGATGAAAAAGACTACAAAGACGAACTAAACACGATAAAATATCTAGCAGAATCTAACGGATATGACAGAACAATAGTCAGTAAACTCCTACACAAAACTCAAAACAAACAACAGACAAAGACAGAAAACAACATGTAACGGTACGGAATTGTGAGCCACCCCAGTTTAATTTCATATTAATTCAAATCATCATTTTAAGCACTTTCCAAATTGCCAGACTTCACCTGTAAGGAGCCTCCAGTACAGCAATGCAACATACACACAGTCAGTCAAAACAATTGCCAGACGCATTGCGCAATCACATAGCAGCAGCCTTGTGACAGTCTCCAGTCTGCTGTGTGTCATCAGAGAGAGTGGTAATAAGCAGCATACAGTGCAGATAAAAATTACATAGTGGCCTCGGGTGTAAGATAGGCCGCAGTTAAGAGTAGGCCTATCTTTGAAAATACTAAAACTAATACAAAAAACTGTATAATGCGCGGCCAACGTAAGCGAGCTAAGTGTTCGAAAATATATGTCGGCCGACAAAACAACACTAAATGCTATTTTAAAGTGAACTAAAGTAATAGTGGCGCATCAACTTAATTTGAAATAAGCAATAACAGTACCGCGGTTAAACAGTGAAAAACTAAATCATGGTGTGTTAAACAGTGCATTCACAGCAGAGGTGCAAAACAGCGGAGTTCTTCAGACGTTAAGTATTAACTGAGTTTTAACCAAGATTATTTTACCTTTTTCCCCAGAGTATAATTTAACATAAATAAATTATAAATCTAAAATGTAAATCAGAGATCTCGAAGTGGGGTTTAAATAGAACGACAAAATCAAAGAACGAATGTGTGTGAGTGTGTAGCTAAATCACGTATTGGTTCATTACAAATAATAAATAGTTGTGGTATACCATAGTTGTCATAAGCTAGCTAATTAGGAAATATTTTGTTACTATGTTTGATTTCACAAATTGTTGCTCATTCTACAAGTATTTAATCTAAATGTCATGAAAGAGAGACGAAGTAGTTATTTTGAATAATAAATCAGAGGCACTTTGTTTTAGCACAAACGGTGTAATTGATCTTTGCCCATATCAAATCCAAATAATCCTTTTTGCAGCTGTTTTCGTCTGAAAGACTTTGGAATAAAAACCCGAAGGTAAGAGATAAATATAATTATAATTTTGTAATTGATTCGTAGAGTTACATTGGCGCCCGAACTGGGACGGCGAATATAATTTGTGGTTATATTCGCCAGACCTAATTAAGCTGCAGAACGGGTTATTTGGAAGTGAGGGCGTGGTTAAATAAATTAATTTCATAATGGAGAAAATAAATGAAATTGATGTAGTTGTCGGCAGTGAGGCCGAAAATAAATCGATGTATGAAAACACGTCAACTGAGTCGGCCAATAAAGGCGATTCAAGTATTCAAACAGAGTCACTGTTAACGAGTGAAAGTAATGTAGACGAATCGAAAATCATGAATGAAGTTGCAATCCATTCAACACCTATTGTAGTAAATCAAAATAAGAAGTCCGATGAGGACAATATGTTAACACGATTGTATAATATGATGTATAGTAATTTCAGTGAACTAAGAGGGGATATTAATATTAAATTCGATGAACAAAATAGTCGTTTGGACGTTCAAAATAGCAATTTCAATACCAAATTTGATGAACAGAATAGTAAATTTGATATTATAAATAGTCGTTTTGATGTAAGTGATGTTAAGTTCCATGAGTTAAAGGGCGATATAAATAATATTGACCAAAAATTTGATAAGCGTTTATGTGAAATGAATACAAAATTTGATGAGTGTTTATATGATATGAAACAACAGAGTGTCAAGTTAGAAGACAATATTAATAAACGTTTAAATGAGACGAATGAATGTTTCAATACATGGAAAGAACAAATAGTAGAGTCAGTAGCAGAACAGATTAAAAGTAAAAATACAAATGATGACAATAAGGTCGAAAATGAGAATATAGTTAACAATGTGGTAGTAGAGAGTAAGATAACAAATAGTAACAATGACATTGAAAATGGTAATGTGATTGAAAGGGTGGTATCAGAAAGTGATACGTTGAAAATAGATAGTGAAACAGTAAGTGAGAGTGAGAAAATGATAAGTTGTAATGAAGTAATAATTAGTGTTGTTGAATTAGAAAAAGTAGATGAATGTGTAGGGCAGGGGGTAAATTTTCCCCTTATTTGTGATGAACCAGAGTGTTCAAAATTGTTAGTATTGGAGGGCAAGAGACCCTTATTAGTGAAAGATTTGAGTTGTTTATTTTGGTTGAATAATTTTGTACCCTCTGCATGGAATGAGAGAGAAAGTATGATATGGTGTTATGATGAGAGAAGTTTAAATATAGAATGGTGCAGTGAAAGAGAGACAGAGTTATACAAAGTAAAGAGAGACTATAATGAGTTGAGAGAGATGTTAGAGACGAAATACTTACCTGTTAAAATAGAGAATGAAGATTATTTTGATGATACATGTTTAAACGATAATAATTTACCTTATGATGAAAAAATAACTGACTTGATAATGAACATTACTGATGGAGACTTAACCGATGTACTCAATGTTGACCTGGTATACGATTATTATGGTAAAATGAATAAACAGAAATTTTATGGTTACTATACACAAGATAACCATATACGGAATGTAAATAAAATTCAAAATTGTTATGTGAAACCCCGATTAATTTTTGACGATGGAGGTTGAAATTCATAAGTGAACAATTTTAAATATGTTAATATAGGATAATGACCTAGCTGAATTTTGATATTGAAGTGTGACACAACTGAATAATTATTGTTGAAGAGTTGTAAATACATGTGTAGTGAAATTAATTGTATGTATTATAAAATGTTGAATGGTTTGTATGAAATAACATTGTTGTTAAATGTTTCAGAGGTTACACGGAGATATTGGTGTGTGTGTGGTGTGTATTTTGTATTCATGTCAATAAGTGGATTGTAAGTATAAAGTTCATAATACTAATCAGATAGAATAAAAAGCTTACAAGTGTGAAAAGAGGGTAATAATAATAATAATGGTATGGAGATAATAGCATTAAATAGAAACTGTAATTAATAATAATAAATAGAGAAATAATAATTGAAAGGTGAATTAAAATTATATTTGGTTCGAATTGCAAGAAAGAGATTTTGACAAATATGTTAACAAGAAGATTTATTGAAATAAAAATTTTGTAGGATGTATATATGCCAGTGTATGATGTAACCATGAATGCTGAAACTGAGAATGTTTATAACTGTGGTTACTAAACAAGTCTTGCAAACTAGTGTTTATATAAACAGGTGTGGTATGTTGAGACTAATGTCTGTCTGTAGTCATGCTTGGTACACAAATGTAAACAGAAATGTTGTAGTCTGCTGAATCAGTATCTTGAGTAAAACCCTATTGTGACATAAAAGAATTGAAATCAAATTTTTTTACAGACCAAATAATAATGAGGCAATTACTGTAACTTTTGAGATTAATTGAATTAATTAAAGTAAATTAAATACAATTAAACTAATTTAGTAATAAAATTAATAGAAACGATGATTTTAACAATGAACTTAACTTTATTTTCATTTAAATTCAAATTGGAATTATAAAGTAAATACTAATTGATGTAAATAAGGATTTAACTTATTAAAACATTCATTTAAAATCGAAAACTGAAGGAAATGTTTGAGCTGAAGCGGCGTTTGGAAAATAAGATGTGTACATTACTATCCAAGTAACTTGTATCAATGCTAATCTAGATTTTATATTTTAACTGTAGATTCCCCACCTAAGTGCGGTCATGACCTCACCGGATCATGACCGTGAAAGTAGTTAATTGTGACAAATCATAAATTTTACTTGATATAACCGGCTTGTGGTTTGTTTATTTTGTCAATCCGGTGGTTTGTTATATTTAGTAGGGGGGTTATTTTTTGGGAAATCTACCAAATTTTGGAACAGGTCTATTTTCACCCAGGTGGTAGTCCATTAGGGGTGTATAATATAAAAAGAATAGTAGGTTATATGTATACCGAATTTTATTGTAACGCCGAAGCAAGGATGGGGGTGGAATAAAAGAAAAAAATCTCCACCCCTTCCGCATCAGTCCTTGTGAAAGCAACTAGACGCCACAGTCTAGGGGGGGTAATAGTGAGTGTGGATGGGCGGTGACCCAGTTACAGGTCACGAGGGAGATGTGGGTTACGGCGAGGATGAGGCTGAAAAAGGGCCAAGAAGCCTCGTGCAGACCACATTAAAATGTAACGGGTATCAGGGGTTAAGGGATTAAAAGGGGGGTATTAAAAAAAAAAAAAAAAAAAAAAAAAAAAAAAAAAAAAAAAAATTATAGTAGCTAAGTATAAATGGAGTTAATGTCCTTTTATGTAATTAAGGTGTTATTTTGGATGGGCAACATTGTATGGGGAATATTATTCAATTTAACTGGAATTTATGTGTATCATTGTAAACCAATATTGTTTTATTAATATTATTCTTTAGGATCTATAATATAAAATGAGCCAGTACGTTGTCAATGAACCAGTACGGTTAAGAGGAAACAAATCAGATGTGGTATATGGAGGGATGGAAAGCCGTTTGTCAATTTTTAATTACATGTTTTAAAGTCAGGCGATACTGGGACGGGTATCTGTTCGGTTTTTCGGTGTTGGGATCTCGAACAGAGAAGTCCAGTAAGATCGGATGGGTGCTGTCGCAGTCGCCAGACTAGGGGGGTAAGAACCCATGATGTAGTAGAGTGTTCAGGGGGGTTGCGGCGCCATATCCTCACTGATCCTCTTAGGTTTAGGCAATAAGAGTTTGAACGCTCCGGCCTTCAATCTCTTATTGGGGGGGGTATTGTAACGGTACAGAATTGTGAGCCACCCCAGTTTAATTTCATATTAATTCAAATCATCATTTTAAGCACTTTCCAAATTGCCAGACTTCACCTGTAAGGAGCCTCCAGTACAGCAATGCAACATACACACAGTCAGTCAAAACAATTGCCAGACGCATTGCGCAATCACATAGCAGCAGCCTTGTGACAGTCTCCAGTCTGCTGTGTGTCATCAGAGAGAGTGGTAATAAGCAGCATACAGTGCAGATAAAAATTACATAGTGGCCTCGGGTGTAAGATAGGCCGCAGTTAAGAGTAGGCCTATCTTTGAAAATACTAAAACTAATACAAAAAACTGTATAACGCGCGGCCAACCTAAGCGAGCTAAGTGTTCGAAAATATATGTCGGCCGACAAAACAACACTAAATGCTATTTTAAAGTGAACTAAAGTAATAGTGGCGCATCAACTTAATTTGAAATAAGCAATAACAGTACCGCGGTTAAACAGTGAAAAACTAAATCATGGTGTGTTAAACAGTGCATTCACAGCAGAGGTGCAAAACAGCGGAGTTCTTCAGACGTTAAGTATTAACTGAGTTTTAACCAAGATTATTTTACCTTTTTCCCCAGAGTATAATTCAACATAAATAAATTATAAATCTAAAAATGTAAATCAGAGATCTCGAAGTGGGGTTTAAATAGAACGACAAAATCAAAGAACGAATGTGTGTGAGTGTGTAGCTAAATCACGTATTGGTTCATTACAAATAATAAATAGTTGTGGTATACCATAGTTGTCATAAGCTAGCTAATTAGGAAATATTTTGTTACTATGTTTGATTTCACAAATTGTTGCTCATTCTACAAGTATTTAATCTAAATGTCATGAAAGAGAGACGAAGTAGTTATTTTGAATAATAAATCAGAGGCACTTTGTTTTAGCACAAACGGTGTAATTGATCTTTGCCCATATCAAATCCAAATAATCCTTTTTGCAGCTGTTTTCGTCTGAAAGACTTTGGAATAAAAACCCGAAGGTAAGAGATAAATATAATTATAATTTTGTAATTGATTCGTAGAGTTACAAACAAATTCATAACACTAACATACATCAACAAACAAACTGAAAAAATTGCCCACAAATTTAAAAAAGCAGGATACAGAATCGCTTACAAAACTACTAACAAAACAGAACACACACTATCAAAACGCACGCACAAAACACAAAACAAATTCGATCTACCCAGTGTATACAAGCTAAATTGCTCAAATTGCAATAAATTCTACATAGGCCAGACAGGACGTAGCTTCAAACAGAGATACATTGAACACACAAAAGCACTCCACACCACTACAGAATCTACCTTCGCAAACCACCTCATTGAAGCAAACCACACATATAAAAACATCGACAGTAACATGAACATACTACACGTACACACAAAAGGCCGAAAACTAGACACTCTAGAACAATTAGAAATATACAAACACACAAAAACAAATAAAAACGACATCCTAAACGAACAGACACAATTCAAATCGCATGCATTATTTGAACACATCTCACTACACACACACAGCAGCGATCTTTTGAAAAACTATCCCGTCACCAACAACAAGACGGACAGCGCTACCTACAGCAGCCTCTGATGAAGCCTTCAAAAGGTGAAAGCCGGTTTAGGCTGTAAGGTAAGTCTTTACGATTTTACTTATAAAAAACTTAGTGTTCCGAGTCGTCAAACAATAGTGATATTTAGTTAAGTAACGGACACGTCATGGACAACGAAATCCAAGAAGTAAAAAAATTGTTGCATTTCATTGTCCGTGACCAGTGGCGTACGCAGTGGGGGGGGGCTCAAACCCCCCCCAACCGCAAAAATGTAATATGCACTTTCTTAATTTACTTAGGTCTCGTTTAAAATTATAAATTTGCATATTTCTGTGGATTTGGATGGGGATATAAATACTAACAAAATAAGTAGTTTATAATAACAATAATTACTTCAGTTATAATTTATAATTCATTGAGCGGTGTATTACACTAAGTGTAACATTCAGTAAGCTACCTGTTTTCTTTCGCTCTCGCTCTCATTTGATGGCGCGGCCACATGCACGTCAACCAGTGACGTGCCACCAGCCACTACTACCAGTAAACCCTAAGAATTTTTACTTAAGTATTAAATAATGTTTTTATGAAACTTAAATAAGTATATAAACCTTTTTCATAAAAATATTATTTAGTACTTAAGTTAAATTCAGCACTTTTTTTATATCAGTCGATAAGTAAAACGAAAATTTTAATAGTGTTCCTAATTTCATATCTTGAATAATACCGCTGTAATAATGAAAAAAAATTACTTTAAAAACACTTTACATTTATACGAAAATTTTTACTTAAAAAAACAGAATCGTTATATATATTATTATAAAATAATTAATTTCTAGAAACAATAATATTTTATTTAAAATGTATCGTATTTTCCGAACGTATAAACATAACTAACCTACCTACAAAATCCTGCACACCTGCCTTTGGCGTGCAGGCCCTTCGAAGCATGCACGCACTCCACAGCGTGCGTGCAAAATTTCGAGTTTCACGCATGCTCGTGCGAACATTAATTCGCTGACAAGCGCCACAGGTTAGAGGTAGACTCTACAAGCTTCCACATATTCTCTATTTTCTGCAGTGATCGGAGGTAGTTGTTCAGGAGATACACCACTTGTACATACTTTGCTGTCATCATCCGCCATTGTCACATTTGTGTTTGTTTGGCAGTACGGTGTTTATTAAATCCGCCATTTTTGTAGTTTTATTAGTGATTATTTTATTGTTTGTTACATCTAAGATGGAGATTAATATAAGTCCAAACTTGATGACAAGACAAAAGTACCAAAAAGGAAAGTCAGAATTTTGGGTTTCTTTGTAACAAAAACTAAATTAGCGAAGTGTGATAGCGTAGCAGAAAGACCTACATGTTCTTTGTCGACTTCTACATTGTCTCAGCAAGATACTTGTGTTAGTGAGGCTTGTAGCAATAACAACAATGTTTCCGGGCTTGTTTCTGAATTCTCTGAAAATAGTGAAACTGTAATTCTTGGCTGTTCTGACACAAATGTTCTTTCACAAAACGAGTCTTCATTATTACGTAAAATAACAGACATTAATAATTTATTATTACAATATAAATCTCAAATTGATGGTAACCTGAAGTAGACCTATGCTGTTATTTGTAAAAATTACACTCAAAGTATGGCTGACCACAAATTTCCTGTAAAAAAGAAGGTGCAATTATGTTATCGTTCCAGTATTCTTGTTATCACATATCAATCACATAGAGCAAATGCTGGCCAGGAATTGCGGGTGAAACAACTCTACAAGCAAAATTTATATATTCCTTTTGTTGATCATTGCGTTGTTGAATTAGAAACTCGTTTCGGACCTTAGTTTGTTAAAATTTGTCATCTTCAAGTATTTATGCCTCATTTCATCATTAAGGCTACTACTCAAGAGATCAACCAGTCTGTTAAAATAACAGTGGCACAGTGCTATTTTATAACTATCAAAGAAAGTTATAAATTTTTAAAATTTGTAAAAATAAACTAAGTCTGATTCTGATACTGTTGTAGCCACCAGGTTTTGTTATACGAATATGTTGTTTTCCAGCATGTACGTAATTTTGTTAAAAAAAATAGGTTTTTACTTACAAATTAAAAACCACGCAAGCAATTACACGGTATCGGCGGCGCGCGAGCGACTTCTAGACTAAATAATAAAATTCTTACCTGAATAGGTGCGACTTTAGGAATGAAAGGTGTCTGTAGAGTTGTAACTGGTTGTGGTTGAATAGACTAGAGACACTATAAACTAAAACTATAAACAAACAAACCACGACTCAAGGGTCAATGCACACTGCACCTGACTGAGACTGACTGTCAAGACTGTGAGCTAATCGATATTGTCTTTTTGTGGAGAACTGAAGGGGTGGGGACGCCAGTGTTTTGTTTTGTCAGCTGGTTTACCACCGACCACGTCACAGAGAGCATTTCCTCCTCTGGCGTGGCGCCGTGATCGCCTGTTGCTGTCGCATTCAGAACAGAACCGGTATAATATCTTTAATCTCATTAATTAAATTATGTTACCTTAACATTTTTTTAACATATTATGCTTCTTAACAACTAAGGGCGCACCGGCCCGTGGGCCGGCGGGCCAGTCCGGGCCTGGTGGCACTGCTAATTTGTTTCTGCCTTTTAGATTCAAAGTATTTTCAAAATTTTAAAAATAAATTCACAGAAGCTTGCAGATGCCTTTAGATCTGAAAGTGAGTTGAATAATTTTGATCATTTTTACTGTACTGAGGAATGGGCTTTTAGTGTTATTGGTATGAAATATTGAAATGAGAATCGATAGTCAACTTTTACAGACGTCTAATAGAAACTGATTTCATTAAAGTTCTGGACATGTGCAGACTAACCCAAGTGATAATAACACTCTCATTATCTGATACCTATTACACGATCCCCAGTGTCTTGTGTCAGAAAGCAATTTCTGATTTAACATGTAAAAAAAAGTACACGCTGGTATGTATGATCAAAGTCAAAGTTAGTAGGTGGTGTCCTTATCAGCAAAGAAAAGGGTCTACTAATGAAACTCTTAATGGAAACCATCTTCCTCAAACAATGTAATTGATATCTTCATAAGCAAAGTCTAAAGATTTCTTTAAACTAAAATTGTAATTTTAACAACGAAGGGTTTGTGAGGATTGGTCAAAAAAGTATAACACAAATTTTAAATTATTTGTGTTGATGTTTTGACAATATTTATTGTCATCATCAGGACCTGTGTACGGATAAAAGAGAAAATATCAAACACAACGGACAAATTAGTTGAGTGAATGTGTTTGTGTATGTGAGTGTGTGCGCATATGTGTGTATGTGTGAAGGAGTTGAAACATTTTGTTTTACATCATCAAAATAATTGCATTATTACATATTGTTTTCCTTCTCGATGTATTTAAGGAAAACAAAATGTAATGATGCAATTATTTTGATGATGCAAAACAAACCGTTTCAACTCCTTCACACATACACACATGCACACACACTCACATACACAAACACATTCACTCAACTAATTTGTCTGTTGTGTTTGATATTTTCTCTTGTATCCGTACACAGGTCCTGATGATGACAATAAATATTGTCAAATCGTCAACACCAATCATTTAAAATGTGTGTTATACTTTTTTGTCCGATCCTCCCAAACCCTTCATCGTTAAAATTCATTGACTGACGGTCACTATAAAATTAAGAATTCATTAAAATAATAATATAAAAGGCTTAACACATTATTGATATACTGTACATTTAAGTTTAAATAAATATAATAAGTGTGAGCAAAGCTTTTTTTTGCATAATTAAATATTGTTTACTAGAAACTCATGTAAAACATAAGACAAAAGCAGTCACATAGTAGTTGATCCGTGACATGCCAATGTTGAACACATTACTCTTAAGATTTCCCAGAGGTGCCCATTCCCCAAGACCCCCCAAATCTCCTTCTCCACCCCCCAAGTTTCTTCTTTGGCTATTAAAGTACCTTCACATATTATTTTATTTTTATATTTATATTTAGTTAAGATTATGCTGATGTTTAATTGCAAAAAGAAATCAATATTTAATTAGGAACAGTTTTTAATTGTAGCTTACAATAGTAATACTTTTTTCAAAATATAATTAATTCACTACGGACTCGGAACACAAAGTTTTTTACAGGTAAAAACAAAAGTTTTACCTTATAAGAGCCTCTGAAGAAGCTTTTTAAAAGCGAAAACCGGTTCAGGTTATAAGGTAAAACGTTTGTTTTTACCCATAAAAAACTTTGTGTTCCAAGTCGGTAGTCAATTAATTATATTTAGTTAAGTAATTAAGTAACGGACATGTCATGGACAACAAAATCCACGACTTTTTTCACTCAAAAAATTCTATGTTTCAAATAATTTATGAAATGGACCAATTAAACTGATGAATATGCTGATTTTTTTTTTTTTGTTAGTTTCCAACTTATTTACACTGAATAAAATGTTTATTTGCATAAGCTTTTGAAGCTTTTATGAAACACTGAAAAAAAAGAGAATTAATATAGAAGAAACAGCAGTACCAACTAAGCGTTGAAGAACAAAATTTACCTATCTACTGATATCAATTTAAAGAACTGCATGTACTTCATATTCATTTAAAAGCTAATACAAAGTGTTTTGCGAGATAATATTTAATATTTTGGATAAAAGCTCAAACAAAAAGATCCCCCTCCTATTCTGAGGGGGTAACTTGTCCCCTGCACAAGGGGCACTTTGTTAGGAAAAGCAAAAATGACATAAATTTAAATGCTACTATAGGTACTTATGGAATTGTCCTTGTTTGAGGTTAGTAATTAACTTCTGTTTGACAATTTTTGGGTATTCTTTCGGAATATTATTTCACTGTGTGCAATAAACAAATCAGTTTGTAGTTTGATGTGCTGCTGCAGATAAACACCAGATCAAGAATACTTGGTGTATGTGTGTGTGTATTGTAGTTTGTCTATTAGTCACATAATTTTTGTAATATATGTTCTATAACAAGCTAAAAAATATCAACAAACAAATCAATACAAATTATTGTTTTATTTTAGCTAAGAGAAATTACTGGGTGTGACATTATAATGCCTACAACAAATGATGATTATCCTGAACTTATAACAGTTATTGGTAAACGAGAAGATGCAGTAAAAGCTAAAGCAAAACTTGAGGCAGTGATTAAAGAACTAGTGAGTACCCATGATAGTTTATTTAAAAAAAGGATTAGATAGGAATTGTGTTGTTGTAAGTGGTTACAATACACATTATACACAATGTTTGTAACAAATTCTGTCATGCTTCAGTTTGTATGGTAATCATCTTTGATTTTGTCTTTTTAGGAAATTGTTGTTTATGATGAAATAATGGTTGACCAGAAGCATCACAGGCATTTTTTGTCAAATCGAGGTGAAGTGCTTAGTCGTATAGCTGATGATTGTGGTGGTGTCAGCATTTCCTTCCCAGAAACTGGTGACATAAGTAACAGAGTTCATCTGATAGGTTCTAGACAATGTATTAAAGCAGCAAAACTGAGAATTGGTAAAATAGTTAAGGAATTGGTACGTATTCTTATTTCAGCTACATAAAATTAATTAAAGGATATTTTAATTTTCGGCATGTTCAGTTTGACTGCTCATAACTTAAAATTTGCTGTTTTTATTTAATAACGTAAAACAAAGGTATGACGAGGAATCAGTAAGAACACAAATAATAATTAATGATAACATTGTAGAACAGGTGACCCATTTTAACTATTTTTACAATGATAATAGCTATGACAAGACTTATTTACGTTAAGTTAGGTAAGTTCCAGACAATCTGTGGAACAATCAATCGTATTTTTAGAAACAAGGTACGTTAAGATATAAAACTGAAGTTTTACAAAGTTATGGCAGTCCCTGTACTGTCCTATTGATTTAAATTATATATGACAGTCAAGAAACAAGACAGTAAAATACAGGCCTTGGAAATGACATTCTTAAGAGGACTTGAAAGGTGTTACTTGATAAAGTTACAATGAGATGACATGAGGTTATGATTTGTCTCACCTATTGTGAATATGGTTTTGATATAAATATATCTACAACTATATCTACTAATAAATATGTACACTGATAAGCTATAGGCCTACAATTTAACCCCTAACAGTTAATTTAATTGACCTCAATTTGACCTAAAAATGCTCCATTTTTTTAAATGTATGTATTCCATCTTGTTACTAAAAATTAATGCTAAAAAAAATGTAACTATGTTGTATAACAATCAATTTTTAACACTCTTATATAAAGCTGAATTTTTTACATCATGGGTTCCAGTCAATGTACAAAAAAAAACAGATTTTCTCCCTATAACTGTTTATTAACAGTTTTGCAGAAATAGCGTTGTAACATAGAAGTAAACTAACAAAGATGCAAATATATACAGACAGAAATTGGAACAATCCACATAGTCTGTCTCCACGATGTAATATCTGATTGAGATGGTGCTCAATTACGTAAACCAAAGAGGAATAAGTGCCATGAGCTTTCTGTAACTTAAAATACAGCTTTTTCATAGCGGCAAAGTGTGGAATCACCATTATACATAACCATGTTGGAATATTTCATCAGAAAATAAAATCAGGAGTAGCACAATATGACCATAGTCCCCTTCAAAGTACTCCCCTTAGGACTTGAAACACTTACCCCAATGCCTTTTCCATTTATCAAAAAAATCTACAAAATTCTCTTTTGGAATCGCCATCAGCTGCCTCGCCTCATTCTCCTGCATCTTGTCCACCATCTGATATCTTCTCTCTTTCAGCAGCAATTTTAGCTTTTGAAACAGCCAGAAACCAGAGGGACCCAAATCAGTACTGTAGGATGGCTGAGCATTTTGTGTGATATGATGTGTTGCCAAGAAATTCTATTCCAGGCATAGGATGTGCAGGGGTATTGTTGTGGTGAACATTTGCCCACAGCTGCTTCAATTTTCTGTACACTGAATCGCTCAGCCTGTGAAGAAAATCTCACTCATGAAATCCTCCCTGAAGATTGAAGACCTGTTAATCGTTTGAATAGTTTCTGCAAATGAATATCCAAGTTGATCTAGCAAACCTTAATGCAGATTCACTGTGATAATCTACTTAGTCACTGTGAGTGTGATGGTCACACAGAAGACAAGCTCACTTCATGGAGTCTCCCTGCCAAATAAGGTGCCCAGTGCAAGCCTGACATCATGCATGTGCAGTAAGGCTTTAGTACAATTGTCATGAAGGTCTCAATGCATGTTATCAGTATATTCGAAATGGCTGAATATTTCTGGACAGACTTATGTGTACACATCTTGACTCAATATCCTCCTGGTCTGTATGTTTCAATAGAGACTATATCAAACCAAGTTTACAATCATACATAGAGGTAAAAATATTAAATCTTTGTAACGTTTTTAAAATATTTTCTTTTTTTTTCAGGCAAATACTGTGACTGAACATGTAAATATTCAGTCAAAATTTTACAATTTCCTAACAGGTTTTCGAGGAAAACTAATAAGGGCCATTACTGATGAATGTGGTGGAGTTATAATTAAGTTTTCAAGCGTAAAAGGCAAAGATATCAAAGTAAGTATGTTTGAAAAATATACTGGTAAATGGCATTACAAACTTTGATTTAGTCAACTATCTGAAGAAATAAGAACTAATCAAGCCATCAGAATAAAGCCTTTATAAATGGCAATGATGTAGCCAGGAATGTTTTCCATGGGAGGGATTATTGACCAAGATTTTTCTATGGGCCCGTTTATAAATCCTTTGGAGATATTTATAAAGTACACATTAACTCAAAATGTTAGGTTCTTTATTTTAACTGTTACTGCGATATAAGCATTGTATATCACATTAATTGTATATGTTTTCCTTAACCGTGGCTTTTATTTATTTCAGCAGTAAAATAAAAACCAAAAACTGTTGTGACCTAATCTCACAAATGAAAACGATACGTATTTTCGATATTTGCATTAAGAGATAGGACAATTTACAACTAATACACTTCTTCTTTTCCACATCATAATATATCGATACAATCGCATATATAAAACATCGAAAGTATACTGCAGGAATGGATAAAGGTACAGTTCTGATGCCGCTAAATAGCTTTTGTTTATTTACTTGTTACTATGGTAATTAATTCTGGTCTCCATGGTATTTTTGACATCTTTATATGCATCAAAAAAAGGGTATAATTAAAAGGGCCTAAATCATGTGAATGGAGCAGAATAGCAAATTCCAAGTTAGACAGTGTTTTTCATTGTGTGTTAAAAGTTACCTGTGCAAAATTTTGTTGCTATCGGCGTAGATTTGTATTCAGTACAAAGAATTCCTCAGACTTTGAGTTTTATATATATAGACTTTATAAGGCATGTTCCTTCCATGTTTTCCTGGGAAAACTGGGCTAACAGTTTCATTTCTTGATATTGCATTCATAGATTGTCCATCATCTGACCTCTCCTCCGTTCTCTATTCGGCTGTCCATTTACCAGCTCCACCAGTATATCTAACATCACATTACCTTGTGTTCGTCACATATACTGTCCTAACCAATTTCTCTTCCTACCCCAGATGATTTCCAACATACTCCTTTTAAATATAAGTATATCACTAGCAACTCGGAACACAAAGTTTTTTATTGGTAAAAATGTAAAAGTTTTATCTTATAGCCTGAACCAGTTTTTGCTTATTATAATCATCGTCAGAGGCTGCCACTGGGAGCACAGACCATCTTGTTCTTGGTGACGATGTCAACTTTTGAAAGATCGATGTTGTGTGTGTGTGTGTGGGGTGTGATGTGTTCAAATAATATGTGTAATTTTAATTGTGTCTGTTCATTTAGGATGTCATTTTTGTGTGTTTGTATATTTCCACTTGTTCAAGAGTCACTAGAGCTTTTTGTGTGTACGTGTAGAACAGACACAATTCAAATCACACATATTATTTGAACATATCATACTCCACACACACAACATCGAACCTTCAAAAGTCTATGTCATCGCCAAGAACAAGACGGTCAGCGCTCCCAGTGGCAGCCTCTGACAAAGCTTATAATAAGCGAAAACTGGTTCAGCCTATAAGGTAAAACTTTTACATTTTTACCAATAAAAAACTTTGTGTTCCAAGTCGGTAGTGATATACCTACTTATATTTAGTTAATCAACAGACATATCATGACAACAAAATCCAAAAATACTCCTTTTCTCTCCTATTCTTCCAAGCATCTTCTCATTCGTTACTCTATCCTTACAGGAAATCCATTCCATCCTTCTCCATGTCCACATTTCAGAGACCTATAACATCCATTCTTCTTTCCTTAATCTCCAAGTTTCTGCGAGCATGCTCCAAACAAATCACTTCACTGTCCTTTTTCCCAGCTGTATGTATAGTGGTGTGCACAATAATCTCTTCCTTCTGTTAAGGGTTTCCTTAACCAAGGCAATTGTACGCTTCACCTCCTGACTACAATGCATGTCATCTCTAACCAACCACGCCAGATTTTTAAAAACTCACTTGTTCAATTTTCTCATTTGCTATTTTAATTTTCCACAGAGACCTGCTCAATTCGCTTATGACCATGCACTTTGCTTTCTTTACAGTGACTCATTCAAAACGCCCCACAAGTTCTGTTAAAATTCCTCAGCATCCCATTCAACATCCTTAAATGGATGTTAAATAGACATGGTGTCTTATAGTCAAGGACAGGGCTATTGAAGGTAAATGGGAGGAGTGGCGTTGTTTATAGTGGAGGTACGCCAGTTCAAGCATATGTTATATCTGCCTGCCTGCAGGGTTTTTGTATAAGATTTCCTTGGCAATCTACTCAATGAAAAAGCCTATAACTCCCCTAATAACACTCTCCTTGTTATGCCACTTATAATTATGTGTAGAGTCATTGAATTACAAAATGTGATAGTTACAGAAGTCATTAACAAAATTAAACCTTCTGTTAGAAGAATTACTTCTGGCATGTCATTCAAATAGGACTAAAATAACTGTTGAACTAGGGTTTAATCATATTACTGATACTTAAAAAAAAGTTTAATGAATATTGGACAAATCTCATAAATTAAATGAACCATGTGACTAAATTGGCAGAAACTTAAATACAAAATGGCTTACATTTTTTGGTTTTAAGTAGCCACAAGGAACTCAAGTAGTATTCTTTTAGAATAATTTATTTAAAATTAATTCGACTACAAACATTAAAATAAACGTGAAATTAAAGTTTACAGTTTTATCAGTTACAAGTTTACAGTTTTACTGCACTGAACAAGAACTTGAATATTATTTTCCACATAGCATAGTAGCGTTTCTAACTTATTTTATTCTTGGATTTTGTTGTCCATGACATGTCTGTTACTTAACTAAATATAATTAATTCACTACCGACTCAGAACACAAAGTTTTTTATGTGTAAAAACATAAAAGTTTTACCTTATAGCCTGAACCGGTTTTCGCTTTTAAAAAGCTTCTTCAGAGGCTGCCGTTGGGAGCACTGTCCGTCTTATTCTTAGTGACGGTATCGACTTTTGAAAGATCGATGTTGTGTGTGTGGGGTGTGATATGTTCGAATAATGCATGTAATTTGAATTGTGTCTGTTCGTTTAGGATGTGTTTTTATGAAAACACATGAAAACACATAAAAATGACATCCTAAACAAACAGACTCAATTCAAATCACACACATTATTCGAACATATCACACCCCATACACACAACATCGATCTTTCAGAAGTCGATACCGTAGCCAAGAACAAGACGGACAATGCTCCCAATGGCAACCTCTGAAGAAGCTTTTTAAAACCGAAAACCAGTTCAGGCTATAAGGTAAAACTTTTACGTTTTTACCCATAAAAAACTTTGTGTTCCGAGTCGGTAGTGAATTAATTATATTTAACTTATTTTACAGCAATTAAATTTTTTACTTCTTCTGATGGTTTTTTTCTTTTTGTAAATATTGATGTTTCTTCCATTCACAGTATATTGTATTCTCACATTAATAATAGTTATTCTGTAAGTGTTGTGATGGTACAATTCTGGTACAATACTAAATTTATAAAAACATGGTACAAAAGACCATAATTATTGTATTCAATTATTTTTAACCATTATTTGGTAATAATTATTTAAATATTTCATAATCCCTGTAAAGTTTTGGTGAGTGGACTATATAACTATTTTATAAAACGCAGATGTGAATTGACAGGATTCCAACCGTTTTCATTGCAAAACGACAAACACAGCAAAAAACGTATGTCACATACAGAGATAACGTGACGAGCCCTGATGACATCAGCGGAAGGAATGCACATTTTCTGTAAACAAGTCGAAGCTGTAAACAAAGAACAAAAGCTAGACATAGTTTTTGCCCCACCTACGCAATGTGAAACAAAGACTCTGGGTCATTTCCTTCTGGAGTGTGAACGCAGCCGGCCGGCAAGAAGTTCACCAAGTGTGAAATTTAACTTTTACACCACCAAAAGTGGATTAAAAACAGTGTTCAGATTATTGTAATACTTCAAGATGTGATCGGTAGCAATCAGCGAACTCGCGGTGTGCGAAGTTCGTAAAACGGCAGCTAAGTATTAGCTATCAAAAATCTTTTTATTATTCAAATTCATAATGACCAATTCAAAATTAAATTTAAAAGAGCTCATTTATTAAAATTGTACCAGAGAATGAGAGAGAGAGAGAGAGAGAGTGAGGGAGAGAGTGACTTAAATCTTTTACGTGTTGGGTGGTGCAGGTATTATACTATATTATACTATGTTTATTATGTTTACAATGTTTATTTCTTATTAATGCTTACAAAATAAATGGACTACGCCCCGAGGCATAGAAACGTGCGTGTTTGGCACATAGTTCAATAGAATCATTTCATATGTACTTAGAGTCTTTTTGATAATAAAAGGTAATGTCATTGGTAAAAAATACAAGTACGAGTGAGTTATTTCAGGTATATTTTGCAATTACTGGTTCGTCTACACGAATACTGGACTGAAAGGTAAGCCTAATATCTATGTTGTTGCACAATCTGGCAACACGGCGCTCAATAATTATTCAATGTTAATTTGATGTGACACAAGGTTTGTATTATCACATTTGGCTCCCGAAATAACAAGGACTCTACATAAAACGTAATTTTATGTGGAGTAATACCTACCAGGAAAGCAAAATAATTACCTGAAGTAATTGCAAAAGTACGCAAACACGTGAGTACAAGAGGGTCAAATTTCTAGGTTATAAACATATATGTTTTAGCAAGATAAAATAGCAAAAATGAGTACTAATGACAATATAACATTAGAAATCAGTACAACTGATGTAGATATGACTAGTGAGATGGATGTGCAATCAACACAAACTAGCCAGATTGACGAGCCTGATATCCTTGCATCTGTAGAGACAGAGAAAGTCAATACATCCATTTCAACTAGGTCAGAAAATAAACCAGATGAGATTAATGCAATGATGCAATTATTGTTAAAGTTAGACAAAAAGATGGATGAACAAAAAAGTGATTCTGATATTAAATTCAATGAAATTAAAACACAAAATGTTCAAATTAAAAGGGATTTCCATGAGAAGTTTGACGAAATCAAAAACGAAATTAAAAGCCGCACTTCTCACTTTGATAAAAGAATAGACGAAATGCATGCTCATTTCGATAATATACAGAATCAAACAATAACGTTAGTAGACGAGATATTTAATATACCGAAGAGTAAAGTAGACGAGAATTACAAGAATAATAGTGGGGGTAGTAATGATGATACATTCACAGAAAATAATGTTAGTCTAAGTGCTAACAAAGTAAGTAACAATGACATTTTGAATAATGAGTTTACAGGTAGTAAGAATGATATGGTGTTAGAAAATGATAATGAAAGTATTATGAGTGAAAATGAGGTGTTTGAGTGTATTGAGTCAGAAAGAGAACTGGGAGAAAATACATTTGTTAAAGGGGTGCAGGGGTTAGAATTTTCCTTTGATGTTGTGTTAGGGGGTGAAGTCAAGTCTTCACGTATTTTTAATAAGAACGAGAGTTCCTTAAATTTATATTTGGGAGACGAAAGGTCTACAAATAAAGTTCCTTGGTGTTTTTGTGTACCTCATAAGTGGTACAGTAATTTTGAGTTAGTGACCCCTGCATATTTGGAGAGAGAGAGTGTAACTTGGTGTTATGGTGAGAAATATATAAAGAGAGAAAGTGTAGAGAGGTATTGTGAGAGATATGGTGAGAAAAAGAAAGTAATAAAATTTTTTAAAGTAAATAGAAAGTACAGAGAATTGGTAGAAAGGTTAGGAGTAGAGAGGGTGGATGAAAATAGTAAATACTTACCTTGTAGTAATAATGAAATTGAAATAATAATAGGTGATGATAATAATGGTATCAAGTACTTACCTGTGGTAGAAAATTATGATGATAATTACAAGATGAATAACAAGATTATAACATATGATCTTACTGATGTAGACAGAACCATACTCGATCGTGACTTGATATATGATATTGAAATTGTGAATGAATATGAAATGTTTGATGATTATTATGATTATAATGTTTCTAATAATAAAATTTATTCACTAAAAAATAAGATAAATAGACCTATTGTAACTAATGTCCCTGTTATTACGGGCGCAATTTGTAACTAATGGCTTTTATTGTTTAATTAGTTACATTTATCTTGTGTGTACTAGTAATAATTAATTTCACTTTTAAAACCGGACGCCATGTTGTCAGATTGGGCAACATCATACAAATTTACATTTAGGGCCAGAATTCGGGTAACACGAACCAGGGTTGTGAAATACATTACCTGAAATAATTGTACTCAAGATAAAATGTACAAGTGACTTTTTATTTTTTTAAATGAATCTAAATACATACTGAAAACTGACTCTAATATGTACCGAACACGTACATATTACACCATGGGCGTTAGCAAACATCAAACCCTCCAAAATACCTACAAGTAAACATGAAACATTGATATATGATTATTAAACATTAAAATCGTATAAATATCTAGCACAACCCAGCACTTAGAAAATTTAAGGTACTCTCTCTCTCACTCTCTCTCTCTCACGCTCTGGTACAATTTATTTATTTTATTGAGCTTATTTAAAATGTTTTAAATAAAAATTTTATTGGTCATTTTAATATTGAAAGAATTTTTAGTTGGTCATTTTAACATTGAATGATGTTGTTGAATAAAAAATGTTGGAACGTTCTCACCAAATTTTGGACAGCTGCGGGTTTACGAACGTCGCACACCGCGAGTTCGCCGATTGCTACCGGTCACATTCTGAAGTATTACACCTTACCACAACACTGTTTTAATCCACTTTTGGTGGTGTAAAAGTTGACATTCACTTGGTGAACCTTTTTGCCGGCCGGCTGCGTTCACGCTCTAGAAGAAAATGACCAAGAGTCTTTGTTTCACATTGCATAGGTGGGGTAAAAACTACGTCATCAGGCTATTGTTAATATAGCCAAGCCTCGAGTTGTTTACGGCAATATGCATTCCGTACCACTGACGTCATCAGGGCTCGTCTCTTTATCTCGGTATGTGACATACGTTTTTTGCTGTGTTTGTTGTTTTTTCAATGAAAACGGTCAGAATCCTGTCAATTCACATTTGCGTGTTATAAAATATTTATATAGTCCACTCACCACAGCTTCACAGGGATTATGGAATATTTAAATAATTATTACCAAATTGTTAAAAATAAATGAATACAATAATTATGGTCTTTTGTACCATATTGTTATAAATTTAATATTGCACCAGAATTGTACCATCACACTATGATTAGAATGCTATTCAACGATGGAGGATAGATTGTTTCAATTGTGTAATGAACATTTAATATATGTGAAAAGTGGTTTTGAATTGGACTGCATATGGACTGATTTGATTAATCACAAAATAATGAGTTGGATTGTATATTTTCATTGTTTTATATATGTTTATATCAATGTATTTATGTATTTTGATGTTGTGTATTACAGGTATATGTTATGTACAACATGTATGTTTTAATAATTGTGTTAATAATTAACAATTAACATGTTTTTGTTTAACTAAAATAGTGAAAAATTTTAAATAATTAAATACTTGAAAATTAATTACTGAATTAATATGGTACAAAAGAAAGTTGTACTAACTGGTAACTGAAGTATAAATTATTAATTGTAATGGAAAGTTTCTAATGAAGTTAAATTATTATTTAATTTGTAATGAAGGTAATTCCTAATGAATAATAATAAACGATTAAGTAAGAATACATATATTTGAATATTGAGATGTACTGTTATGAATAGGTGAGAGATAAGTTTTATAATGCAATTGTCAATGAGTATAGTAAGGTAGAATGTTTAAACAGGGATAGAGCCTGGGTATAGATAAAGGCAGGTGAGTTATGCAATTAATGTAAATGGGAGTTAGATAGTTAAGAATTTTAAAGAAAATAATACAAAGAAAGTATTAGATATTTAGGGACACAGTAGTTAGTGATTATTTGTAGAGGTGAGTAAAGTCAAGGTTAAACATATATTTGTTGTTGATGATATTTTGTAGTGGGGGTGAGGTGATAAGGAGTAGCCAACGTATATCGTTGTGGTAGGTAATAGCGTAGTTTAAGGGAGTGTTTGCCGAATTTCTTGGAAGGGAAAAATATTATGAATGTATATAGCCAGTTAGGGAACACCCATCTCTGTACAAAGACGCGCGGTGCTATAGGATTTATCGTCGGAATGAAATTAGTAAAGGTGTTTATAATTGAGAGATTGGTGTCATGATAGGTAAATTTGGTTGTTAGTTAGAAGAAAGGTGAGTAAGATTATAATAAGTAAAAGCATAGTGAATACAGGAGTCACCCAGACTAAACAAGGATTAAAATGTGAAAGGTTAGGTAGAAAGTTCAGAGTATAGAGGTAATAGGAAATGAATAATGAAATAATAATAATATAATATGAATATTAATAATAAATTTGAAATAAATTTTATAATTATAATAAATAATTAATGAATTAATGAAAGTTTAGAATTAATTAATCAATTAATTGAAATTGTAATTTTTATTACATTGTATTAAATGCAAGTTTAAATGAAATGTGCAATCTTAATCAAGATTAAATACGAATTAACTATTTCAATGTATTACTGTATTAATATAATGATAATGTGTATTATGATGTATCATATATTATGTAACATAGAAATTTTAACATGATGTATAAGAAATAGTGTGTGCGGAGGAGAAAGAGGGGTAAATATTGTTAACAGCGCCAATTATTAACTGTTAATAATAATAATAATAATTTTAATAATAATTTTAAATTCAATAAGATTTTATTAATTATTATTTTTTTCTATAATTTGTTTTTCTCCATGTTTGAGTAATATTGGGGATTTATATGGGGATTTCCATGTTTCTTTTATAATTAAATTAAATTCTTTTTCATATAAATATTTGTTTCTTTTATAATTACATTAATTATGAAACAGAAAGAGTTAATTATTATCGATGGGAATCGAAACAATTTTTACAATTCAGGGTAATCCATGAAGAGAATGGCAATTCTATGTAATTCTTGTATGTTACATTTTTTGTATTTATATTTAGTTCAAGCAAACCCAGTGCTTATTAACACAAACCAGCACATAGCTAAGGGGAACCAAATCAGTTAAGGATAGAGTAATACACCAAGCCACTATTTTGATATTTTAATTTATTGTTGCAGTGTTTGGTGATGTTATGACGGCGGTCCTGAGCTGGCCAGCGCGTCAGACAGGAGCGTTACGTGCCTGATTGGCCTTACGGTGTTGGGATCTCGAAGGAGAAGTCCAGTAAGGTCATGCTGGTTCTGTCATCATCATCAGACCACGGGTGAGTTATTGATTTTCTTTTATATAAATTGTAAGGGGGTTGTGGCGACCTATCCTGGCTGATCCCTTTAGGAAGTACGAATGGGTCAATGAAAGTTTTTATGCTTCGGCACAAAATCTTTCATTGAGGGGGTTTTGTGATGGTACAATTCTGGTACAATACTAAATTTATAAAAACATGGTACAAAAGACCATAATTATTGTATTCAATTATTTTTAACCATTATTTGGTAATAATTATTTAAATATTTCATAATCCCTGTAAAGTTTTGGTGAGTGGACTATATAACTATTTTATAAAACGCAGATGTGAATTGACAGGATTCCAACCGTTTTCATTGCAAAACGACAAACACAGCAAAAAACGTATGTCACATACAGAGATAACGTGACGAGCCCTGATGACATCAGCGGAAGGAATGCACATTTTCTGTAAACAAGTCGAAGCTGTAAACAAAGAACAAAAGCTAGACATAGTTTTTGCCCCACCTACGCAATGTGAAACAAAGACTCTGGGTCATTTCCTTCTGGAGTGTGAACGCAGCCGGCCGGCAAGAAGTTCACCAAGTGTGAAATTTAACTTTTACACCACCAAAAGTGGATTAAAAACAGTGTTCAGATTATTGTAATACTTCAAGATGTGATCGGTAGCAATCAGCGAACTCGCGGTGTGCGAAGTTCGTAAAACGGCAGCTAAGTATTAGCTATCAAAAATCTTTTTATTATTCAAATTCATAATGACCAATTCAAAATTAAATTTAAAAGAGCTCATTTATTAAAATTGTACCAGAGAATGAGAGAGAGAGAGAGAGTGAGTGTAGCGGGTCAATTTTTGGGTGTTTATTGTGATGTACTAATCAATCACATGAGGGAGAGAGTGACTTAAATCTTTTACGTGCTGGGTGGTGCAGGTATTATACTATATTATACTATGTTTATTATGTTTACAATGTTTATTTCTTATTGATGTTTACAAAATAAATGGACTACGCCCCGAGGCATAGAAACGTGCGTGTTTGGCACATAGTTCAATAGAATCATTTCATATGTACTTAGAGTCTTTTTGATAATAAAAGGTAATGTCATTGGTAAAAAATACAAGTACGAGTGAGTTATTTCAGGTATATTTCGCAATTACTGGTTCGTCTACACGAATACTGGACCGAAAGGTAAGCCTAATATCTATGTTGTTGCACAATCTGGCAACACGGCGCCCGATAATTATTCAATGTTAATTTGATGTGACACAAGTTTTGTATTATCACAGTGTATATATGGTGGAGTTTTTCTATATTACTAACACAGTAATTCATAAGGTGTATTTTAGTCCCACAAGTTGACCAACAGGAAGTCAACCCTGTTTCTTAATTATACATACTGTACTGCTTAATTTTACAGGTAAATATATGTGGCCGAAGAGAAGATGTGGAACATGCCAAACAACAATTAATTGATTTGGCTGATAACAACAAATCTCAGATGATGTACTTCATGACAGAAATGAGAGCGACACCAGAGCAAATAAGATTTCTCATTGAAAAATGTGATGCTGACATTAACAAGGTAATGTACCAGTATTGTTAAAATGCAGAATAAAAAGTGTGTCAAATATTTAAATTCTATATGCTACTATGATTTCATTTGAAACTCATGACATCCAAATTCTGTAACCGATTTTTAAAAAGGTTCATTAATTTGTCTTATTGTGTATGCTGTTTTGAAACTTTTTCCTGTTGTTAAGTACAAAATAATAATGTGTAGTATCAACATAATCCAATAGATCAAATCCAATGTATTAAATTTGTCCAATTTAATAGTCTTGTCCAGCTTGAAAAATTGCTTAATTGTAAGGCTTAAGTGATATACAAATCAAAAGTGCAGCTAAAAACTTAAAAGCATTTAGGCGACAGTGTTATGTGACTCTTGGGCAATCTGATATGTCAGTAGTTTTTCAACCATATTCACTATCAACTTTACACTTTCAGTATATTTCAGAGATATTAGTTTTGAATACCGTATTTACTTTCCTGAAAGTTTTAAATAGTGTGGAATTTAATAATGTTAACACCGTTGTTATGTAGAAAATCTTATTACTACAAAAGCTACAGATATCTTTTGTTAGTATAAAAAATCACATATACACATTATATATATATTGTCACATATTCTCCTGCGGCATTCCCCATAATGATCGTGGCTTCTATTACGTTGGGCAACAGATTCTTTAAGATGAGTCTTGTTCTGTTGCACAGTTTTGGCGGGTCGATGTTACATAATAGAATGATAGGGGATCCTTTTTTTAAAGTCAACTTGTGTGGCGGCATTCCCGGGGGTTCCAGAGAATTTAAAAACGCCGTAGGGTAATAAACAGCTTGTTCAGTATCCATTACTGTATCAATAGATGAATAGGTAGTAGAGTTGCTGGGAAGCATATCCTGTATGAGATCGTTAACATATTTAATGCTGTCGTTTTTGGGAGCTAAAATGGACCTTTCGCACAGCCATTGGTGTGAGTTGTAATTTTCGTGTATATCAGGAAACAGTTTAGTATAAGTTCGTCGAGTGAAGAGACCATGTTGCAGAAATTTGTATAATGGGTAACTATCGTTGCCTGATTAAGTCTCATCAATGAACTGTCATGGATAGTTCTTAGTACATTTGCCGTCTTTCATGCACGGCGCCCTTGGGTTTAACGGTCCGCACGGCCCATGAATCATGTTCTTTGAAACTATGTCGAATAGCAGTGGGTCCTTTTGAGGATCCGGGAGCTCTGCAGAAATTATGTCATCAATTTGGGTCGGTCGGTCAGATTTTTTCTTTGAGCCATACCAATATGTGTGCGTGTGGAAGACCACGCTTTTGCCATTCGACTGAATACATCCAACAGCTAGTTTCCCCAAATATGTGGCTTTTCGTAATAACGTCAATAAGTTTAATTAGCTTTTGCTTAAATACTCTCACTGTTAAATCATGGCGATTAATCGGCGGCTGGCCTTCCATAAGCTCAACTGTAATCTCTGGCCACTTAGGGTTGCACGTAAAGGTAATGAAAAGATCCGGACGGCCATGGTTGCGGACATAGGACATAGTGTCTTGAGCATATTCATTCATGTGCCTCGGACTGACAGTGAACATAGCCGGTAATATGATCATCCTTTCTATATCAGCGACATTCCGGTCATTGGCCACAGCGTCCCACAAGTGAATATAGTCATCAACTCGCAGTTTTTGCTGGTTTAACCTAATATAAAGAAGCCACTCACTTTCGACTTTAGCATACATATTGTAACGATTATCTCTTTCCGTCTCTTAAAATGTGTATATCGTGTGTTCGCCTCAAACGTGTGGTCGTTACTTTATGTTTACACTGACGACGTCCGCAGCGATCCTTTGAATCACCAGTACACGCGAGTGGAATCCTTACCTGTTCTTCTATAAGTGTTTGTAAATCCTGGGTGGCACCAAATTGTTTTAACTGAAAACAATTGAAATGGAAAATAGGACGATTGAGCGTTCGTGGCTATGACGGTATGGTGGATTCAATTATACCCGCCGCATGCGAATTGATAATGTAGTTCGCAGAGTTTCCGATGTCTAGCATTTACCGCCACTGTTGCCCGTCCCTAGTATACACAAATAATATAACACAATTTCCTATGGAATAAAGAACACTGGTTACGACTCTGTACTCGTTTATTAAATTGTGATTAGTAATTATTTAGTATTATACAATAATTATATTTTGTTATTAAACAAACTTGCTCCGACAGTGAGAATTATTCTCAAGGCTTGGCGAAATCGATTTTGAATGATTTTAGTTAGTCAGACATGGCATCTACAGAAATGTTTATTTTTTACAATTTTTTGTTCAATAAATTTGGATTCTTTTGCTTTACGAAAAAAAAGGATCAGTTATGATTACAATAAAGTACGCTACCTTACATTACTGGTACTTATATACTATAAGGAGTAATTACAATTTGTTCTTGAAGTGTTATAAAGTGTGTTTCAAAAGTTCGTAATTTTTGTACAGGTTATTTTTCTCGTTCACATAAGTTTGGTGTTTTGTTTTCAATTAATCTTTGAAAGAAATAAGATCATCAGTTTATAGTGAGAGTTCAAAGTGTAGTGAAAAAAATTAAAGAGAATTTTTATTTTGAATTCGGGTAATTCAGCAATACTTATCAATCAGTTGACTTAAGGTGGAGCGTCATTCAGTTGAATTAGGTTGGGTCATCGTTTGGTCTTCAATCTTCAATCATCTTGGGATTCAATCACGCCTTGCGTCTTTTTCGTATTAGTTGATCGAATCTAATTAATTTGGAATTAATTAAACTGGTCTGTTGCCTAGGTTGAATGTATTAGTTCCTCATCATGTAGTTTGGTTCTTCATTTTAATAAATTTGGTTACTTTTGATTGTTTTAAATTAAAAATTGGGCCATTTACGGCTTGGCGTCTATTCCTCTTGAGCCTCACTTTGGAATTAACAGTTTATAATGGAATATTCATAAATAACGTTCAGTTGTCATGGTAACTAATTGATTCTGATTGGCTATTCATGACTTAAGCCCATTGTTAGAATATTTGAATTTTTATTAAAAATGACTAAATATCTTCTGATTGCTATTATTCTTCAGTCTTCTTATTTAAGTATGAGATATTATCACAACTGTTAGTATTTTTTTTCAAAGATCATTTTGACATCCCACAAAGCTGGGTTTGCTTATGTGTTACTATATTTTTATATTGATAAATATTTAAATACATACAATAAAAATATATTTTATTGCATACCTCGTGTTTGATGTACCATATTTCCGGTTGCCACGTGTCTCTATCGCCAACATTAGTTATTTTATTCACACCTAAGGGTTCCAAAGTATCGTTGAACGAGAGGCAGAAACAGTCGGGGTTATTGAAATAAAGATTCGTACACATGGATTTACGATAAAACACTAGTTTTAATATTTTTTCTGTATATTCTGAATCACGTTACAAAAGGCTCAACTCAAAATGGAGTCATGCTTAACAAAATGGTGGCTCTGCAATTCCGCTATTCATCATTAATTATTTTCATTGTTTCTCTATGTTATGTAATTGAACATAATAAAAACAAAACATTTTATACTGCAGTTGTGATCTTAATTACTCATTTAGTTTCATATAACCCCTTTTACAACACATAAACCAATGTCTAGGTTGATTACTGCCAGCATTTTCTTTCACTCTCTCTCTCACATACTTTTGCTACATATTTTATTTTGATACATTTAATTTTGATGGTTATACTTTCGAGCTCGGTTTTTTATAATTGATATTAATATGAATTCTGACTTCCCTGAAATGTTGTAAAGTTGCGGCTCAGATGTTCTCCATGGTATGGCCGGTGGTTGGCGTACTTAGTTGAACTCTCTAGCTTTCGTCTGTCCTTCGCACTGAATTTACATGATGGTTATCATTATTTGTTAACACTATTGACTTGTGATTACATTTTGTGGATTCAAATAAAACACTTTAGCTGACTATTTTAGGCCAGCGAGATTTTAATGTGTTGACACCATGACGATGTTCTGCAGACTGGGAAGACATTTTGTCGTATTGTCGACAGGTGGTGGGGATTAACTGTTATTAACCCTTTGTCTGAGACAGATGATGACATTGTTTTCGTCATCATTATTACGTATGTCTTATTTTGGTTATGACAGTTCAGTTTTGTCGATCAGTGCAACCATCGAGTGCGTTTTATTTCACACGTACGCTCTTGGCCTTGAGACGAATTATATAGATGAAACTGCATCGTTTATTTAAGCATGGGGGAAGTTGACCTAACTCTCTTTTACATATGAAAACACAATAAAAAAAATACAATACTAGCTTCATTAATACCATAATTTCTTAAGACGGACGTTCATACCTGTAGCGGGTCAATTTTTGGGTGTTTTTATTTTTAACAGTATGGGGCAATTATATCTTTTATTTCTTTCATTTTGGGTGGGCTTGTCAAAAGTTATGAAAATTATTGTGCAACGTTATTTTCCGTGTAACAGAACGATGTTAAGAAACAGTGAAACAAAGCAGTAAGACGCAGTTGTTATTGTGTAACGCGGCGAGCGAAGAATTTACCCCCTTCAAAATTCGCAGAACTCTGTACATGTGTGGGAGTGCACACGCCACTACTCGAGCATGGGCGCCAACCCACGCGCTGGTAAAGAACTCAAGATGGCTAGAGCGGGGAATATTCATCGTCTTCTCCAAGACCTTCCGGAAATACTGCTAACGCCCTGCCTACTGTTAATGACATCAGCAGAGCCAAAGCCAATATCGTACTTTGGTATCCAGGATATAACTCTGCTATTCCATGCATAAAGTGTTTACCTCACAACAACTGAGGTTTGAGCGACGAAAACATAGTGGCAGTGAACCACAGTTTCCCTCCAGAGAAAGCAAGATGTACCTGTTACATTACCGTTCCCAGTCGACTAACCGCAACCACCGGCGCCGGGGCGGCCTAAGTAGGCTCGTCAGAAAAGTACTTAATCTATCAGTAAAAAAAAGTGGTAATACAGCAAATCTTTATGTGACCGCGGTCAATTCGATAATCTGGAGTAGTGAACACAGTATTTTACAGAAAGATAGCAATCAACTTTCGCTTAAGACTATGAGTGCGCGTACTCACCATGTGGCAACAGTTTACGTAAGGACTGGGGTGGGCTTCATATAAAATGTTAAGGGCTTTATAAATAATGAATGAGTGTGAGAGCGGCAAAGCTGGGCTGTGTTTTTTTGTTTGTGTTTTCTAATTGTGTTCTGTATTTGTATAAATCAAATTGTGTAAGTATCAAACATAAGGTAAGCCATAGTTGTAGATGATCATGAGTAAAATGCAATAAGCAGTATAATATTTGTTTCTATATGTAAATTTAACTGACATAATCAAAAGTAAAATCTCAATTCTCTTCATATAAATGTGTTGTGCAAATTATTCTCACAACCTTAAGAAATTACGTCTGCATCCCAAACATACGTATGACGCAACCTTGAAGCCACGCAATGGTAAGTAGAAGTGTATTAACGTTGATTTTATGTTATTATGATGTCATTTAATAATTAACGTCGCAATGGCGCCACGAACGGGACGAATTTAACAATATAAATTCCATACCTATAAATGGGGTGCAATCGTAATTTGGAGGTTGCGTGAGAATACGCAAAAGGTACTTATGTAAAGTTATGCAAAGTAAGTAAAGAATATTTGTTCACATAAGAAACAGAATAAATACCAAAAAATAATAATAATGGAAAATACAGCAGAGAACGGAGTCGATTTGTCCGACTCGACTGTGATAAGTGAAACAGCTGAAGTTGACGAATCAGCTGTGATGAGTAGTCCTGAAATACATTCAACACCGAATGTAGGTCAAGACGATAAAACTATGAGTGTAAGTAACACAAATGAAAAAGATAATACAGAGGATTCAGGGATTCAAGCAACCCCGACCTCAACAAAATACAATAAAGTGGATGATGATATAATGAGTATTATACTTAATCAATTAGAAAAAATGAATAATAATTTATTAGAAAAAATGAATAATAAATTTGATAGTCGTTTTGACAGTAATGACATAAAATTAGATAGACAAAGTAGAGATATTAATGAGTTGAAATATGAGGTTCAAGAAATGAATAAATGTTGTAAAAATACCCATGAAACGATAAGAACCAGTTTAAATAAATTAGAACAAAGTGTGGAGCGAATGGGAGTACATGTGATGAATCCAGAGAAAAATAAAATAAATGAAAATTGTAATGACAAATACAAAAATGTAATACCAGATAAAGAGTTAACAAATAATGACAATAATGTCGAAAATAATGTACGTAATACCGAGAATATTAATGTGTTTGAAGAGTTAGTATCAGAGACTGATACGGTAAAAATAGATAATGAGAGTACTAATGAAATTGCAGAATGTAGTGATTATGAGATGTTAATGTGTGTCAGTGAGTTGGAGAGAGAGAGGAGAAATAATGTTGTAGTAGAGTGGGGACAGAGGGCAAATTTTCCCTTTATTATTTATGATGATTTAATGTGGCCACAAGTGGTATTGAAGGGCAAGGGTCCTGTATTAGTAGAAGATTGGAGTTGTTTATTTTATTTGTATAATATTATACCCTCTGTGTGGAATGATTTTATAAGTATGAGATGGTGTTACGATGAGAGAGAATTAGAAGTATATAATTTAAAGAGAGATTATGGTGAGTTGGAAGAAGTATTAGAAGAGTATTTAAATAAGAATGATTTGATGTTTAATACGAAAGTAACTGACCCGATATTGAAGAAATTTACTAACGGAGACTTAACAGATATACTTAGTGTTGACTTGTTGCAAGATTATTTTGGTAAGACGGATGACTTTGACTTTTGGGTTTATGATACACAAAGTATCAGTATGTGTGTTAACGAAATCGAAAAGTGCTATGTAGAACCAAGGTTAATTTGTGACGATGGAGGGTAGACTGTAAAACAATAAAAGACAATTAAACATTATGTTTTAATGGTTTTTGACATGGCGAATTTGGACAATGAAGTGCGGAAAAAACTGGACAATCAATAATGAAAGGTTGTAAATACAAATGTAGCGAATTTATTTGTGTACATTGTGGAATGTTAAATAAATAATGTGTGTATGTGAGATGATTGTTGCAATAATAATATTCTGTAATTTAAACAAATAAATATCAGAATTAATTTTGAAAACAGTAATTGACTAATGGTAATTGTTTCAATAACTATATAATTCACATTTTCAGTAATTAATTAAATTAAAACCAATTTGATATGCTTAAATATTTTGATTGCTTATTTAAATGTTAATTAATTAATTTTTTTCTGAATGTAATTTATTGTAGGAGATAGAAATTTGGTAATGAATGATGAGTTGTTGGATTTAAAATAAATTTTGTGAAATGTTTCAGGGATGATGGTGATTAAGTTTTGGGTGTATATCATGTTAAATGGATTGTAAGTAGAAAGATTTGATAATTATGTATAACAAAAATGTTTACAGGTGTAATTGAGATTCTAATTCAGTAATAAGATGTTATTTGGAAATAATTGTGTTCAATGAAAAATGATAATTAAAAAATTTTAATAATCAATGAAAAATGATATATAATGATTATTAAATAATAAATTTTGAAAATTTCAAGAAAGTTAAACGGTAAAAGGTTATGAATGGGTTAAATGGTTGTTGATGAAAATCTTATGATAATGTGTATAAAATTGTTAATTAATTAGGTAGCTATTAAGTGGCTATTGCGGGGGTGGCCTGTGCTCTCGCAAATAGCGAAATGGGTTGGGGGTAACAGAGAGTGTTACCCCCATCGGAGGCCAAAATGGCGATAAATGTGCGGCACACTTTATCCGTGTAGATTAAAGTCTACACACTGCCAAACGACCGTGTCGCACATAACGAGATTGATGTGTAACAGGCAGTCAAATGAAAGTTTAGATTTCCCCGACTTTTCGGGCGGTTACTGCCTTACCAGCACTAACCGTGGTTTTGGCTAGCAGCCAGCTATGGTCATATCAAGTCCCTTGACCATAGCTGACTTGAAATTGGTACATACTTGAAATTTAATGGGGGGAGAACCTAGGGGAAATCTCCGGAACTATGGAACAGTGGCTGCCACTCTGCCCGCTTTGGGGTAGCAAGACAAGTGGTAGAACCGTATTAAGGGTGTATAATTATAACAAGAACATGATGATGTTCGCCACGTTTGAAACTTAATAGCGGAAGCAGAGACACGGAGAGGTAAAACCTGCTCCAAAATATACAGTCTCTGTCGAAGCGAAAAGGCGCCACAGTCTTACATAATTTGAAATAGTGTGTGTGGCTGGGAGGTGACGCAAAGGAGTCACAAATGTAAATTTTATAACATAACATTTTTTTATTCAAAGTTTGATCAAATAAAAATGCTTGTGCTCTGTTCACATAATTATATGCTCAGACTCTTAATATAAGGTGTTCATACTATAATTTTAAAGGTATCATTTTATTGTTGTATGTTAGGTATAGGCATTGATAAGAATATGTGTTTTCATGATATGTGTATGCTTCAAATTAAGCCAATAATTAGACGCCTGGCAGGCAATCAACATAATAGAAGTAAGTATTGATAATGTATTCCATGTAATTTGTTCAATTGTGAGATGTATTTTCATTGTGTTAGGAGGATCAGCTGGTATATTAGTTATAAATGTTTTAAATAATTAATGTCCAAGGTAATGTTTTAGTGTATTACAGATATTTTAAAGTAATGATAAAAATAATTTGCTACAATGAGGAATAAAGTAACGATTTGTGAAATCTAACAAAAGATAGTTTTTTTGGTGATGCGTAATTTATGGGACACATATATCTGTCCAAGTTAAAATCAAAGTTGAATTTGAAATAGTAGAGATGAAAATAATGTAATATTGTTTTGAAATGATGTAGTTTTGTGAAGTATTAATGTTGACACAGTGGTAATGGAGACTTTATGTAGATTTTGAGTGATAAATGTTTATGTTTATAATTAATGAGGTTATTTTGTTGTATTTGGAGTAAGGTAATGAGATTGAGATTTTTGGGGATGGCAATTTTGTATTAGAGGGTAGTGTATTGGGGAGTCCGCAACAAGGGTTGGGACGGGATAGGGATAGATTTTAGTGGGGAAGGGGCCGCCTTAGGTAGAATCCAGGCCGCCAAATAAGGGAATTGAGTTTTGGGTAGGGGAAACACGTATCCTATGTACAAAGGGTTGAGTTTTTTTTATATGTAGAGAAGGTGGCGAATTGGGTTAAATGATAAGTTGGGGTTTAGAGTGTTTTGGGATTAGTAGATATTTTGATAGAGATGGGTGTCAGGTTACTTGAAGTTGATTAATATTAGAGTCAGAGAGTAAAGTTTATATATGCATACAGATCTAATACAGTAAATGAGAATAAATAATTTACATCACCCATCGTAGATTAAAGTAGGATTGTTGAATAGAGAGAGAGATTTTGTAATAAAGATATAAAATTTTCATTTTTTTAAACCAGTGACAGAATCTTGATAGAATTGAAAATAATGTAAAGTCAAGAATTGTTTATTTTAAATAATTTAAATGTCAATTTGATGATTATTTATATTAATATTTTATTTATTTTAAATATTTTATTTTATTATGTTTTGTGCTTTGAGTTAGATTGTTACAGATGTTCAATGTGTTTTCAGAACTTATATATAACATATGTAGGTCAAGGATCTTTGACTTGACCTAGTTTCGATCAGCTGATGAGGTCATACACCTACTAAGCTTGTATAGTAGGAAGTCAATTTTATTTGTTTGTTCAATTAATTTAAATCCAGTTTTAAATAATTTTACATATGAAGAAAACATTTAAATAAATTAAAATTTTTTTTTTAATTTTAAAATTTTGAAAATTTCAATTTTTTGGAGGAAAAAAAACTTGATTTTTCGCCTGCCAGCATTTGAATATTTTTGAGTAATGACTATTTTATTATGTGTGTACGTAACCTGTTTGTTGTCATTGATTGATTATATTGCATTGTACTGTTAGACTATAAGTGATTATTTGTTAGATTAAGGATAGCTTTTGATTAGTAGGAATGTCTAAGTTAAGTCATTTGAAATAAGAAAAACAGAAAAACGAGGAAGAGAATTTTTTTGATAAAATAATATTTTGAATTTTTTAAATTTTTTATAAATTTTAAAAGAAATTTTTTTATTGTACTACGTGTATGTCAACATGAAATGTGTGTGTGAGCCCAGTATCTGCTAAAAACAGCCCAGCTTGCATAAAAGGGGAACCATATCGGTGGAGGATCTGGCATGATTTAAGCCAGGGATTGCGGATATTTGGGGGTAGCATGTTAGAAGGTGAGGTGCGCTGTGGTACAGGTCTGTTCGATTTCTCGGTGTTGGGATCTCTTACGGAGAAGTCCAGTGATCTCGTTCAGATGAGTCCATAGTCGCTGAGCCAGGGGGGTCGTGTACCCATGAAATTAAGAACCAGGGGGTTGTTGGCACCAGTTCCTCACCGGTCCTCTTCGGGGTTATCAATGAGATTTCTTCTGTTGCGAACAGCAGAATTCTCATCGAGGGGGTATTGTAGCGGGTCAATTTTTGGGTGTTTTTATTTTTAACAGTATGGGGCAATTATATCTTTTATTTCTTTCATTTTGGGTGGGCTTGTCAAAAGTTATGAAAATTATTGTGCAACATTATTTTCCGTGTAACAGAACGATGTTAAGAAACAGTGAAACAAAGCAGTAAGACGCAGTTGTTATTGTGTAACGCGGCGAGCGAAGAATTTACCCCCTTCAAAATTCGCAGAACTCTGTACATGTGTGGGAGTGCACACACGCCACTACTCGAACATGGGCGCCAACCCACGCGCTGGTAAAGAACTCAAGATGGCTAGAGCGGGGAATATTCATCGTCTTCTCCAAGACCTCCGGAAATACTGCTAACGCCCCGCCTACTGTTAATGACATCAGCAGAGCCAAAGCCAATATCGTACTTTGGTATCCAGGATATAACTCTGCTATTCCATGCATAAAGTGTTTACCTCACAACAACTGAGGTTTGAGTGACGAAAACATAGTGGCAGTGAACCACAGTTTCCCTCCAGAGAAAGCAAGATGTACCTGTTACATTACCGTTCCCAGTCGACTAACCGCAACCACCGGCGCCGGGGCAGCCTAAGTAGGCTCATCAGAAAAGTACTTAATCTATCAGTAAGAAAAAAGTGGTAATACAGCAAATCTTTATGTGACCGCGGTCAATTCGATAATCTGGAGTAGTGAACACAGTATTTTACAGAAAGATAGCAATCAACTTTCGCTTAAGACTATGAGTGCGCGTACTCACCACGTGGCAACGGTTTACGTAAGGGCTGGGGTGGGCTTCATATAAAATGTTAAGGGCTTTATAAATAATGAATGAGTGTGAGAGCGGCAAAGCTGGGCTGTGTTTTTTTGTTTGTGTTTTCTAATTGTGTTCTGTATTTGTATAAATCAAATTGTGTAAGTATCAAACATAAGGTAAGCCATAGTTGTAGATGATCATGAGTAAAATGCAATAAGCAGTATAATATTTGTTTCTATATGTAAATTTAACTGACATAATCAAAAGTAAAATCTCAATTCTCTTCATATAAATGTGTTGTGCAAATTATTCTCACAACCTTAAGAAATTACGTCTGCATCCCAAACATACGTATGACGCAACCTTGAAGCCACGCAATGGTAAGTAGAAGTGTATTAACGTTGATTTTATGTTATTATGATGTCATTTAATAATTAACGTCGCATACCATCACAAAACCCCCTCAATGAGATGTTTTATGCCGAAGCATGAAAACTCTCATTGACCCATTCACACGTTCTAAAGGGATCAGCCCAGATATGTCACCACAACCCCCTCTAGTGTTTATATAAGAAATTTTAATCACTTACCCTTGGTCCAATGATGGTGACCGTACCTGCTTGACCTTACTGGACTTCTCTCTCAAAATCCGAACACCATAAGACCATTAGGCACTTAACGCTCCTGCTCTGATGCACCGGCCAGCTCAGGACCACTGTCACAACACCATCTAACTCTGAAACATTGAATACAAAATTTAAAATAGTGGCCTTATATACTTCCATATCCGCAACTGGTATGCCTCCCTTTAGTTACATTGGTTTATGTTCCTAGGCATTGGATCTCTTAATTAGTAAATTTTCAAATAACAAGCAAAAAAAACAAGATTTAAGACAGAAAATCCATTTCTCTTTTCAACATTCCTGCATTTATTACAATTTTCTGACTCCAGTCAATATTAATTTACTTTCCTCACCACAAGAAAACATATTCTTATACTAAGCATAACACAGAAAACAAAATTTTAACTCCTAAATGCAACAACAACTATTGGTCTTTATCATACAAAATTAAAATATACTATTATGGCAAACACTTCAAATATTTTAAATTTTCTTTACTCAGCTTTCCTGATACTCATATTTCTTTGCAACAGAATCAGAACGATATTTTTATGTTCAATATCAATATCAATATTATTTCTTTACCTTATATTTGTTACCGTTGCTACCGTACCAATGACAATAAAACATAGTAAAACATTAACATTAACCATTAGCATTGTTACATTTACATTACACAATTTATATTTAAATAACTTGTATCAAAACTTTATAACATTATTATCATCAACCCTCTATTAACGCTTTACCATTCTTTTATATCAACTTTTAATTATTTAACATTTGTTATGACATTAGATTCTATAAAAATTTTCAAATTCATTGTTAACCTTTCTGTTACATCACCTTTCTACTATGAATTTTCTTTTCTAACCTTTTCATCAATACTTATCTAGTTTGGGTGACTCTCTATTATTCACTATTATCTATATCTTATTTGGCATTTATCTGTCTAACCTTACGCACCTTTCTTCTAACAACAACTACTACCAACCATTAACATATTATGACACCAATCTCTCCATAATAACAACCCCCTTCAACATTAATTCTATTTATACCATTCACTTCTTTAAGTGAAATTTCTATTACCTCTTTGTACTAGGATGTGTGTTCCCCACCTGGCAATATACGCGTTCATAACCTTTTGCCCCTCCACCAAATATCGGCAAACACTCTTACCCTTCTCTAATTACGGGAACTGCCACAGCGCCGCACGCTGATCACTCCTTACACCACTACCCTTACCACAAAATATAACCATCAACTATTTACTCTCTAATTACATATTACTCATCTTCTTTATATATAATCACTAACACCACTGTGTCCCTAAAATATCTAATACCCTCTTTGTGTATTATCTGTATCTCAACTTCTTATTTCTCTCTAACTCCCATTAACTCTGCTTAACTAACTCCAATGCTTTTATTTTAATAATTATCACCCAGGCTCTATCCCTTTTTAACACTTTACATTACTGTGATCATTGACAATCGCATTAGAAAATTCATCCCTCACCTACTAATAACAATACATCTCAATATCCAAATATATTACATGCTTAATCATTTATTATCCATTAGAATCTAAATCTCATAAAATCATTATCACAATTAATTATTCTTCAATTATTTAAAATTCTACAGTACAAGGTTTACATAAAATACATATAATACACAACATCAAGAATACACAAATACATTGACATCAACACACAAAAATATACAATCCAAATTATCATTTAATCATTTACCATAAATCAGTTCATAAAACAGTCTCTCTTGAAATCACACTATCACATAATTAAATGTTCATTAACACAATAAAATAATTATCCTCCATCATCAAACAACAGTCGAATCTTAGGTCTATACAACTTATTTTTCCTTAAAAACATTATATTACCATCATTAATATAATACTTATTTACATTCTTATATTCTTTTACAAAACTATCATAATTAATAGGGTTATTCCATATTAATTTATCATACAACTTGTCACGATCGGTTATGGTCCTGTCACCTTCAGTATAATTCGTCACAATCAGGTAAGTTATCAAATCATTGTTTTCATCATCATCTCCTACAACTGCTATATCAGCTTCCACCCAAGGTAAGTATTTACTATAATTATCAACCATCTCTACTCCTAACCTTTCCATAAATTCTTCATACTTTCTATTTATCTTAAAAATCTCTATTTCTCTCTTTCTCTCACAATGTTTCTCACAACAACACCACGCTACATTCTCTCTCTCTTAATATATCTCTCTCTATCACACCAAGCTACATTCTCTCTTTCTATATTTGCATAGGGCACTACTACTTCATAAAAACACCCCCTGGCTTCACCAGGTACATCAACGCAAAAAACTAAGAGATTATTTGGAGACCACATGTCTCCCACATAAATCCTAGAGGAACCTTCGTCCTCAAACAACATTTTTGGAGTCTTTACTCCACTCATCCCACTGGGAAAATTTGCCCTCTGCCCCCCATACTCACTTAAACTCTCCTTACCCCCTCTTTCAATCTCATCAACAACTATCTCCTCACCATTAACCTCTACTCTCATTAAAATCTCATTATCACTACCAATATCCACACTATTATCTTCTATTACCATATTTTTATTTATTTCATCATAATTCTTACCACTACTTACCTTGTCGTCTTTGTTTAATTTGTCTATTTCTCTCTTATTTTCTAACTCTACCTCATCTAAACGTGCATGTACCTCATTTATTCTTTCATCCAAATTACAATTTTGTTATACTCTAATCCAATTTAAATATATTAATTACAAAATTGCATAATTTCCACCTACCTGCAAAGCTTCTATTAAGGTCCAGGATCCAATCACATGAACATCAGATGCAAACCTGTGTTAAGGTAATCGAAATAACTGATTCTACACATCGTTATGAAGAGAAATAATCAATTTTAATTATCAATTATTGCCATTTTAAAATTTTGTTTATCAAATACAGTTACTTACATGCTTTTCGAATATGGTGTAATTCTTGTTTATACCTCTTATTTTTTTAAACTTACATACTATTACTTACAACTTAAGATAGCCCAGCCTGCTCACGCACTACTCACATTCTTAAAACAAAATTCCCCTTTACCCTTATGAATTAAAACCCATTACATAAACCCCCAGCCAGCAACGTGTTCACTCGTTGACTGCGTGGTCGCCCCGTTTTAAGTTCTTAATTGTCCCGAATCAAAAAAAAACTATTGTGTTTTGGTGTTGTCTCGTTGTTCACACATCACCGCCACTTGGTTTTGACACTGTTAACTCATTTTTACTGTTATATTATGAAATTTTGCAAGGAGCCCACTCGGCTCAGTACCGGCACCGGTCTAATCAGTGAACAACTGCGCAATTTACTTGGCGAGCGGGAGGAAACAGTGTTCCACGGCCATCAGATCTCGTTGTCGTTCATAGCTGAATTGCTGTGTTCTATCGACTTTGTGCATGAAACATAGTGGTTATATCAGCAAAGTGTGTCGACGATCTCTAGACACTGCTAGTCTGATGTCACTAGCAGTAGGCGGTCCCTAACCATGTTTCCTGTAAGTCGTCTGGCTGATCTCACAAACTGTTCATTCATACGCCATTTTTTACAGCGCCGTTTGAGTTTCTTGGCGTCCCTGCAGCGCACATACTCGAGTCGTGGCGTGCGTGCACAGTCACACTCACGCACAGTTCTGAGAATTCGAGGGTGGTACAAATTCTTTGCTTGGTTTCGCAACTGATTACTGCGTCTTGCTGCTTTGTTTCAACACTGTTTTCTACACTTGGTCTGTTACAATGGAATGAATGGTTGTCGGAAAATAAAACTTTCACAATATCTTTTCCAAAACCCCAAAAAATGAAATAAATGAAATACCCCATATTTTAGACACGTTACAATTTTGTCTTTTAATTTCATTAACATCGTTTTTTAAGTCACTATTCTGCTCTTTCAGTTCATCAAATTTTACGTTCTGTTCGTCAAACGTCATATCGAGTTTATTAAGGATTTGCATTATTTTACTCATATCATTATCGTCAGTCCTTTTTGTCGGCACTGGCGTTGATTGATAGCCTTCGCTCATAATTTGCGATTCGGTAATGCTCATCTCCCTATTGTTTGCCATTTTAGAGAAAGAAGACAATTTTTTCTGTTATTTTGTATCTACTTATCTCAATAACAACATAACCTAATTCTCGTAACGTTATGCTTACGTGTTATGTTATCTTTTTTCGCTACCCGTCTGCTTCCGTACTCTGGTTCATTTATATAAAATAATTTATTATATAAAGTCCCAGTTTGGGGGGTCATTGTTACTTACATTTATATATTGATAAACATTAAAATACATACAATAAAAATATATTTTATTTGCATACCTCGTGTTTGATGTACCATATTTCCGGTTTCCACGTGTCTCTATCGCCAACATTAGTTATTTTATTCACACCTAAGGGTTCCAAAGTATCGTTGAACGAGAGGCAGAAACAGTCGGGGTTATTGAAATAAAGATTCGTACACATGGATTTATGATAAAACACTAGTTTTAATATTTTTTCTGTATATTCTGAATCACGTTCCAAAGGCTCAACTCGAAATGAAGTCATGTTTAACAAAATGGTGGCTCTGCAATTCCGCTATTCATCATTAATTATTTTCATTGTTTCTCTACGTTATGTAATTGAACATAATAAAAACAAAACATTTTATACTGCAGTTGTGATCTTAATTACTCATTTAGTTTCATATAACCCCTTTTACAACACATAAACCAATGTCTAGGTTGATTACTGCCGGCATTTTCTTTCACTCTCTCTCTCACATACTTTTGCTACATATTTTATTTTGATACATTTAATTTTGATAGTTATACTTTTGAGCTCGATTTTTTATAATTGATATTAATATGAATTCTGACTTCCCTGAAATGTTGTAAAGTTGCGGCTCATGACGATGTTCTGCAGACTGGGAAGACATTTTGTCGTATTGTCGACAGGTGGTGGGGATTAACTGTTATTAACCCTGTGACGATTTTAAATGTATCAAAAATCGCACAGATTAAAATTTTTTAATTTTAATAAGTAAGAGTATCATACACCCTTACCTATACCCAGATTCCTGTATCAACTTGAAACCTTCCAGTACCAACACGCCAAGAAAAGTATTAAGTAGTGAATAATAATAATAATTACTTAAATAATTAAAAATGCGACTAGAGAAATAAAGAAATCCCTAAGTCATAATAAAATAAACATAAGGTATTTATCTCCTAATTAATGAATAAATAATAATAGAAAAAGTACGAACTATTTTCTTAGTGTGTAAACACGCCCTAGCTTACTGAGCCCTCTCCCCTAAACCGTACGCGCATTCGGCCGTAGAACGTCGCAATGAGTAGATGTGAGTTTTGGTGTTGTACACATATACGTATGTGTATGTTCTCTAGAAGTATATCCAGCGTGAAATCTTGTTATTGTGAATAATGTAGTGTCTAGAGTTTGTGAGAAAATATATAAATAAAATAGAAAAAGGTAGCCAACACATCTCTTAAAAACAAAATCAAATGTAAGTGTAACATAGTTAACTACTAGACTGTAGTACTGCAAAGTGAGAACTATAACTGTAATTAAAATAAAGAAAATGTGAACTACAAGAATCTGCACTAAGAAAAGTGAAATTACAACATTTGGAACTTCAAGTAAACAACCTATCTTCGAGAGCTTCAAGTAAACTAAAAATCAACCCGATGTAGATACACCAAGAACAACGTACTCAACCCGTAGAAGACAACTGGAGATGTCCCAAGAATACAACAACAACCTCAGGTGATATCAAACCACAACTTTTGTAAATTTCCCCTTAATAAGAAGTAACAAAGAACTTTAAAGAACTTTCGCAATGTAATGGACAAATTATCAGATTTGTATATTTTGTAATTTTGTAAGAAGTAATAGTAACCGTAATGTATATATTGATAAATTAATAATTTTGAGAAAATTGAGACCCGGATCCGTGGTATTAAAACTAACAGTTATATGAATAAATTTTGATATAACAAGAATAATATAATTAAGATCTTTGAAGCAGTAAAAGCACTATTTACTAAAATAACTTTCTTTAAAATCAGGAATAATGTTTGATTAATATTTCAATAGCAATAAAGAGATGTTTTAGCTAATACCTAGTGAGTGAATAAGTTTATGCAAACCTTGTCAGTATCCTATATCATACTTGTTTTGTAATTTGTTAGTAAGAGTTTTACTAACAACGGCAGCTGGTTTAGTTTACTGGTAAAGAATTAAACTAGTTCCCGATTTTTGTGTTGTCTTGCCAAGGGGCGGCACAAAATTGCGCCACTCTGCTGAATTTAAAATTGTGTAATTTACTTGGTAAAACAAAATATTGTTTACAGAGTGTCACGTACAGAAAATTGCAACATAATTATGTAATTGTTGTTGTGTAAGTTTATAAGTCGTTAACGATAAAAAAGGACAAACATAAATTTATTCACTCAGAAATAAACAAAAAAAATAAATGAGTAAAATTTTAATTATATAATAATAATATTAGTATCGCGAGTTTGCCGTGCTGGTAGGGAAACCATTCCAAACAAGTCAATTCCAAGCCAGTTGGTTCATGTTAAATATGTGTTGAGGAATGTAAACTCTCCCCTTTGTAAGAACCCATCTCATTCATAACCCCTCTTCCCTAAAGCAAACAAAGCCACGTTAGACAAGCTCTTTCCTGTTTTTGTATTGTTCTGAATTACTACCCTATGCAACTAGACGACACCCCAAAACAGCTGATTCTTTGTGCTGTTTGTTAAATCAATGAACTTTCCGTATATGAAATTTCTCTCTACTAAAATAGTATTATCGTTTTGTTTTGATTAATTATATATGTCAATACTGAGAATTTAATTGTTGTGAAATAAGTTATGTTGATTAATTAAGATAAGATTACATCCCAAAGCTTAATATGAAATAAGATATATGTGTATGTGTTTAAATGAATTAATGTTATCTATTTTTAAACATTGAGAAAACGAAGTAAAGTAAGTGACATAAGATTTGTTGTTCGTAATACGTCGTGTGTTTAAACTGATAAAAAATGACTCAATTTAACCCCGATTTCTTGTTGAAAGACGAATTAACATATGAAGCATTATGGCGTGGTCTCCCCTACTCTAATGTAACCGTCGCGGAACTTCGTAAGACGTTACGCGAAAATAAACCGGACAAACCTTCATTATTAAGTCGTTTGAGTGTTTTAGATTTCAATAGCGAAAAAGAAACGTGTTATCGTAAGTATACAGAACTAACTTCGTACGCACAAACCCTGCATGATGAAAAATCCCCCGCAGTAATATTACGCACCACCCAAAGAATTGAGCATCTATACCGTCGTATCACCAATTTGTTGACCTGGCCCGGTGATAAAGATATCCCTCCTGATGTAAAAAAATTCGCCGAGGAAGCATTAAAACAATTACCTGAGATAATACGCGAATTACGTAGACGATCCGAATTGTTTAGATTAGACGAAATCGAAGAAGCAATGACGAAATTAAATATTTCACCTACCCAATCGCCGACTCAAGAACAACCAAACGGTACTGCAAAAATTCAGATTCTGCAGGAATCCAATATAGATCCATTTAAGGAACGGTTAAGTGGTAGTCAAGTAAATATTCAAGCAGTAAACGTTACGTCACTCCCTAATGAACTAGAAAATATGACCCATACCTACGAATTACCTTCTCACTCGCGGACTAATCAACCTGCGGAAAATCCTAGAATGATGAGCCAAATAAATTTAACTCCCGAGCTCTATGGAAAAATAACCCACCCTGTAGAAAGTATTTTGTCCAATATACAAATCACTGATGGGCTGAATATTACAAAGCTCCTTAATTTTATCAAACATATCTTAGAATTAAAGGAACTGCAACAACTAAGAGATAACCAAATCTTGCAAGTTTTTTTACCTAAGTGTAGATCTCCATTAAAAGATAGAGTGTTAGAATCCCTAAGGTATAATCAATCGGTAGAAGAACTTCATACCACACTAATAAGACATTTCATTCCCACCGGTATCTACGAAGAATTGAAGCGAAACTTAGTACTTCGTGCACAAGGTACATACGAGAGACTAGCTCATTATATTTCTGAAGTAAGAGAATCTGCTTTATTGTTACAAGTTAAATGGAGCGAACAACAGTTAGTAGACAATATCATAGTAAGACTATCCCCCGAGGAGCGATCTCGACTAGCACTCGTGAACTACAACTTTTACGGAACTAGAACTATGTTGTATACATTCGTCCGACGTCTGGTATTCTGACCAGAATAGAAGTGTTTCTATGTCCCAGAGTCAACAAAGAAATTCATTCCAAACTAGACCTATTGGAAATGATACCCGAAACTACCGCGATAAGAGATTCGTAAGTACATATAAAACCCAAACCTATCCCCATGTTTCATACTCTAAACCAAAACCCCGACAACCTACGAGCGAAGTAAATGTGGAAAGAAGATGTTATAACTGTGGAAAGGCCGGTCATATTAGCAAGTTATGTAAACAAAAGCGCTATAAACAGAAAACCGACCAATCAAAAAAACATGTGAAGCTGGAAGACCGAAAATCCTATGTCTTCCGAAGCATCAGAAGGAAAGGTAACAACAATACTAAGCGTCAAATAAAGATGAGTAAAAATAAACGCAGAGATCCTTATTTAACAAAATTTATCGAGAAGTGCAACTCTATTGGTGCATGTAAAACAAGTATATGCCAACTACCCTATGTACAGATAGACCTTGGAGCAACGAAAACCCTTGGTTTAATTGATTCAGGATCTACCCGTAGTATAATTAGTAAACAGTTAGCCACCTTATTAGCTAATCATAAACTGATTAAACGTAGCCAAATGGTGAACATAAAGTGTACCACCGCAAATAAACAAAACCTAAAGATATCTCACAGTATTACGGTGAAATTAAAAATTCAGAATTTTACTTGGTACATTCCCCTACTAGTAGCTGAAGAGTTAGGACAGAACTTAATATTAGGCGCGGATTTTATAAGAAAAACTGCTTTAATCCTTGATATATATGCAAAACAATATTTTTTCAGATTTGATCGTACTCAAAAATATCAGTTCGACTCCGAATTAAGTAACGACACTGTTAGTGAAACCGCAAATATTCATTCAGAGCCTAATGAATCGAGTCTAAGTCATTTAAAAGGAAATGAGAGACTAAGAATCCAAAAGTTAATAAAAGAATTTTCTGCTGTACTCACCCCCAAGTTAGGATTAACTCATTTAATTGAATATAAAATAAATCTTAGTGACAACAAAGTAATACGACTCCACCCATACAAACTATCTCCGCCCAAGATGGAAATCATGAGAAACCATATTAACAAACTCTTTGATCAGCACGTCATTGAACCATCAACGTCTCCATATTCATCGCCTGCATTCCTAGTACCAAAAGGAACTGACAAACATAGACTAGTCGTGGATTATAGACAACTAAATAAGAGTATAGAATTTGAATCGATACCATTGCCAGACATACACAGTGCGTTTCACTATTTTACAAAAGCGAAAATCTTCACCATAATGGATCTTAACCAAGCATTCCATCAAATTCCACTAGCTGAGGAATCAAAACATTTAACTGCTTTTGCTGTCCCATTTAATCTATATCAATTTACGAGAGTACCATTCGGTATATCACAAGGAAGTTCAGTATGCAGTCGACTGTTAGAAAAAATTTTCTATGATGTTAAATTTAAATTTGTATATCATTATCTCGACGATATAGTAGTATATAGTGAGTCAATGGATCAACATATTGATCACTTGCGTGAAGTATTATCCCGGTTAAAGAAAGCCGGACTGACCGTAAACCCTAGTAAAGTTAATTTCGCAGTGAAACAATTCTCATTTTTAGGTCACATAGTATCAGCCGAAGGTAAGGTTACCATCGATCCCGAACGTACACGCGCAATCCGAGAATTTTTACCTCCCAGAGAAGTCAAAGGTATAGCTAGATTTTTAGGTATGATTAATTATTTTCATAAGTATATACCCCACTTAGCAGATATAGCAGCCCCATTGAATGCCTTAAGAAAGAAAGGAACGAAATTCGAGTGGACTACTCAACATCAAGAAGCGTTTGAAACACTTAAAGAAAGTATTATATCCCCTCCTGTATTGCAGTTAGCGGATTTCAGTAAACCATTTATTGTACAGACCGATAGTTCAAGTGTAGCATTAGGAGCCGTAATATACCAGGAGATAAATAATACTAGACTCCCGATCAGTTATGCATCCCGGACACTGACAGAGCAAGAAAGGAAGTTCTCAGCCTATGAACTTGAATGTTTAGCCGTAGTATTTGCTTTTGATAAATTCAAACCATTTTTGGAACACAAAGAATTTCTACTAGAAACCGATAATCAAGCTTTATCATGGTTATTAAATCACCCAAAGCAATTAGGTCGTATCGGACGATGGGTGTTAAGATTAAATTGCTACAAGTTCAAAGTGCAACATATTCGTGGAACTCAAAATGTAGTGGCCGATACTCTATCCCGCATGTTCCAACTACCCAATACAAGATCTGGAGAAGACAATATTGAAACCACTATCGTTAATACACTAATTACTAATTTTCCCCTTGCATTTAAGGATATAGCATATCACCAACAACAAGATCCGAAATTGTGTAAAATAATCGAACAAATAGAAAAAGGAAATAACTCTGATAAATATATCTTGAGTAAAAGAGTACTTTGTTTTAAGAAGGCAAACGGAAAATTACTAAGAATAATCGCCCCGGAAATAATCAAACCCATGTTAATGGAGTACTACCATTCATCTACAATTGGAGCTCATATGGGAATTAGGAAAACGATACATCGTATTCGCAAGGAATACCATTGGGAAAACATGAATAGTGAAATAAAAAAGTTCGTGAAAGAATGCGAAATTTGTGCGCTGAGCAAACCAGCAAGAACCAGTCAAGTCGGAAAACTAATCTCCGAAATACCTACCACTCCCTTCTCGAAAATATACATCGACTATTCTGGACCTTATCCCCGCTCTAAATCCGGAAATACTATGCTGTTAATTTGTGTAGACTCATTCACTAAATTCGTGTGGATGTATCCTATGCGTCGTGCATTAGCATCTACGACAATTAAAATTCTACAAGAACAACTATTTAAAGACTATGGCACTCCTTTAAGCTTAATATCTGACAATGGACCCCAGTTTAAATCGAAAGAATTTAATGACATGTGTTTTAAATTAGGTATAAATCATATTACCGTGACCGAGTACAGACCGCAAGGAAACCTAGCAGAAAGATACTTGCGTAACTTAAAATCAGCATTAATATCTTATCATGCTAAAGACCAGACAACCTGGGATCAAAATATTTCATGGATACAATTTGCATTCAATTCAGCGTATCACGAAGGTCATAAATCAACACCATTTGATTTACTGTACAAGTACAAACCCAACCATCCTTTAACCACAAAGTGGAAAATCAATGAGTTATTACCCCGCGACGTGAATGGGAATAACATACGAAAAATATGGAACGAAGCTCGTGCAAATCTGAGAGCTAATTTACAGAAATCAAGGAAGTATCATGAGAATAAGAATAAGCTAATAAAGTATAAAATAGGTGATTTAGTCATGTATAAAACTCATCCTATGAGTAAAGAAGTTGATAAGATCACTTCGAAACTATCTTATCGATGGTGTGGCCCCTATCAAATTCGTAAGTTCATCACCCCCCGTTACTGTAGCTCTGTATGAACCCAATACAGAAAATTACGTTCGCAGAAGTCATTTGTCTCAAATAAAAAAATGTTTTTCGTGTCAAGATACAGAAGAAAGACTACGAGAAAGATAGAAAACCTAGAATACTATCTAAATATTAAGAATAAAATATGTTGTATAGACTTATACCGAAATAGGATAAGATTGTGTAACATCCTATACTATAGGTAACTATAAACTCAAAACCCCCTCGTACGAATACAAGCGAGGCCTGATCAACCTTAGCTAATGTCCTGCGAGAATGGTATTATACATGAGAAATCTGATGACAAGTATAATGAAGATGAAGAGAAAGAAAGAAAGAAAAATAATCTTCAGCGCTATAAACTAAAAGTAATTCTATTGTTCTTACAATACGGTATTATTATTAGTAAAATACTCATGAGTATAACTCCGTAAAACGAGTGAGCAATTCAAGAAAAAACCGGTAGTAGATATAAGAATTAAAATAAGGTAGATTTACGTTTTGTGTATTTTATATAGTAGATGTAGTAGAATTTAGATGTGACATAAGTATAAGATAATCGATTGATGAACAGAAATAAGCTGAGAGAGAGAAATTTCAGTATGAAATATAATTGTTTATTAGAATTATATTATTACACCCCCCCGTTTTTCATAGTTAAGTGCAGGAGGATGTGATGATTTTAAATGTATCAAAAATCGCACAGATTAAAATTTTTTAATTTTAATAAGTAAGAGTATCATACACCCTTACCTATACCCAGATTCCTGTATCAACTTGAAACCTTCCAGTACCAACACGCCAAGAAAAGTATTAAGTACTGAATAATAATAATAATTACTTATTATGAAATTTCAGTATGAAATATAATTGTTTATTAGAATTATATTATTACACCCCCCCGTTTTTCATAGTTAAGTGCAGGAGGATGTGACGATTTAAATGTATCAAAAATCGCACAGATTAAAATTTTTTAATTTTAATAAGTAAGAGTATCATACACCCTTACCTATACCCAGATTCCTGTATCAACTTGAAACCTTCCAGTACCAACACGCCAAGAAAAGTATTAAGTAGTGAATAATAATAATAATTTCTTAATATCACTATAATATTGACGACTCGGAACACAAAGTTTTTTATAAGTAAAAACGTAAAGTTTTACCTTACAGCCTAAACCGGCTTTCACCTATAGAAGGCTTCATCAGAGGCTGTCGTTAGTAGCGCTGCTCGTCTTGTTGTTGGCGACGAGAAAGTGTTTCGAAAGATTGAAGCTGTGTGTGTGTGGTGAGATGTGTTCGAATAATGCGTGCGATTTGAATTGTGTCTGTTCGTTTAGGATGTCGTTTTTATTTGTTTTTGTGTGTTTGTATATTTCTAATTGTTCTAGAGTGTCTAGTTTTCGGCCTTTTGTGTGTACGTGTAGTATGTTCATGTTATTGTCGATGTTTTTATATGTGTGGTTTGCTTCAATGAGGTGGTTTGCGAAGGTAGATTCTGTAGTGGTGTGGAGTGCTTTTGTGTGTTCAATGTATCTCTGTTTGAAGCTACGTCCTGTCTGGCCTATGTAGAATTTACTGCAATTTGAACAATTTAGTTTATATACACCGGGTAGATCGAATTTGTTTTGTGCTTTGGGCATGCGTTTTGATAGTGTGTGTTCTGTTTTGTTAGTAGTTTTGTAAGCGATTCTGTATCCTGCTTTTTTGAATTTGTGGGCAATTTTTTCTGTTTGTTTGTTGATGTATGTTAGTGTTATGAATTTGTTGTTTTCTGTCTTTGTCTTCTGTCAAAACGCATGCCCAAAGCACAAAACAAATTCGATCTACCCGGTGTATATAAACTAAATTGTTCAAATTGCAGTAAATTCTACATAGGCCAGACAGGACGTAGCTTCAAACAGAGATACATTGAACACACAAAAGCACTCCACACCACTACAGAATCTACCTTCGCAAACCACCTCATTGAAGCAAACCACACATATAAAAACATCGACAATAACATGAACATACTACACGTACACACAAAAGGCCGAAAACTAGACACTCTAGAACAATTAGAAATATACAAACACACAAAAACAAATAAAAACGACATCCTAAACGAACAGACACAATTCAAATCGCACGCATTATTCGAACACATCTCACCACACACACACAGCTTCAATCTTTCGAAACACTTTCTCGTCGCCAACAACAAGACGAGCAGCGCTACTAACGACAGCCTCTGATGAAGCCTTCTATAGGTGAAAGCCGGTTTAGGCTGTAAGGTAAAACTTTACGTTTTTACTTATAAAAAACTTTGTGTTCCGAGTCGTCAATATTATAGTGATATTTAGTTAAGTAACGGACACGTCATGGACAACGAAATCCAAGAAAATAATTACTTAAATAATTAAAAATGCGACTAGAGAAATAAAGAAATCCCTAAGTCATAATAAAATAAACATAAGGTATTTATCTCCTAATTAATGAATAAATAATAATAGAAAAAGTACGAACTATTTTCTTAGTGCGTAAATACGCCCTAGCTTACTGAGCCCTCTCCCCTAAACCGTACGCGCATTCGGCCGTAGAACGTTGCAATGAGTAGATGTGAGTTTTGGTGTTGTACACATATACGTATGTGTATGTTCTCTAGAAGTATATCCAGCGTGAAATCTTGTTATTGTGAATAATGTAGTGTCTAGAGTTTGTGAGAAAATATATAAATAAAATAGAAAAAGGTAGCCAACACATCTCTTAAAAACAAAATCAAATGTAAGTGTAACATAGTTAACTACTAGACTGTAGTACTGCAAAGTGAGAACTATAACTGTAATTAAAATAAAGAAAATGTGAACTACAAGAATCTGCACTAAGAAAAGTGAAATACAACATTTGGAACTTCAAGTAAACAACCTATCTTCGAGAGCTTCAAGTAAACTAAAAATCAACCCGATGTAGATACACCAAGAACAACGTACTCAACCCGTAGAAGACAACTGGAGATGTCCCAAGAATACAACAACAACCTCAGGTGATATCAAACCACAACTTTTGTAAATTTCCCCTTAATAAGAAGTAACAAAGAACTTTAAAGAACTTTCGCAATGTAATGGACAAATTATCAGATTTGTATATTTTGTAATTTTGTAAGAAGTAATAGTAACCGTAATGTATATATTGATAAATTAATAATTTTGAGAAAATTGAGACCCGGATCCGTGGTATTAAAACTAACAGTTATATGAATAAATTTTGATATAACAAGAATAATATAATTAAGATCTTTGAAGCAGTAAAAGCACTATTTACTAAAATAACTTTCTTTAAAATCAGGAATAATGTTTGATTAATATTTCAATAGCAATAAAGAGATGTTTTAGCTAATACCTAGTGAGTGAATAAGTTTATGCAAACCTTGTCAGTATCCTATATCATACTTGTTTTGTAATTTGTTAGTAAGAGTTTTACTAACAACGGCAGCTGGTTTAGTTTACTGGTAAAGAATTAAACTAGTTCCCGATTTTTGTGTTGTCTTGCCAAGGGGCGGCACAACCCTTTGTCTGAGACAGATGACGACATTGTTTTCGTCATCATTATTACGTATGTCATATTTTGGTTATGACAGTTCAGTTTTGTCGATCAGTGCAACCATTGAGTGCATTTTATTTCGCACGTACGCTCTTGGCCTTGAGACGAATTATATAGATGAAACTGCGTCGTTTATTTAGACATGGGGGAAGTTGACCTAACTCTCTTTTACATATGAAAACACAATAAAAAAATACAATACTAGATTCATTAATACCATAATTCCTTAAGACGGACGTTTGTACCGTCACATATGTATTATGTTTTGACAGTTATTTTTATATTATTTAATTACATTTCTTTCTTATTTTATGTCCTTAGTTTAACACTTATCTCTTAAAATGATTCACTAATTATCATTGACTAATTACTTGCCTTGGATTTGCTAGTATCATAGTTAATTTCATACAATTTGTTGTTATTGGTTTCTTACAGTTAGGCATTTCATAAGCCTATGTAGTAATTGGCTATGTTTTCTTATTTCATACAAATTACATATTATTTTACCTTTATACATGTTTTGTTTTGTGTTACAAGTGATTTGTTTATTTTTTTAATTGTTTTGGAGTCTGCTTTCTTATAATTGTATGTTTTCCTTAGTTTCCATATTATGGTTTGTCTATTATTTTCTAACTGCTTTTCCAGTATTATTATGTTTGCATGAATTTATCTATTTTCTTATCTATATTACTATGGTTTATAATTGGTTTATTATTTACTATTCTCTATAAAATATAACATAACATTTAGGCTTATGGTCTGTATAACTCTTTCAGCCATATTACTATTCATAAACTTGATACTTACTTACTTACTAGCCAACGCCCACCCTTGGCTGTTGAGCCATTAGGCGACGCGCTGACCAGTAGCGTCGGGCTTCGGCGATCTCGGTGTCCTCGTTGGACGGGGTGTGGTCCAAGGCCGGGCAGTCTCTCAGATGGTCGGCGTCCATCGTCGCGTGGCCGCACAGCTGGCATCAGGGGTTGGCAGCGCATGGAGGCGGTGCAGATGTGAAGCGAGATAGGCGGTGCAGATGTGAAGCGAGATAGTCGTGTCCGGTTTTTAGTCGGAAGTTGGCGACACACACTGCACGAGGGAGGTTGGGGTTGATTGGACCGTCGGTGACGAGGCTTTCCCATTTTTTACCGGCGGCCGCCTCAGACAGTCTTCGCTTATTCCATATGCTGACGGCGGAGTTTATTTGAGCTTTGGAAGATTGTAGGGACTGCGGGCGGGTAAGCTGGGGTAGGGTTGTGCCTTGCTTGGCCAGTTTATCGGCCTCCTCGTTGCCCCAGATGTTGACATGACTGGGTATCCATTGGAGTTTTAGGATCCACCCTCGGCTCGCCAGGGTCTCCAGTTTCCTTCTACAGTTGATAGTCCTTTGGCAGTCGGTTTGAGAGTTCCGTGATAGACTGCGTATTGTGGCCTGCGAGTCGACTAGGAGCACGGCTATTGAAGAGGGAGAGATTTTTTCCAGTTTATCAATGGCAGCGTGAACTGCTTCGATTTCCCCATCGTAGTTACTAAGGGGGCTGCCCACGGTTAAGTGTCCACGGTTTGCAAAGCTGATTGCTTTAGTTCTAAATCTGTGGATGCATGTTTAGGTGCTGAGTGGTTCTTAAGATGGTAGCTGGCTTGGGGTAAGAGACTGAAGAAGTCCTGATGGGTATTCAGCGGCGCTGTTTCTGTGAGGGCAATATCGTATTTTTCGGCGATGTTTTTGTACATGGTTAATGGGGTTATTTGTGTCTTTAGCCTGGGAGTAGGTTGTCGGTAGTCGTTCCATAGATGCTTGTAGACACGCCTGGAGCGCTCCCAGAATCGCAGTGCTGACCTTTCTCTATATGACTGTAATGGTTCTATCTGGGTTTGTGCCTCCATGGCCTCGATGGGGGTGGATTTTGCAGCGCTTGTTATTACTCTTAGGGCTGTATTTTGTGCGAGATCGAGTTTGTTTTGTATGCTGGCGCTTGCTGTGACGGTGACTTCGCTTCCATATTCTAGCATGGGTCTAATATATGCTTTATAGGTAGTCTTTAGGACATCTTGGTTAGCTCCCCACTTAGTGGCTGTCAATCTCTTTAGTAGTCGTGTTCTTTTTAAAGCCCTTTCCATGCTTTGGTCCACATGAGGTTTCCACGTTAAGCGCCTATCCAATTGTACTCCCAGGTATTTAGAAATGGCGCTTTCTTCCAGCGCTGTCCCGCTGTAAAATAGGCTAATTGGCGGTACTTTTGTAGAGAGTGAGAACAGTTGAAAGGTAGTTTTGCCAGAATTTACTGTCATTGCGTTTCGCTTTGCCTATATCTCGAGTTTTATTAAGGGCTCGTTCAGGCACGCCTCAAGTGACAGTGCGTTTCCACTGGTTGCCTAGATGAGAAGGTCGTTAGCATAGAGGAGCGCTTTGACGCCTGGCACACTTCTTACTGCTTCGAGAATGACGTCGATCATGATATTAAACAGCGAGCAGCTCAGCACTGCTACTTGGGCTGGTCCTTGCTGTTGGATGTGAAAGTTCGATGTGCAATTTGAATATGGGACTTGAATTTGTCTTTGGGACAAAAACGACTTAATCCATTTGAATAGTTTGCCAGATATTCCGTGCATGGCCAGCTTATGGATGAGCATGGGTTTCCATACCGTAACATATGCAGCTTTTATATCGACTAGCACTGCTAACGTTGACATTTTCCTGTGGAACCCGTCTTTGACGTGTTGTGTGAAATTGGTTACGTGATCCATCGTGCTGCGGTGTCTGCAGAATCCGGCTTGGGCGTGGTAAACAATTTGTTTAGCCTCAAATAGTTGATTCAAACGGTTTGTGATCATCTTTTCTGCTAGTTTACACAGGACGCTCGTCACGGATATAGGCCTGTAGCTTTCTGCTGAGTCTGCTTGTTTTCCCTTTTTTAGGATAGGGATGATTTCGGCCTTCTTCCATATGTGGGGCACTTGTTTTTCCCATGTCAAATTGATGGCGGCTAGCACGGTTTTCTTGGCTCTATTGCCCATGTGTGTGAGGAATTCGGGAAAAATTTCGTCCACACCAGCAGACTTCTTTTCTTTGGTTTGCACAAGGGCATTTTCTAGCTCAACAATAGTAAAAGGATCATAGGAGAGGTCTTGGGTTTTCTTATCTAAACATGTGGCTGAGGGTCGTTTTAGCAGAGTTCTGGCTATGGCTTTATCTCCGTGTGCTCGGCTTATATTCGCATAGTGCTTGCATAAGGCATTGACGATGTCCGAGGGATCGGTGAGTGGGCGGTTGGCACAGAGCAATGGTTGTTGTGCCTTTGGCGGGTTGTCGTTATTAAGCCGTGAGATATATTTGTGGGCTTGGGTGCCATTATTCCTAAAGTCAAGTTTGGCTATAAAAGTCTTAAAGTCAGAGCGCTTAGCACTCTTTATGTCTGCGTGCAGCCTGGCTTGGTGTCTCCTGAGGGAGATGAGGTCTTCAGTTGCTCTCGTCCGTTAGGCTGTGCGGTGGCAGTGGTCTCATTTTCCATTCTAGTAGGACAGAGTAGAGTTCCAAAAGGGTTGGAATTTTTTTTCCTGTCCACGGGGTATACATTGGAGAGCACAGTCGAGCAATGTTTTATTTACCGCCTCCATAGTCTTCTCAGGAGAGTCTGATACTAACGTGAGGGAAAGAGCTTCATCTGTAAGTGTGCGGAATTTCGCCCAATTTGCCTCTTAAAATTCCAGTGCGGGGCCCTGCAGTTACTGTAGGGTGTCCTTGTAGTAAGTGACGTGACTAGGAGGGCTCTATGGCCATGCCCGCCGGTGTCGTCAAATAATCTGAATAAACTTAATCAAACAATTCTTTAACAGTTATTATGCTACTCTTGTTTATCATTTGTTACTTCTTATTTATTTTTTGGTGATAAACATCATCACATCATTTACTTTAGTTAATTAACTATCCCTTAGAACATAGGATATTTATTGTTTTTGCATTTCTATTCTTTACCATATTTTTCTATTCTAATCTTTACTAGCTAACCATGGTAACACTCACATTTTGACTGTTCCTGGGGTTTTTTCCTGAATATCCTTGTATTCCTCATCTACAATTAATCTTAATCTTAATAATAATAATATCCTTATTTACTAACACTGCTCACCATTAACCTTTAGTGTTTATCACTGGTTTTTGGGCGTCTATCCCTATCAATAGGGTTTCTATTTATTTTGTGGGGTTTACACTTACACTTTGCACTTTTTATATTATTTAAGTGTTACTAGTGGGTATTCCCTAACATTAAATTCTTGTTCTCACTTGCTCATGTTCACTATCTAATTATCTCTCACTTTACAATGGTTAGTTATACTGTTAACAAGTTCATATCATTATAGAGTGATTTATAATATTTACTCTCTTAACTAAAAATGAACTTTTTTCATGTGAAAAACTTACTATTTTATTGTATGCGTTTCGGCATAGTATCTGCCTTCTTCAGCTTTGGTAACAGACTGCCAGCATCTTGTAACGGTTGTGGTGTGGAAGGTGAAGTGGGGGTGGTGTGTGGAGGAAGGGGATTGGCGCGGGGATTCAACTTACTGTTTGTTTTCTGTATAATTGTGTCAAAAAGTGTATGTGACCTATACTGCAACTGATCGTTGAGTATGTTGTTTGGTTGTGTTGTGTGGTGTCTATATATTTCGTATTGTTCAGCTGTGTTAAGTTTTTGACCTTTGGGTATGTAATGTAAAATATCAAGATTAGTGTCTATGTTGGTGTAACTGTGGTTTTCTGTGTGTATGTGTGTGGCAAATGCAGAGTGTATATTGTTGTTGGTTAAAGCTTTTAAGTGTTCAGAATAACGGGATGAAAAAGATCTTCCCGTCTGGCCTATGTAGAAACTATTGCAGTCATTACAATTTAATTTGTAAACACCTGTTTTGTTATATTTGTCTATGTCTGTGTTTGTATTACTGATGTGTTTTTTGATGGTATTGGTTGTTCTGAATGCTATTTTGTATTTGTGTTTTCTGAATGTATTGGCGATTTTGTGTGTGTATGAGTTGTGGTATGTGAGTGTGATGTACTTATTGTGTTGTGTGTTGATGGTATTTAGTGTTTTGTTGTTTTTGTTTTTGATGCGTTTGTGTAGTATATTTATTAAATTGGGGTTATAACCGTTTTTTATTGCTATGTATTTTATTGTGTTGAGTTCGTCGGTGTAATCTTGTTTATTTAAGGGTATTTTAGTTAGTCTATGGAGCATATGGTTGAAGGCCGCATGTTTATGTTGTGTTGGGTGGTTTGTGTCTTAAATCAAGACAACTATATTTACTCTCTATTTATTTGGTTAGTGTACTTTTAGTTTATCATTAATTTAATGGATTTTAATACTTATCATTTACTTTGATTAATTAGTTGGTGCGTATTTGTCGGTATTTTAATAATTATCATTTACATTTATCATTTATTGGTTTCTTTTTCATTACTTTATTTGAGTGTAACATTTCTCCTCTTCTGTTCTATATTATTTGTTTTGTCTTATCATTTCTTCTCATTTTATTTCATTCATATATTGTTTGTTTCCTTTTCATTCACCTTCTCATTTGATTTCACTTATTTTGTTTATATGTCGTATCACTAGTATTGGGGCTTGTTCTACCTAATCACTTATTTTATTTGTCTTATATATCCTTTCACTGGTGTTGGGGCTTGTTCTATCTACTCACTTATCAATCTATTGGGTAATTTTGGTTAAATCGCATTGTACTATTGTTTTCAACATTTGCTTCATTGCTTGCTACATTTCTCTTATCAGAGGTTACTTTTATTAATACTTTTATTTGTTTGATCGCATTATTATGTTAATTACCCATTCCTTTATCTCTGACTCATCCCTTTTTATTCGTAGTGTTAATCATTTAGTATTTTATTCTTATCATGTTGCTTCATAAATGTATGTTGAAGATATGTACCCTTACATATTGCCCTGCCACTAAAATTGATTATTTCAGCAAATACCCTTCAGGCATTTGAGTGAAATTATCAATCATATATTTAATTTATTTTATTGATCACTTGTTAGTTTTGAGCTATCGGTTCTTAATGCTTTATTTAGTGTCAGTATTCTCCTTGATTTCCTGTATTATATTCTTGTTTAATGTTTTTTATCCCTATAATATCTAATTCCCTAACATTTCTTCCCTAACATTATATTGATTCGGACCGGAGGAGGGTACTTTTGACTCCTTTGCTCCGCCGTCAATTATATCATCTGGGTACAGAGGAACGTATCGTGTGCCCAGGCATATGATTGCTGGATCATCTACAGTCAATCATTAACAAAATTATATAAGTAGTCTAAGTGCGACTATAAATAAATATCATTATGGGATTCTCCACATTATTGTTATTTAGATTATACAATACATTATTTCAAATTATAATTTTTTCTTTTTCTTCTGACTCATACTCTTTAGCTCTTATTGATACGATATTACTGATGGGTATGATACACATGATTTTATTGTCATTAGTTTTTATTACTTCTCTTCCAACACTAAATGTTTATTAATTGGATTCAGGATGATTTTCTTGCATTTAATAATATTTTTTTATTGAAGATTGGTTATATGTTCCCTTTCTTCTTTGTGTATTTGGATCTACGATCTGTGACAGCAGCGGTATGCGATCATCTGCTCTCCGGGTACCAGCGGTGGACACAGCGCGCCAATCCGGCATCAGCGTTCGGAGCTAGCCAATCAGCGATCCCGGTTAGTTAATAAAACCCGGGCCGGCAGAAAATTTTAAACACACTCTTCATCGCCACGCCATCGGACGCACTTCATCTCCTCTCCTCTCTCGGACGACATCGGCGCGGGTCAGCCGGAAGGAACGGCCGAAGAATAGAACCGCCGCCGTTCTTGCGTCTTCGCCCTCCAGTTCCGCGCCAGTGATGGATTTCGCTGGGCCGGCAGCCGACTCTACAACCGGTGCCGGAAGAAGATGAGGACTGCAGTACGCCACGAACAGCGGGCGCAGCCGCTGAACATCTCAGCGCGGCACTACCAACATCACCGTTCTCGCCACCAGGTCCTTTCTAGGGCCACCAAAAACACTAGAGTGTACGATTGGCGCCATTTGTCATGTGGCAAGCCTTTTGTCCGGTGACAGATCTCATATATATTATTTTGATTATCTTTACTCACTATATAAGGTCCGGTGTAAAGTAGCAATAGCTTCTTGGCTATCCCTTCCATGGTACTTGGTAACTCTGTTTTTAAGTAACACTTGCTCTCCGATCTGATATTGTATGTGTTTTGGTTGCAATTGCTTATATCTTTGTCGTATCTTGTCCGTCTTCTCGAGTATCTTGTTGTGAAATTGCATGTTATCGAACTGGTATTCTGCTCCATTGGGAAATTGGATTAATGACGTTATTTCTCTGGGTGGTGGTCTTTGGAACATTGCTGTGTTTGGTGTTGTTTCAATAAACTGGTGGTGCGATAAATTTATAATGTTTTCGGCTGCTGGTATGTACTCAGTCCACTTACTGTGCTGATCGTAACAGTATGTATGGAGAATTCTCCCCACTTCTCTCAAGACTCGTTCTGCAGGGTTGCTGCTTGGATGGTACACTGATGTCTTGTATGTTTTTATTCCGTGGTTTAGCAAAGTGTTCTTCCATTTATTCCCCTTGAATTGCGTTCCATGATCAGTGATGATGCATTTGGTTGTCCCCACTTCACTAATGTATGGTACTAGTATTAGGTTCAAAATTTTCTGGGTAGTGGCGCGATTGATGGGGTAGAGCTTCGTGAACCTGGTGTAGTGGTCAACACAATAATGAGGTATTTGTATTGATGCCTCCCTCCACTACGCGGAAATGGTCCGCATATGTCAACGAAAACTTTCTCCAATTTACAAGAGGTGGTGATAGGTATCATCGTGCCCTCCTTTCTGTCGTTGTTGACCACTAGTTGGCAGATGTGACATTGTTTTATGCATTTCCGTACCTTTCTGTTGGCGTCTTTTATGTATGTGTTTTCTTGTAAGGCCTTTACCACTTTTAACGCGCCCATGTGCCCATATCTCTCATGATAATCTAGAATTAGGTCCTTCTCTGTGGCTCGTGGTATGGCTATTTTCCAGGTGTTGAATTTATATCTGGTTTTAATAAATAGTATTCCTTGGTGATTGCAGTAAAATTGGAATACATGGTCGTCTTTGTTAATCGTTGTCAAATTTTATTCAGCTTGGGATCTTGTTCTTGTTGTCGTTCCAGTTCTTTCATGATGTTGGCCAAGTCAGTTCTGCTCTTAATTATATGGTATATTTTAATGACAGTTTCCTTTTCTCCTTCGTAAGTCTGGTCTTTAGTGTTTACTCTGGACAGGGTATCGGCTACAACATCTTTCTTGCCCGGGATGTATTCCCAATTTAAATTGTATTCCTGTAATACTAAACTCCATCTAGTCAATCTTCCATGACTTAATTTACAATTTCTCAGGAATGATATGGACTTGTGGTCAGTCCTTACGGTAGTCGGGTACCCCAAAATGTATGTCCTAAATTTTCCACAGGAAAACACAACGCTTAGCAATTCCTTCTCTGTGACATTATAATTTCTCTCATTGCTGTTTAATACTCTACTTGCGAAACTGATTACACAATGATTCCCCTCTTCATCCTCCTGGTACAAAACGGATCCGAGGCTAACGTCACTGGCGTCGCAATTTAAGTAGAATGGCTTGGTGAAATTGGGATGACGTAACATTACTGACTCGATGAATTTGTCTTTAATATTTTGGAGTGTTGTGTCTTGTCCGACTCCCCACGTCCATTTGTCCTTGGATGACAATTGATGTGAAAACTTGGGTGTCATTTCCAAGTAATTCTTTTGAAACTTTCGGTAATAATTGCATAGACCGAGGAATGATTGGAGTTGTTTCTTGTTTTTAGGTGTCAGAAACTTCTGTATGCATTCAATTTTTTCTTGTGATGGTGTTGTCCCATGTCCAGACAAGTTGAACCCCAAAAATTGTACTTTGTCAGCCAAAAATTTGGATTTTTCCAGTTTGAGAATTATGTGGTTGTTTGATAGTTTTTCTAATATGTCCTCTACCCGGCGACAATGTTCATCCCACTTATCTGATGTTATTAAGAGAACGTCTACATAGACTGTCGTAAACTGTAAGGCATCCGGTCCAAGTATCTGGTCCTTAATTTTTACAATACTGCTACCGAATTCACCAATCCAAAAGGTAATCTTTTAAATTGGTAGTTCCGCCCTTCAAATATGAATGCCATGTACCTTCTACTGGATGGGTGTAACTCGACCTGCCAATAGCCGCAGACAGTGTCCCATATACTGATGAATTTGGTCCCGTAGAACTTTTTCAGGATCTCTTCTATTTCCCCTGGGGACGTACGATCATTTACAATGTGTTTATTAATCTCACGGGCGTCTAGACATATTCTCACCTTCCCGTGTTTCTTTGGAACTGCTAGGATAGGGCTGGTGTAAGGTGAGTAGCTTGGTTCAATTATGTCTTCTGCTATTAATCGGTTGATTTCTGTTCTTACCGCTTCCTTCAATGAAAATGCGATCGGGTAAGATTTTTTATTAAAGTTGACAGGCTCTCGGAATTCAATTTCGCACTGATAATCTCTGACCTTCCCAGGTGTATCTGAAAATACATGTCGGTATCTATTATACACGTCTATAACTTGTTCCACTTGTTGAACGGTTAATTGTGCGTTCGTCTTCTCTCTCTGGAAAGTTCGGATCTCTTCGATTTTTTCGTGCCATAGTTGTTCATTGTCGGTCTCATCGCAAATTCCATTGTTTGGTGTTTGTTCTCCAGTATTTCGGTATTTCTGGATATGATACGTGGTTCTGTTCGGCTGTTTTTCGTCACTACCGATTAAATCTGTGGTCCATTGCAAGTCACCCTTCTTCAAGTATAGTTTGTATTTACTTAGGTCAATTATTGCTGAGTACTGGGGCAGCATATCGCAACCAATTAGCATCTGGAATGGTAATCCACTGGCTACTAGGAATGTCATTCTTATGGTTTGTCTGTCGCTCATCAGTTCTAGTTGTACCTGTTTTCGGACGGTTCTATTCTGTCGTCCGGTCACTCCTACAAGACAATGTTGCTGATGGGTAACATAAGTATAGTCATCTTACCCCCTTCCTGTATTCTATGCAGTTCGATAGTGTCGATTAATGAAATGTTGGATCCCGTGTCTATCATTACTCGCGTTGGTACTCCTTTAGCTTTTGTCGAGATATAAGCAATTTCACTGTGGTTGTTATCGTTGTCTTTTTCTTCGAGCAATTCTTCCCTTATATTCTTTAAGTAATTTTTGCGTACGATTGTAATTGTTAGTTCATTGTTTGCTTGAGCAATGTTACGATTTAACCCAATAGATTGGTTCAGTGAGGGCACAAGTAGATTTTTCACTGCCGCTCTTAGTTTAAAGCCGGCTCGGGCTGTTCGTCATGCCTGTCTTGTTGACTCGTCGGCTGACTTCCGCTTGTTGATGGTCGGGGTTCAGGTTGGTTACGATCTTCTTCATAGTGGTCACGCCGGTATACTTCTTGACTACGACTTCTGCCTACATTGGTTCTGGTATCCCGTCCGTAGTTACTGTTACTGTACTGGTGTCCGTATGCGTTTCGGTAGGTACTTTGTCATCCTTGATAATACGACCTGCCTCTCCCGTCATCTTCGGCCCTCACATAGTGTACTTGGCGATAGTTACGATCCTGGTTATTCCGATTTCTATTGTTGTTATTATTATTATTGATATTTGGCCGGTTGTAGTTTGGGTTATTCGGCCTATAGGGTTGATGCTGTGGATTATTTGGCCGGTTGTATTGATTATTTTGGTTGTTTGGCCGATTATTACTATTATAACTGTTGTTTGGTTGATTGGCTGGATGGTTATTATTTTGTTTATTATATGACTCATTGGTGTGGTTGTTAGTGTTGTTATGGCTGTTATAGTTTGAGCGGTAATTGTAGTTATTGAAGTGGTTACCGTTCTGGAGGTTTCTGTTGTCACCCCTGTCATCCCTTTGTCGACTTCTGCGATAGTATCGCTCCCTTTCATAATCTTCTAACAGGGCTGCCATCGATTGTATTGTCTCGATCTGACTGCCGAGTCGCGCTCTGGAGACACCCTCTTCATAATGAAAGGCGAGTTTTGTGACCAAGCTCTCTTCAGGAATTTTCGGCTCCAGTTTCCTCGCTAGACAGACCTTCCCCAAAAAATAGGCGGTGAAAGTCGTCCCTCTGCTGGCATCATACCTGCCGAAACATATGTTATCTCGGACGATGTTCTGGGTTGCTTCTGACCAGTATTTTCCCTTAAACACATCTTTGAATTCCTCGTAACTCATGATGTCGTGTCTCGTTGCCATCCACCATTGTCATTTATATCCCGGAAGGATTCGTCCAAGTATCCTCGGATGATGGTCCATCGATTCTCCTGAGTCTTTGCTAGCTGCTCATCAACTCTCTCAAGGAATTCCATCGGGTTCTGCTTGTACTGTTTAAAATTGATGACCTCCCGGTTGTCCATGTGTTGGAACTGCGATATCATGGGTGGTCTGCTATTAATAATTTCCAACTCCTCTATGATTTTGGCGATTTCCCGTTTCTGGATCTCTTCAATTTTATCCTGATTGTGTTGATCTTGCCCGCGAACTTCGCTTACAGCGGTGTCGATCTCCCGACATCTTTTTCCGAGGTCTGTCCGCACCTGGGTTATGTTTTCTTCGGTTGCGGTTTGTATGGACTCCATTCGAATCTGACTGCAAGGTTAGTCATTCGGTTGCCGAAGTCTTCCTTCGTTTGTTGTAATTCCTGACTCGTGTTTTACCATTTTCCGTTTATTTCGGAAATCTCTTGTCGGATCCTCGTCATCTCCTCCTCAATCTTCTTATTTATTTGTTCGTTATTATTTTCGATAGTTTTGCTTAATTCTTCTTTCAACTCCTCCAAGTTTTTCTGGTTGTCTTGCTTCAGTTCGTCTATTTTTTTATTGTTGCTGTCTATTATTACTTCCATCTTCTTACTGTTGCTGTCCATTTTTTCTTCCATGGTCTTGCTGTTGTTGTCTATTTTTTCTTCAATCTTCTTACTGTTGTCGTCCATTTTTTCTTCCATGGTCTTGCTGTTGTTGTCTATTTTTTTCATTAATTTCCTCCTTATTTTTGTTCAATTTTTCGTTCATTTGTTTAAAATTCTCGTTCATTTGTTCCATAAATTTCAGAAAATTTGGATCTCCTCTAGTTTCCTCCCTTACTACCGGTTCCACATCCTTAACTGATGTCACTTCTTTCTCTTCACTCTAACTTCTTTTTCAGCCTCCTTCGTCCGTCTAAGTGATGATGCCCTCTTATGCATCTTGTTCTCCTTTTTCCGTAACCGCCACTAGATATTATTCTTCTTGTAAATCTAGCCTCACTAGTTGATGCGCCACTTTTGTAACGATTATCTCTTTCCGTCTCTCAAAATGTGTATATCGTGTGTTCGCCTCACACGTGTGGTCGTTACTTTATGTTTACGCTGACGACGTCCGCAGCGATCCTTCGAATCACCAGTACACGCGAGTGGAATCCTTACCTGTTCTTCTATAAGTGTTTGTAAATCCCGGGTGGCGCCAAATTGTTTTAATTGAAAACAACTAAAATGGAAAATAGGACGATTGAGCGTTCGTGGCTATGATGGTATGGTGAATTCAATTATTCCCGCCGCGTGCGAATTGATAATGTAGTTCGCAGAGTTTCCGATGTCTAGCGTTTACCGCCACTGTCGCTCGTCCCTAGTATACACAAATCATATAACACAATTTCCTACGGAATAAAGAACAGTGGTTACGACTCTGTACTCGTTTATTAAATTGTGATTAGTAATTATTTAGTATTATACAATAATTATATTTTGTTATTAAACAAACTTGCTCCGACAGTGAGACAATTATTCTCAAGGCTTGGCGAAATCGATTTTGAACGATTTTAGTTAGTCAGACATGGCGTCTACAGAAATGTTTATTTTTTACAATTTTTCGTTCAATAAATCTGGATTCTTTTGGTTTACAAAAAAAAGGATCAGTTGTGATTACGATAAAGTACACTACCTTACATTACTGGTACTTATATACTATAAGAAGTAATTACAATTTGTTCTTGAAATGTTATAAAGTGTGTTTCAAAAGTTCGTAATTTTTGTACAGGTTATTTTTCTTGTTCACATAAGTTTGGTGTTTTGTTTTCAATTAATCTTTGAAAGAAATAAGATCATCATTTTATAGTGAGAGTTCAAAGTGTAGTGAAAAAAATTAAAGAGAATTTTTAATTTGAATTCGGGTAATTCAGCAATACTTATCAATCAGTTGACTTAAGGTGGAGTGTCATTCAGTTGAATTAGGTTGGGTCATCGTTTGGTCTTCAATCTTCAATCATCTTGGGATTCAATCACGCCTTGCGTCTTTTTCGTATTAGTTGATCGAATCTAATTAATTTGGAATTAATTAATCTGGTCTGTTGCCTAGGTTGAATATATTAGTTCCTCATCAGGTAGTTTGGTTCTTCATTTTAATAAATTTGGTTACTTTTGATTGTTTTAAATTAAAAATTGGGCCATTTACGGCTTGGCGTCTATTCCTCTTGAGCCTCACTTTGGAATTAACAGTTTATAACGGAATATTCATAAATAACGTTCAGTTGTCATGGTAACTAATTGATTCTGATTGGCTATTCATGACTTAAGCCCATTGTTAGAATATTTGAATTTTTATTAAAAATGACTAAATATCTTCTGATTGCTATTATTCTTCGGTTCTTCTTATTTAAGTATGAGATATTATCACAACTGTTAGTATTTTCTTTCAAAGATCATTTTGACATCCCACAAAGCTGGGTTTGCTTATGTATTATGTTTTGCAAGTTATTTTTATATTATTTAATTACATTTCTTTCTTATTTCATGTTCTTAATTTAACACTTATCTCTTAAAATGATTCACTAATTATCATTGACTAATTACTTGCCTTGGATTTGCTAATATCATAGTTAATTTCTTACAATTTGTTGTTATTGGTTTCTTACAGTTAGGCATTTCATAGGCCTATGTAGTAATTGGCTATATTTTCTTATTTCATACAAATTACATATTATTTTACCCTTATACATGTTTTGTTTTGTGTTACAAGTGATTTGTTTATTTGTTGATTTGTTTTGGAGTCTGCTTTCTTATAATTGTATGTTTTCCTTAGTTTCCATATTATGGTTTGCCTATTATTTTCTAACTCCTTTTCCAATATTATTATGTTTGCATGAATTTATCTATTTTCTTATCTATATTACCATGGTTTATAAATGGTTTATTATTTACTATTCTCTATAAAATATAACATAACATTTAGGCTTATGGTCTGTATAACTCTTTCAGTCATATATTCATAAACTTAATCAAACAGTTCTTTAACAGTTATTATACTACTCTTGTTTACCATTTGTTACTTCTTACTTATTTTTTGGTGATAAACATCATCACGTCATTTACTTTAGTTAATTAACTATCCCTTAGAACATAGGATATTTATTGTTTTTGCATTTCTATTCTTTACCATATTTTTCTATTCTAATCTTTACTACCTAACCATGGTAACACTCACATTTTGACTCTTCCTGGGATTTTTTCCTGAATATCCTTGTATTCCTCATCTACAATTAATCTTAATCTAAATAATAACAATACCCTTATTTACTAACACTGCTCACCATTAACCTTTAGTGTTTATCACTGGTTTTTGGGCGTCTGTCCCTATCAGTAGGGTTTCTATTTATTTTGTGGGGTATACATTTTCACTTTGCACTTTTTATATTATTTAAGTGTTACTAGTGGGTATTCCCTAACATTAAATTCTTGTTCTCACTTGCTCATGTTCACTATCTAATTATCTCTCACTTTACAATGGTTAGTTATACTGTTAACAAGTTCATATCATTATAGAGTGATTTATAATATTTACTCTCTATTTATTTGGTTAGTGTACTTTTAGTTTATCATTACTTTAATGGATTTTAATACTTATCATTTACTTTGATTAATTAGTTGGTACTAATAATTATCATTTATTGGTTTCTTTTTCATTACTTTATTTGAGTGTAACATTTTCCTTTTCTGTTCTATATTATTCATTTTGTCTTATCATTTCTTCTCATTTTATTTCATTCATATATTGTTTGTTTCCTTTTCATTCACCTTCTCATTTGATTTGACTTATTTCGTTTATATGTCGTATCACTAGTATTGGGGCTTGTTCTACCTAATCACTTATTTTATTTGTCTTATATATCCTTTCACTGGTGTTGGGGCTTGTTCTATCTACTCACTTATGAATCTATTGGGTTATTGTGGTTAAATCGCATTGTACTATTGTTTTCAACGTTTGCTTCATTGCTTGCTACATTTCTCTTATCAGAGGTTACTTTTATTTGTTTGATCGCATTATTATGTTAATTACCCATTCCTTTATCTCTGACTCATCCCTTTTTATTCATAGTGTTAATCAATTAGTATTTTATTCTTATCATGTTGCTTCATAAATGTATGTTGAAGATATGTACCCTTACAATATCCACGATGTATTGATGAAAGTACTGACGGAATTTTGTGGTTTGACGACCCTTCTCTCATCATGATGCGGTGCGCATAAAAGTTCATAGAAGAGACCTTTGTTTGAGTACTGTTTCCCGTGTGGGGATCCGTTTGCATGATGTTAAAGTGGTTACCGTCCTTGCCCTCCCAGAAGATAAGAGGATATTTCAGAGCATCATATGAACGGTGTGTTTTTGGAATCCGCAGCATATTTTTGCTCCGTCTCCGAATAATTATGTCACGACGATCGTACTGCTCCTGACCAACAATGACTATGGCTACATCATTAATGGTTGGTGCGTTAAAGCGCCGTTCATGTTCACCGGATGGCCTCTTGTCTGCCCGTATGACTACTTTGTATTTGTCCGTAGGCATCCTTTCTAATGCTGTTTTAAACATTTGCACTAAATGATTGTGCGAATGAAATAGTCTCTGCAGATTTAAAACAATGTCTTGTCGCATGCCGGTTATATTAGCACATCGTTGATCAGCCTCTAATTTTTCGTCGCCCATGAAGTAAACTTGTAAAAATTTCGGATTTTCATCTGGAAGGGGAAGAAGTGATCCAGCTTTGTGGTAAATTTGGCACTGTACCTTAAAAGTAGGCATAAAACCATGTTCTTGCACTATAGATGACGCTCCAAACGATGTCATTTGAAAGCTGGAATTGTATGCCCTTACATTTTTGAGGAAATGTTTGGAGTCTGCTGTGCTACCAGATAAGTAAGACAGCAGTGGCTCAGGAGGCACTTTAAGAGGCGGCAGTTTCACTTTCCCACTTGAGCAACACATCCCAGGTGGTTCGCCTTTATATTTCTTTGCCTGACAATGGTTACATACGACATCCATCCATCCTATTACGACTTTAGGATGAGTATAGTAATCGTATCCAGCACTGTAATTAAATCCCCTAATTTTAGATCAGAATGTCGACTCACAATTCTTGATTCCTCCATTCTTCGTCGAACTTCTTCTAGATGCAACTCTCGTTCCTGCGATGTTTCCCTTGCGCTTGATGCAGAAGCTCTGACACGGTCCTGGTGCAGGCAAAACTCTCTTTCCTCCAACGTTTCCCTCGCTCTTGACGTAGAAGCTCTGATACGCTCCTGCTGTAGACGAAGCTCCCGTTGTTCAGGTGTTTCTGACGCACGGATGGCTTTTATATTTTTGGCTGCAGGAGTTATCTGACCAATACTCTTTCTTTTCTTCGGTGGCATTTTGATAGGTTTGAAGTAATAGGTATCCGCTGACAGTAAAAGCACACAATACGGTATGCTTATTGACTTAGAGAGTCAAGTTGTATGCTTTGTTTTCGGTTGTGTAGTGAGGTATGTTATGAATAACTTACAGCACTTACCAGGCAACAGTCAGCAGCGGAGGACACCAAAACACCACTAACACCAAAAACACGAGTTCACCACTGCCCGCACTAATTGAACACACAGCACTAATTGTACAAGACACTATGTGAAAGTTTTACTTGATACAATGAATAATAACTGAGTTATTGCGCTCCAGACAAGCTTTGTGCAATGGAACATTCCACACACAAGAGCACAAAAGATCGCAGCCTACCTTGACAACAGCTCAGGGTAGACTGTCAATGTGTCTTCTGAGACCGACCGGCGTTCTTATATACCCAGCCACGTTGTTGGAGGGGGGCAGTGCGCAGATGCAAGTGAGAAGGGAGGAGGAAGGGGAAGGGCGCACGAGATAGCAGATGAAATGGTGACTCACACTTACAACGGGGTAAAGAACAAAACAGTTCTCCACCAAAATTCAATTTTGATTGTTAATAACTTTGGAACTAAGAACGCTATCAGAACCGGACAAATTGCATTTTGTAGCAAATTTTATGGGCTTTCAGAAAATTACCTTCCACTTTGGTCGATTTCCTCACCGTTTTTGAGATATTCGCGAAAACCGCAAACCTGCGCGTTAAAATTCTGCTTAAGAAGGGTGGAAAAGGGGTGGGGGTAGATTTTCAAAATAAAATGTAGATAAGAACTTTCATCTTGTTTTGAACTGTTAGTGTGCAACATTTTATCACGATCGGAATAAAACTGTAGATCCGTATAAAATACAAACAGACAAACATTCTTCTTTATATATATATATTTTTTTTACCCTTCAATTATGATTTAAATATTTCGGTTTAAAAGATCTATAGATAATCATGGGCCTCTGTATTTTTCTATTTCATATAATACATTTCTTCTTATTTTTATATTAGTTGTTTAAATTCATACATGCTCACAATGCCCTTCTTCAGTGGTGTGGGTAAAACGTTAGCAAGCTCTGCATAAGACTAGGTATGACCACTGGAGAAGGCCATCATGAGGCCATGGCAGAAACATCTAGTTTCGCTGAGTTTATTACTGTTATTATTATGTCCCACCTTGAAGATTTAGACTATGGCTTAACAACCTGGATAATCTTAAGAAATCAGACTCTGGCCATGAAAGCCTGTGATCTTACTTAAATTTTTCTTGTTTTACTCTTATTTACTATATTTGCATTTTATTATTTTTTTCTTTTATATGTGTTTTGTTTTTATATAGTATCCAAGTCACTTTTTCACAATAATTTTTAATTACCTTGTATCCGTCAGTGACTTCGTTCTAGCGTTTTTTATATAGACGCGTTTCGTGATGTGTCATATCATCAGTAATCCTCGTCAAATGTTAAAATTCTCATAAGACACATAAAAACACATTTGCACATATTTACTAAATCACAATAACGACACACACATAACACATTCATGTTATTTTAACATTTGACGAGGATTACTGATGATGTGACACATGTCACGAAACGTGTCTATATAAAAAACGCTAGAACGAAGTCACTGACAGATACAAGGTAATTAAATTATTTTATATGTGTCCTTTTACAAGAATGCTCAGGCTGTATAGAAAACATACTAACCATAGAGGACTAATCACTAAGTGCGCACGCATGAGTGTGGTGTGTGTGTATGTGTGTGTGTGCACGCGCGTGCGCGCAATGCTTTATAGAATATAACTTAGTATCTATAATAGGTTATTGAATAATTAGCAAACAATCAGGTTGTTTTTGTTTTAGCTGAAAAAAAGTACAAAGTGCAAAGTATTAATCCCAACAACAAATGATGATGACACTACCGAGCTTATAACAATAATTGGTTACCGAGAGAGTGCATTAAAAGCCAGAGCAAAACTTGAAGCAATCATTGGGATAACCGTGAGTATATCAACATTTTACTATTTTAGAGAGAAGCAAATGTACTTTATTCGTAATTAGTGAAAAATATTAAAAGTGTTTCTTCAACAATTTTCTCATGCTTTCCTTTACACTGCTCTCTTGACATCTGTTTTATTTTTTCTATTAGGGACATATTGATGATGAAATGATGGTTGACCAAAAGTATCACAAGCATTTCTTAGGAAAGCAGTGTAATGTTCTCAAAGAAATAACTAGTGCATGCGGTGGAATCAGTATTTTTTTTCCTCAGCCCAGTGAAATGAGCAACAGAGTTGTCTTGAAAGGTTCTAGAGAATGCATTGATGCAGCAAAACAAAATATTAATGAAATAGTCAAAGAATTGGTAAGTACAGTAATTGCAATAGTCAGTCAGTGTTTACTTTGACAAAACTTTTTTCAGTAAAAAGTATTCAATCTTATACATTCTGTTTTTATTAATATAGAATATTGAACTTTCACTTGTGAAACTTACTTGTTTTCTCCCGTACGCGTTTCAGCATGGTGTGCGCCTTCATCAGCGGTATGAGATGAAGGCGCACACCACGCCGAAATGCGTAAGGGAGAAAACAAGTATGTTTCACAAGTGAAAGTTCAATATTCTGTATTAATTTAGTACTGTGAAAAAAGAAGATGAACTATCAAAACAACTATTCTGTTTTTTTTTTTAATTACCTCTTTTTAGAAAAATGTTGATGATGAAATAATGGACGACCAGAAGTATCACAGGCATTTTGTGTCAAAGCAAGGTGATGTTCCAAAACATGTAGCCAACAACTGTGATAGAGTCAAAACTGCTGTCCCTCTTACTAGCGATGCGAGCAACACGGTTGTCTTGAAAGATTCCAGAGACTCCATTGATGCAGGAAAACAAAGAAATAATGAAACAGTTGAAGACCTTGTAAGTATAGTGAATGGGTATACTTAATTGTTCAACTGTTTATACCATCTTATTCTATTAAATATTCTAATATCACATTATAATTTTTTTATTAATTGACTTAACATTTTTATAGCAAATCGAAGTCAAAAGATACTAGCAGTATTTTTATGTTGAACAAACTTAGAGTAGGCTATCCATATATTGAATTTTTAATTGCTGTTTAATTATGGTACATATATTGGTTTCAGTTTTTTATTTTTTTATTTATTTTTTATGAAATTTAAAAAATATGCTAGCATGCACCTGGGTGAGGCTAGCCAGAACAGGCTAGTATGGTAACTGAAATGCAGGATGAGGCAAGAGCCACAGGACTTCTACAATATGATGTAATTCTTCGTTTCTCACAATAGTCTTTTGTTTCTGATATGTTTAATCATTTCATAAAGTACTTGAAAAATGTGAATTTAGCTTCGTGATTTTAATGTTTTTTTTTATCATATCTAAAATTACTAGATTTGGAAATATTTGAATCTTTTTATGTATTAATATTGAATTTGTTTGGTTTTAGATTAACATTCCGTTTAAATGCTATCATGAAATTTGTGGACTAAAACAACAGTTTATTCATGAACTGGCGAAGATGTGTCATGTCTGTGTTGAAATGCCAATCTCAACAGGAGAATACATACATCCCATACATCTTAGTACTATTCGGGTAAAATTTTTTTTAATTTCTTAGACATATATATATATTACTAGCTGGATACCCATGCTTCGCTACGGTGATTATCAGAAAAAAATAAAATGTGAAATCAGAAAAAATAAATAGGTTATTTGTGAAGCTTAGATACCGGTATTTTGAAACTAAGAGAAACTATTTAAGCTCGATAAATCAACTATTAAAGCTTGAAAATTAATGAGGTATCAAAAATGACGCCGTATTATTTAGTTAAAGAGGGTAAGCTAAGATTCTGTTACAGATTAAGACAGTCCTTTATTGTAAGTCTAACAACAATAAAATAGATGGGCTTAAGCCCTTTGATCCCACCACCACCCCTGGTTTTCGGTCTACGTAGCCAGGTTAATAACTTGCTTAGCATATACTTTCAGTTGCTCCCTCAGACTAAGTGCTCAGGACCTCCCTGTAAACAACATTCCTGATTTTGCTCTCTGGCTGGAGGATGACGAGGCTGTCAGATGAACTGACTCTGGAGCACGCCACGTACAACTGGCCATGGGAGAAACAGTCACTCCTCAGATCCACACCAGCCACCATCAAACTTTGCCCCTGTCCCTTATTGATGTTCATGGTGTAGCACACCTTAACAGGAAACTGCAGACATTTGAACTGAAAGTGGTAGTCTGATGGGATCAGAGGAATTCGGGGGATGAAGACGGTTTCTCCCTTGCGACGCCTGTGAAAATCGTGGCTTCAATGACATGTTTGTGCAGAGTCTTCACCTGAAGCCTGGTGCCATTGCACAGTTTCAGAGAGTTTAGATTGCACAACAGCATGATTGGAGTGCCAGTCTTGAGGTAGAGGACGTGAGGTGGTACTCCTGGTGGGTCAAGAGTATGCAAGAACTCCACAGGTTAATGTACAGCATTCTAGACCTCCACCACAGAGTCCACAGACTCATACCTCATATGCTCAGTTGGCAACTTCTCCAACAGAAAGTTGTTAATGCTGTTGGCTGAGTCGTTTGTTGGAGTGAGAATAGCTCTTTCCCTCAGCCATGAAGTGCAATCCTCTCTAGCTTGATGAATATTGGGGTATATTCTGTCACTCAAGCTGATCAGATCTCCCACAACATTGCAAAGGTTACCGGGAATATTCATTCTTCCCTTCTCTTCCAAAAGCTTGCCATCACCAATATCAAGCAAGAAGTTAGAAAACTCCTCTGCTCTCAAGTCAAGTTGGAGATGGATACGCATGTTAACTCTCAAGGACTGGACTTTGACATTAGGCCATAAGAGGGATGACTTAAGACAAACCTTGACTTCATCTGCACGTGTCCCCCGTGGCACAACAGGCAAGGTCTGTCTGAAGTCACCAACCAAAAGCACTGTAACTCCACCCATAAGATGGTTGCAGCCCCTAATGTCCTGGAGCATCCTGTTCAGATCCTCAATACATCCCTTGTGGGCCATGGTGCACTCATCCCACATGATAACTTGGCTTCTCGAAGCACCTGAGCCATGTCACTCTGCTTAGAGATGTTACAAAGTGCAGATTCAGAATGATTCAGGTTGAGAGGTAACTTGAAGGCAGAGTCTTGCCTCCATCGATCAAGGTAGCTGCAATACCTGAGGAAGCAACGGCAGCGGCGATGTTCCTTATGCCCCTAATTGTGGCTAGCAATAGATTGATCAAGAACGTTTTGCTTTGCAGAGCCACCAGGAGTTTCAAGAAAGAACAACTGCCCAGAATCAGAAGCAATGCTGTGCATGATTTCATCGTAGGCTTTCCTCTGTTCTTGATTTAATTTTGGAACATTCACAGCAACTGTTTTGGACAGCTGAGCGGTACCATAAGACAGTTCCTTCAGGTATTCACGGTTGGCGACAACAGCCCCTTGCGCTCATGAAGGTGGTGGAAGTCTGAACTGTAGGGGTGCTTTACCCAACATAATGTAATATGTAATTTCAATGTTTTAAAATTTTAACGACCTCTTTGAGTGAATATATTTTAATATTCTGATGACGATCCATAGTATCGAAACGTGTCAATAACATCATTGCGTTAATACATGTGGTCACGAGACAGGAAAAGGTAAATATATTTATTTAATATTTGTCATTATAAGTGACCTGGATACTGACAGACATGTTATTCATATATGTAATTGTATCGTTGAAATATATATATATATATATATATATATATATATATATATATATTCAAACACTTCTTGCTACAGTCTATTTCTTTATGCATATAATATTTATTTAATATTTATAATTTCTTTACCTAAAGATATTTGTTTCCTTATTCAGAACATGTTTAGGTAATCCTGTTGTTCTTATCCTCAGCCATCTTAATTTTATATCTTGTTGAGTACTTGTGTTTTGGTTGGTTGTTCCTATGGTTTCTATTGGTTTCCTTATGTTCCAAAATTGTATTTGATTTTGATTTCATGGAAATTTGGTTTTGCTTAAGTTCAATGGTTTATACCCATTCTTAAAAAATTATGGGAAATGTTGCGCATTCCAGGCCCTGCAGACCTGGCAGTTACGCCATTAGCTTTGATTTATATACTATCCTTACCACATTAGATTACTCCTGAATCTGTCCTACCGCTAGGTGACAGCGGAATGAAAGGAAGATATTCCCAAATGTAAAACTGTAAGAAATTTAAAAATAACCCTACATGCAGTGATGTATTGTTGAACGGGCAATTGTAGAGGTAGTATATTCATACAAACACAAATATTTTTATTGTTATTTTACCGGTACCTAATGATGTACTTTGACAGTATATATTATGTGTTTAACTGCACAATAGAGTGGTGATTCCAGTTAAGTATGCACTGAATCCACTGGCTGGGCCTGCATCATTATTCGTTGTAAGCTACGAAAGGAAACTAATATAGTTGTTTTGATTGTTCATCTTCTTTTTTCACAGCACTAAACTAATATAGAATATTGAAACTTTCACTTGTGAAACTTACTTGTCTTTTCTTCTCATACGCGTTTCGGCGTGATGTGCGCCTTCGTCAGCAGTTTGAGACAGACAGAAAACTGCTGACAAAGGCGCACATCATGCCGAAATGTGTACGGGAAGAAAAGACAAGTAAGTTTCACAAGTGAAAGTTTCAATATTCTATATTAGGAAACTAATAAATGGGCCAAAGTACTGGATCGTGTTGTAAACGTTACTGTGATATTGATAGGTTCACTTTTAGCCTTCAGGGGCCATAAAGAGAAGATAGTTCACTAATATGACCCATGGAAACACTTTTGCCATTCATATACTTTGGGTTTTCTTATTTCTAATTCACCGTATACAATCTTAAGTAACATTATTATCTCTGATGCGATTTTTGAAACAAAATTCAAAATTTGATAGTTGCATACTATTCAGTTGAAGACACTTTTAACCCCATTAAAATCATATCCACGTTGAAGAAATGCACAACTGACCATATTGTGATGTCATTAGCACTGCCAGCTTGAGAAGCAATAATTTCCGTGACACACTTATTATTTTAAACTTCAGGCACCGATTCTGGGAACTTTTTGAAGCTACCATGTATATAGGCCATATATATTGCAACGTTACGATTATTTCATAAATTCACACAAATACAGAACCATGTACTCAACGCAACTATTAAGTGTAGTACACCAGCCAGGTCGCAGGATGTTTCTCGTTGCATCAAGTATATGTAGTTTCACAATAATTAAATAAATTTTAAAGAGGAGTGAGATGTTGTTGACATGAAATAATTATTTAAAACTATTTAAAAATAATCATACTAAGGTTTATTCATTAATAGAAAAATATTCCAATATTAAAAAATTCAAACATTAGATAGATCAAATATCCACTTTTATAAGTTTCACACATATTAGGCTGTTCATAACATCTAAAAACTAAACAGTCATATACTCTTATTTACTAAACAGACATGTTAAATAAGTCATCTAAATTCTTTCATTTTGTGTGTGTCTTTGATTCAATCTTCAAATGCTAATAGCAACTCATTTAAACGGAAACAAAAATAATATTAAACTTAAGCATAAAATTACTAGTTGCTATAGACAAAATAAACTAATTATATTTACTTTCAAACTATTATTTAACTCTATTAACACACCAAAATTTTTAACATATAACAAAAGATTTAGTAACTTTCAAATTTTCTTATAAAATTAAATTATTGACTTTAACTATTATTTACATTTAAAATTTTTAAGTCTTACTGTTCATGTAAAATTGTCTTTCTGAAAGTTCTTTTCACAACAAAATTATAAATATTTAGTCATCACCTGCATACTGCTGCCGTTACCATTGTGTGTGTGTGTGTACGCGTCCTGAATCCTGAGAATTTTATGATGATGATGATGATGCTGTGTTCTCTGTCTCTATGGGTTGTTGTTGTTGTTGTTGCTCCTGAGTTCCTCCATACGTCTTGTGTGAGTGTGGTAGTGTGTGTGTGTCCATGTCGATCCGCAACGGGCAGCGTAACGTTGTCTGTAGATTTCTGGGTCTGAGAATGCCCCAAAATTGTCGGTCGTATTTATACTGGACTCAATCTGACATGTCCAGGATTGCTCTTGACATGTTAGAAATTGTAACTTTCATGCAAAGCGTCCTTTTAATTACGAATCACTTTTTTGTTCATTTTAGCGATTTTGTAAACACACTTGTAATATGTGCGATATCATTGTTTTCATAATTTTTTTCTGTTCACGCACATATAACACACATGTTAATTACTCTTTAATTACACCCATATTTAACATTAATTACTTAGCGTCTTTAATATTGCAAATTTCTGCAATATTTTTATATTACTGCATTCGTAAAAATCCCTTAATGCAATGGTGTTTTTATAATTGGCGTAAGTCTTTGCTTACAGGTTTAACACAAGTAATTAGTTTATTATAATCCTGTTAAGACATGATTACAGACAAATCAATAAGTCGTTCGCATCACTCCATATTTTCATGTTGTAGCTGGCTCACACACACTGTAACTTACGCTACCACAGCAGGTGTCCCTCTCGACAGATTAGATATTGTGAATTCCTGCACAAAATTGTATAAAACTGTTCCTTATTCTATTTATACTAATTACAATATAAAACATACCGCACTGGGCAAATATGCAAATATATGTATTGTTGCAATATTTTTGTTGCTGTATTCATAAACTGGGATTTATTTAAAATTAAAACCATTAAATTTTTAAAATCCAAGTAGATTTCATAATTTTTAAGACTGCAAAATTCAGCTCACTGAATATTACAATCAAATACTTTCTAGGTACAATCTGAACAATGTCTTAACTCTTTTGTATTGTCCGGTAAAGATGATCTTCCTGATAGTATTACTTTTGTTCTTAAACTTAATCATCTCCACAGGTAATTTTCAATAATAATATGTACACATGTTTCTAACACAGAACACTAATGCTGTTAGATAAAAATTTTTTGAAATGTTTACCTTTCCCTTACCCAGCTTTTGCTCATTGTGAGTTTCATCAGAGGCTTCCTTGACCAAATAAGCTCAAGGTGAAGGTAAACATTTTAAAAAAATTTTATCTAAAGCATTAATGTTTTGTGTCAAAAACAAGTGTACACATTGATACTTGGACACGTCATGGACAACAAAGGATATAGACATACATTTCCTTTTCACTGTTTAGCCTTACGGAATGAATGTTAGTAATGTAATGCATATTAATGTAATTTTCAGGTAACTGGAACACCTCAAAATGTTAAAAATGCGAAATTTGCAGTTGAAAATAAAATCAAAGAAATTAGTGCTGAAATACAAGATTGAGATGTTAAATAACTATTAATAAATTTATTATAATATAATGTAATAGATTGACTTCCACATACCTGGAAGGTTTCGTTTTATTTCGGGCCAGGATCCTTTCGTACGAACGCTAGATACAAACATGTGTTTCATGGGTTCTCGAAATAATTAACTCTACACATCGTTAAGAAGAGAATTATTAATTTTAATGCACGATTGTTGAAATTACTGTTTGACAAATAGCTTTACATGGAGTTACATATTGTGCAACTCGTGCATCTGGTTTGTAAAGGAACTTAGACTAGAGCTTACCTTATTATTTCACAAACACAAACATAAAATACAAACACAAATATGAACAGAAAGCAGCCCAGTTTTGCTACACTCACATTTACACCGAATTTATAATACCCTTAACCTTTTATAATATAAAATTCCCCCCCCCCCACGGCGGACACGCGGTCTTCACGCACAGTCATCTTTCTATGAAATATTATAATTTTGATGTCCGAAAATAGTTTATATGGTTTCTTCTTGTTGTTGTTCTTTGTTGTATCAGATTAGCCGCACTTCATTTTATTTACTGCACTGAATTTTAATTTAGAAAAGTTTTATTTTTTGAGCCCCGTTTAACGGACTGCCTGCACAGTCGAAAGTCGGCAAAGAACTGTTAGCGTCTCACTAATGTCGACTGCATGGGCGGTAGGAAGCTGCCGTTCACTGCCACCCGCTTTGCGTCGTCGTTCCAGCTCAGTTGTTGGGAGCTAACCACTTTATGTGTGGAATAAAGCTGGTATGTGTGTGTGACCCGAGGCCGATATTGGACTTGGCTCCGCTGACGTCATTGGAAAGGCCGGATTTAGCCATGACTTCCTGCCGCTCAAAAAAAAAAACACATTGCTGGATTTTGCTCGTCCCAGGGCATCCTGTTTTGTGGCTGGATGCGTCACTCGAATTTGTGGTGATACAGTTGCGTCTGTGTGCTGTTACACAAGTACAGATTTCTGAGAATTTTGAAGGGGGTAAATGCTTCGCTTGCCGACTTACACAATAACACCTGCGTATCGCTTTTGTCTCACTGTTTCTCAACATCGTGCTGTTGCATGGAAAATAATGTTGCAATGCGTTGTTATAGTGGAATGAATTTCGTTACACAAGAAGTTTCACAACTTCTTTTTTACAAGCCCGTCCAAAATGAAAGAAATAAAATTGTACTTGCCCCATACGGTAAAAATAAAAACACCCAAAAATTGACCCGCTACAATACCCCCTCGATGAGAATTCTGCTGTTCATAACAGAAGAAATCTCATCGACAAACCCCAAAGAGGACCGGTGAGGAACTGGTGCCACCAACCCCCTGGTTCTTACTACTTATGGGTACACTACCCCCCTGGCTCAGCGACTATGGACTCATCTGAACGAGATCACTGGACTTCTCCGTAAGAGATCCCAACACCGAGAAATCGAACAGACTCGCACCACAGCGCACCTCACCTTCTAACATGCTACCCCCAAAAATCCTCCATCCCTGGCTAAAATTATTCCAGCTCCTCCGCCGATGTGGTTCCCCTTTTTGCAAGCTGGGCTGCCTTTAGCAAATACTGGGCTCACACACACTCACATTACATGATACCATAACACATTAAAAATAAAAAATTTCTTTTAAAATTTATTAAAAATTTTAAAAAATTCAAAATTCAAAAAAATATTTTATCCAAAAATTCTCTTCCTCTTTTTTCTTTTTTTTTTTCTTTTAAAATGACTTAACTTAAGCGTTTCTTCTACTTGAACAAATCCTTAACCTAACATGTCTTAGTCTAACAATACAGTGCAGTACAATAAATCAGTAAACTAAACGTGGTAAATACACACATAAATAAAACAATAGCTACTAAAAATATGCAGTCGCTGGCAGGCGAAAAATCATTTTTTTTTCCAAAAAATTCAAATTCCAAAAAAAATTTTACAACTCAAAAAGAATTTAAATTTATTCAAATGTTTCCTTCATATGCAAAATTATTTAAAAATTGGTTTAAATCAATTAAATAAACAAATTAAAATTGACTTCCTGCTATACAAGCTTAGCAAGTGTCTGACCTCATCAGCTGATCGAAACTAGGTAAAGTCCAAAACCCTTGACCTACATATGTTATGTATAAGTTCTGAAAACACACTGAATATCTGTAATATCCTAACTTGAAATGCAAACATAATAAAACAAAATATTTAAAATAAACAAATATTTAATATAAGTAATCAACAAATTGACATTTAAATTATTTAAAATTACCACCTTAATTTTACATTAACTTCAATTCTATCAAAATTCTGTCACTGGTTGAAAAAATAAACAATTGTATATTCTTTATCATGAATCTCTCTTTTTGCGTAACAATCTTACGTTAATCTACTGTGGGTGATGTAACTTATTCATTCTCATTTACTGTATTAGATCTGTATGCATATATAAACTTTCTCTCTCCCTATGGCTCTGATATTAATCAACTTCAAGTAACATGACACCCATCTCTATCAAAATATCTACTAATCCCAAAACACTCTAAACCCAACTTACCATTAAACTCAAAATCGCCACCTTCTCTACATATAAAAAAATTATACTCTATCCCTTTGTACATAGGATACGTGTTTCCCCTACCCAAAACTCAATTCCCTTATTTGGCGGCCCGGATTCTACCTAAGACGGCCCCTACTTACTAAAATCGATACCAATTCCCGTCCCAACATATTTTGCTGTGAACTCTTACATGACACTACCCCCTAATACAAAATTGCCATCCCCAAAAATTTCAATCTCATTGCCTCACTACAAATACAACAAAATAATATTATTAATCATAAACATAAATATATATCACTCAGAACTCTACCATTATTCTCCACAACTAGCGTGTCAACATCAATATTTCTCAAGATTCTGTTACATTAAAACAATCATATTCATCTCTACTATTTAAAATTCAACTTTAATTTTAACTTGGACAGATACATGTGTCCCATAAAATTATGCATCACCCAAAAATTATCTCTTATTAGCTGGCATAAATTGTTACTTTATTTCTCATTTTATCAAATTATCTTCCTCATTACTTTAGAACATCTGTGATACATTAAAACATTACTTTGGACATTAATTATTGGTAACATTTACAAACCAATATACCAGTGACATGGTATTGCTGATCAGCTGATCCTACTAACACAATAAAAATACATCTCACAATTGAATGAATTATATGAAATATATATTTATCAATGCTCACTTCTATTATGTTGATTGCCTGCCAGGCGTCTAATTATTGGCTTAATTTGAAGCATACACATACCATGAAAACACATATTCTTATCAATGCCTATACCTAACATACAACAATAAAATGATACCTTTAAAATTATAGTATGAACCTTATATTGCGAGTCTGAGCATATAATTATTTGAACAGAGCACAAGCATTTTTGATTGGATTAAACCTTGAATAAGCAAAAACTTTTATGTCATAAAATTTTAAATTCGTGACTCCTTTGCGTCACCTCCCAGCCACACACACTATTTCAAATTATGTAAGACTGTGGCGCCTTTTCGCTTCCACAGAGACTGTATATTTTGGAGCAGGTTTTTTACCTCTCCGTGTCTCTGCTTCCGCTATTAAGTTTTAAAGTAGTGAACATCAACAGGTTCTTGTTCTATAATCATACACCCTTAAAACGGTTCTACCACCTGTCTATGCTACCCCAAATCGGGCAGAGTGGCAGCCGCTGTTCCATAGTTCCGGGAAGATTTCCTCTAATTGTCACCCCCCAATGAATTTCAAATATATACCAATTTCAAGTCAGCTATGGTCAAGGGACTTGATATGACCATAACTGGCCGCTAGCCAAAACCACGGTTAGTGCTGGTAAGACAGTAACCGCCCGAAAAGTCGAGGAAATCTAAACTTCATTTCACTGCCTGTTATACATCACTATTATGTGCGACACGGTAGTTTGGCAGTGTGTGTAAAATTATTTACTTTACACGAATAAGGTGTGCCGCACATTTATCGCCCTTTTGGCCTCCGATGGAGGTAACACTCACTGTTACCCCCAACCCATTTCGCTATTTGCGAGAGCACAGGCAACCCCCACAATAGCCACTTAATAGCTAACTAATTTATTGACAATTGAACTAAACTTTCTACATATACAGTTCAACACTCCATTGTTCTATCACTTCATTGAGCACCAATCTACCCCCCAAAATCACCCCCACTTCTTGTATTGATAACAGGTTTATATTTTGTTACACATCGTTTCAAAACGTTCCCATGCTCACTGATACTAACTCTTGACAATTGTTTTTAGTCACTTAATTCTAAAATTTATTTAATTTTGAAATTATATGCACTCCAAATTTTTTTTTTTTTTTTTTCAAAAAAAATTACAATTCAAACACTTTAAGTTCATTGTTAAAAATCATTGTTTCTATTAATTTGATTAATTTAATGGTTTTTTAATTTCTCAAACTATAAGTTACAATAGTTACCTCATTATTATTTTAACAAAAAATTTACTTTAATTCTTTTATGTCACAATAGGGTTTTGCTCAAGATACTGATTCAGCAGACTACAACATTCCTTGTTATGGTCACCAAGCATGACCACAGGCTTGAGTCACAACATACCACTACAACACACCTGTCTACTGTTTACATGAACACAGTTGTGTACCAGACTCATTTTCATAAACAACAGTTATAAACATTCTCAGTTTCAGCATTCATAGTCTAAACATTCTAGTTGCATCATATATTGCCGTACCTGCTTGCTACACTTTTCAAGTTTTATAAATCTTCTAGATAATATATTTGTCTTTTACATTTTTATTTTATGAAGTTAATGTATAAAATATGTAAAATTACAATTTCCATTTGCAGTTGGAATTTACACAGCACTAACATTGACAATATTAAGTTACTCCAGGGGCGATTACAATTCTATTTCATCTCTTAGTACATTCAAAACAATTTCCATTACTTTAATTACCATTTTCAAAATGATTCTACGTGATTAAATGTTTCAGTTTTTCTTATTATTTCAATAAATTTTACAAACATTACATCATTGGTTCTAACATCTTTCTTCAAATTCCTCCACAATCACATTCTTAATACCATAATCCCCTACTCAAAACCTAACATAGCAGGTACCACAAAATAATAATTAAACCTTTTGGTTACATGAGTTTACTTTCGAATATTTTCCAAAATTATTTACTTACTTAATATTATACTTATTATAATATTTATACTTATTATTTTTTCTTAATTACCTGTAAATAGGTTGTGCTTTACTTGTACAGAATAATTGTTTCTATTAAATTATACAAAAATTTATTATTTAGTTTGTCTATTCGGCCACAAAACTTCTCCACTACCCACCTAATTAAGGGATGAGTTTACAAGTCATAAATAACGCCAGTTTCTTTAATTTTAAGGATTAACCTAATGTAGTATTTAGAATTAAGGCAATCAAATGGTTCCAAAAAGTGTGCCAATTTGTGTAACTATTGTTTGTGTGTTTACTCTAAGGGGAGGGTTAGGGAATTCGGGAAGATAAAAGGGAGAAGGATTATTAAAAGGTCAAGAACTAGGACTAAAGGTAGGGACAAAGCTTCCTCCGAAAATAAAGGTACATGGAGAAAACCAAGGCTCGCGTGGGCAGGGGCGCGTCCCTGAAATAGACGAACCCCACTGGGACAAGTGGGGAACACCTATCCGCTACCACTTTTTTATATATAAAATTGCTAGTTTTGTAGTTATTTAGTTTGTATTTAATTACAAGATTTAATGTATTATTTTGTTTATTATTATTTCATCTTGACCAATACCTTTTTAAATTGGTGGCGTTATGGGTACCCACTATCTCCCTGGTTTCTCTATTCTGTAACACATATGAATTTCTCATTTTTATTTCTACTATTTCGTACGGTCCCTCGTATAATAAGAAAAATTTCTTGATCTCCTTGTCTTGGGCGCTCGACAAATCATGTCGTCGTACCAATACCATCTGTCCAATCTCATACTGCGTCCACTTACCTTTCATATCATGTCGCTGTTTTCTCCTCTCTCCCTTCGTTAACAAATTTTCATTCGCTAGTCTAAGTTTAACATCGTTACCAATAGTGTTGGTCTCCGGTGGATATTCGATTAATTGTTCCAGAATCCTCTGTGGACGCTTTCCTCTTATTAGCTCATAGGGTGTGAACCCCGTCGACTCGTGGGTGGTGCAGTTTAGCCAGTTTTCAATCTTCTGCACATAGAGTGGCCACTCGCTATGTTTGGCGTGGCAGTATGTTCGGAAAATTCTGCCCAACTCCCTCATAACTCTCTCCGCCTGATTGGATTGCGGGTGATATACTGCGGTGTGCTTTGGGATGATACCTTCCCATCCGAGCGTCTGGCGCCATCTCCCGCTGATGAACTGCGGACCATGGTCGGATAATATCACCTTCGGCTTTCCCACGTTGATCATATAGTCGCGGGTAATCTTCTCACTCAGCACCTTACTTGTAGCTCGCTTCACGCTATATAGCCTGACATATTTGGAAAAAGTATCCAGTACAACAAAAATATGCATCACTCCACCCCTACCCTTTGGCAATGGGCTGTACAAATCTACAGCTACTAAATCGAATGGCTTTTCTACTTTAATATAATTTAGTTCTCCCTCTAACTTATAATTGACAACTTTGGATTTCTGACATAACTCGCAAACTCTAAGTATTCTTCGGACGCGTTTCTCCATATTCTTAAATAAACAAGATTCCTTTAATACATTCACACACTTCCGTGCCCCAAAATGCCCGTACCTAAGATGACAGTCCCACACTATTTTCTCTATCAACCCTTCAGGTATGACTACCCTCCAATCCCTCTCTCTCCCCTCTACTTTTTTAAACAAACTCCCTTTAAACACTTGAAAATATTGTTTATACCCAAACTCATCTACATCTGACTCTACGCTCGTAATGATTTTGTTTAGTTTACCATCAGCCCTTTGCATTTCATTTATATCTTTTAATTCTTCCCCAAAAAGTTTATCTTCCCGGGACAGTCTATAAATCTCTATCTCTTTAATATCTCTACCTGTTCTATTTCTGTCTGTGTCTACTCATGATAGTGTGTCTGGCACCCTGTTCTCTACACCCTTAATGTATTCCCAAGAAAAATTATACTCTTGAAGAGCTAACACCCACCTGGTTATCCGGCTGTGTGTGAGCTTGCAAGTATTCAGGAACGACAGCGCTTTATGGTCCGTCCTGATGATAGTTCTGTTACCCAGCAGATATGTGCGGAACTTCCTCACGGCGAACACTATACTGAGGAGCTCCTTCTCTGTGGTAGTATAGTTACGTTCTGCGGCTAGCAACGTCCGGCTGGCGAAGGCGATGGTTTTATGCTCTTTTGCCTTGTCCTCTTGGTAAAGTTCTGCTCCCAGTGCGATATTACTAGCATCTGTCTGTAAATAAAATTTCTCATTAAAATTATGATGATTCATTAGTATCATGTCTGTGAACTTATTTTTTATTTCGTTGAATGCGGCTCTTTCGTTATCTCCCCACCTCCATTGCTTATTCTTTTGCAGCACTGCGCTGAGTCGGGCCGTCGTCTGGGCGTAATTCCGCTGGAACTTCCTGTAAAAATTACAAAGACCAAGGAAACTTTGCAATTGTTTTATGTTTTTTGGCTCCGGGAACGTCAGGATGGATTCTACTTTATCTGGGTTAGCACGTATTCCCATAGGTGTTATTATGAAACCTAAAAAATGTATCTCCGTTTGCAAAAATTTTGATTTCTCCCAATTCACTGTCAAACCTCCCTGGTATAACTTCTCCAATACATATTCCAAATGCTCTACATGCTCTTCAAGTGTTCTGGAAGCTATCAAGATATCATCAACATATATAGTTAGAAAATCTAAGTTATGTGGTTGCAAAATTTCGTCAAGACACTTGATGAAACTAGCTACACTGGTGTTCAATCCAAACGGTAGTCTCTTAAATTGATAATTCTTTCCATTGAATAAAAAAGCTGTATATTTTCTACTGTTTGCTGCTAATGGAACTTGCCAATACCCGGCGGTTAGGTCTAAAGAGGTCATGTATTGTACGCCGCTAAACTTCTGAAATATTTCTTCAATAGCTTCGGGTGACTCCCGGTCTGGAATAATTATTTGATTGATTTTGCGGGCATCTAAACATAACCTAACTCTACCATCTTTTTTAATCACTACCACTAAGGGGTTAGAATATGGTGACACAGATCGCTCAATTATATCTCCGTCTAACATTTTCTCTAACTCAAGCTGGACCGCTCTTCTCTTCGCATATGGCACCGGATAACTTCTTTGCACATAGGGTGCGTGTTCCCTTACCTTTAACTTGCATTCATAGTTTCTTGCCCTCCCTGGAATATCGGCAAACACTTCTCTAAAATTCTCTACTACCCGCCACAACGATTCACGTTGAGAACTCCCTATTGCGCCACCCTCACTACAAAATTTAAGTGCTCTCTCATTCCATAAGTGCTCTACATTCTCCTCATACTCTATCTTACTCTCACTGCATACATTCATACTAACTTCCATTTCTGGTTTATTGGCCCGATTATGTATCACCCTTACCCCTGAAATCCTTACCGCATCTAATACCCGCTCAAAATTAATACGGACTGTTTCCCCTTCACTGTTTAATTCTAATACCCGTTTATGAAAATCAATCACCGCCTTATGTTTAATCAGGAAATCATTTCCAAGTATAACCTCAAGATTTAGTCCCCGTACAACTAGAAATGTATTATCATACCCTACCCCGTTAATTATCATGTTTAAATGTACTTGTTTCGTGACTCTCTTACTTCTAACTCCCGTAATACCTACAATCGTCACCCCAGCTACTGGTAAAGACGGAATCTTTTTATTTATTTCTTTTAATTCATCTAATACATGTTCAGAAATAACAGAGATTTCGCTACCCGTATCGATTAAAGTTTTAATCTCCTTACCTTCTATGTTGATTTTCACCTCAGTCAGTCCATTCTCCCGTCTCACTGCTTCGAAGTCTTCCTCCTCCAATAATTCCTCAGACAAATCTGTAATCACAACGTTGTTTCGGTATCTATCATCCATTTGGACCCCGGAAACTTCCGGCGACAACGGTCGGGTCCGGTGTTCCATTGTCCCTCTTAGTTTCCCGCAGAGGTGCTCGCCACGGCATGGTTGTATCCTCGTTCATGCTGGTTTCCTCGCGGTTCATGAGTTTGGCCTCTCGGCGCTCCTCCTTGGCCCTCTCCCCTTCGTTGGTATGCCTGCTGGTTCTGTGCGGGTGGTGGTCCCTGTCGCTGACCCGGTCTCTCTCTCCTGCATCTAAAACAAAAATTTTGTGTCGCATAATTCTCTTGTGAACATGCTGGACAAGTCCACATGGGTCCTCGATTATTTTGTTCTCGTCTAGGGTAGGCCGGTCCATTTGTAGGTCCCCTCGGCGGTCCCTGATTACCTCCATTATTTCCATTCTGCTGGTTCTGACGGCGACTCAATTCTTGGTCCCGGATATTCTGAAACACATCTAAAATATTTTCTAGTTCGCTAATATTCGCTACCTCCCGCGTCATAAGTGTTATTTGCACTTCCCTTGGCAAATGCTTGCTTATATGCCTCACAAAGGATCTAAATGGCAATGGCGGTTCTAAATATTTCGCCTCATTAAATATTCTCATCACATACCCTGTTATATTATTATTGGGCCCCCCAAAATTCCCTGTTCCCATAATTCTACTTCGTAACCCTTCTTGGTCTTCTTCAGACCAATATTTATTTATAAACGCAGACTCAAAACTTTCAAAACACTCCCATTCCGTTTTATGTACCTCGGCCCATATCTCCGAACTACCTTTAAAGCATTTTAAAATTTTTAATAATTGGACTTCCCAGTTAGTAGTACTGAACTTATTGAACTCTCTCACTCTACTTATGAACTGCATAGGATGTACTCTTTTGTTATCACAACTGAATGTCTCTAACTCAACTTCACTGCTTACGTCGCGAGTCATAATTACTCGCTCGGCAACAGTGTTTACTTGTTGGCTGATGGCCTTGCTCAATTCATTTTTAACACTCATTAATTTAAGGTTATTATCACATTCAAGGTCACTTATTGTATCATGTATGGTCTTAAATTCAATCTTACAGTTATTATCAATTTCTCTTACTTTACTATTATTATTTTCAATCTGACTCATAACATAATCAATCTTACCTTCAGTATTAGTGTTACATTCACTTATTTGTTTCTCAAAAATTGTATTCATTATGCTATATTGCTCCGTGATCTGTTTCTCTACTTTATTAGTTATATTATTGGTAATATCAGAAACACGGCACTCTAATTGCTCATTTATGGACTCAGACAATTGTGATTTCATACTTTCACAACGTTCATCAATATGTTTGTCTAGTACCCTACTCAGGTTATCGAATTGTACATTAATACTCTGCTGAAACCGAGTATTCTGGTCTTTAATTTCTTTAAAATTGATCTCGTTTTGAATATTTTGCTGCTCGCATTTTATTTTCTGTTCATTAAAATCATTAGTTAATTGGTCTAATTTATAGTTAAAATCACTTTTCATTTTATTTAAAATTATATCATTATCATCAAAACGGCTATTTAACATGTCAAATATTTTTGCAAATTTATTGTCCATTTCATCAAACTGATCATTCTGTATATCAAATTTTACGTTAATATCCTTAGACATATTTCTCACGCCACTGGACATGGTTCTCATGAAATTAAATAAATCGTTCACTGACAGCTCTGTAGCTTTATTTGTTACGGGAGTTGATATCGCTCCTGGTGAGCTAAATACAGATGCTTCTGCGTTATACTTGTTCATTGACGTTACTTCTGTTTGAATACCGGAGTCAGCATTTACTTGACTCTCGGTCTGATTGTCAGATAAGGTGACTTCACTGTTATCTGCCATTTCTTATTTTATACTTAATATTTGTGTATAAATAAAATATAATCAATAAAGTGTATTATATAACCACTTTTGCGTTAACAACGCACTTTTGTTTTATTCCGCTAACCCCAAAAACATGTTTGTATCTCTACTGTAGGTACGGTCTTTAATATTTTAATTACCAAAAACTGTCCCTGTTAACGGAAGCCATTGAGATGTTAAATAACTATTAATAAATTTATTATAATATAATGTAATAGATTGACTTCCACATACCTGGAAGGTTTCGTTTTATTTCGGGCCAGGATCCTTTCGTACGAACGCTAGATACAAACATGTGTTTCATGGGTTCTCGAAATAATTAATTCTACACATTGTTAAGAAGGGAATTATTAATTTTAATGCACGATTGTTGAAATTACTGTTTGACAAATAGCTTTACATGGAGTTACATATTGTGCAACTCGTGCATCTGGTTTGTAAAGGAACTTAGACTAGAGCTTACCTTATTATTTCACAAACACAAACATAAAATACAACCACAAATATGAACAGAAAGCAGCCCAGTTTCGCCACACTCACATTTACACCGAATTTATAATACCCTTAACCTTTTATAATATAAAATTCCCCCCCCCCACGGCGGACACGCGGTCTTCACGCACAGTCATCTTTCTATGAAATATTATAATTTTGATGTCCGAAAATAGTTTATATGGTTTCTTCTTGTTGTTGTTCTTTGTTGTATCAGATTAGCCGCACTTCATTTTATTTACTGCACTGAATTTTAATTTAGAAAAGTTTTATTTTTTGAGCCCCGTTTAACGGACTGCCTGCACAGTCGAAAGTCGGCAAAGAACTGTTAGCGTCTCTCACTAATGTCGACTGCATGGGCGGTAGGAAGCTGCCGTTCACTGCCACCCGCTTTGCGTCGTCGTTCCAGCTCAGTTGTTGGGAGCTAACCACTTTATGTGTGGAATAAAGCTGGTATGTGTGTGTGACCCGAGGCCGATATTGGACTTGGCTCCGCTGACGTCATTGGAAAGGCCGGATTTAGCCATGACTTCCTGCCGCTCAAAAAAAAAAACACATTGCTGGATTTTGCTCGTCCCAGGGCATCCTGTTTTGTGGCTGGATGCGTCACTCGAATTTGTGGTGATACAGTTGCGTCTGTGTGCTGTTACACAAGTACAGATTTCTGAGAATTTTGAAGGGGGTAAATGCTTCGCTTGCCGACTTACACAATAACACCTGCGTATCGCTTTTGTCTCACTGTTTCTCAACATCGTGCTGTTGCATGGAAAATAATGTTGCAATGCGTTGTTATAGTGGAATGAATTTCGTTACACAAGAAGTTTCACAACTTCTTTTTTACAAGCCCGTCCAAAATGAAAGAAATAAAATTGTACTTGCCCCATACGGTAAAAATAAAAACACCCAAAAATTGACCCGCTACAAGATCAGGAGGAACCATGTGAAATATTGGGGAATTTACCTGTGGATGTAAGTAAAGAAATGTTTATTAATTTATTCAATTTGTGATAATGTTTTTTTTATTCTTGGATTTAGTTGTCCATGACGTGTACGTTACTTAACTAAATATAATTATTTCACTACGACTTGGAACACAAAACTTTTTATGGGTAAAAACGTGAAAGTTTTACCTTATAACCTGAACCAGTTTTCACTTTTAAAAAGCTTCTTCAGAGGTTGCCGCTGGTAGCACTGTCCGTCTTGTTGTTGGCGACGGAATCGATTTTCGAAAGATCGATGTTGTGTGTCTGGGGTGTGATATGTTCGAATAATGAGTGTGATTTGAATTGTGTCTGTTCGTTTAGGATGTCGTTTTTATTTGTTTTCGTGTGTTTGTATATTTCCAGTTGTTCTAGAGTGTCTAGTTTTCGGTATTTTGTGTGTACGTGTAGAATATCCATGTTATTGTCGATGTTTTTGTACGTGTGGTTTGCTTCAATGAGGTGGTTTGCAAAGGTGGATTCTGTAGTGGAGTGGAGTGCCTTTGTGTGTTCAATGTATCTTTGTTTGAAGTTACGTCCTGTCTGGCCTATGTAGAATTTGTTGCAGTCTGAGCAATTTAGTTTGTAAACACCAGGTAGATCGAATTTGTTTTGTGCTTCGTGTATGTGTTTTGATAGTGTGTGTTCTGTTTTGTTAGTAGTTTTGTAAATGATTCTGTATCCTAGTTATTTTTAATTAGCAAATAGAATAAGCTTTAATAATTATGATATGATTAGATTTTGTCTTGTTACTGTTACTATTTATGTACAATTTACTTATAATTAACAATAAATGGTATACATTTTGTTGTAGTTATGTAGCATTTAACCCTTCAACGGTTCATTTAATTGACAACAATTTGCCTTTAAAAAGTCCTCAATTTTTTTCTTTAAAATGTGTGTATTCTGTCTTGTTGCTTGTATTGTTAATGTGATACTAGTTAAACATTCTGTTATGATGGTCACTCTGATCATCGTATGGTACAGTGGAAAACAAAAATAAAGTAAATGAAGTTACTAATCACCAGTTTTAATTAATCACAATTAACAGTTTGAAATCACCAAGTTATTCAACAAGATTATACTCGTACAATAATTCAAGTAAAATTTATACACATGCAATAATAACTTCAAGTAATAGTCTCGCACAATAATCACTTTTCACTAATAACCACTTGAATGCACTTTGTAATTGCTTGACAATGTAAACTAACTTCCAAGTGGCAGGTGTTGCCTTATTATAGTCTCCAGGGTTCCATAATTTGCGTTCTTAACAAGCACTCAAAAATTCTAGAGGATACTTCAGCACGGTCTTGGCAGAAACACGCACGTGTTGGTGTAAGAGAGAAACGCGTAGAACAACTTTCTCCATAGTACTAGAACGTTCCGTATTGTGTAACAATACAATAATTGTTTTATGACAAAGAAAAACCCACATGAATTTTTAGATGTCAGATGACATTGTGGTTTCTACTTTCCAATCAGTGTGAAAATTAAAAAATATATTCATAGCTGCGTTCTCTCTATAACTACTTTATTAACACTTTTTTTTGAATATTTATTGATTTTAAATAAAAATAATTTTTTGTAAATCTAACTTGTCTAATAATCTTCTTGTGTGTAACTAATTTTAAACAAGGCATTGCACAAGATTCACATCACATTCTGCAGACTGGTATCTTGACTCTTTTCTTATTTTATGTTTTGAGCACACAACACACCTTCTAGTAGGACATTCTTTCTTCTCTGTTGTGGGAACATGTTCTGGAAAGTCCAGACTGGTATCTTGACTCTCTTCTTATTTTATGTTTTAAGCACACAACACACCTTCTAGTAGGACATTCTTTCTTCTCTGTTGTGGGAACATGTTCTGGAAAGTCCAGACTGGTATCTTGACTCTTTTCTTATTTTATGTTTTGAGCACACAACACACCTTCTAGTAGGACATTCTTTCTTCTCTGTTATGGGAACATGTTCTGGAAAGTGCCACTGATTAAATCATAGCGTCAAAACAACAATAATGTTAACAGCATCATATTGTCTCGTCAGTGGCACTTTTTTAGAACAAATCAACTGACATGTTATCTCTTCACAAAACGAGATAAGCATTGAGAAATGTTCACAGTAGGTATCACTATTCCAACAGATCCTGGTTCTACATTCATAAGATAAGATCCCTTGGCAAATCATAGCATGCAATAGATATAAACATTGCATATGATATAGGAGAGAGTGAAAATCAAGTATCTGGCAAATTAAAACTGTAAAATGATGGGTAGTGTTTGGTAACCCTGATGGAAGAATCCCTTGTCCCCCATATTGAGGGTCTGTCTGCATAACATTTTAGAAATAAATATAATTATTTCACAACCAACTCGGAACACAAAGTTTTTTATGGGTAAAATCGGAAAAGTTTTGCCTTATAGCCTGAACCGGTTTTCGCTCTTAAAAAGCTTCTTCAGAGGTTGCCGCTGGTAGCACTGTCCGTCTTGTTGTTGGCAACGGAATCGATTTTCGAAAGATCGATGTTGTGTGTCTGGGGTGTGATATGTTCGAATAATGCGTGTGATAATGTTTTTTTTTATTCTTGGATTTAGTTGTCCATGACGTGTACGTTACTTAACTAAATATAATTATTTCACTACGACTTGGAACAGAAAACTTTTTATGGGTAAAAACGTGAAAGTTTTACCTTATAACCTGAACCAGTTTTCACTTTTAAAAAGCTTCTTCAGAGGTTGCCGCTGGTAGCACTGTCGTCTTGTTGTTGGCGACGGAATCGATTTTCGAAAGATCGATGTTGTGTGTCTGGGGTGTGATATGTTCGAATAATGCGTGTGATTTGAATTGTGTCTGTTCGTTTAGGATGTCGTTTTTATTTGTTTTCTTGTGTTTGTATATTTCCAGTTGTTCTAGAGTGTCTAGTTTTCGGTATTTTGTGTGTAGTAATCATCTCCACAGGCAATTTTCAATAATAATATGTACACATGTTTCTAACACAGAACACTAATGCTGTTAGATAAAAATTTTTTGAAATGTTTACCTTTCCCTTACCCAGCTTTTGCTCATTGTGAGTTTCATCAGAGGCTTCCTTGACCAAATAAGCTCAAGGTGAAGGTAAACATTTTAAAAAAAATTTATCTAAAGCATTAATGTTTTGTGTCAAAAACAAGTGTACACATTGATACTTGGACACGTCATGGACAACAAAGGATATAGACATACATTTCCTTTTCACTGTTTAGCCTTACGGAATGAATGTTAGTAATGTAATGCATATTAATGTAATTTTCAGGTAACTGGAACACCTCAAAATGTTAAAAATGCGAAACTAGCAGTTGAAAATAAAATCAAAGAAATTTGTGCTGAAATACAAGATCAGGAGGAACCATGTGAAATATTGGGGAATTTACCTGTGGATGTAAGTAAAGAAATGTTTATTAATTTATTCAATTTGTGATAATGTTTTTTTTATTCTTGGATTTAGTTGTCCATGACGTGTACGTTACTTAACTAAATATAATTATCTCACTACGACTTGGAACACAAAACTTTTTATGGGTAAAAACGTGAAAGTTTTACCTTATAACCTGAACCAGTTTTCACTTTTAAAAAGCTTCTTCAGAGGTTGCCGCTGGTAGCACTGTCCGTCTTGTTGTTGGCGACGGAATCGATTTTCGAAAGATCGATGTTGTGTGTCTGGGGTGTGATATGTTCGAATAATGCGTGTGATTTGAATTGTGTCTGTTCGTTTAGGATGTCGTTTTTATTTGTTTTCTTGTGTTTGTATATTTCCAGTTGTTCTAGAGTGTCTAGTTTTTGGTATTTTGTGTGTACGTGTAGAATGTCCATGTTATTGTCGATGTTTTTGTACGTGGTTTGTTTCAATGAGGTGGTTTGCAAAGGTGGATTCTGTAGTGGAGTGGAGTGCCTTTGTGTGTTCAATGTATCTTTGTTTGAAGTTACGTCCTGTCTGGCCTATGTAGAATTTGTTGCAGTCTGAGCAATTTAGTTTGTAAACACCAGGTAGATCGAATTTGTTTTGTGCTTCGTGTATGTGTTTTGATAGTGTGTGTTCTGTTTTGTTAGTAGTTTTGTAAATGATTCTGTATCCTAGTTATTTTTAATTAGCAAATAGAATAAGCTTTAATAATTATGATATGATTAGATTTTGTCTTGTTACTGTTACTATTTATGTACAATTTACTTATAATTAACAATAAATGGTATACATTTTGTTGTAGTTATGTAGCATTTAACCCTTCAACGGTTCATTTAATTGACAACAATTTGCCTTTAAAAAGTCCTCAATTTTTTTCTTTAAAATGTGTGTATTCTGTCTTGTTGCTTGTATTGTTAATGTGATACTAGTTAAACATTCTGTTATGATGGTCACTCTGATCATCGTATGGTACAGTGGAAAACAAAAATAAAGTAAATGAAGTTACTAATCACCAGTTTTAATTAATCACAATTAACAGTTTGAAATCACCAAGTTATTCAACAAGATTATACTCGTACAATAATTCAAGTAAAATTTATACATATGCAATAATAACTTCAAGTAATAGTCTTGCACAATAATTACTTTTCACTAATAACCACTTGAATGCACTTTGTAATTGCTTGACAATGTAAACTAACTTCCAAGTGGCAGGTGTTGCCTTATTATAGTCTCCAGGGTTCCATAATTTGCGTTCTTAACAAGCACTCAAAAATTCTAGAGGATACTTCAGCACGGTCTTGGCAGAAACACGCACGTGTTGGTGTAAGAGAGAAACGCGTAGAACAACATTCTCCATAGTACTAGAACGTTCCGTATTGTGTAACAATACAATAATTGTTTTATGACAAAGAAAAACCCACATGAATTTTTAGATGTCAGATGACATTGTGGTTTCTACTTTCCAATCAGTGTGAAAATTAAAAAATATATTCATAGCTGCGTTCTCTCTATAACTACTTTATTAACACTTTTTTTTGAATATTTATTGATTTTAAATAAAAATAATTTTTTGTAAATCTAACTTGTCTAATAATCTTCTTGTGTGTAACTAATTTTAAACAAGGCATTGCACAAGATTCACATCACATTCTGCAGACTGGTATCTTGACTCTTTTCTTATTTTATGTTTTGAGCACACAACACACCTTCTAGTAGGACATTCTTTCTTCTCTGTTGTGGGAACATGTTCTGGAAAGTCCAGACTGGTATCTTGACTCTCTTCTTATTTTATGTTTTAAGCACACAACACACCTTCTAGTAGGACATTCTTTCTTCTCTGTTGTGGGAACATGTTCTGGAAAGTCCAGACTGGTATCTTGACTCTTTTCTTATTTTATGTTTTGAGCACACAACACACCTTCTAGTAGGACATTCTTTCTTCTCTGTTATGGGAACATGTTCTGGAAAGTGCCACTGATTAAATCATATCGTCAAAACAACAATAATGTTAACAGCATCATATTGTCTCGTCAGTGGCACTTTTTTAGAACAAATCAACTGACATGTTATCTCTTCACAAAACGAGATAAGCATTGAGAAATGTTCACAGTAGGTATCACTATTCCAACAGATCCTGGTTCTACATTCATAAGATATGATCCCTTGGCAAATCATAGCATGCAATAGATATAAACATTGCATATGATATAGGAGAGAATGAAAATCAAGTATCAGGCAAATTAAAACTGTAAAATGATGGGTAGTGTTTGGTAACCCTGATGGAAGAATCCCTTGTCCCCCATATTGAGGGTCTGTCTGCATAACATTTTAGAAATAAATATAATTATTTCACAACCAACTCGGAACACAAAGTTTTTTATGGGTAAAATCGGAAAAGTTTTGCCTTATAGCCTGAACCGGTTTTCGCTCTTAAAAAGCTTCTTCAGAGGTTGCCGCTGGTAGCACTGTCCGTCTTGTTGTTGGCAACGGAATCGATTTTCGAAAGATCGATGTTGTGTGTCTGGGGTGTGATATGTTCGAATAATGCGTGTGATAATGTTTTTTTTTATTCTTGGATTTAGTTGTCCATGACGTGTACGTTACTTAACTAAATATAATTATTTCACTACGACTTGGAACAGAAAACTTTTTATGGGTAAAAACGTGAAAGTTTTACCTTATAACCTGAACCAGTTTTCACTTTTAAAAAGCTTCTTCAGAGGTTGCCGCTGGTAGCACTGTCGTCTTGTTGTTGGCGACGGAATCGATTTTTGAAAGATCGATGTTGTGTGTGTGGGGTGTGATATGTTCGAATAATGCGTGTGATTTGAATTGTGTCTGTTCGTTTAGGATGTCGTTTTTATTTGTTTTCTTGTGTTTGTATATTTCCAGTTGTTCTAGAGTGTCTAGTTTTTGGTATTTTGTGTGTACGTGTAGAATGTCCATGTTATTGTCGATGTTTTTGTACGTGGTTTGTTTCAATGAGGTGGTTTGCAAAGGTGGATACTGTAGTGGAGTGTAGTGCCTGTGTGTGTTCAATATATCTTTGTTTGAAGCTACGTCCTGATAGTGTGTGTTCTGTTTTGTTAGTAGTTTTGTATGCGATTTTGTATCCTGCTTTTTTGAATTTGTGGGCTATTTTTTCAGTTTGTTGTTGATGTATGTTAGTGTTATGAATTTATTGTTTTCTGTCTTTGTCTGTTGTTTGTTTTGTGTTTTGTCTAGGAGTTTATTGACTATTGTTCTGTCGTATCCGTTGGATTCTGCTAGATATTTTATCGTGTTTAGTTCGTCATTGTAGTCTTTTTCATCTAGTGGGATGTTGTTAAGTCTATGTATCATAGTTTTGAAGGCAGGTAGTTTGTGTTGTATTGGGTGATTGGAGGAGTTGTGTATTAGTGTGTCAGTTGTAGTCGGTTTTCTGTTTATACTGAATTTGTGCCTGTGTTCAAGTTTTGTGATGGAGAGGTCTAAGATGTTTATGCTATTGATGTGTATTCAGCAGTAAAAGTTATGTTTTTGTGTATTTTGTTTATGTGCGTTAGTAACTGTTCACATTGTCTTTTGTTCCCCCTGTATAATATTAGAATGTCATCAACGTATCTGTGCCAGTATAGCATTTAATGTGAGTGTCTGTCATTGTTTGTGAGGATTTTTGTTTTTTCTAAGTGTTGTGTGACGGTACGAATGTCCGTCCTAGGGAATTATGGTGTTCAAGAATTTTGTATTGTATTTTTTATTGTATTGTCATGTATAAAAATGGTTAGGACAACTGCCCACATGTTTAAATAAATAACCCAGTTTGTCTATACAATTCATCTCAAGGCCAAGGGCGTACGTGCGAAATAAAACGTACTCGATGGTTGCACTTATCGACAAAGCCAAATTGTTATAACAAAATATGACACACGTCATAATGATGACGAGAAACAATGTCGTCAGCTGTCTCAGACAAAGGGTTAATCACAATTAATCCCCACCACCTGTCGACAATACGACAAAATGTCGGCCCAGTCTGCTGCAAGTCTTCATGGAGTGAGCACGTTTTAAGTGTGCTGGTGCAAAGTTTACCAGTAAAAATGTTATAATTAATCAACATGTACCAGTGATTGGAAAATAATCAAAATTTATTAACAATTAAATAATGTACAGTCAGTGATAACCAAGCAGATAACCAGAATAACAGCACGCCGAACATCAGGCGATCCATGGGCAACATCTAAACTACGGAAACCTCTACAATCAGGAAAGTGTACATCTCAATAACCTTTTATTAAATAATGAGCTCAGAAACAAAACATGAACAGAAATTTTTTAACAAATCAAAATTATTAACCATGTAATGAGAGAGAGAGAGAGAGAGAGAGAGAGAGAGAGATAAAGAGCGTGAGTGAACGGGCCGACCACTTCTTTGAGAAGAGGCGCTGATTTGTGTTTACGAACTTATTAGATGGTAATGTTAAAATAAAATTCAGTACTGGAGTATAAATTAATTTTGATATGAAAAGTATAAAGAAAGTATCAATATTGGAAACACAAATATAAAGAGCGGAAGTAAAATGGCCGCCATGTTGGGGTGTGGTGTAAGCCGCCATTTGTAATTTGACTAATTATGCAAAATGATTTAATTAAACAAGTTTTATACGTTTCAATGAAAATCCATTTTATTATTTCATATAACCCAAATGTTTCTGCGCTTTCGCTTAGAGAACTCTGGACCCTGGGCATAAAAAGTAGTATACATGTGGGTAGCCTGTGCCTACCGGAAGTGTCACAAGCACGTGGTAGGTAAACGAAAATATGTATTTATTATTTATGTATTTATATTTATTTATACCAGTAGCGGGGGTAAGTCAACAGTTGGAGGAACACTTCTGCTAGAATGCTAGATATGGGTGAGCCCATGGGTACTTTTGCCATCAAAGAAAATATAAATGCTATGTTTTGGTGACCTTGAAATACATCTGGCTTGTTCTTTTGAGACTTATGAGCATATGAGTTTTGATGTGAATGGGTCACCAGTACATCACACAACGCCCAACATAGTTAAATATAATTATTTCACTACCGACTCGGGACACAAAGTTTTTTATGGGTAAAAACTTAACAACATCCCCCTAGATGAAAAAGACTAAAAGATGAACTAAACATGATAAAATATCTAACACAAAACAAACAACAGACAAAGGCAGAAAACAATAAATTCATAACACTAACATACATCGATAACCAAAATGAAAAATAGCCCACAAATTAAAAAAGTAGGATACAAATCGCATACAAAACTACTAATAAAACAGAATACACACTGTAGCATGACAGATAATCACTAAAAATTAATTCCATTAAGATCATAAAAAGAATTAAATTAAATATAACTCAAAGAATTTCAAATGAAAATAAATTAAACTTCAAAGAAAAACACCACTATAAAAAGGAAAAGGTAATTAAATAATAAAAATCCAACACTAAACCTCAAGAAAATAAATTAAAAGAAACTCATATAAAAAATCAGGAGATTACCCAGGAAGTTTAGGAGCAGGTGATAAAGAAGATACCCCGAACACAAGAAGGAACAGGAAGTTTAGGAGCAGGTAATAAAGAAGATACCCCGAACCAACCAATGGACAAAATAAAACCAAGTACCTTGGAAAACCCAAGAAGGAAGAAGAGAAGAAAAGAAGATATAGGATGGAAGAACCACAATAAATACCTATTAATAAACCTATTATTAACGATAATGAACCCCAAACCAAATGTTAATACCAACAAAGAAAGTATAACACCCCAAAACCTCATAAAATTGTAAATTAATTATAGACAAAAGTATTTGGTAGTGTGATAAGAAGTGCACCAACTAAAGTTATTATATAGGAAAATAAACAAATCTTCACAGTCCATTATGACTAAAGGTTTGATCTGAGAATATAGTAAAACTCAAATATAAGTCAGAACCAACAGTGAATGTGTATCGGTGTTAAGTGATTTTAAATATAATAAACTTCAAGTTAATGTGTAACTATTACTTAAACAAGGTGCTACTAAATAACTTTTATATTCTATATAATTACAGAATTAACAAGTAATGAAATATTGAAGTAAAAAATATTTCCAGTTTTTCATAACTGAGGTCACTTTTTTATATCAAAACATTCATAGAAATGCAAAGGATAAAGAGAGTATGTGGGGGAATAATTACACAAACAGGGGATTAATTTGGGATACAGTGTAAACAGAAAAGACTGTGATTTACTTAAGTTTAATAAAAACTAATAAATTTTAAATGGCTAATTATGTTTAGAGCCTATGAACTCCACTTTTCCAAGAGTTCTAATAGAATAAGATTTATGTTTAGTATAAGAATGTTTAGTTACATAACAGTATGCATACAGCTTAAAATGTTAATGTATGGATGCTGTATCAGTTTATAAAATGTTTATAATGTATGTTAAAAATAGTTCCAACAAACATGTCTAAATTTGGAGACTGCTAGTTAATGTTAAATATTATTTTTTGTATTAGTAGCATGAATTATATGCTACAGGTATCAATAATTATGTAAGCAATTTTATTTAATGTTATGTTAACTTTTAAAGGTCAGAGGAGGTGTAAAAATAACTTTATTTGAAAAAACAATATATGTAAGATACTAAGATCTAGGCCAAATAATGAATTCCCAAAAATTAATATAATTGAGTAATTAAGTCTGATGAACCATGTAAACTAATAAGATTTATGTAAGGTGGATCGATAACCAACTACTACAACTGATCCTATACTTTAAAAGAGTAATATGAAAAGAAGTATTAAATTATTAAAGATTTTCGAAATGTAATAACTAACTATTCCAGAGGAGGAATAGTAAATTCATGAATTATCACTAAAAGACAGTTCAAATGTTAAATTTATAAGGAATTATAAAGATTTGTGACCGTCTGAAATTTATTATAATTATATTTATAACACCTAAAATGGCAGGAATTGTGTACAAGAACAGGAAACAGGATTTTGGGCCTAGATTTCCAAAAAGACAGAAATATGGCAATTTTAACAAAAATCTATATAAATATGGGCTATTATATATCAAATTAAACAGAATGAGGTAAATAAACCAATTATGTTATTAATAGTTCACTAAAGCAATCTATAATCTAAAAATATTCCATATATAATGTATTTTATATTTACATAAATAGGAAGTGAGAATTATTTAAACAATACTTTTTTCATATTAACTTGGCAAGATATTTCCTAAGACGAAGGAAGTAAAACAGTTCACTATTAACATTCAACGTGAACGGTTGATACTCGATCGCGTTAAGAAACCCTATATCGTACTGAGTAATGGCGCATGAGGTTATGACTTGCAAACGAGAGTTAACAAATTATTTACTTTAAACCTAAAATCAGTGCACTACAACAACACAGAAAGTGAGAACGAACAATAACTATCAAAATATAAGTGAACAGAACCAATAAAACTATACCACATTAATAATTCACTCTACAAAGAACATTGACATTTTTCAACATATACGCTATATAATCGAACACACCTAACACCAGACTATTAACGCCAGTGAACACAGAACACTTCTTCAGGACACCTTTAATCACATAATAGACAATATACAATAATACGGAGACAATAAAACGGTAGTGAAGGCGTTTTTATTAACAGAATTTACAACCATCGTTTCTGGATTTTCTTCACTACAAAACGTGCCGCCATTTTAGCACCCATCATGCAAAGTGTTAGTCAGCTGAGCTTCATCACCGACGACGAACTGGTCTGAATCATTAAATATTATAAACATTATGTATTATTATACCTTGTCATTTTTTAATTATTAAGAATTATTTGTACATGTTATACTGTCTATGCTTGTTCCCTTCTCTGACTATATAAATATAATCGCTCAAAGAACCATTTTAATATTTATATAAAATAACCTTTAATTGTAAAATCGACCAAGCCTGTGAAAGAGTCGAACATTTGAATAATATCGATTTTAAATCGATCTTTTAACATATTGTCAATAAATTAAATTAATTCAACTACCAGTATTTAAACTTATTTCACATATTAAAATAAGAGTTTAAGTTAACTACAGGACTTGCTGGGGGATGACAAAAATTAAAAGAAAGTGATATATAGAGCAGAACAGAAAATCGCAAATCGATTATAGAAGACAATCTGTTTAACTCCAGATTCATTTAAGGTCTACCAGAAGTGCTTATATTAACTAAATTAACTCACCTTTCATTAAAATTTTAACGAAACAACAAAACAAGCATTATTTATCAAATATTAACCTAATAAACAAACATAAAATTTTTTTTTGGAAAATTTTTTTTTAAATAAAATTTTATTTTTTTCTTTGAACATTACACAAAGAATTAATTATTTGTAACAGCGTCTAAAACGCTCCTGGTTACATCACTATCAAAACACACACACAAAGCACAAAACAAATTCGATCTACCTGGTGTTTACAAACTAAATTGTTCAGATTGCAACAAATTCTACATAGGCCAGACAGGACGTAACTTCAAACAAAGATACATTGAACACACAAAGGCACTCCACTCCACTACAGAATCCACCTTTGCAAACCACCTCATTGAAGCAAACACATGTACAAAAACATCGACAATAACATGGATATTCTACACGTACACACAAAATACCGAAAACTAGACACTCTAGAACAACTGGAAATATACAAACACACGGAAACAAATAAAAATGACATCCTAAACGAACAGACACAATTCAAATCACGTGCATTATTCGAACATATCACACCCCACACACACAACATCGATCTTTCAAAAATCGATTCCGTCGCCAACAACAAGATGGACAGTGCTACAGCGGCAACCTCTGAAGAAGCTTTTTAAAAGTGAAAACCGGTTCAGGTTATAAGGTAAAACTTTCACGTTTTTACTATAAAAAACTTTCTGTTCCAAGTTGGTAGTGAAATAATTATATTTAGTTAAGTAATGGACACGTCATGGACAACGAAATCCAAGAACCCAACATAGTGATATATATAGTAGAGTGATAATGGCAATGGCAGTGATAGTGTAGTGATTCTACAGTTGCAATGGTATACAGTGGAGTTGAGAAGATGGAAAGAGCACAGGCAGGAGTAGCTGTATATGTGGATAAAATGTGGAAACATAAAATAATAAGTTATGCCTATTTGAGCGAAAGAATAGTCACATTACAAGTACAAATTAAAAGAGGTATTCTGACGATTATTGGTGCATATGCTCCAGAAGAGGGTAGGAAAGAGGAAACACAATTTTTCTATGAGATGCTGCAGAGGGAGGTAAATATAAGTCTAGTTATCATCTAATAATAGCAGGAGATTTAAATGCTCGTGTTGGTAGCCTCCCAGTCTTTAAAGTGGTGGGTATTTTTGGAAAGAGTATAATGAACGAGAATGGAAAAGAACTTTGAGATTTTGCCATCTTCAATTAATTAAAACTGACAAATACATTTTTTAGAAAGAAAGAAATGTATAAGTATACTTAGTATGGAAGAGGAACAAGATCATTAATTCACTATATTATAGTAAATGATAGGTTAAAGGCATTGGTCAAAGATACAGCAGTAGTGTCTAGAAGTTATAGTACAGAAACTGATCATTATATTATGGCAATTAAAAAAATTAAAATATTAGCTAGATAGTGGTGTAGAACTAAGAAAACTATAAGTACTGAATCATAAACTTTCAAAGTGAATTTACTGTTAGATGAAGGGGTATGACATCTCTATCACTCAAGATTGAATGAGATTCTATCGCAAATGCTGTCTGCTACCACTATAGAAGATGAGTGGCACCAACTTAAAGAAGCTATAAACCAGGCAGGCTTTGAAGCTTTAGGTTTTAAAAAGATGAACAAAAGAAAAAAGGGTTTCAAGGTTTGGAATACCAAAATAGAAAATTATGTAAAAAAAAAGGAATGCATTTTTGGCGAATTTAAATACACAGTCTGATGAAATGTAAAGAAATATAAAGAAGTTACATTACATTTACAACAGAAATGTAAAGAAGTAAGGAACAGAACAAAGATGATAGTCAGACAAGCCCATCAAGAGTCTTGGAATAAATTTATCAGTATCATAGAAAATTACATCCATGGATGACAAACAGTTGTGTACAAATGTTTAAAGACACTGAATTTATAAGAGAATGACAAGGCAAATTTAAATGTTGTAAGTGAGAAAAGTTGGATTCAGTACTGTAAAGAACTGTGGTGTAATGATGTAGATACCCAGGCTCAAGACAAAATCAGCAAATATGAGCCAGATTTGAATATAACAGTAGATTTAATAACAATGGAAGATTTAGAAAGTCCTCTGAGGTGCTCAAAAAATGGGAAATCGCCAGATTCTGATTGAATAAATACAGAATTAATCAAATATGGTAGTTTTCTCATTCAAATTACGACTTTTACATTTATTTAATATGTGTTGGCTATCTTAACAGATTCTTCAAGATTGATTAGAAGCCCATGTTACATCAGTTTTCAAAAAAGGGGATAGAAGTAATTGCAAGAATTATAGGGGAATTAGTTTATTAAATACAACTTACAAAATTTATTCTAAGAGAATAAATAACAAGTTATTGAGAATTGCTGAGAGTCTGATATTAGAAAAACAACATGGGTTTTGGTGGGGGGGGGGAGGTCCACAATTGATAATATCTTTATGTTAAAACAAATAATGAAAAAAAGAATTGAATTTAAAGCAGAGACACATCTTGTGTTTGTGGATCTGAAAAAAGAAAACGCAGGTTTTGACAGGTTGGATAGAGCAACATTATGGAGGATAATGCAGAGAAGATGATACCCTATTCATTTAATAAAGATAATTAAAAGTTTATATAATGGAACGCAGATATGGATAAAAACTAACAGACTAGCAAAGCCAATTGGAATAACCTAAGGTGTTCGGCATGGTTGCTGTCTTTCTCCTGTTTTATTTAATATCTACATACTAGATGCTGGCATAATGAAATGAAAACTGGACGCCCCCAAAGGATTATACTTACGGAAAGGATTTTATTTAAATATTTTAATGTATGCAGACGATCTTGTGACCATCCAAGAGAATGGAAATGCTCTCCAAAGGGTGTTGTTTTATCTTACTAACATTTTGACAGATTACAATCAAACCATTTCCGTATATAAAACAAAAGTTATGGCTTTTTCTGGGGCAAATCATATTAGAACAAAGATTGTCATACAGGACTCTCCAATAGAAGAGGTGCCAGATTTCAAGTATCTAGGGTGCAGCATTACATAATTAAAGATGATAAGGAGGTTGAAAGCAAATTTAGTCTATTCCAGTTGCTTTGTGGATGCATCATTAAACACTTACAGAAGAAAACAAGGAAAGAGACTCAATTGAAATATTATAATGTAATAGCCATACCTCAACTACTGTATGGTAGTGAGACTTGATTAGGAAGGCCAAAGATATATCTAGAATACAAGGAGCGGAAATGAGGTTCTTGAGGGCTGTAAAGGGTTGTACCAGGGTATACCATATCTTATCAGAATTGATCATATTAGAATGGAGCTAGGCATAGCTGAAAGCTTAAATGAGAAAATCTCTCGGTACAAAATGGAGTGGTGGTTACACATAGAGAGAATGGATCCAACTAGATTTTCAAGAAGAGCCCTAGACTATCATCCAAGGGGGAAGAGAAGTGTGGGAAGACCCCGTAAATGATGGTTGGATTGGATAAATTCCATTCAGACTGGTACAGGTTGCATGATCGTTTGCTGCAGTTCATTGATCTATGCTGGATCGCTGGTCATGTTCCTGACAACTGGCGGATTGCAAAGGTAATTCCCACATTCAAGAAAGGTGATCATAATGACTGCAGGAACTACAGAGGGGTCAGCCTTCTTAATACTTCATATAAATTATATGTATATATATTAAGGACACAGCTGAATGCAGTAGTGGAGAACATGCTTTGAGAGGCCCAGTACAGTTTTAGGAAAGGCAGATCATGTTTAGATTGTATATTTACAATAGCCCAGCTCATTGAAAAGCGTAGAGAGTATCAGCTGCCCATATACATAGCTTTCATCAACTTCGATAAGGCGTTTGACATAGTGAATCTGAGCAAACTATGGGCAGTAATGGCAAGGAAAGGGATCTCACATCATCTAATTAGATCAATACAGAGTCTTTATGTGAAGAATAAAAACTTAATACAAGCAGGGAAACGAAAAACAGCTCCTATAGTTGGGCTGATCAATTGTGGAGAGTACGACAAGGGTGTCCATTATCACCTTCTCTTTTTAATTTATATATTGACGATGTCACACAAAACTGGCAAATCTTGAAGAAAAAGATCTTCCCGTCTACATTGCAATCAACCATTTCTACATAGGGCAGATGGGAAGATCTGTTTCTTCAAGGTTTTCTGAACACTTAAAAGCCCTTTCCAATAACTACATACACTCCACATTCGCCACACACATACAGACTGAAAACCACAGCTACACCAACATAGAAAACAACCTCGAAATACTACACTACTTACCAAAAAGTAGGAAACTCAACACGGCTGAACAGCATGAAATATATGAACACCACACACTACAACCAAACAACATATTAAATGACCAACTACATTTTAAATCACACGTACTATTTGACACAATCATACACAAATCAAACTATACTTTGAATCCCAGCGCCAATCCCCTCCCACCAAACCCCCCACACACCCCACCAACCTGTGAATAAACCGTTACAATTGTTAATGATACTCTGTATTCAAACCTCGCTGAGGAAGGTGTACACCACACCGAAACGTTCGAGGGCAATAAGAAACGTAAGTTTTCACAAGTGAAAGTATAATTAATCACTAATATTAAGTGCTGTGAATGAAGAGGATGAACCATCAAAACAACTGCATACAAGTATCACTACAATGGGTAGTCCTGTCGCTCATTTGCAAAGGGGGATATGCCCCTTTAAGACTGTGTGAAAATTCCAGAACAAAGAAAATACTTACTTACTTACTAGCCAACGCCCACCCTTGGCTGTTGGGCCATTAGGCGGCGCGCTGACCAGTAGAGACGTGAGAGCCTTGCCGTACCATCTTCGTCTTGGACTTCCGTGTCTGAAATCAAGGCTGGACATGCAATTAGGTGATCCGCATTCATGGAAGCGTATCCACAGAGAACACATTCAGGAGACGACAACACGCCAATGCGGTGCAGGTGGGAGGCCAGGTAGTCATGCCCGGTTGTAGTTCTAAAAAGAGCAACACTAGTTGCTCGGGGTAGAGTTCTGTTGATGGGGCCGTCCGTAACCAATGTTGCCCATCTTTTTCCCACACAGGCTCTTAATTGTTTTTCTTTTAGCCATAGGCTTATTGAGGAATTTATTCGTGCTTTCGCAGATGCATATGAGCTGGGGGTCTCCGGCTGAGGTAGTGCTGCGCCCATTTTGGCGAGGATGTCGGCTTTTTCATTTCCCATGATGTTGACATGGCTGGGTACCCATTGCAGTTCAATCTGCCAGCCTAATTGTACAAGGTTCTGCAGTTCTCGCCTACACTCAATTGTCAGGGAGCAGTTTGTATCACCATTTGAGGTCACGTTTTGAATCGCTGCAGTCGAATCTATGAGGAAGACAGCTTTGTTAGGTGGTGAGATCTTGGCAAGCTCAATAGATGCTGCCTTTATGGCTGCTACCTCTCCGTCATAGTTGCTTAGCCGGCCTCCTACAGCGAGGTGGCCTTCAAATAGAGAGCTGTAGAACCCAGCCCCTGTTGCCCCTGTAGATGGTATACAGGATCCGTCTGTGTAGATTCGTATCCACTGATCAGCGGGAAAATGTTTTTGTACAGTGTGTAAGGCTGCTTGATGAAGCTCGGCTTCATTCGACTCAGTTTTGGTCTTATTATGGTCGAAGAGTTTCAAGTTAGCATTTGGGAGTTGGCTAAAGAATTCACGGTGATGTATAAATGGTGCTGCCTCATTTGGTTCTATGTCATATTTGCGTTGGAGTTCTTCATAGATCGCAATTGGGCATTTCTGAGTTTTCAGCCTTTCTGTCGCTGTTTTATAGTTATTCCACTGTTGTTGGTAGGCTCTTTTACATCTCTCCCAGGATATGAGGCACAGCTTTTCCCGTCTTACTTGGATAGGTTCGACTTGCAGTTGTGACTCCATGGCAAGTATAGGAGTTGATTTTGGCGCACCAGTTATCGTTCTAAGGGCTGCATTTTGGACCAAGTGAAGTTTCTGGCATGCTGCATTGGAGGCAGTAATAGTTGCTTCTGCGCCATATTCCAATAGCGGCCGAATGTAGCTCTTATATGCAGTTGTCAGAACATCTTGATTTGCTCCCCATGTAGTCGCAGTGAGTCGTTTAAGTAGCCGGCAGCGCCTGGACGCACTGTTCGCGGACTGTTCTATATGGTGCTTCCACGTCATTCTGGTGTCTATATTAACACCCAGGTATTTAGACATGTTCACCTCTTCGAGTTCCGATCCACAATAGCGCAGATTGACCGTAGGCCGCCTTGTTGATAGAGAGAAAAGTTGGTATGTCGTCTTGGTGGTATTTACCGTCATGGCATTTAGTTTGGCCCACTCTTCTAGTTTAACAAGTGCACTATTAATAGTTGCTTCAAGACCCATGATATGGCTGCTAGTTGCCCAGATGATAAGGTCATCGGCATACAGGAGCGCTTGTACTCCCGGCACACACCGAACAGCCACCAGAATGTCATTGACCATAAGGTTAAATAGGCTGCAGCTGATAATGGCACCTTGGGGTAGCCCTTGGCGTTGGATTCGGTACTCTGAAAGGCAATCATTATAGCGGACACGAATTTGTCTTTGACTCAGGAAGGACGCTATCCAGTTAAAAAGGTTACCTGCGACGCCACTCAAAGCAAGTTTGTGAAGCAACATGGGTCTCCAGACTGTGTCGTACGCGTTTTTTAGGTCAACCATTACTGCCAGGGAGGACATTTTCTTGTGGTACCCATCCTTAACACTTTGTGCAAAGTAGACGACTTGGTCCATGGTGCATCGGTGCGCTCTGAAACCTGCTTGGCATTCATCAATAACCGCATTCATTTCAAAGAACTGGTTCAGACGCCGCACAACCATTCTTTCGGCAACCTTGCAGCAAGCACTTGTTAATGTGATGGGGCGGTAGCCCTCAGGTGTATCACTTGGCTTTCCTTTCTTGGTAATAGGTATAATCTCCCCTTTCCTCCATTGCTGGGGGACGCGTGTTTTCCACGTTAGATTAATGAGATTGAGCAAGGCTAGTTTCGCTGTGTTACCAAGATTTTTTAGGAGTTCTGGGTAGATTGCGTCGGCTCCTGCTGCCTTCTTGCCCTTTGTGTTTAATAGTGCAAATTCAAGTTCGGAGAGGCTAAAATCGCTTAGGCAAATTTTTTGTTCGGTTTTGTTGAGGCACTGCATTAGAGGTTTTTTATTCAGGTGTCTGTGTTCATTTCTTGTCTTTCGGGTTCGGCTTATATTTGCGTAGTACTTGCAAAAGGTGTTAGCTATTTTTTTGGGATCTGTGATAAGACTGAGTCCGTTTTTGAAAGGTTGTTGTCCTCTGGCTTCAGTGTCATTATTTAGCCTTGAGACAAAACGGTGTGCTTTTGCTCCATCGCGCCGGAAATCCAGCTCCGATAAGAAGGTTTTGAAGGCCGATCTTTTAGATTGTTTAATTTCTTTACGTAGTATGGCCTGGGATTTTCGGAGTTGGATACAGTCAGATAGTTCTTTAGATTTCTCTGCTTTCCTTCTCGGAGAGTCTCTTGTTTTCTTGAGGGATGAAAGTCTTTTATTCCAGAACGGTCGAAAACCCTTTACTTGACCCCTTGGTACACATAATAGAGCAGATTTCAGTATAGCATCGTTCAGGGACTCTATAGCTGTTTCAGGTGATTTCCAATTTATTTCGTGTGGTATAATATCATTTGTTATCCTGCCGTATTCGCTCCAGTCGGCTTTTCTAAAGTTCCACCGGGGGGCACGTTTGTTAATGTATGTGGCTTTTCCTGTCGCACATTTGATGAGAATGGAGCGGTGTCCACAGCCTCCTGCGTCATCCATCAAGTGAACTTTTGTCCTCTGTGCGATGTTAGGGTGCGCAAGGACGAGATCTGGTCGGGAAGTCTGTCCAGCAAATGACAGGAAGGTTGGTGGCGTGTCTTTCAGGTCAAGAAAATTTTCGTCGATGAAAAGTTCTATGCGTCTTCCTGCGGGTGTTAACCTGTCATATCCCCATCTCGGTGATTGGCTGTTAAAATCACCTATGATTATGCTATTTGCTTGGGTCATTGATTCAATTGCATCAAGGGATGGAATATTGCCAGGAGGGTTGTATAATCCTATGACTGTGAAATGTTTGTTATTTTTCCATATATGGGCTAGAATTATTTCCACTTTGTCATCGTCTTGCATCTCATGGATTATCTCAAATTTAGAGCAGAGATTATTTTTAATTCCAACAATTATCCCCGAGGCGACTTGTCGTGATCGAGGTAAAATATGGCTGCAGTATCCGGTAGTTTGGTAAAATTCAGAGAATTCAGTCGCAGCGCCTGCTTCTACTATAACATATAGATCCACATCAATTTGGCAGATGCTTCGTTTAAATTGTAAAAATTTATCGTTGCTAAGACCTCCGGCATTCCAATACAGGATACTTAGGTCCGTGTCAAGGCCCTGAAAAGGGCCGTTGGTGTTTTTGGCAAGGTTCTTTTGTATCATTTTGGTCAGCGTGCTTTAGGCGAACCTTTGTTGATCGTTTAGTTTATGCAGGGGGCACCACGTGCAGGCGATCAACTTCACCCCCCAAAGAAAATATCAAGTGTCTGTAATTAAAAAATAACACATGTGCCAATATATTTGATCTGTTAAACTAAGGAACAAAATAATAGTAAGGGAAAAAATAATAAAAATACTACAATTTTCCATCAGCGAGATTAGTTAGAGAACTTCTCATGAGAATATATGTGTCAGCAAGTTTGGTTTACACTTGGACCCAAAACTCCTTTCTCTCAACTCCTGGCTTTCCCTCCATTTTTCAATTAGTTGTTGATTGGTTGTTAAGAACGGATTGGGATAGGGATATTTTACAAAAAGTTTTGTAAGATTGTAATGGTACAGAATCGGGGGGTAAAGAAATTTACAAATCAGACTTAATTCAAAGCAGTCAGTTCACCTTTGTGGAACCTCGTTTTAACCAGCCACATATCCAACATTAATACAAAACACCACGTCTGTGTTTGTCTTTGTAGTCAACTAGTCTAGACGTATTACGTAACCGCTGGCAACTCATGCGGCCATGAATTACAGAAAAACGCCAGTTTCAACAGGCAAGTGCTCCCGGGCTTAGCGTCAGGACATGCCGGCCAATCGGAGAAGGCTAAATCGAAAATACATACATTGGCGCGCAGTCGGGCCAACGCCTAACATGACAGACGTTGACTAACAGCAGAGCGGAAAGCAGCCTTACAACAGAGCACTAGCAAGCCAACGATGGCCTCGGGCGTTGAAGATGGGCCAAAAGCATCGTCGCCCTATCTAGTAAAGTGATTATTAATCTGTGCAAACAATATAGCGGTCAACTAATAAAAAAAAAAAAAAAACAATCAGTGCTCAAGAGAGTTTTGTCGGCCGACAAAATGTTATAAAAGAAAATGTAAACAACCATAGTATTAAACTACTAAATACTGTTTGTACAGTTACATAATACGGAGTGTGAAAAACTTATAAAAGTGCGAAACATCGAAGTGCGGAGTGCTCGGGGAAATGATAATTAACACAGGGAGGTGGTGAAATCAACTAGAACTTCTCTGGATTTGGTTAAGTACCAAGAATAAACTATCAGTTAAAAATATTAAGCATCTCAAACAAATAATTTAATATTGTAAACTAAAGATCTAAAGAGCTCTATCAATGGGGTAAAAAATGGAATTATAAAAGTACTGGTTCATTAAGCTTATGAATTATTTTGTTATAGATAAATAAGATTTGTTCATTGGTTAATTTTATGTTTTTATATGTTGTTAATTCGACGAATGTTGTAATTTACAAGAAAAAAAATAAGAAATTTGACTGTCATCCAAGTGAGTAAAAATAATCATTTTGCATAATAAACATGAAGTAATTTGTTTTAGACAGCACAAACTGTGTTACTATCATTTTGCAACGCAACCCAAATAATCCTTCTGCAACTGTTTTCGTCTGTACAACCCTGGATTAAAACCCGAAGGTACGTAAATTTTGATAACTTAGTACGTTTTATTACTTCTAAAAAGACGTAAAGTTTCAGTGACCCCCGAACTAGGGACTCGATTTCATTATTAACAACAATAATTACAATTGTTACAGTGGCCCCCGAACTGGGACGGTGAGTATAATTTATTAATTATACAAACCAGACCTAATTGAGTTGCAGAAAAGGATTATTTGGGAGCAAGGGAGTTGTTGGAAATGTTTATAGACTGTAGTTAGAAAGTGATGAAGTAAAACCATAAACTAAAATTGAAAAGTTTTAATAACGGTATATGCAATTGATATAATCAGTTAATTAAAAATAATTAATTTTAGAATGGAGAACACAGAGAATAAAATAAATACAGCTGACGTAACTGTTATAAATGAGTTGGGAAGTCAGTCAATGACCGAATCAGCGGTAATGGATGAGGTGAGAGTTCATTCAACTCCTGTCTCGACTAGGGATAGTGATAAAACTGATGACGAAACGAGAAATTGGTTCGTGAGATAATGGGGGAGATTAAACAAATGTTTAATGATAATAATAAGAGATTTGATGCTAATGACGATTTTTTGCGTAAAATGTCGAGTGACGTTAGTGAGATGAAAGAACAATATAATGAATTAAGGGGTGATATTAATGGTCGTTTTGACACCAACGAGACTAAATTTGACGAATTAAATAAACATTTCGACACAAATGATGTTAAATTTGATGAAATAAAGGGGGAGATAAAACAATATAAAGAACAAAATGTGAAATTTGAGAATAGTATAAACGTAAAGTTTGACAAATTAACTAATTCACTGTGTAGCATTGATGATAAATTAAACGAAATGAATACTAAATTGATACAACCGTTAGATAAGCTAGGGAGGAATATTCAAAATAATGAAGGTACAGACAATAAGGTAAGTGATGACTGTAAAACAAGTGGTAATTATGATGAAGAAATAATTACGAATAATAATGGTGATAGTTTAAATACAAAACAGGTGGTGAATTATAAGGTAAGTGGTGGTGTTAAAATAGAGAGGTTAGGTGGGCAAAGGGCAAATTTTCCCTGTGATTTAAGTGGAGTAAGGATTCCACTAGTGGTTTATGAGGACAAAGTTTCCTCCAGAAGTTGTGTGGTAGAGAAAGTGTCTACAAATGGTCCCTTAATTGTTTATGATAAACCTGGTAGAGCCAGGAAGTGTTATAGTAAGTTTGTGGTGCCCTTTGCATGGAGTGAAGTAGTTCAGGGGGGTTGTGACAGGTGTTATGATGAAAGTGATTATGAGAGAGAGAGAGAGAGAGAGAGAGAGAGAGAGAGTGATAAAGATATTTAAGTGGAATAGAGGTTATAAAGGGTTAGTTAAAAAGTTAAATAAGGAGAGAATTATTATAAATAATAGAGACTTACCTGGGGTAGTAGCAAACGATTATATTGAGGTTGATGATAATATACACTTACCTGTGGTAAGAATTAGCGCATTAGTAGCAATTGATGACTATAGTAATGAAAATATAAACTATTTAAATGTGACAGAAAATACTAACGGAGACTTAACAAAAAATAATAATGTAGACATGACTTATGATAAAATAATAATGGAGGGTAAACCTGGGAATTATTATAATGGTATAACGGATAAAAAGGATTTAAATGGTTATCACACAAATGGTAATCATAAAATGTATGTAAATAAAAATGAAATGTGTAATGTGAAAACCAGACTAATTTTCGACGATGGTGGTTAGATAAACAGTGAATGAACGTTTAATTATTTGAGTCAATGGTACAATTACTTGGCTGATTTAGGTAATGAGGTGTGGTAAACAATGTAATGATATAACGACAATTTGTAAATAAACTTGTATTGTGTTTATTTGTGTTAAAGGTATTGTGTATAGGTGATGTGGATATTCTGGTAGTGCATCAGTTGATATGCTGTTGACATGGACATAGTATTTTGTGTGACTAATGTTGGAGTTGACAACAACAATAATGTTTTATTTTGATGAATAATTGCTATAAATAAACTTTGTTCTGAAATAGAAGAATGCAAGAGGTAATTAAATGTAGTTAACTTTTTGTGAATAATATAATGACGAAATGTAATGTTGTAATTATAATGTAGTTAAAATTTATGGAAGAGGATTTTATTAATGCAGAATCATTTTGAATACAATGTAATTAACGTAACTGAAACTGTTTCAAACAAATGAGGTAATGAAATTAAATTTGAGCTGGAATTAAATTAGTTTAAAAGGTGAATGTTAGTAATGAAGTTAAATTTATTGTGATTGGAATTTTGATTTGAATTGTAACATAAATAATAACTGATTAAAAAGAAATGATTAAAATATTTATGCAAGTCAAATAATTGAAGCTAAAGTGGTCAGATTTGTAACCTCTATTGGAATTCCAGAAGGAAATGTTTATGTTGAAGCTATGAGTGTCTATGTTTATGTTATTGTATGAGTTAATAATAAAGTATTCTTGTGGGTGTAACTTGTATTTTATAGTAAGGTTGTTATGATTTATTTATATTTTATGTAATGAATTTGTAATTTCGGCGGGGAATAATGTTTTGTCATGATTTGTATGGAATTTATATGTATTAGATGTAAGTATACAGTAAGTTTATATTGCCATTGGCAAATTAAATAAGCAACCAGTATTTTGAGAAAAGCAACCAGTACTTTGCTAACAATGAATCAGTACGACTAAGAGGAAATGAATCAGTGGGGGATATGGAGTAATGGAAGGCCATTTGTTGATATATTAATTGAATGTTTCAGAGTCAGGTGATACTGTGGTGATGTGCCTGTCTGATTTTATGGTGTTGGGATCTCGAACCAAGAAGTCCAGTAAGGTCGGATAGGTGCAGCCACAGCCACCAGACTAGGGGGGGTAAGTACTCATGATTTTAGTAAAGAACTAAGGGGGTTTAGGCGCCATATCCTCGCTGATCCTCTTAGGTTTTATGCAATGAGAGTTTTTATGCTTTAGCATAAAACCTCTCATTGGGGGGGGGGGTATTGTAACAGTAAAGAATCGGGGGTTAAAGAAATTTACAAATCAGACTTAATTCAAAGCAGTCAGTTCACCTTTGTGGAACCTCGTTTTAACCAGCCACACATGCAACATTATTACAGAACACCACTATAACGGGGTGAATATGAGGGGTTTTTATTTTTATATAAAATGGGGTTTGTATTTGTAATATAAATATATTATTACACCACGTCTGTGTTTGTCTTTGTAGTCAACTAGTCTAGACGTATTACGTAACCGCTGGCAACTCATGCGGCCGTGAATTACGGAAAAATGCCAGTTTCAACAGGCAGTAAAAAATATAAGTGCTCCCGGGCTTAGCGTCAGGACATGCCGGCCAATCGGAGAAGGCTAAATCGAAAATACATATGTTGGCGCGCAGTCGGGCCAACGCCTAACACGACAGTCATTGACTAACAGCAGAGCGGAAAGCAGCCTTACAACAGAGCGCTAGCAAGCCAACGGAGGCCTCAGGCGTGTAAGATGTGCCGAAAGCATCGTCGCCCTATCTAGTAAAGTGACTATTAATCTGTGCAAACAATATAGCGGTCAACTAAAAAAAAAAAAAATACGTCGGCCGACAAAATGTTATAAAAGAAAATGTAAACAACCATAGTATTAAACTACTAAATACTGTTTTTACAGTTACATAATACGGAGTGTGAAAAACTTAAAAAAGCGTGAAACATCGAAGTGCGGAGTGCTCGGGGAAATGATAATTAACATAGGGAGGTGGTGAAATCAACTAGAACTTCTCTGGATTTGGTTAAGTACCAAGAATAAACTATCAGTTAAAAATATTAAGCATCTCAAACAAATAATTTAATATTGTAAACTAAAGATCTAAAGAGCTCTATCAATGGGGTAAAAAATGGAATTATAAAAGTACTGGTTCATTAAACTTATGAATTATTTTGTTATAGATAAGTAATATTTGTTCATTGGTTAATTTTATGTTTTTATATGTTGTTAGTTCGACAAATGTTGTAATTTACAAGAAAAAAAATAAGAAATTTGATTGTCATCCAAGTGAGTAAAAATAATCATTTTGCATAATAAACAAGAAGTAATTTGTTTTAGACAGCATAAACTGTGTTACTATCATTTTGCAACTCAACCCAAATAATCCTTCTGCAACTGTTTTCATCTGTACAACCCTGGATTAAAACCCGAAGGTACGTAAATTTTGATAAATTATTACGTTTTATTATTTTCTAAAAAGACGTATAGTTTCAGTGACGTCCGAATAAGGGACTCTATTATATTATAAGTAACTATAAATTAGTAGAGTTTCAGTGACGTCCGAACAAGGGACTCTATTATCTTATTTGCAAAAAAATTAGTATAGTTTCAAGATTGTATGGTTTCAGCCGTGAGGTTCTGCCTGCACTCAAAGATGCATAAGAATGTATTTTTAAAAGTGACAAAAGCCAGTGAAAATCTTTTAAGTTTAAATACATCTTTGTAATGCTACAAAGGGAGGGAATGTCCACATTGTATAAGGCAGCAGAAGGGGATATGTCCACTGCATAGCATAGATTCACCAAATAGGATGTGTCCATTCAATAAAGATCATGATTGAATCCTACAGTAATAAGTGATGGAGTCAAAATCTCAGTGGAAAAGAATAGAGATATAAATGTGTTTACAGTGGTATTCGAGTAACTTGTCTGAATGGACAAATTAAACTTTTTTAATCCACCTTGACACTTAATTTTTTATATTGATAACCCATTTCAAAGCATATGCTTCATCATCAGATCTTAAAATATCCCTCGTAGGAGGTCGACATCAGTTAAAATTCAATAGCATTTGCACTGTATATGCATCGGTAAGTGAAAAAGGTTAGTTTGTCTAGATATAAATAATTTGCTTCAAGCTCATTTTAGATATAACTCAGAGGGAGTTAACAAATCTTCATTACTTTACATCAGTAATTGATGAAGAATCAAACAGCAATGGTTTATTATAAGGGGTTAGTGAATGTGAAAATAATAAGGAAGTTTATGAAGATGATGATAGTAAACATATGTATCTAATTTTAATTGCTTTGTAATTATTTCTTATCTTACAATAAATGACTTGATCGTAAATGAAACAATATGCCTGTAGTTAAATTCTTCCCCTAAGAGTCATAATTCCTCATAAGAGTCATAAATTCTATCCTCAAAAGAGGATAATTCCAATGAATAGAAACAAAACAGGATGAGTCCATATTAAATTTATTATTATTACAAAAACATTTATCCTTGATGTTTAATATTTACACATTAGTGTCAGACACTTTTTTCTTTTTTTTTAATATACAAAAGGTTCTCTAGTTTATTCAATATAAATATAGTATCAGTATTTTGAGTTTCTTAAAAAACTTATATTTGTAGACATATCTCTTGTTACAAGTGGGCAACTATGACAACTGCTGGCTTCTACCAAAGGACTTGTTTGGGATGTCGAACAGAATGTTTAGGAGGGTTCATGTATCACATCTGTCTGTCAGTTTGAAAGTTAATATTTCACGCCAATCTCATTTTTTAAATATTACAAAAAGATACTAATGTTCATATTAACTACACAGTTACTTAATCTGATCGTGTCTGTATGCACTGCATCTATAGACATTTATTATGTGTAGCACATTATTACACAATGAAAACGTAGAATTTTTTACAATATTCTATAGTACTCTGTACTATAATTTACAACAATATGATTATAAGTATTATCCATTTTCTCTTGATAGACAGGTTTACCATAAACTTGTGTTTGTAATAATATGTAAATTATCTGATGTAAGTTCGTAAAGTTCTACAGTTATTGTGTTATTTAGAATGTTCTAAATTAATTATGGTTTCTATACCAGTAGTGAGTGAAACAGGAAAAAATAACTTTTAATAATTACATAATTGAACATCCCTATAATCTGTATTTAGCTATAATATATTTTACTATGCTATATGTGGACTGGTATATGTATAAACGTTTTCTGTACCAATTCTAATATTTAATTGTTGATTACTGCTTTTATAATTACTTACAAATACATTATGAGTAATTTAAGTTTATTATGAGTAATAATGTATAAATTAAGTTCTGTGATATTATAATTTTCTCGTTGTCTTTAAAGAAAACATTTGAAGATGTAAAACAATCTAAACTCCTTCACATATAGGCCTACAAGGATACACACATACGCATGCATATACATGTACACACACACATACACACACACACACACACACACACACAAACACATTCACACAAATAATTGTTCTGTTGTGTCTGACATTTCTTTTGTATTCATACACAGGTCCTGATGATGACAATAAACATTGTCGAAACGTCGACACAAATAAGTTAAAAATTGTGTTATATTTTTGACCAATCCTCACAAACCCTTCACCAAAAAATTCATTGATTGACGGTCACTACGTATTTAAGGATTTAATGCAAATATACTTTACATCAGACTCATTTTTGAAAAGTTACAAAAAGATACCAATATGATATAACTACCTGTTTTCAATTTTGATATTAATAGTGCCAAAAATTAATTTAATTACAATCACAAGTAGCCCAGTAAATATCACATTCCTTCAAGAGGACAGATTACTTTTCCTTGAAAAGTTAAAGAAGTTAAGAACGTTAGATATTGTCAGGAAAGTGCTGAAGCAACACTGTTATGAAATTTTCCATGAAATCTGTAGTATTTTCCTGTACAAGTCTTTTATATAATTGTCTTAAGAACACAAATTATTATTTTTAGACATAACTATGTCACTACCAACTTGGAACACAAAGTTTTTTATGGTTAAAACGTAAGAGTTTTACCTTGTAGCCTCAACCAGTTTTCGCTTTTAAAAACCTTAGTTAAAATACTCACTAGTCAGACTTAGTTTTAACTAAGGTTTTTGAAAGCGAAGACTGATTCAGGCTATAAGGTAAAACTCTTACGTTTTAACCATAAAAAAACTTTGTGTTACGAGTCGGTAGTGAAATAGTTATATCTAGTTAAGTAACGGACACGTCATGGACAACGAAATTCAATAATTATTTTTGTTTCACTTTTGTTATTTTCAGGGTGAAACGACAGAAGAAAAAAGTTTCATTGACTATAGAGTTCATTCACATCTCATCGGAAGACGAGGCCGTAACATTTGTAAAATAATGAAGAAGTACAGAGTCGAAATAAAATTTCCTTTGGGCAGTGCTGTGTATGCAGTTAGACAGTACCTCTTCTACGAATCATTGGTGAGGTTAAATGAAAACTCTTCCATCCTTCTGTCAACACGCGCGTCTTTGTCAGAGTATATTTTACTACTGAGATGGTTTATAGATACACATTGTCCACCTGAAGAGTCCTGCCCATATGTCTTAGCTCTTGAAAGTGATAATGTTAGTGAAAATGCTCTTGAAGGTGATAATGTTAGTGAAAATGATCTTGATATAAATATCGTCGTTTTCAGAGGACAAGAATGTAATGTGTGGAACGCAGTTGCTCATCTTCAAGACTTAGAAGAGAAATATGTAAGTATATTTTGTGAGATTTGTACTTAGAAAACCTCATGGTCTTTTGCAGCCAGATTTATTTGTAAAGAGTTAAAAATTTTATCTACAAGATTCTAGAAAAATCTGTTATTTGTTTGCGTAGAATTTATTATGTGGATTTATATTCATGTCTTCAGTTACTCATACACATGTCTCATAATGACTGTAAATCAGTACACACATGTATAATGATGATCACAAGCATGTACAATATTGGATGATTTCAGGAAGGCCAGACCATGTTTAGATTGCATATTCATAGTAGTCCAGGTGATTGACAAACACAGAGAATATCAGTTTCCCACATACAAAGTTTTCATTGACTTTTTGGAAAGGCATTTTATAGAGATTGGGAAAGGCTGTAGTGAATTATAGGAAAGAAAGAGATCCTGCATCACCTCATTACACCCATACAAAGTCTTTATATAGAAAAAAATTGAAATTAAGAGAGGAAGACCAAACACAACTCCTAACGTAGGCCTGATCAAGTGCGGAGTATGACATGGGCGCCTATTATTGCCTTCTTTCTTTAATTTATGTATAGATTATATAATATACAATTAGCACATAACCCCCTAGAACATTTTATGATTGGTAAATCTGCAGTTAACATGTTGTTGTTTGCTGATTACCAAGCATCTGGTAAATTAGGAAAGTGACTTGCAGATCTCTTTATCATTGGATCAAATTTGCATGGATTTTGGATTACAGATCTCCACATTGAAGACCAAGATAATGGCTTTTCATGGAGATGACCTCATATGAGCAAACGTTATTGTAGATGGTACTGTTCTGGGACAGGTCAGAAATGTTAAATATCTGGGTTATGATAAATGAGTAATGAAACACACCTTAAATTTTCCAAGTTGATGGCTCTCCCCACATCTCTTGCAACCAAGCAGCTGAAGTGAGATTTCTCAGGCATGTGGTAGGTTATACTCTGCAAGATCATGGAAGAAATGCAGACATAGCATATGGCAGAAACTTAATACTATAAATATGATTAATAGGATTTTCCAATATTGGCTAAATTGGTTGAAATGTCTTAATTGAATTGATGACTGTCACGTCCCCAAATAACTATTGAATTCCAATCAGAATGATCACTGTTGCACTCCACTATATAAAAATTATTCCGATTAGCGCTTTCAAGCTTCACAGCTCATCGTCAGATCAGGAATAGACAGGAAATATGTGAAACCCAACCCTTCACCCCTCTGCCCACCCTGCTCACCCACAACAAACTAAAAATTAATGACCCTTCCCCACCCCCTAAACTCTGTCTCACCATCTGTACAGTTACATATTTTTCTAGTAAATTCCTTGTGTTTCAGTGTGTGTGTGTGTGTGTGTGTGTGTGTGTGTGTGTGTGTGTGTGTGTGTGTGTGTGTGTGTGTGTGTGTGTGTGTGTGTGTGTGTGTGTGTGTGTGTGTGTGTGTGTGTGTGTGTGTGTGTGTGTGTGTGCATCCTTTTAAACTTACCCTCTTCCTCTCCACACACGTGGGTCAGTCACACACCCTTATTTTAAAACATCCAATTAGTACTATGCAATATAATTCTTAATCTTATCTATCTGCCCTCTATTATTTACTTCTTAATCATGTTATAAAATATTTCTTCATTATCAAATTTAATTTTAATATTAATTAAATTGTCTAACCCTTTTTCTCTTTCTTTCAATATTTCTAACTCCTCTCTAAGCTTCCTTTCAACTGTGTTATTTACTACTTTTACAATTTCGTATTCTTCCAAAGGATTAACAAACTTATGGTTGTCTTCTATGAAATGCCTTGCATATAACGAATTGGTTGTTCTATTACCTTCTCCACGTTTGTGGTCAGACAACCTGCATACGAATTTTCGTCCTGTCTCCCCTAGGTACACTTTGTTGCAGTCTTTACATTTTAATTTATAAATTCCGCTTTTCTGTAATACTGGAATTTTTTCTATATTCTTATTCCTTATCTTAACAAATACCATTTCACATTTTTTAATAGCTATATCTACTCCATATTTATTAAAACATTTTATAATTTTTCTAGTATGTGAACCTATGTATGTCAATGACCCTGCATAATTCTTTTGCTCTGGTTCTATTTTAGCTTTTTGTATGTTGACCCTTTTCATAACTTTATCCACTATGTTGGTGCTATAATTATTATTCCTTACAATTCCCTTTATCGTTTTTAACTCCCTATCTTTTGATTCGGTCTCTTTTAAACACTTCTGAGCTCTGTAACAAAAGGAATTGATTGCCGCCATTTTATATCTGTATGGGTGGTAAGACTCTCTTGGTATAATTATATCAGAATACGACTCTTTCCTAAATATCCCAAACTGTAGTTTCTCATTATCTTTAATTTCTATGTTTAAATCCAAGTAATTTATTTGCTTACCTCCTATCTCTTCCTTAAATTGTAAGTTTTTATCCTTATTATTTACTTCCTTTATAAACTCATGCACTTCTTCTATGCTTCCTTCCCAAATTACTAATACATCATCAACGTATCTAGACCATAATTTTATATTGTCTTTATACTTAGTGAAAGTTATTAATTGCTTTTCAAAATCATTCATGTATATTTCAGCAATAATAGGGGATAATGAAGACCCCATAGGTAAACCTTTTTTCTGTATATAAAACTTGTTATTAAACCTAAAATAGTTCTGATTTACACATTCTTTAATTACTTTCATCAACTGCTTTTTATACCTGTATTCTCCCATACACCTAGACCTAGACCTAGAGGTAGACCGAGGAAGAGGTGGGAAGATGGCGTTGCAGAGGACGCGAGAGACATGGGGATAAGAAACTGGAGGAGGGTTGCAGTGGATAGAGTGGATTGGAGGCGGAGATTGGTGGAGGCCAGGGCCCGACTTGGGCTGTAGCGCCATAGGAGAGGGAGGGGATTCTCCCATATTATTATCATTAATTAACTTAATAACTTTATTTACTGTTATATTAGTAAACATGTCCTTAACATCCAGTGATATCAATTTTGTATTTACATTAATGCTAATATTTTCTAATTTTTCTATCAATTTTACATTATTCTCTATGTTGTACTTTGTCCCAAATTCATATTTCTCTTTCAGTACTCTGCTAACTTCCTTTGATAATTTATAAATAGGTGCATTAATAAAAGAAACAATCGGTCTAATTGGTTTTCCTTCTTTATGTATCTTAACCTGACTTTTAAAAGTTGGTGCTGTTGGATTACTTTCCAATAAATACTTTTTCTTATTTTCTTCTATAAATGTTATCTGTTTCATCATTTGTTTTATCCTTGACTGGTACTTACTTGTATAATCATACTTTATTTCCTCGTATGGTCCTTCCCTTATAAATTCTTCCGTTTTCTTTATGTTTTCCATATTCTTCCTTTCTCATTAGTACCATTGTATTTCCTTTATCCACCTTCGTAACTATAATATCATTCTTCTTTATTTTATTCTTTAGTTTAGTTACAGTTGCTTTGATTTTTTGTTCATTCTTTGAATTATACAAACTTTTCTTAAATATTTTATCTACTACATTCCCTACTTCCCACCTTATTATTTTTTTATCATTTTCATTTCCTAGTTTTTGTATTATGCTTTCGCATTCAATAATCGTTTTTTCTTGATTTAATTCTGGTGGCGGTGCGTATTTTAAGCCTTTCGCTAACATTTCTTTTTCTTCCGTATTGAAATTTACCTCTGTAAGGTTTATTACTCTTTTTTCATAGTTATTCTTAGAGAGGTGTTCCTTTTTTACTTCGTTCTTTCTTATTAATTTATTTAACTTATCTACCATTTTTTTATTTTTCTTTTCCAATTTCTTTTCTACGTACCCCAAACCAAAATTATATAATATTTCTTCTAACTCTACATACGAGTATATTCTATGTGTCTGTCATATAATTCCCTATTATATCTATTGATTAAGCCGTAGAGTGACCTTATTTCCAGTTTTATCCACAACTTCTCGCTTTGTTCTTTTACTTTTTTCGCTACACTGTTCTTATTTTTAATTTTAACTTGAGCGTACTTTGGGATGACATTATTATCCATACATTGTTTATTAAACCATATTTTACTTAAAACCCTCTTCAGTTTAACTTTTAACTTAAGATATTTAAAAACTTTACTTACCTTATTGTTGTCATTTATTACCTCATTGTTGTTGTCCATTACCTGTAGTCGATTGCACATCTTAACAGACGTTTAATGAAGAAATTTGTGTTAGTGGTTGAAATCACAATCAGAATGATCACTGTTGCACTCCACTATATAAAAATTCGTATGCAGGTTGTCTGATCACAAACGTGGAGAAGGTAATAGAACAACCAATTCGTTATATGCAAGACATTTCATAGAAGACAACCATAAGTTTGTTAATCCTTTGGAAGAATACGAAATTGTAAAAGTAGTAAATAACACAGTTGAAAGGAAGCTTAGAGAGGAGTTAGAAATATTGAAAGAAAGAGAAAAAGGGTTAGACAATTTAATTAATATTAAAATTAAATTTGATAATGAAGAAATATTTTATAACATGATTAAGAAGTAAATAATAGAGGGCAGATAGATAAGATTAAGAATTATATTGCATAGTACTAGTTGGATGTTTTAAAATAAGGGTGTGTGACTGACCCACGTGTGTGGAGAGGAAGGAGGGTAAGTTTAAAAGGATGCACACACACACACACACACACACACACACATACACACACTGAAACACGAGGAATTTACTAGAAAAATATGTAACTGTACAGATGGTGAGACAGAGTTTAGGGGGTGGGGAAGGGTCATTAATTTTTAGTTTGTTGTGGGTGAGCAGGGTGGGCAGAGGGGTGAAGGGTTGGGTTTCACATATTTCCTGTCTATTCCCGATCTGACGATGAGCTGTGAAGCATGAAAGTGCTAATCGGAATAATTTTTATATAGTGGAGTGCAACAGTGATCATTCTGATTGTGATTTCAACCACTAACACAAATTTCTTCATTAAACTATTGAATTATAAGCTAAAATGAAGGAGAGATGTGAAACATCCAAAGAAGTATCGAAGTCGCCAGCCTCTAGTCTATCTGCTTGGTACCAGAACAAACTAATTTTTGGTTTCATCCTTGTTAAAGATGATGATCAAATTTCTTGTTTTTATTAAATTATTACATTTTACATTGAGATGTCCAGGTTTGAAGGTCTTGAATTATGACTAAGTAAATTAGGAATAATTTATGAATGTATGTGTCGCACTGAAAGCTTTACAAATTGGTTTTGTTTTTGTTTTCACATATCCTAACTTCATCTTTTCATTTTCATAATCTTAAAAATCAGTTGGACTTGGATAGAAGTACATTTATTCCTTTAAACATACTGTATTGTGTGTGTGTGTGTGTGTGTGTGTGTGTGTGTGTGTGTGTGTGTGTGTGTGTGTGTGTGTGTGTGTGTGTGTGTGTGTGTGTGTGTGTGTGTGTGTGTGTGTGTTAGGATAAATTATATTTTCTGCTTTTTAATTACTTCTAAATTTTATTGAGTAGTTTTAAGATTTTTGTTATTTATACATGTTCAAAGTGTACATTGTGTATTCTGAATTGATTTTAAAATGTATAAACAATTGTTGTAATCAGTTACAAGTCGTGGAAGACTTTGATCGTTGTAATCCAATAGAAGATACAGAAGACACTGGGCTGCATACTAGTTACCAGTCTGGTTGTAACAGTGAGCAACCTTTTGAAAGTGAAAGTGAAAGCAACAATAGTGCTAAGTCAAATTCGTGCAAAAATACGTGACAATATAAAATTCTTTGGGGTCCTCCACTTTCAAGCTCACCATTTCTCTAACATAAGGTAAAAAATTAAATTCCTAACTTAATAATGTAGCTGATTTTTACCTGTACCATGCTTCAATAATACAAAATGTTTTATTGTAATAATGATATTGTTAGTTATTTTTTCTGCTATGAAAATTTAAGACCTATCCTGTTGAATTTTTATTAAGGGCATGTAACTAGTTTAATGTGAAAAAAATTAAATGCTACACAGTTGCTATTATACACCACGAAATTAGACCTTTTTAAAGATTTACTGCTGGATTGGAATTGTAATTTTCTATTATTAGGGGAAACAACTGATTATGGTGAATTACTGTTGAGATGTTTTAGCAAGAATTCCATATTTTCATTATTTACAGACATTACTTTAACTTTAACATTATATTAGTTAAAGTAACCGCAGTGCTTTAATAAATTTCAAGGTTCCGGAGGTATTATAGTGCAGTAAATATTGGGCCTCATTGTGATTACTGTTAATTCAACTATTAACTAAATATCACTATAATATTGACGACTCGGAACACAAAGTTCCGATATTTAGTTAAGTAACGGACACGTCATGGACAACGAAATCCAAGAATTCAACTATTAAAGTAAATCCTCATTCCTATGCTAGGCCAATTTTACGTACCTACAATTTCGGAGATTCTAGAATACAAAATTAGAAATCAGAATTTAGGCCAACTAAGTCTTATTTATTTTAAACTTTAAATACAGTGCTGGCATTTTTCCAGAATTTCAGGCACAGCACTAATTACTATAAATTTTGCAATAACTACAAATCTGATTACTTTGGATTTGGATTATTTTCTAATGTTACCTGGGATATTCTTAATAGTTTTGGATCAAAGGAGATAAAATTGTGGGCTGGGGTTAAAAATAATGATTGATCAAGCCACCACTTATTTAGGATTTGTATTAATTAAAATTTGCCCACAGATTCTAGACATTCTAAAAATACAAAATTAGTGGCAGTGACTATTTTGATCTGTTAAATTGTTTTAAACATGTTGATCAAGACAGCATGGACTAGGAAATCTTTTTTGTCTTTAAGAATGTTTATTTTAATTTTATCATTAGGACTGACTTGGAGTTAAACTCGAGAATTACACAGTTGGTCAATCAATTCTTGAAATGATTGAGTGGGGGAATCAAATGGAGAATGTGACTTCAAAACTTGTTCAGTTACACGTTGAGTATAAGAAGAGAGGTAAAATCTCTCTGTTGTATCTTTGTACCTTGGGAGCACCCCCCCCCCCTATACCAGATAACCCTTCTAACCCTTTTAGCAAGAACTATATTAGGTTCCCAAATATTGGCAGGAAAGTTAACACTATTTGCTCACTGGTTCCATAAAATTTCTGAACTCTGTACCTTTCATGTATTGAAACTGATAATGAGAAATACTATTCTAATGATAAACTTAAGGATCAAAATGAAATACTCCTCAAATCCTAGAAATACTCCTCGAGTCCTTAACTTTACAGTAATCAAATATATCAGAAGGAAGCCAATTAATTATATGAACAACTGAATACTATTATGTTTCAGTGTGAACCAGGCTTTGAAAATAATAAAGCCAAAATACAGTAAACCCTCGATTTAATGGACTAATTGGGGCTGAGGGGTGTCCGTTAAATCGAAAGTCCGTTAAATCCCAAATTTTGTTTTTTGAGGATATATTTAAATCAAATAGGCCTATAACACTTGAAATTTTTATACTATTAATATCATGCAAATACGGTATTGTTCCGAATACAAGCCGCACTTTTTCTCCTAAAAACATGGTCGCTAATTTGGCCTGCGGCTTGCATTCGCGCACTAACGAAATTCGAAGTTATACCTGACTTCTGGTGGGACGAACGCTTTTGGTATCTATGAGTTGTTTACTGCGTAAGCAACAGCAATTTGCCTGGCCGTTGTTAACGCTGGCATTATGATTTATGACTGCAACCGTACGTTTTAACAGCAAACTGAACAATGAATAGGAAGAAAAGTGTACGTACCTGCGCATGCGTGCGTGCTCGGACCCTTCCGTAGGCGGCAAGACAAAGGATGAGTAGAGGAGGTGTGAGTAACATGTTTCTAAATAACGGGTAAACTGCCAGTGTGGTTTTCTATTGTAACAGCGACAACATCGCTTATCTGTATTTTAATACGTACTATTAATATCATGCAAATACAATGTTATGTACACACCTTTATTTATTCTGGATAAAAGCATCAAGAGTCAGTTGTTTTCCACTAGAATGTTGCTTCTTTATTATTAAAGATCTAAACTGTCTAAAATGGTCATAATAAGCACACACTTCTGGATCTGAACACTCCCCAATGTACGCGATAATTTCGTCCATGCTGTTTCTTATCGCTGATAATTTAGGGCCTCCTGTAACAGATATTTCTTCATCGTCATCATCTCCATCTTCTTGATCGTCGTGTAGAACAGATTCCGTGATCTCTTCCTGACTCAGGATTTGGTAGCCTGGATCACCCTCGTCCAAGTTTAGCCACTGTTCTATGTCATTCTCGTTTACGTCTTCACCAGCCTTCTTTACGGTTTCACAGAAATCGGATGTTTCAAATCCTGTGAAATCGTACTCCGGTTCAGTCCCATTCAGTAACTGTCTCCACCCATTAGCCAATGTTGTTTCCTTCATCTCCTTCCATGCGGCAGCAAAATTAAAGATGGCGGACTTGATGTTGTATGCACGCAGATTTTGCAGCGTTCTAGCTCCTCTCGTGTCGTTTTCATGGTCTTGTTCGTCCTCCAAGACAACCATCACCTCTTCAAGAAACTTCTTCTTGTACAGCCTTTTGCAGGCAACAATGACTCCTTGGTCCATTGGCTGCAAAATTGAAGTGGTGTTCGGAGGGAGGAAGACGCATTTTATTTTTCCGTCGTTGCTAACTAACTTCTCGGAGTTGCGATGGGCCGGTGCATTGTCCAGTAGTAAGACGGCTTTCACTGCATGCGATGGAATTTTCATAGTCTCTTCTTGAAAACGTCGCACTTCTGGCACAAAATGATTAAAAAACCAGTCTGAAAAAATACTGAAGGTAAACCAAGCATTTTTGAACTTTCATAAATGACTGGCAACTGGTTCATTATGTTCTTTATCGCACGAGGTTTCTTTGCGTTTCCGACTATGACTGGAGTAAGTCGATGCAAACCATCAGCATTCGCACACAGTAGGGCAGAAAGCCGCTCCTTGTTGAGTTTACGGCCTGGTGTGCTAGTTTCATGTTTGTGTGCCAGAATAGTTTCAGGCACAGCACGAAAGTAGAGACCAGTCTCATCAGCATTGTAGACCTGAGACAAAATGAGACCCTCAGATTCGATCGTTTCCTTTATATGTTGACGAAAAGCCTCAACTTGTTCAGTGTCTGCACTCAGCGCTTCACCACATGTTGATCTATTTGTGATGCCATGCCGATTACAAAAACGCCAAAGCCACCCATCACTCGCCTGAAATTGGATACCAATATGTTTCGCCAGTTTATCAGCAGCAGCCCGCAACTCGGACACTACGAACAACGACGCCACTAGAACGTTGTTGAATAAACCACTTGTACATAACATCCTCTAATTGTTTGTGTTTGGCTAATTTAATGTGTTTTCTTTCTCCCTCATTCTTCGAACTATCAACACTGTACTTTAGCGAAAACTGAATAAGTTTATCTTTATTCTTTCGAATGTCTGAAACGGTTTGTTTCTTTACACCGTACACTTCACAAACATGTGCAACAGACGCGCCACCTTCAAGTTTACTTATTAGTTCAAGCTTTTGCTTTATACTCAAGTTCACACGTTTTTTCGTAACACCAGACATACTTATGCTGTAATTCACTAATAAAGTAATGGACCTTGCTGTAACAACGCAAGTATAAACTCGTTAAGACTCTCTATTTAACACGTGCAAGGTTCGTACTATAGAAACACATGTAGCGTACACGCTGTATTCTCTGAATAAACTGATGCGACGCTGTACGAATGTGAACTGTGCGTGCATACGAATTATCACGAAAATAGCCGAATATTCAAGAGTGAAAATGCGTTGCTATGGTTATGAACTACCACCAAATTTAAATCACAACCATGGACTTCAAAAACTTAATCGTGATTTTTTCGTGTCAAAATTTTTTTTTAACATGATAATGTTTTTAGGCTGGGGGTCATTCCACAAAATGCGTGATGCAAAATGTGTAACGTCATCGAAAAATGTAACGCTCCAGGTGACGTTAGTAATAAATAAATTTGGTCACTGTGAAATAAGATGCATATCAGTGTATATTGTCAGTGTTAGTCGTCGTGATGTCTTCCACTGAACGTGTGTGACGCCTGCGTCAACGACAACGCAAAGACGGGGATCGTGAAGAATTAAATGAATTCTTATCTAATTCTTATCTCCGTTCTCATCAAATACAATTGGAGATGTAAAATTTGCGTGTTTCAAAACAAGAAACGAAAGAATGCTGCGATAGCCAAGCAACATCGCCAGAACAGGAGTCTGCAGTTTATGCACATTATACGTTTCAAAAGCCTAAAAACATTTTCATGCTTTTTTTTTGGTCTGTTAAATTCTGTCCGTTAAATCCGAAGTCCGTTAAATCGAGGGTTTACTGTATTCTTTTTTCATGGCCTCAAATGCCAAATTTTGAAATCACATTCTCCATTTGATTCCCCCACTCAATCATTCCAAGAACTGATTCACCAACTGTGTCATTCTCAAGTTTAACTTCATAAGCACATAATTTTAAATAATTATATTTCTCCTTTTGTTTTGTACAAAGGTGACATTTCATTAAATTTGTTTTGTGAACAATAGTTGACAAGAAACAAACTTAATAAATTTGTCTCCTGTTTCAAACACCACTGTCAGGGTTATAATGTGTCGATCCTTCAGTACGTCTATATTTTTGCATCAAGTTTTTAAAGTAAGGTCAATGTTTTGAATCAAGCAATGAAAATTATTTCTTTACAACCTGACATTTTAAAAGTTTCAGTGGTATTTCATTATACAAGGCTGTTTAAGAGACAAACATTTCTTCTTCTTCTATGCCACACAGTTCGATGTCGAACCTTAGCCTCCATAATCATCCACCTCCATTGTTCCATGTCCTTGGCGATCAATGTCCAACGTTTTATTATAAATAAATTATCAGCATCTCTCGCCACTGCATCAATCCAGCATGCCTTGGGTCTTCCAACAGGCCTTCTACTCTCGATCTGACTAAACAGTACCTTCCTAGGTATTCGGTTGTCTTCCATCCTAGTGATGTGTCCTGCCCATTTCAATCTATACAGTCGGATAGTTGTTATGTTTTGTTTTATTGATATTAATAAAATATGATTGATTGATTGATTTTATTCAATTATTACTGTCTCACTTTTTCGAGCACCATCTTGTAATTTGTACTTACCATTTTTGTTTTCGGGTTCTTTTCAGGAACAGGAGATCAGAATTGGTTGGTTGAAATGACTACTTCGATCTACTATATTCAAACAAACTTGTGTTTATTCATGATTTAGTTTTACTGTTGCATATTAACGACAATGACAAAATTACTCCTCCCATCTTTTACACTTTTACTATTTTAACTTTGACAGTGTACATGCTTTATTCTGACCACAACTTTCAAGATATTATTGATAATTAAACTGTTGAACACTAAAACAAATGCTAAATAGTAAAGAAATAATACTAAACTAACTTCTCTTAACATAAACCAGCGCCTTTGTAATTACATAATTCAAACCCTCTCATACACACTCACACGCTTTCACATTAGACAAGTTATATTCCCATTAGAGCTCATATTTCAAATTATTTTCCCCCTCTGTTCTTGTACTGTATGAAAATAATAAAATTTGTTAGTTTACTATCCTGTTATTACGCTGAAGGTACCCTCCTACAATGTCTTCTCGTATACACGCACTGATTTATTGCCGAACTGTTATATGATTATTTACTTATTATTTTCTCACTGTATCTATTCGGTTTCATAAATACTGTTTTAGCTGATCAAATATCAAAATTTTTTACATTTTTTATGTTGCGGGTGCCCGCTTTTACGTTCCGGAACTTTGTGTGTCTCACTCGCGCGAGTGCTGAAATTAGACTGGCAATAGGCCACCGGCACTATTTTGTGTTGTCGCCGTGGTTATATGACCAAGTCTTATTGTTTTTATGTTTGTATCACTACGCCAGCTGCATACCACCGTTGGGCTAGGCTCTGACGTACATCGCCTGATCTTCCGTTATATAATTTGTTTACGATGTTTTTGTGTGTCATTGTCTGACCTTGGCACAGTTTGTCGGTTGTTTTCACCCGTTTTATAAAATATTATTGAATTCTGGTCACGTATAATATCACCAGCAGTGCTGCCACTGTCGCTATCATTGCAACCACGGAATTTACCTTTTTTATTCGTTTTGTCCCAATTATCAAAAATGTTATTTATTTTATGAAAAATATACAAACTGCTTTATTACCCCAAAATAGGCCCGTTACAATACCCCCTCAATGAGATATTTTATGCCGAAGCATAAAAAATCTCATTGACACATTCATACTTGCTAAAGGGATCAGCCAGGATATGTCGCCACAACCCCCTGATTGGTTTACAAAAAAAAATCTAACTCACCCTTGGTCTGGTGACTGTGACCGCATCTGAATGACAATACTGGACTTCTCTCTCGAGATCCCAACACCGTAGAGTCAGACAGATACGTAACGCCCCTGCTCTGACGCGCTGGCCAGTGCAGGTCCGCCGCCACAGCATCACCGAACACTGAAACAACAAATTAAATATCAAATAGTGGCCTTATACAACACCATATCCCCAACTGATCTGTTTCCCCCTAGCGGTGCTGGTTTGCGCTAAGAAGCACTGGTTTTGTTTTTTACTTACTTCTAACATAGATCAGAATACCTAACAACATAACATACATAAGAAAACATAGTACATTCATAATTCACATCATTATTATTATCTTAAAATAAACAATTTGTATTTAAAAATTTTCACACTTTACATCATTAAATTTGCATATGGAATCATAAAAATTGCATTTTAACCTCAATTTAACTTTTACTAATTCGTTTCTCAAAATTTTTTTTTTTCAATCTTCGTTTTACACATCATTTCAGTTATTATTCCATTTCATTAATTTGGGTGATTCTCCGTTATTCATTATAATTCACTTTATCAACTTGGCATTTACCCATAATCTTCCCCTTTTATGACTCTAACGCTCCCTTACAAAATCTTTAACTAGTATGACACCCCTCTATCAAAAACTCTACTAACCCTTCTCTACCTATAATTACTTACTACTTAAACTCAATTCGCCACATTCTCTCAATATATATAAAAAAAAATACTCTCTAACCCTTTGTACATAGGATATGTGTTCCCCCCCCCAAAAAAAACTCAATTCCCGTTCTCTGGTTCCTGGATTCTACCTAAGGCAACCCCTTCCCCACTAAATCTGTTCCTATCCCGTCCCAACTTATCATTATGTTGCGGACTCCCACATTACACTACCCCCTACTACAAAATTGCCATCCCCAAAAAATCTCAATCTCATTACCTTACGACAACTACAACAAAATAACAACATCAATTAATAACATCAATATATCACTCATTACTTTACATATATTACCCATATCTACTGTGTCAGCATCAATACTTCTCAAAATTCTATAACATACATTAACTCAAAACAACATTACATTATTATCGTCTCTCATTCTCTTTAATACCTCAATATTTTCCAACTTGGACTAACACAAACGTTTTACTCAAACAATTACTATCACCCAACTTCTATCTTTTGCAACCCATTGAAAATTTTACCTATCACAAATTTATCTCATTCTTATTTAAATCTATAAACACATTGAAAACATATTATTATATTTTATAATCCTTATTCCTAACATATTACATGCAATTAACACAATAAGACATAATAAACACAATATAGTAAGTATGTAGTGCATCTATTTTTCAAATCAAAACAAAATTATTTAATAGCGAGTCAACATTATTAAAATACAGCAAATTTCTAATTCGTTACCCCCCTGGATAACCTCACTGCCACACACACTATGACCCCCCCTGGACTGTGGCGTCCAGTTGTGTCCACAAGGACTGAAATTTTGGAGGAATGTGACATCTCCGTGTCCTTGCTTCTGCGTTACATTTAAAGTTTCAGATATCAACATATCTCTGTCTATAGTTATGCGCCTTTAATGCGGGTCTACCACCTGGCTTTGCTGCCCCCATGCGGACAGAGTGGTAGCCGCTGTTCCCTAGTTTGGTGATTCCCCTAATGTCACCCCCCATCAATTTCAAAATACACCTTGACAACAATAACAGCAATGGCCAGTATGGTCAGCGCGTAATCGTAATGTGCCCCAACCATAGCTGTTAAAGCTACACCAATTCCACGGTCAGGGTTCGGTGAGGCCGTGACCGCCCGAAAAGTTGGGGAATCACAAGTAAAATATCTTTTGTAACCCTAAACTTAATAATTTATACTTAAATGACATTATTAGTTTGGATGGTGTTTTAACCCCCTTTATATGCAAGCTTAACCATCATTAACATAAAATATTAAATACAAAATTTACAACCTCCCACCATTGCAGTTCCACACTACACTGTTATGTTGTGAAGTTACTCATTTTTTGCACTGATATTTAATACATTCCACTCTTCATAAAATAATACTTACCGCTGCCAGAATTTCACTTACCGTCATGTTCCCCGTAAAACTTATCTTTTGAAAACTGCCCAAGGTCGCCACGATATTTTTTCTAGAAGGTAAAATATCGAAAACTTATATACTCTTGCCCTTATAAAAATCCCGCCATCTGACTGTAATAGAATTTCAGAAAACCCCCGATTTCGTTAGACGAATTTTTTCAACACAGAAATGAGGAAGTGGTCATGACGAAATAAATTAGACTAACACATTTTAGTGATTAAATGAATGTTTTACTTACTAAGCACGGACATCCTTAATCCAAAAACCACAAAGGCAAGAAAACATAAACTAAGTTGATTACATTACTCTTATATTAACTATATGCTTTTTACTCACAAGGTAGCCCAGCTTTGCTCATTCTCTCTACCCCACCCCATACAAACCCTTTTTAAAATGTTCTAAAAAGCTAACAGAAAAATTAGTTTGATATGCGCGAGGTCCACCGAGCACGTGCTTTCGTTTCGGTCACATTTTATGTTAGTAGCTACACCTGAATCGTCACTGCACTGTTTGTAATATCGGTCACTTGCTAGGGTCCCGGTCGGTCTTCCTGAATTAATTACATTTTCCGAAAACTTGGCCAACCGGGCCCGAAAACAAAATATAAGCGTCTGTAACGGAACTCTGTATCTCGTTGACCACTTGGCGTCTCTGCTTAATGTCGACTGTTACTGAGAACGTAACAGGTACATGTTGCTTTCTCTGGAGGAAAATAGTGGTTCACTGCCACTATGTTTTCGTCGCTCATTGCTCATTTGCTGTTAGGTAACCATTTTATATATGGAATAGGGGAATTATATTCCGGTTACCAAAGTACAATATTGGCTTTGGCTCTGCTGACGTCATTGATAGTAGGCGGTCTCTTGTCAGTATCTCCTGTTAATCTTGGAGAGGATGATGAATATTTTTTACACTCTGGCCATCTTGAGTTTTTAGTCAGAGCGTCCTTTTGAGCGTGCTTGCGTGGGTATTCGCGCCTGGGCGTCGACACACTTGCAAAGTTCTTAGAATTTTGAAGGGGGCAAATTCTTCAGCCGCATTGCTCAACAACAAACTGCGTCTATGCTTTTGTTTCAAATTGTTGCTTAACACTGTTCTGTTATACGGACAAATACGTTGCACAATAATACAGTTTTACAATATTTTATACAAGCCCGCCCGAAAATGAAATAAGTAAAAATATATAAATGCCCCATACGGTTAAAATAAAAAATACCCAAAAACGACCCGCTACAATACCCCCTCGATGAGAATTCTGCTGTCCACGACAGAAGAAATCTCATCGACAAACCCCGAAGAGGACCGGTGAGGAACTGGTGCCAACAACCCCCTTGTTCTTAATCCCATGGGTACACGACCCCCCTGGCTCAGCGACTATGGACTCATCTGAACGAGATCACTGGACTTCTCCGTAAGAGATCCCAACACCGAGAAATCGAACAGACTCGTACCACAGAGCACCACACCTTCTAACATGCTACCCCCCAAAATCCTCAATCCCTGGCTCAGAGTATGCCAGATCCTCCACCGATATGTTTCCCCTTTTATGAAAGCTGGGCTGCCTTTAGCAAATACTGGGCTCACACACACTAACATTACATGTTACCATAACACATTAAAAATAAAAAATTTCTTTTAAAATTTATTAAAATTTAAAAAATCCAAAATTCAAAAAAAATAATATTTTATCAAAAAATTCTCTTCCTTGTTTTTCTAAATTTTTGTTTCAAATGACTTAACCTAGACATTTCTACTAATCTAAACACATCCTTACTCTAACATGAGAACCACTTATAGTCTACCAATACAATGCAATACAATAAAATAAACATGGTTAATGCACACATAATAAAAGAATCATTATCTAAAATATTCATTCGCTGGCAGGCGAAAAATCAAGTTTTTTTTTTTAAAAAAAATTAAAATTTTCAAAATTTTAAAATTCAAAAAAAAATTTAAATTTATTTAAATGTTTTCTTCATATTTAAAATTATTTAAATATTGGTTTGAATTAATTAAACAAACAAATTGAAATTAACTTCCTACTATACAGACTTAGTAGGTATATGACCTCATCAGCTGATCGAAACTAGGTCAAGTCCAAGATCCTTGACCTACATATGTTATATATAAGTTCTGAAAACACATTGAACATCTGTAATATCCTAACTTGGAATACAAAACATAACAAACTAAAATATGTAAAACAAACAAAATATTAATATAAATAATCAGCAAGTTGACATTTAAATTATTTAAAATAAACAATTCTTGACTTTACATTATTTTCAATTCTATTAAAATTCTGTCACTGGTTCCGACAAAATAAAAATTTTATATCTTTATTATAAAATCTCTCTCTCTATTCAACAATCCTACTTTAATCTACGATGGGTGATATAAATTATTTATTCTCATTTACTGTATTAGATCTGTATACATATATAATCTTTACCTTTTGACTCTAACTTCTAACAACTTCAACTCCCATGACACCCATCTCTACCAAAATATCTACTAATCAAGACACTCTAAGCCCCAACTTACCATTAAACACCAATCGCCACCTTCTCTACATATAAAAAAAAGATACTCTCTAACCCTTTGTACATAGGATACGTGTTACCCCTACCCAAAACTCAATTCCCTTATTTGGCGGCCTGGATTCTACCTAAGGCGACCCCTTCCCCACTAAAATCTATCCCTATCCCGTCCCAACCCTTGTTGCGGACTCCTACATGACACTACCCCCTCATACAAAATTGCCATCCCCAAAAATCTCAGTCTCATTACATTACTACAAATACAACAAAATAACCTCATTAATTATAAACATAAATATATCATTCAGAACTCTCCAATTCTTCTCCCTTACTCCTGTGTCAACATCAATACTACTTAAAATTCTACAACATACCGTACTTCAAAACAACATTACATCATATTCATCTCTACTGTTGTAGCGGGTCGTTTTTGGGTATTTTTTATTTTAACCGTATGGGGCATTTATATATTTTTACTTATTTCGTTTTCGGGCGGGCTTGTATAAAATATTGTAAAACTGTATTATTGTGCAACGTATTTGTCCGTATAACAGAACAGTGTTAAGCAACAATTTGAAACAAAAGCATAGACGCAGTTTGTTGTTGAGCAATGCGGCTGAAGAATTTGCCCCCTTCAAAATTCTAAGAACTTTGCAAGTGTATCGACGCCCAGGCGCGAATACCCATGCAAGCGCGCTCAAAAGGACGCTCTGACTAAAAACTCAAGATGGCCAGAGTGTAAAAAATATTCATCATCCTCTCCAAGATTAACAGGAGATACTGACAAGAGACCGCCTACTATCAATGACGTCAGCAGAGCCAAAGCCAATATTGTACTTTGGTAACCGGAATATAATTCCCCTATTCCATATATAAAATGGTTACCTAACAGCAAATGAGCAATGAGCGACGAAAACATAGTGGCAGTGAACCACTATTTTCCTCCAGAGAAAGCAACATGTACCTGTTACGTTCTCAGTGACAGTCGACATTAAGCAGAGACGCCAAGTGGTCAACGAGATACAGAGTTCCGTTACAGACGCTTATATTTTGTTTTCGGGCCCGGTTGGTCAAGTTTTCGGAAAATGTAATTAATTCAGGAAGACCGACCGGGACCCGAGGAAGTGACCGATATTACAAACAGTGCAGTGACGATTCAGGTGTAGCTACTAACATAAAATGTGACCGAAACGAAAGCCCGTGCTCGGTGGACCTCGCGCATATCAAACTAATTTTTCTGGTAGCTTTTTAGAACATTTTAAAAAGGGTTTGTATGGGGTGGGGTAGAGAGAATGAGCAAAGCTGGGCTACCTTGTGAGTAAAAAGCATATAGTTAATATAAGAGTAATGTAATCAACTTAGTTTGTTTTCTTGCCTTTGTGGTTTTTGGATTAAGGATGTCCGTGCTTAGTAAGTAAAACATTCATTTAATCACTAAAATGTGTTAGTCTAATTTATTTCGTCATGACCACTTCCTCATTTCTGTGTTGAAAAAATTCGTCTAACGAAATCTGGGGTTTTCTGAAATTCTATTACAGTCAGATGGCGGTATTTTTATAAGGGCAAGAGTATATAAGTTTTCGATATTTTACCTTCTAGAAAAAATATCGTGGCGACCTTGGGCAGTTTTCAAAAGATAAGTTTTACGGGGAACATGACGGTAAGTGAAATTCTGGCAGCGGTAAGTATTATTTTATGAAGAGTGGAATGTATTAAATATCAGTGCAAAAAGTGAGTAACTTCACAGCGACGCCCCTGCCAGGATGTTCGTATATAAATTTTATAGGAACTAGACCTATTTTAATACACAGAAAATAGGATGTGGTAATGACGTACTTATGTAATATTATCGTATATAATTACGCTAAATAAGGTTATGTTTAGGTAGAGCGAGCAGGTGTTTACTTTTACGTATTAATAACTGTTTTATGTATGGGGTATTTTGATTTAAGGGGACGTTATATAAAGGGTATGATATAAATAAATTTTGAAAATGACCGATGTACAAGATAAGAATAGACCTAACGCTAGCGTAGGGGTGGAAGAAAAAAAGGTGTCGATGGACGATCTGTTTAATCTAATAAAAACCGTGTCTGAAAATATAAATAGCAACATAAATACAAAATATAAAGAGCAACAAATTGATTCCAAGGTCAAGTTTCACGAGTTAAAAAATGAAATACAAGAAATGAATAAATGTGTAGAAAGTACTAACGAAACGATAAGAACTAATTTGAATAAATTAGAACAAAGTGTGGAGCGAATGGGAGTACATGTGGTGAACCCAGATAAGAATAATACAAATGAAACTTGTAATGACAAATACAAAAATGTAATACCAGATAAAGAGTTAACAAATAATGACAATAATGTCGAACATAACGAATGTAATCTTGAGAATAATAATGTGTTTGAAAAATTGGTATCAGAAAGTGGTACGGTAAAAATAAATAATGAGAGTACTAATGAAATTGCAGAATGTAGTGATTATGAGATGTTAATGTGTGTCAGTGAGTTGGAGAGAGAGAGGAGAAATAATGTTGTAGTAGAGTGGGGACAGAGGGCAAATTTTCCCTTTATTATTTACGATGATTTAATGTGGTCACAAGAGTTTTTGAAGGGCAAGGGTCCCGTATTAGTAGAAGATTGGAGTTGTTTATTTTATTTGTATGATATTATACCCTCTATGTGGAATGATTTTATAAGTATGAGATGGTGTTATGATGAGAGAGAATTAGAAGTATATAATTTAAAGAGAGATTATGGTGAGTTGGAAGAAGTATTAGAAGAGTATTTAAATAAGAATGATTTGATTTTTAATACAAAAGTAACTGACCCGATATTGAAGAAATTTACTAACGGAGACTTAACAGATATACTTAATGTTGACTTGTTTCATGATTATTTTGATAAAATGGATGAATTTGATTTTTGTGGTTATGACACACAAAATAGCAATCTGTGTGTCAATAAAATCGAAAAGTGTTATTTAAAACCAAGGTTGATCTTTGACGATGGAGGCTAAACTATAAACAATCAATGGACAATTTTAAATATATTGTTTTATGGTTTTTTGACCTCGCAACCTTGAACATTGAAGTGTGATATGACTAAATAAATAAGGATGCAGATTTGTAAATAAATGTTTAGTAAGTTTATTTGTGTGTATTGTAGAATGTTAAGTAAACAATGTGTGTGTAGATGATTGTTGTAATAATAATATTAATATTTGCAATTTAAACAAATAACCGAATTAATTTTGAAAACAGTAATTGGCTAATTGTAAATGTTTAATTAATTTAATTAAAATAATTTGAAATGTTTTGATTAATTCAAAGATTATATAATTGAATTTTCTGATGAATTTAAATGGTTTAACGCGAAGTTGGTAATTAAATAATAAGTTGTTGATTTGAAATAACTTTTTGTTAAATGTTTCAGAGGTTACTTGGAGTAGTGGTGTATGGTGTATATAATTGTGTATGTCAGTATATGAATTATGGACTGTAAGTATAAAATTTTTATGATACAAGTCAAATATAATAAAATGTACACAAACGTTTAACTTAATGGAACGAATTTTAACTTCAATAATGAAAATAACTTGAGATAATGGTTTAAAGGGTAATAATAACTGAGATATGATGGAAAACAAATATTAATAATGAATTTGAAAATTTTAAGTAATCTAATTGTAGAAAGTTATGAAGGATGATTAATGATTAATGATGGATGAAGATGTCACATTAGAAGGTTGTATATAAAAATTCTATTAATTAGCTATTAAGTGGCTATTGAGGGGGTGGCCTGTGCTCTCTTAGATAGCGAAATGGGTTGGGGGTAACAGTGAGTGTTACCTCCATCGGGGCCAAAATGGCGATAAATGTGCGGCACACCTTATCCGTGTAAAGTAAAAATTTTACACACATTACTAAATGACCGTGTCGCACATAATAGTATTGATGTATAACAGGCAGTGAAATGAAAGTTTAGATTTCCCCGACTTTTCGGGCGGTTACTGTCTTACCAGCACTAACCGTGGTTTTGGCTAGCGGCCAGCTATGGTCATACCAAGTCCCTTGACCATAGCTGACTTGAAATTGGTACAGATTTGAAATTCATTGGGGGGAGAACTTAGAGGAAATCTCTCCGGAACTATGAAACAGCGGCTGCCAATCTGCCCGCCTTGGGGTAGCAAGACAGGTGGTAGAACCGTATTAAGGGTGTATCATTTTATGACGAGAACATGACGATGTTCAATAATTTTAAAACTTAATAGCAGAAGCAGAGACACGGAGAGGTTAAAACCTGCTCCAAAATATACAGTCTCTGTGGAAGCGAATGGGCGCCACAGTCCACCATAATCTGAAATAGTGTGTGTGGCTGGGAGGTGATGCAAAGGAGTCACGAATGTAAATTTTATAACATAACATTTTATTCAAAGTTTGATTAAATAAAACGGCTTGTGCTCTGTTCAGGTAACTAGCTGCTTAGATATTTAAAAATAAGGTGTTCATGCTACAATTTTAAGTGTATTATTTTATTGTTGTCTGTTAGATAAGCATTGATAAGAATATGTGTTTTCATTATATGTATATTTTTTTTGTAAGCCAATAAGTAAATGCCTGGCAGGCAATCAACATAATAGAAGTAAGTATTGATAATGTATTACATGTAATTGTTCAATTTTGAAAGGTATTCATGGTGTTTTAATTATGTTAGGATATCAGCTGATCAGCAAGAATACGTCACTGGTATATTAGTTATAAATGTTTTAAGTAATTGAAGTTCCATGTAATATTTTGATGTATTACAGATGTTTTGGAGTAATAACAACAATAATGATAAAAATAGTTTGCTACAATGAGAAATAGAGTAACGATTTGTGAAATCTAATAAAAGATAGTTTTTTGAGTGATAAATATTTTGTGGGGCATATAGACCTGTCCAAATTGAATTCAAAGTTGAAGTTGACATCGGAGAGATGATGTAATGTAATATTGTTTTGAAGTAATGTAGTTTTGTGAAGTATTGATGTTGACACAGTAGTTACGGAGAATAATTGTATAGTTTTGAATGATATATTTGTGTTTATAATTAATGAGGTTATTTCGTGTAGTTGTAGTAAGGCAATGAGATTGAGATTTTTGGGGATGGTAATTTTGTAATAGAGGGTAGTGTATTTGGGGAGTCCGCAACAAGGGTTGGGACGGGATAGGGATAGATTTTAGTGGGGAAGGGGCCGCCTTAGGTAGAATCCAGCCGCCAAATAAGGGAATTGAGTTTTGGGTAGGGGTAACACGTATCCTATGTACAAAGGGTTAGAGAGTATCTTTTTTTTATATGTAGAGAAGGTGGCGATTGGTGTTTAATGGTAAGTTGGGGCTTAGAGTGTCTTGATTAGTAGATATTTTGGTAGAGATGGGTGTCATGGGAGTTGAAGTTGTTAGAAGTTAGAGTCAAAAGGTAAAGATTATATATGTATACAGATCTAATACAGTAAATGAGAATAAATAATTTACATCACCCATCGTAGATTAAAGTAGGATTGTTGAATAGAGAGAGAGATTTTATAATAAAGATATAAAATTTTTATTTTGTCGGAACCAGTGACAGAATTTTAATAGAATTGAAAATAATGTAAAGTCAAGAATTGTTTATTTTAAATAATTTAAATGTCAACTTGCTGATTATTTATATTAATATTTTGTTTGTTTTACATGTTTTAGTTTATTATGTTTTGTATTCCAAGTTAGGATATTACAGATGTTCAATGTGTTTTCAGAACTTATATATAACATATGTAGGTCAAGGATCTTGGACTTGACCTAGTTTCGATCAGCTGATGAGGTCATATACCTACTAAGTCTGTATAGTAGGAAGTTAATTTCAATTTGTTTGTTTAATTAATTCAAACCAATATTTAAATAATTTTAAATATGAAGAAAACATTTAAATAAATTTAAATTTTTTTTTTGAATTTTAAAATTTTGGAAATTTTAATTTTTTTTGAAAAAAAAAACTTGATTTTTCGCCTGCCAGCGAATGAATATTTTAGATAATGATTCTTTTATTATGTGTGCATTAACCATGTTTATTTTATTGTATTGCATTGTATTGGTAGACTATAAGTGGTTCTCATGTTAGAGTAAGGATGTGTTTAGATTAGTAGAAATGTCTAGGTTAAGTCATTTGAAACAAAAATTTAGAAAAACAAGGAAGAGAATTTTTTGATAAAATATTATTTTTTTTGAATTTTGGATTTTTTAAATTTTAATAAATTTTAAAAGAAATTTTTTATTTTTAATGTGTTATGGTAACATGTAATGTTAGTGTGTGTGACCCCAGTATTTGCTAAAGGCAGCCCAGCTTTCATAAAAGGGGAAACATATCGGTGGAGGATCTGGCATACTCTGAGCCAGGGATTGAGGATTTTGGGGGGTAGCATGTTAGAAGGTGTGGTGCTCTGTGGTACGAGTCTGTTCGATTTCTCGGTGTTGGGATCTCTTACGGAGAAGTCCAGTGATCTCGTTCAGATGAGTCCATAGTCGCTGAGCCAGGGGGGTCGTGTACCCATGGGATTAAGAACAAGGGGGTTGTTGGAACCAGTTCCTCACCGGTCCTCTTCGGGGTTTGTTGATGAGATTTCTTCTGTCGTGGACAGCAGAATTCTCATCGAGGGGGTATTGTAGCGGGTCGTTTTTGGGTATTTTTTATTTTAACCGTATGGGGCATTTATATATTTTTACTTATTTCGTTTTCGGGCGGGCTTGTATAAAATATTGTAAAACTGTATTATTGTGCAACGTATTTGTCCGTATAACAGAACAGTGTTAAGCAACAATTTGAAACAAAAGCATAGACGCAGTTTGATGTTGAGCAATGCGGCTGAAGAATTTGCCCCCTTCAAAATTCTAAGAACTTTGCAAGTGTGTCGACGCCCAGGCGCGAATACCCACGCAAGCGCGCTCAAAAGGACGCTCTGACTAAAAACTCAAGATGGCCAGAGTGTAAAAAATATTCATCATCCTCTCCAAGATTAACAGGAGATACTGACAAGAGACCGCCTACTATCAATGACGTCAGCAGAGCCAAAGCCAATATTGTACTTTGGTAACCGGAATATAATTCCCCTATTCCATATATAAAATGGTTACCTAACAGCAAATGAGCAATGAGCGACGAAAACATAGTGGCAGTGAACCACTATTTTCCTCCAGAGAAAGCAACATGTACCTGTTACGTTCTCAGTGACAGTCGACATTAAGCAGAGACGCCAAGTGGTCAACGAGATACAGAGTTCCGTTACAGACGCATATATTTTGTTTTCGGGCCCGGTTGGTCAAGTTTTCGGAAAATGTAATTAATTCAGGAAAACCGACCGGGACCCGAGGAAGTGACCGATATTACAAACAGTGCAGTGACGATTCAGGTGTAGCTACTAACATAAAATGTGACCGAAACGAAAGCACGTGCTCGGTGGACCTCGCGCATATCAAACTAATTTTTCTGTTAGCTTTTTAGAACATTTTAAAAAGGGTTTGTATGGGGTGGGGTAGAGAGAATGAGCAAAGCTGGGCTACCTTGTGAGTAAAAAGCATATAGTTAATATAAGAGTAATGTAATCAACTTAGTTTATGTTTTCTTGCCTTTGTGGTTTTTGGATTAAGGATGTCCGTGCTTAGTAAGTAAAACATTCATTTAATCACTAAAATGTGTTAGTCTAATTTATTTCGTCATGACCACTTCCTCATTTCTGTGTTGAAAAAATTCGTCTAACGAAATCGGGGGTTTTCTGAAATTCTATTACAGTCAGATGGCGGGATTTTTATAAGGGCAAGAGTATATAAGTTTTCGATATTTTACCTTCTAGAAAAAATATCGTGGCGACCTTGGGCAGTTTTCAAAAGATAGGTTTTACGGGGAACATGACGGTAAGTGAAATTCTGGCAGCGGTAAGTATTATTTTATGAAGAGTGGAATGTATTAAATATCAGTGCAAAAAGTGAGTAACTTCACACTGTTTCAAATTCAACTTTGATTTTAACTTGGACCGATATATGTGTCCCACGAAATATTCATCACCCAAAGACTATCTTTTGTTAACTTGCATAAATTATTGTTATTTTATTTCTCATTTTATCAAATTCTTTTTTCATTACTTCAAAACATCTGTAATACATGAAACATTACATTGAACATCAATTACTTAAAACATTTATAACTAATATACCAGTGACGTATTCTTGCTGATCAGCTGATATCCTAACATAATTAAAACACCATGAATACCTTTCAAAATTGAACAATTACATGTAATACATTATCAATACTTACTTCTATTATGTTGATTGCCTGCCAGGCGTTTACTTATTGGCTTACAAAAAAAATATACATATAATGAAAACACATATTCTTATCAATGCTTATCTAACAGACAACAATAAAATAATACACTTAAAATTGTAGCATGAACACCTTATTTTTAAATATCTAAGCAGCTAGTTACCTGAACAGAGCACAAGCCGTTTTATTTAATCAAACTTTGAATAAAATGTTATGTTATAAAATTTACATTCGTGACTCCTTTGCGTCACCCCCCAGCCACACACACTATTTCAGATTATGGTGGACTGTGGCGCCCATTCGCTTCCACAGAGACTGTATATTTTGGAGCAGGTTTTAACCTCTCCGTGTCTCTGCTTCTGCTATTAAGTTTTAAAATTATTGAACATCATCATGTTCTTGTTCTAAAATGATACACCCTTAAGACGGTTCTACCACCTGTCTTGCTACCCCAAAGCGGGCAGATTGGCAGCCGCTGTTTCATAGTTCCGGAGAGATTTCCTCTAAGTTCTCCCCCCAATGAATTTCAAATATATACCAATTTCAAGTCAGCTATGGTCAAGGGACTTGGTATGACCATAGCTGGCCGCTAGCCAAAACCACGGTTAGTGCTGGTAAGACAGTAACCGCCCGAAAAGTCGAGGAAATCTAAACTTTCATTTCACTGCCTGTTATACATCAATACTATTATGTGCGACACGGTCATTTAGTAATGTGTGTAAAATTTTTTTCTTTACACGAATAAGGTGTGCCGCACATTTATCGCCATTTTGGCCTCCGATGGAGGTAACACTCACTGTTACCCCCAACCCATTTCGCTATCTAAGAGAGCACAGGCCACCCCCTCAATAGCCACTTAATAGCTAATTAATAGAATTTTTATATACAACCTTCTAATGTGACATCTTCATCCATCATTAATCATTAATCATCCTTCATAACTTCTACAATTAGATTACTTAAAATTTTCAAATTCATTATTAATATTTGTTTTCCATCATATCTCAGTTATTATTACCCTTTAAACCATTATCTCAAGTTATTTTCATTATTGAAGTTAAAATTCGTTCCATTAAGTTAAACATTTGTGTACATTTTATTATATTTGACTTGTATCATAAAAATTTTATACTTACAGTCCATAATTCATATACTGACATACACAATTATATACACCATACACCACTACTCCAAGTAACCTCTGAAACATTTAACAAAAAGTTATTTCAAATCAACAACTTATTATTTAATTACCAACTTCGCGTTAAACCATTTAAATTCATCAGAAAATTCAATTATATAATCTTTGAATTAATCAAAACATTTCAAATTATTTTAATTAAATTAATTAAACATTTACAATTAGCCAATTACTGTTTTCAAAATTAATTCGGTTATTTATTCAAATTGCCAATATTATTATTATTATTACAACAATCATCTACACACACATTGTTTACTTAACATTCTACAATACACACAAATAAATTTACTAAACATTTATTTACAAATCTGCATCCTTATTTATTTAGTCATATCACACTTCAATGTTCAAGGTTGCGAGGTCAAAAAACCATAAAACAATATATTTAAAATTGTCCATTGATTGTTTATAGTTTAGCCTCCATCGTCAAAGGTCAATCTTTGTTTTAAATAACACTTTTCGATTTTATTGACACACAGATTGCTATTTTGTGTGTCATAACCACAAAAATCAAATTCATTCATTTTATCAAAATAATCTTGCAACAAGTCAACATTAAGTATATCTGTTAAGTCTCCAGTAGTAATTACATTCATTATAGGGTCAGTTACTTTTTCATCAATTAAATTATTCTTGTTTAAATACACTTCTAATATTTCTTTCAACTCACCATAATCTCTCTTTAATTCATATAATTCTATCTCTCTCTCATCATAACACCATCTCATACTTATAAAATCATTCCACACAGAGGGTATAATATCATACAAATAAAATAAACAACTCCAATCTTCTACTAATACGGGACCCTTGCCCTTCAAAAACTCTTGTGACCACATTAAATCATCGTAAATAATAAAGGGAAAATTTGCCCTCTGTCCCCACTCTACTACAACATTATTTCTCCTCTCTCTCTCTCCAACTCACTGACACACATTAACATCTCATAATCACTACATTCTGCAATTTCATTAGTACTCTCATTATTTATTTTTACCGTACCACTTTCTGATACCAATTTTTCAAACACATTATTATTCTCAAGATTACATTCGTTATATTCGACATTATTGTCATTATTTGTTAACTCTTTATCTGGTATTACATTTTTGTATTTGTCATTACAAGTTTCATGTGTATTATTCTTATCTGGGTTCATCACATGTACTCCCATTCGCTCCACACTTTGTTCTAATTTATTCAAATTAGTTCTTATCGTTTCGTTAGTACTTTCTACACATTTATTCATTTCTTGTATTTCATTTTTTAACTCGTGAAACTTGACATTGGAATCAATTTGTTGCTCTTTATATTTTGTATTTATGTTGCTATTTATATTTTCAGACACGGTTTTTATTAGATTAAACAGATCGTCTATTGACACCTTTTTTTCTTCTACCCCTACGCTATCGTTGGGTTTATTCGTATCTTGTACCTCGGTCATTTTCGAAATTTCTTTATATCATACCCTTTATATAACGTCCCCTTAAATCAAAATACCCCATACATAAAACAGTTATTAATACGTAAAAGTAAACACCTGCTCACTCTACCTAAACATAACCTTATTTAGCGTAATTATATACGATAATATTACATAAGTACGTCATTACCACATCCTATTTTCTGTGTATTAAAATAGGTCTAGTTCCTATAAAATTTATATACGAACATCCTGGCAGGGGCGTCGCTGTGAAGTTACTCATTTTTTGCACTGATATTTAATACATTCCACTCTTCATAAAATAATACTTACCGCTGCCAGAATTTCACTTACCGTCATGTTCCCCGTAAAACTTATCTTTTGAAAACTGCCCAAGGTCGCCACGATATTTTTTCTAGAAGGTAAAATATCGAAAACTTATATACTCTTGCCCTTATAAAAATCCCGCCATCTGACTGTAATAGAATTTCAGAAAACCCCCGATTTCGTTAGACGAATTTTTTCAACACAGAAATGAGGAAGTGGTCATGACGAAATAAATTAGACTAACACATTTTAGTGATTAAATGAATGTTTTACTTACTAAGCACGGACATCCTTAATCCAAAAACCACAAAGGCAAGAAAACATAAACTAAGTTGATTACATTACTCTTATATTAACTATATGCTTTTTACTCACAAGGTAGCCCAGCTTTGCTCATTCTCTCTACCCCACCCCATACAAACCCTTTTTAAAATGTTCTAAAAAGCTAACAGAAAAATTAGTTTGATATGCGCGAGGTCCACCGAGCACGTGCTTTCGTTTCGGTCACATTTTATGTTAGTAGCTACACCTGAATCGTCACTGCACTGTTTGTAATATCGGTCACTTCCTCGGGTCCCGGTCGGTTTTCCTGAATTAATTACATTTTCCGAAAACTTGACCAACCGGGCCCGAAAACAAAATATATGCGTCTGTAACGGAACTCTGTATCTCGTTGACCACTTGGCGTCTCTGCTTAATGTCGACTGTCACTGAGAACGTAACAGGTACATGTTGCTTTCTCTGGAGGAAAATAGTGGTTCACTGCCACTATGTTTTCGTCGCTCATTGCTCATTTGCTGTTAGGTAACCGTTTTATATATGGAATAGGGGAATTATATTCCGGTTACCAAAGTACAATATTGGCTTTGGCTCTGCTGACGTCATTGATAGTAGGTGGTCTCTTGGCCGTATTTCCTGTTAATCTTGGAGAAGATGATGAATATTTTTTACACTCTGGCCATCTTGAGTTTTTAGTCAGAGCGTCCTTTTGAGCGCGCTTGCGTGGGTATTCGCGCCTGTGCGTCGACACACTTGCAAAGTTCTTAGAATTTTGAAGGGGGCAAATTCTTCAGCCGCATTGCTCAACAACAAACTGCGTCTATGCTTTTGTTTCAAATTGTTGCTTAACACTGTTCTGTTATACGGACAAATACGTTGCACAATAATACAGTTTTACAATATTTTATACAAGCCCGCCCGAAAACGAAATAAGTAAAAATATATAAATGCCCCATACGGTTAAAATAAAAAATACCCAAAAACGACCCGCTACAATGTCACTTCTTTGGGCACCGATCTACCCACCAAAATTATCCCCACATCTTGTATTGATAACAAGTTTTTATTTTATTACACATCTTTTCAAAACGTTCCTATACTCACTGATACTAAAACTTGACAATTATATTTGGTCACTTAATTCTAAAATTTATTTAAATTTAAAATTATAAACATCCAAAATTGTTTTTTTTTCCAAAAATTCTATTTACATTGAAGGCTGACTCTATCGTGACTTTCAACACGTCTAGGAAGGTCGCAGTCACCTGAAATGCTGGGTTTTGCCATGAGGGAGAGTTGGAGATAAGATAAATCCACTTTGTGAATTTACTTCCCCTTATTCCACTCAACTCTACTCATTTACTTCTCTCATTTCTCCATACCCGCCATCTATCCAATCGCCAAATCTCCCTCTCCGCAAAACTCTTCATTTCGGGCTTAACAGAAACTATTGTCAAGGGCTCCATTTTAATTTTGCCATTGACACTAAAATATTTAAGTTTGTATGCACTGCCCTGTACTTAGGTGCAGCCTCCATTATATACAACACTCTAAGGCAGTGCAGGCACGTGACAGGTACACCGAGACCGCTGCACCTGGAGTGTATTAAAAAATTTAATTTGTGTCACGTACCTGTTGGGGTCCCCCTCCCCATTCAAATGTGTAGTTAAGTTTTCTAGTTTATACCAGTTTTGGTGGAGCCGGACCATCGTTGCTTTCACCGCCCGAAGGAAGATCTGCCAACCATGGCCCGCCTCCGAGTTCCGAATTTCATGGCCAGGACTGGTAAGATCGTGACCGCCCGAAAATGGGGGAGGCTCCCTTCTGTACTCAAACAACAATATTTAAAATCTTATTTATAAACATAACATAATTAAAGTGACCGATATAATTTTAAATTCGTCGCATTTTGAGTACCTACTATTTCCTGCGTCGCTGGGTTAGTTAGCACATACGCATTCTGCATTTTTATTTCTACAATTTCATAAGGTCCTTCATACAACAAGAAAAATTTCTTTATTTCTCTATCTTGAGCACTGGACAAATCATGCCTTTTTACTAACACTAACTGACCTACCTCATACTTGGTCCATTTACCCTTGGCATCGTGTTTCTGTTTTCTTCGCTCTCCTCTCGTGAGTAAGTTCTCGTTTGCCAATCTAATTTTCATGGTCCTGTCCAAAACTTGACCTTCTGGTGGGTATTCGAAAAGTTGTTCCAATATCCTGGGCGGCCTTGTTCACCTGATCAACTCATGCGGCGTAAATCCCGTGGACTCATGGGTGGTACAATTCAGCCACTCCTCTACTTTCTTTACGTAGGATGGCCATTCTGTGTGTTTGGCGTGACAGTACGCCCGAAATATCCTACCAATTTCTCTCATCACCCGTTCTGCTTGGTTCGACTGAGGATGATATACGGCCGTATGCTTGGGTATGATACCTTCCCATCCAAGCGTCTGCCGCCACTTGCCACTTATAAACTGTGGACCGTGGTCAGATAATATAATTTTCGGTTTTCCAACATTAAGCATGTAGTCTTTTACTATTTTCTCACTAAGTACTTTACTCGTTGCTCTCTTAATGCTATATAACTTTACAAATTTTGAAAAGGTGTCTAGAACTACAAATACATACAACACACCACCTCTACCTCTGGGTAATGGTCCATATAAATCTACTGCAACTAAATCAAAAGGTTTATCTACTTTTATGTAATTCATCTCTCCTTCTACTTTATAATTCACTACTTTCGATTTCTGGCATAAATCACACACTCTCAACACTTTTCTAACTCTCTTCTCCATATTCTTAAATATACATGATTCTTTCAAAACATTTGCACACTTTCTCGCACCAAAATGACCATACCTTATATGACAATCCCAAACAATTTTATCTATTAACCCCTCGGGTATAACTAACCTCCAATCACGCTCCCCATTATCTACTTTTTTAAACAAAATACCTTGATAGACTTGAAACCGCTCATTATATTCAGATCCCTCTACATCTGTTTCTAAACTAACAATTACTTTACCCAATTTACTATCAGATCTTTGCATGTTTTTAATGTCACTTAATTCTTCACCAAAAATTCTATCTTCTCTAGTTAACCTAAAAATTTCTATTTCTTTAAGATCCCTACCAGTTTTATTGTCTATAACATCTACTCTAGAAAGTGTATCCGGTACCTTATTATCTGACCCCTTTATATACTCCCATGAAAAGTTATATTCTTGTAAGGCTAATACCCACCTGGTTAATCTGCTATGTGTCAGCTTACATGAATTAAGAAATGACAATGCCTTGTGGTCCGTCCGGATTATCGTGGTATTACCTAGGATGTAGGTCCTGAATTTACCCACGGCAAACACAATACTTAGAAGTTCTTTTTCTGTTGTCGTATAATTTTTCTCAGCCGACAACAGCGATCTACTAGCGAAGGCGACCATCAGATGTTCCTTGTCGCAACCCTCCTGGTAAGCTCCGCCCCTAGCGCTACATTGCTGGCGTCGGTCTGCAAATAAAAAGTTTTGTTAAAATCAGGATGATTCATCATGATCATGTGACTAAACTTTCTCTTAATTTCATTAAACGCATTTCGTTCCGTATCGCCCCATCTCTACTGTTTATTCTTCTGCAGTACAGCACTCAGTTTGGATGTTGTGTGTGCGTAGTTCTCCTGAAATTTCCTGTAAAAATTGCATAAGCCTAAAAAACTTTGTAATTGCTTAATGTTTTTAGGTTCGGCGAATCGCATTATGGCTTCTACTTTGTCAGGGTTGGCTAATATCCCCTCCTGTGTAATAATAAATCCTAAGAAATGTATTTCTGTCTGCAGAAACTTAGACTTGTCCCAATTCACTGTTAAACCCCCTCTTTGTAGCTTATTTAATACATATTCTATGTGTTCTAAATGTTCAGTGAAGGTTCTAGAAGCTATCAAGATATCATCGACATATACAGTTAAAAAGTCTAAATCCTTAGGTTGTAAAATATTATCTAAACATTTAATAAAACTGGCAACACTGGTGTTTAATCCAAAAGGTAAGCGTGTGAACTGGTAATTCTTACCGTTAAAAAGAAAAGCCGTGTATTTTCTGCTCTCTGCTGCTAATGGCACCTGCCAGTATCCAGCGGTCAGGTCTAATGACGTCGTGTATTTTACTCCGCTAAACTTCTGTAAAATCTCATTTATGGTTTCCGGAGATTCCCTGTCAGGTATAATAATTTGATTAATTCTCCGAGCATCTAAACATAACCTTACCTTACCATCCTTTTTGATCACTACTACCAAAGGGTTTGAGTAAGGTGATACTGAGCGTTCAATTATGCCTCCCTGCATCATCCGGTCTAGTTCCTCCTGTACAGCCCTCCGCTTTGAAAACGGCACCGGATAGCTCCTCTGCATGTATGGTGCATGGTCCCGAACTTTCAGCTCACAGATGTAGTCCTTCGCTTTCCCTGGTGATTCATCAAACACCTCTCTGAACCGCTCCACTACTGCCCACAGCTCCTCTCGCTGAGTATTTCCTACAACTGTATCTTCATTAAAAAATTTATCGGCTCTATCTGCCCACACACTCTCATTACGCTCATGCATTTCTCCCTCCTCATTCTCTAGGCTATCACTCTCTAAACATATATTTATTTTAGTCTCTATCTCTCTATCGCTTATCTGCTTATGTAACATTTTTATTCCTGTGACTTGAGCTTCATTTACTACTTTCTTAAACTCTATTTTGACTGGTTTATTCCCCTTTTCCAATTTTACTATTTGTTTATTGAAATCTATTACTGCTCCGTTTCTTTCCAAAAAATCATTTCCCAATATTACATCTAGACTCAACCCTTTAACTACTAGGAAAGTGTTTTCAAATTCAACTTCATTTATAAAAATATTTAATTGTACTTGTCTGGTTATTCTCTTACTTCTCACCCCAGTTACCCCCACTACTGTAACCCCGGCAACTGGTAATGACGGTATATTCTTATTTCTCTCTTTTAATTCACCCATGACATTTTCAGAAATTACTTATATCTCGCTACCGGTATCAATTAAAGTTTTATAATTCTTACCTTCAATGTTAATCGTCACCTCAGTCAATCCTGTTCTGCATTCCATCACCTTGTTCTCCTCTTCTTCTAACAATTCTTTCGCCATGTCCACCTTGATAACGTTGTTCGCATATTCGTTGGTTATTTGGACCCGGTTCTCCGTTGACAATGGTTGGGCCCGCTTCTCCATCGTCTTCCTTAGTTTTCCGTGGATGGGCCTGCTACCGCCGGATGACTTCCTCCTCTTCCTCTATTATAATGTCCTCCTCCTCTTGGTGCTCCTCTATAAAATTCTCCTCCCCTCGACTGTTGATTTGGTGGTGGGTTCGTTCTCTCGTTCCTGGCGCACTCCCTGGTTCGTTGACATCTAAAACAATTTGTTCGATTAGCATAATTATCAGTTTCACAGTTTCTACACCTCCAACTCTCGCCCCTATTATCAAAACTTCCTCACCGCGCTCCCCGGTGAAAATTGTGTATTCCCCTTGGTTGATTATGATTCCCATTTATATGTGCTACTGGTGTGTTTATCCGCCTACTCATATCCCGTTCTCTTATATTCTGAAATATGTCTAAGATTTTCTCTAACTCCGTGATTTCTACAATCTCTCGAGTCATTAATGTAATTTGTATTTCTCTCGGTAAGTGCTTGCTTATGTGACGGACGAATGACCCAAATGGTAACGGTGGCTCTAAATATTTTGCCTCATTATACAGTCGCATTACATACATAGTTACGTTACCCCCTTGGTTCCCAAAATTACCTGGTCCCATAATTTTACTCCGTAATATCTCTTGTTCCTCCTCCGACCAATATTTCTCTCTAAAAGCCGTTTCAAAACACTGATAATTTACCCAGTCTACTTTATGCACCTCCGCCCATACCGCGGAATTCCCTCTAAAACATTTCATGATTTTTAACAATTGTACCTCCCAGCTACTTCTACAAAATTGACTAAATTCTCTGACTCTATTCAAAAACTGCATAGGGTGTACCCCCCTGTTTTCACAATTAAATACCTCCAAATCGATATCACTATTCATATCTTTAGCAATGACTATGTGTTCAGTAACTCTATTAAGTTTTTCGTTTATAGCTATATTCAATTCATCCTTGACATTAACTATACTCTGCTCAATTGACACAAATTTATTATTATTTAAATATTCAAATTGTTTATTACTTGTATCTATAGTATTTACTGTATTTTGTATAGCTTGTATCTCTGTTTTGCAATTACTTTCTATTTCATTGATTTTGACATTAGTACTATTTTCATATGTTTCAATCTTATCAACTACACAATTCAATTTGTACTCATTACTAACATTACATTCATTTATTTTACGATCAAAATTTTCGGTTACTTTCTGTATTTGTTCATTGGTTTTTTCTACCACACTACTCTCTATTTCGTCAATTTTATTATTCATACTACTTAATGAGTGACTCAACGTCTCATTTAATTCATATTTTAATTTGTTACAGGTACTCTCACAGTTGATGTGTACTTTACTAATTTCAATTCTAAGTTCATCAAAACGACTCTCAAATTTTTTGTCAATTGCATCAAACTTATCGTTCTGTATATCTAATTTCTCATTTACATTACTTTCAAATTTACTAAAACTAGTACAAAGAAATTGGATCATTTTCGTCATATCACTATTACTTTCTCTCTTAATTAAGGTCGGCGTTGACTGACTCGTCACACCTTCCAGTATTTTCGATTCGGTCAACTGACTCTCTACATTACTGTCATTCGTTTGAACTCCCGAATCGCTACTTAACTGACTTTCTACCTGATTGTCAGATAAGCTGACATCATTATTATCTGCCATTTTTCTTAAGATCTTTTAAATATATTTCTTTGCAAAAATATTTTTATATGTAACACATACTTATTAAAAAATATTCTACTCACCCATACTACACATAATCATGACATAACCTTACTACTTATATGTCTATTTTACGTACACACAAAAATTTTATTTCCTATTCCAAACAACCATTCTGCTCTTCCAGTAGGCCTATATTTTATATAAATTTCTTTATATAAAATTGTCCCTGTTCAGAAGCCAATGTTATGTTTTGTTTTATTGATATTAATAAAATATGATTGATTGATTGATTTTATTCAATTATTACTGTCTCACTTTTTCGAGCGCCATCTTGTAATTTGTACTTACCATTTTTGTTTTCGGGTTCTTTTCGGGGAACAGGAGATCAGAATTGGTTGGTTGAAATGACTACTTCGATCTACTATATTCAAACAAACTTGCGTTTATTCATGATTTAGTTTTACTGTTGCATATTAACGACAATGACAAAATTAATCCTACCATCTTTTACACTTTTACTATTTTAACTTTGACAGTGTACATGCTTTATTCTGACCACAACTTTCAAGATATTATTGATAATTAAACTGTTGAACACTAAAACAAATGCTAAATAGTAAAGAAATAATACTAAACTAACTTCTCTTAACATAAACCAGCGCCTTTGTAATTACGTAATTCAAACCCTCTCATACACACTCACACGCTTTCACATTAGACAAGTTATATTCCAATTAGAGCTCATATTTCAAATTATTTTCCCCCTCTGTTCTTGTACTGTATGAAAATAATAAAATTTGTTAGTTTACTTTCCTGTTATTACGCTGAAGGTACCCTCCTACAATGTCTTCTCGTATACACGCACTGATTTATTGCCGAACTGTTATATGATTATTTACTTATTATTTTCTCACTGTATCTATTCGGTTTCATAAATACTGTTTTAGCTGATCAAATATCAAAATTTTTTACATTTTTTATGTTGCGGGTGCCCGCTTTTACGTTCCGGAACTTTGTGTGTCTCACTCGCGCGAGTGCTGAAATTAGACTGGCAATAGGCCACCGGCACTATTTTGTGTTGTCGCCGTGGTTATATGACCAAGTCTTATTGTTTTTATGTTTGTATCACTACGCCAGCTGCATACCACCGTTGGGCTAGGCTCTGACGTACATCGCCTGATCTTCCGTTATATAATTTGTTTACGATGTTTTTGTGTATCATTGTCTGACCTTGGCACAGTTTGTCGGTTGTTTTCACCCGTTTTATAAAATATTATTGAATTCTGGTCACATATAATATCACCAGCAGTGCTGCCACTGTCGCTATCATTGCAACCACGGAATTTACCTTTTTTATTCGTTATGTCCCAATTATCAAAAATGTTATTTATTTTATAAAAAATATACAAACTGCTTTATTACCCCAAAATAGGCCCGTTACATAGTGGTGGCCAGATCATCGTCTTTATACAGCTTGTATAGCTCCTCATTGTGACGCATTCTCTAGATCCCGTTTACTTGGATTGGTCCATATATTCTCCTCAAAATTCGCCTTTCAAAAGTGTTGACTGTGTTAGTGGCTTGTTTGTTCAGAGTTCAAGTCTTGCTGCCATATGGTATCACCAGTCTAAATCATAACTTTATAATGTGACCTTGGACTGATGGTGGATATTCCTTGTCTTTAATATAGATGTCAATGAAGCATATGTTCTATTTGCGACCTGTATCCTTTTCATTATTTCATTTATCTCTTCATTGTTTTCTCCCATCCAAGATCCCAAATATTTAAACTGATTCACTATTTCCAGGTTTAGTGGTTCAATTTCAAACTGTTCAGGTTTCCTAGTTTTCTTCTGAGTGGTGATCATAACCTTTGTTTTATCTGTATTAACCTGCAATCCTATCTCTTCTGCTTCACCTTTGAGTTCCTGGAATGTCTCTTTTGCTCTTCCTTGGGATCTTGCCATAATATTGATATCATCTGCATATCCTACAATCTGGACCATTTTATGTTCTAATGTTGAATTCCTATCAATTGACAATTTCCTGATCACATATTCAAGTGCTAAGTTGAACCGTGTTGGTGCCAGCCCATCACCCTGTTTTAACCCTCTCGTGACATTAAAAGGATCTGTCATACCCGTTTGTAATTTGACTTTGGCTGTATCATTGTCAATCTTGTCAGTTGTATTAATTTAATAGGTATTTGAAAGTGTGTTTGTATATTTCTAGTTGTTCAAGAGTGTCTAGTTTTCGGCCTTTTATATGTACGTGTAGAATATCCATGTTGCTTTTGATGTTTGTGTGTGTGAGGTTTGCAAAGGTGGATTTGGTAGTGGAGGTGTAGTGCCTTCGTGTGTTCAATGTATCTCTGTTTGAAGCAACGTCCTGTCTGGTCTATGTAGAGTTTATTGCAATCTGAGCAATTTAGTTTGTAAACACCAGGTAGATCAAATTTGTTTTGTTCTTTGTGTGTGTGTTCTGTTTTGTTTGTAGTTTTGTATGCGATTCTGTAGTGATGTTGTTGACATGGTTTCAACATTGTTGTTACCGGTACAATATAATAGTCCCTACTACTATTGAAGGTGGCTGCAACACATGCTGCCAAAATGTTCAGAAACAGAAACTTTGACAACATACTGTGGCCAATCAGCCTGGATGGCTTTAACTATAATTTGAAAAAAATAACAATTCAATTTTTAATTCTTATTCCTAATTTTCATCTTAAAAAGAATAATCATAAACAAATTAAATCAGTACAATCAGCTGATTCTGTTTATACACACTATTTATTGTGTTTATAACATGTGGACATTTTATTCACAAAATATGACTTTCATTTTGAGTTTGTCATAGCACTTAAATAAGATTATGTGGCTTAATAATATTCTCTGAAAATGTTTAAATCAGTAATGACAATATATAACTCTGAATAATTACAATTTATATTAGACGTGGCATACAAATGTCACCATTCAATACACTGAAACTGGTACCGTAATAACTTAATAAGTAGAAAGGGTATTTTATCAGCTTGTCACAATGTTTTCTAGAAAACATTACATAATCAAGTAAAAATTATCACTGTATGAAACAATCTTTTAATACACCTGTGGCTCTGTACTTTTAATACTATAATCTTTTAGTTTAGAGTGAAAAGTGTGTACACGTACAGAAACATTCAAGTATCATTTGTATAATAGACAAGCAGCAAAATGTTTTACAGACAATTAATAAATAATGATTCAAATACAAAAAAAAATACATAATTTAGCACAACTGGTTACAGTAGGTATACAAAGCATCCATTACAATGCACTGTTACAACATTAATGCCATTGTTTGTTCCTTTTAAAAATTATAAATTAACTGTGTAAATAACTATGTAAGTGATAGGAAAGATGGTAAAATAACAATTTATTTAATATACACTAAAATCTTGTATTTAATGTAGACATTATTTTGAGAATAAAGTTGTTTCTCAGTTTGTTTAGTTACCGTATTAATGACTATTAACAGGTACCGGTATACTCATTACCATTTCTACTGGTGTTTCATTAATGTCATTTTCTTGTTGACTAGAGTTAATATAAATGAAACTAGTATTGTTTTTAAACCATTAATATTTTAAATAGAAAATTTAATTGAAATGGAATTCAGTTATTTTCTACAAGACGATGTTTATAATATTTTTTAATCTTTCTTAGTGTATTGCTGATGGCAGACCAGATCTTCTAAACTGAAGAAACTGAAAGTCTAGAACTGACAGCTACCAACAAAATGCAGCAAAGAAGAGGAAAAGGAATTTACTTCAACATACCCATAAAAAAAGGAAATATTAGAAAATTAAGAATATCGTAGTTAAATTTTATATATGTGGGTTATTGGAGGGAAGGAAAGCCTACAGAAGACCCAGACCATGGTCAAACCAGGTCCAGTTGCAAACAGACGTTGATCCATATTTTTTGTAAGGTGCTGTTTGTTTAACAAACTTCAACAACTCAGATTAGAAATAACCTAACACATAGAAGTAACCTATGTCATCATCATCATCATCTTCATTTTCGCATCACAGTGTAGGCAAGGTGCTACTGTTTTGCCTTAAAAGATCTTCCTGAGTCTACCCAAACATCTGTGTCCTATAGGTTTATATTTCCAGACTTGTTTGCATAGTCTTGAACCTGACATGCTTTCTAAGCGTTCTTTTCACTGTTGTTCATAATCTTTTAGTCTTTTGTTCAAGTAAAAAACTTGCAATTCTTCTTGTATGACCTCATTCTTTATACAGTCAAATTTAGAACCTTTTAGCTCTTCTTAGAAATGCCATTTCCAAGGCCTGTATTTTACTTTCTTGTTTCTTGGTTGTTGTTCATAATTTACACCCACAAGACAGCACAGGGACTGTCATAACTTTGTAAAACTTTAATTTTTTATCTCGATGTACCTTGTTTCTTAAAATGTGGTTGAGTGTCCCACACATCATCTAGAAATTACATAATGTAACATCCATATCATAATTCTTACCATAACCAATATCATTTACCAAATAGTTAAAATGGCTTACTGTTCTCTAATGTGATCATTAATCATTATTTTTTAATTATAATTGTAACACTACTGACTCAGAACACAAATTTGTGTTTGTGTTCCAAGTCGGTAGTGTTATAATTATAATTATAATTCGTTAATCAACAGACACATCATGGACAACAAAATGCATTATTTTTTGTTTTTATTAGTTCCTTGCCTCGAAATGCCATTACCTTTGTTTTTGTAGTGGAGATTTTCATATTGTATTGTTTGTAAATCTGGTGAAACTTGAAAACAGATTTTTGTAAAGCACATTCTGTATATTGAATTACAAGCAAGCCATCAGCAAACAACAGCACAGTCAAATAACATTATGTAAGAAGAGAAATAAATTGAACTGGTTTTCAAACACAGTGGAGATGAAATTTCAGTGCAAAGTTTACTCAATACCAGTTTGCCACGTCTCATTCCACCTTATCTCTCTAAGGTTCCTTAGAAGGCACTGAAGCAATTTAGTAGTTACAACTCTGTAGTGATTTTCCAGTCAGCTACAGGCCCTTCTTGTCACTAGCCTTGAATTTTTGGAACAACCTGATGTGATATTTATTTATATTTAAAATACTGGTACCAAAGACTTTGATAGTTAACACTTTCAATTAAGAGCAGTTCTTCAGTTCCAAGTTTGTTGTCATGTGTATAATTCTGGTTTATAAGGCACAGTCTCATCTTCTGTCCAAATATCCATATTCCAGTCTGTTGTTCCAAACATCCTCTGGTTCCTCTTTACTGGTCTCTTCTAGATGATCCTGGTCTTTGTTTCTTATACAATTCTTTGCTAAAGTAGTTGCTGGTAGCTGTTGTCTTTGACCATTCTTTTAACATGGCCACTTCACTTCAACTGTGTTTTATATTTCTTTTACAAATGTGATTTTCTAACCATCCGCATTATTTTGCCAACTATTTGTTTGATATTCTCTGCATTATTAATGTTTTTTTGAAATCTTTTTTTTTTTTTCTTAGAAATTTTATTTCATTTGGTTCTTCAAAGGAGCATTGTCTTATCAATATGTATTCAGTTGTCAATACATTCAGGTCTTTAAATACGATGTGTTCTTGTTTTTGCATTCTTTTTCTCTGTGACTTGATTTATTGTAAACAAAATTCAGCATTACTGATTCTACACTTAGGAAAAAATTTTCCCAAGCTCTATGACATACTGATTTAAAAACCAGATTGTTCTACATCCTCAGCATTTTAAAATGAATTTTTCATACAGTGCTTTATACTTATCACATATTCTGATAACTGAAATTCATCCATTTTACATATCTTCTTGTCATTCTTGTGTAGCAAGATCAAGCAATCCCACTGTTTTCTTAGCCATTAGAACTTTATACTTTGCACCATTGAAATATACAAAAATAGAGTTCCCATTTTTTGTTCCTAATTATACCACAGTACCAAGTTTAGACAGCCAATTGTTGTTTGGTTTTGCATGCTTCTATGCTCAACTTCTCTTTCATGAGTTTTCCCAATTTTGGTATGCATAAAATTTGCATGGTTATATTGAGTTGTTTTCTGTGTCATGATATCTGACTTTGTTCCTAATACATATATATTCCAAAAAAATGAATATGCACATCCACATTTGTCACATAGTTCCTCAATTTTTCAGAACATATATTCAACATCCACTTCATCTTGAGCTGTGATAAGGTAATCACAGTCGCCTGTGTAACTCAGGGTGAAGAGAGTTCCCAACAGCTGTACCCGTTAGATGAGATTTTTTGAGCCATTCTTGTAGTGCTTGTTCTACATAGACATAAAAAAACAGAGGTTGTGACTGTTCGATAAAAATAAAAAGAAGAAACTAAATCCCGATTATTACTCTTTTCGACTTACCTTCAAACAGCCAGAAGATTCCCAAAGTCCCAAGGTCGCCACCACATTTTTTGGAGGAAATGTGGAAATCGTTTCACTTTCCCGAAGAAAACAATTTAGACAAATAAACAAAAACTCCCTCACAGAAAAAACACCAGGGCCATCTAGGCGAACTTATTGACACATATAGTATAGGTTACGGGTATAGTGCGTAATTAACTAAGCTAACACATTATAATGAGAAATCTGATTTTATTTTAATAAAAAACATTAGTATTTTCTTTGTAATGTTAAACAAATATAAGACGAAAGAAAGTCTTCAATTGCAAATCAGTACTTTGTTACTTGTGAAATTTCCCCCTCCCTTTTTTCTTTCACTCACGCTCACTCGCCCTATTGAGATCTCATCATTTTTATTTCATATTCTTTAAAAGGTCATTTTACTTTAAAAAAAAATTATTTTGTTACAATTGTGCCAAATTAGTTACATCCTTATTTTTTACTTATCTCTTTCATCGAGGAGTCTCCTGCTTGTTGCACAATGAGTCATAATTTGCTGTCCCGACGAAAAAAGCACACACAAAATGTCCCAAACGTCCAATTTATATTCACATTTTTGTTTTGAGTAAATTCACACTTTATTACCATTTTTTAAACTCTTTTGCAAGAAACTCGGTAGGCCTACCGTAACTGGCCTACCGTGATTGTTCACGCGCACTGTGAACGCGTGTGTACTGTTCGGTTCCTGACTGGAGACTGAGGCGCTGCGCTTTTGTTATGCGCCATAATTCAGTTCAAATACGCATTCATTCCGGTTACCTCTCCCCGTCCCTTCTTTAGATTGACGTCATTTGTTTTTCACTTGATCATCACGGCGCCTGGCCGTCGACCGCACCTCAACTCTGACTTACTTCGTCTTTGTCAACAAAATGCTTTTTGTCTGATTCACTGTCTAAAAATAGAATTCGTTACATAACGTACTGTTACAAGGTAGTAGTCTACATCCCTCTTTTATTATTGATGCAGAATATATCTGTAAATCCTTTTCCTGCTTTTTACTTGGTACAATACAATTGCATTTATTAGTGTTATGTTAACATGGATTTGTACTTTATTTATTGTAAACACCAAGTTATCTATACATGACTTATTACTAATTCAAAAAAAAACATTGTTCATCTATATCCTCAATATAAAAAAATGAAGTTTTAATACATTGCTTTATAGTTTAGTACAGATTCTGATAACTGAAATTCATTTGTAACTGTTATATAAAGGAAACCACTGTCGTTCATCACAGATAATTCATCCTTGTTTACATATTTATTGAAAAGTATGATCAGTAACTTACATAATTTATCAGGTCCACATTTTAAGACTCTGAGGGTACACCTCCTGATCCAACTGCTTTTGAATTCCATTCTTTAGTTTTTTCCAAAATTAATCTTCACTAATGTCACTGGGCTCCTCATGTATCACTAAATTTGACAACACATTACCTTTCAACTAACATTTTTGTGAACTTAAAAAAAATTGTTCATCGTCAAACTAATACACATTCAACCTTTTTCCTTTGATTTACAGTTTTCATATTCTGTAATATCCATGAACTGGTTTAGCCAACGAGAGGATACCTTTTAAACTTACCTTCAAACCATAGAGTTTTAAAAAGTCATTGCTTTCCCAGTTTAAATTAATCTACTTGTCAGATCACCATGTGCATTTCATAGCAGAATAATCAAACTTTGCTTAACGGAGAATATTATAAATATATTTTTTCTCGATTAACCAGATGACATAGTACATTCAGTATTTTTCCGTTATAGACCTCAAGTGGTTTATTTCCATAACCCAAATTTCTGTGAAAGTATTTCAGTACTTCCACTATGTTTAACTGTTTTTAACAATATATTGTTGAATTCTGAGAACTATTGGTTTATACTTATTTATTACAGTTTACAGTTTATTTCAGAGCAAAGAAGTTGATCACATTTTTTCAGTTTTATACCAAATCAGTTGTAAAAAGCAAGCCATCTCTGTTTTATGTCAGGAGCATATTTAGGGGGGGGGCAACGGGACCAGGCCCCCCAAAGCGTTGAAAAGAATTGGTGAATACGGTTAATCTTGTATTTTTTAAGCTATTTTATTATGTTTTCAGATAGTAGATCTTTTTTAAATATACAAACAGGTTTATTACACAGTGTTTGCATATACATATGAAATGTAGGAAAATCAATTCAGTCAGTATCTTCTAAACAATGTTTCAGTAATGCATATTTTTGCTGTGTTATTACCGTTTAGCTTAATGGGACTGATTTCAGGATGTTAAAACACATTTTTCAGCCACTTAAGATAGTAATGTTGATTAAACTTGACTTGTTTTTACTTTTATATGAAGCTAAATTGACCGGACCCCAGATTCCCCCAAAACCAAATTCTAGATACACCACTGTTCTATGTAAAACTTTTAGTTGAATAATTACAAATTTAGATTTTACTTTTTAATTAAAACCATTGCAAGTCTAATGTCTGGTTGACCATTAAGAGATTGATGTAATTTGTATTTTAACCACTGTTGCTGTTTACATAAAGTTTTATATATAAATAAGTTCTCTTTCTACCCACAGTTATACATACCAGCACCAAATTGCTATTAATAAACATCATTACAACTCTCATCTTGATTACTTCATACGCTGGGTAAAATGTAAAATAAGTAATGTTACAATAATAATGTTACATGTGATAACATATTAATGTTTAAATTACAGTATCTTTTAATTTACAAGTTATTTTCAAGTACTTATAAATCTGTACATTGGCTAATCCACAATTTTTGATTAGATATTGTCAAATCTATCACAGAGAGGCTAGTAACAATATGTCCTTACAAAACACAAACATTATTAACAAAACTTATCACTCATTAATACACAAATTGTAATTCTAATACATACTACAAGACATTGTATCCTTCCATAAATATGTTAATTTTAAAGTAAAAGTATATTATTTAAAATTGTTGTATTTAAAATATACTAGTTATTCATAGTTTTAATTAACTAAAGTAAATAATTACTTATTTGCATTGTAATGTCTTCTGCCCGCCTAAGGTGTGAAGGAATTTATTATATTTATAAATTGAGTATATACTTTATGTAATAAATTCAATTATATTTTTTTAAACTATAAGACTTGTTCTTTGTGTGATTCTTATTTTTTCACCGTATGTTCAATTTCCTCTCTTTAGGTGTCACGCCTTTCCTTGAGCTTAATGTGAACTTAGTGATCAATATGTGACGATAATATACTGAAAAATATTTTATAAATATTTCTGACTCTTTTGTTACAGAAGTATCAACATGACTTTACAGGTTTGTGGTCCAAATATCTGCCACTGGTAAAATAACCATAAAACCAAGCATTCTGAGATTTTTAAAAAACTTCTTGTCCTTTTATGACAGACTCATTTTAACTGATTCTAGTACTACCATAAAGTACATTTTGTACAAAATTTTTAAACTTCAACTATATGAAAGTTGATTTAAACTTTTAAAAAAAGAATTTAAACCTCTTTTTATACAGTTTATTTTAAAGTCATAATAATTAATTACATACAAAGTAAATAAAAAATACCACTGAAGTGTAAGTAGTGGAATTTTATCAATGTTCTTGTCATAGCATAAAATTACATTATCCAGTTAAACATAATCTATTGCATTAGAAGGTGATGATATACTGTGTGTTTGGAACTGTTCATAAGGAAACTGCATTTGTTAAAACATTACTACAAAAACATTTTCCTATAAATTATTAATGCAATGTTCTATCCTATTTTGTTATTATAATTATTACTATTCTATAATATTCAAAAAAAATGTTCTTCTTATTCCAATCCTCTTCTACTGCAAGGTGTAGAGGCTGAGCAAAAGTCTTGCCACTGTGGTCTCTGCATGGCCAGCACCTTGGTTTCATTCCACTCCACACCCAGCCCTTGTAGAGAGCACTTCACATTGTCCTCCCATGTCACTCTTCTACAGCCCCTGGGTCTTCTCCCAGCAATTCTTGCCTCATACAGTTGTTTTGGGAGTCTATCCCCTTCCATCCTCTGAACATGTCCAAACCAGCTCAACTGTGCTCAAAAAAATGTTACAAAGTTAATTTACCAGGATCACAACCAGTGTCTTGTTCTGCCATTCAATTCACTGTCTGATCCTGACACCCTGTGTGGTGTTAATTAATCACTTAAATAAATATAAATATATAATTCAATTCCACCTACCTGCAAAGATTCTATCTGGGTCCATGATCCGGTCACACGAACGTTGTAATCTATTACTTTTATCGTTTTATTACTTATAGTGAAAAATGTATTTTTGTCTATACGTAAATAATCTCGGTCGCCATGTTTGTAAAAGGTAACATGATCGAAATCTACTTTTAGGGCCAGAATTCGTGTAACACGAACAGTTTAGTGAAACAATTTACCTGAAATAAAAACATACACCAAATAACATATATAAAGTATTTTATTAGTATTTAAAGTGATAGTTACTACATAGTGAAATATATATGACCCACATATTGCCATGGGCGTAAGAATCAATTTACCCTCCAAAATCCTTACATATATCAAAAAATGTGTTGTCTTAGCTAATTATGATATAGATATGATAAACATTTTTATATAGATTTCCGCACAACCCAGCACTTAGAAATTATAACCCACACATGCAACCTCTCTCTCTCTTTCACACTCATGGTACAATTTTTTATTATTAATGTTGGAGCTCCTTATAAATAATGGAAATTTTAAATAATTGATTTCTGCAACAAAATTTTATACTGGGAAATAATGAAATAAGGATTTAAAATACACAAGGAACGTTCTCACCCATTTCGTGTCGGCCTCCTTGCACTTCTAGCATCGTCCCGACATCGGCACAATCGGTATAATTTTACGGCATCTGACGGGGCACTGTCGTGTCGACCTACGTAACCCACCATCATGGGACCGATTCTATACACCGATTTTTATGGACGATTCATCGGCCGAGGACGCCTACACAAAGCCGAACTGTCTAACTTTCCTTAGTACATTTTGAATATATTTAGATTGTTTATTAACCACCTACAGTGGTCTAAAAAGTTAAAATTCACCCGTAAGTGAATGGGTTGCCGGCCGGCGTTGATCACTGCTGCAGACGAAATGACCAAGAGTCTTTGTTAGATTTTGCGGAAGTGGGGTGAACCTACGTCACAATCCCATTGTTAAAACTGTTGACAGCGTCGTTGTTGATGTCAAACACATTCTCCACCTCTGACGTAATTAAGGTTCGGCTTGCTTATCGCAATAACTGCACACTGTTTTTTGTGATGTTTCACAGTTTTTGCTATGAATTGGTTCAAATCCTGACAAATATTGTTATACACTCCACTCACGGTATATTCGTATCGGGTGTTTAAGGTTGGGTTTAGTATGACAAAAATAGAAAAATACAATAGTTATGTTCTATTTACCATATTTAAAGTTAATTATAAATGTACCATGATTGTACCATCACAAAACCCCCTCAATGAAAGATTGTGTGTCGAAGCACACAAACTTTCATTGACCCTTTCATACTTCCTAAAGGGATCAGCCAGGATAAGTCGCCACAACCCCCTTACAATTTTATATAAAAGAAAATTACAACTCACCCTTGGTCTGGTGATGATGACCGTACCTACATGACCTTACTGGACTTCTCCTACGAGATCCCAACACCATAAGGCCACTTAGGCTCTTAACGCCCCTGCTCTGATGCGTTGGCCAGCTCAGGACCGCTGTCATATCACCAAACACTGAAACAATAAATGAAAAATATTAAAATAGTGGCTTAGTAAATCACTCCATCCTCAACTGATCTGGTTCCCCTTAGCTAAGTGCTGGTTTGTGCCAATAAGCACTGGGTTGGCTTAATATATTTTAATATGCTTAATAAAATTATAAGATTATATATTATAATCTTCAAGAATATTATACCAAAATTGAATAAGATATAATTGAAAATATAATAAGAAAATTACACATTATAATCTCCCAAATCTGGAGAAAAACAAATTATAAAAGAATTAATAACTCTATATATTTATTTATTGAATACTCTTAGTGCATGATAAAAAAAATTATTATTATTATTATTATTATTATTATTATTAACAGTTAATCATCTGGCTGATAAATATTATTAACAGCGCCATTTAAAATTTTTTCTCTTCCTACACATATTATAAAATCATGTTAAAAAGTTTTCAAATAAATACATAATACATTAATAATTAACACTGATACATTAATAATACAGTTAATACATTTTAAATACTCAATCATATTTAATCATATCTAAGATATGCATTAACATTTATATAATTTACTTAAAAGTTGTATTTAAATTAAAATTTACCATTGCAGTTATTAATTAAACATCAAATTTATCTATTTATAATAATAAAATACATTTTGAACTTATTGTTACTATTCATATTACATTATTATTTCATTATTCACTTCTTACTTTCTCTATACTCTGAACTTTCTACCTCCCTAACTACCTAACCTCTCACCTTCTATCACTGTTTAGTCTGGATAACTCCTATATTCACTATACTTCATTATATAATTTTACTCACCTTCTTCTAACTAACCATCAAATTTACCTATCATTGACACCAATATCTCAATTATATACTCCATTACTACTTTCATTTAAATCATATGGCACCGCTCGTCTTTGCACTGGGTTGGGTGTTCCCTAACTGGCTATATACATCTCTAATATTTTGCCCTTCCAAATATTCGGCAAACACTCCCTAAAACTACGCTATTACCTGCCACAACACTATTGGTTGGCTTCTCTTTATCACCTCACCCCCACTACAGAATTCATCAACAACAAATATATGTTTATACCCGTACTTAAACACCTTTACTCATAATCACTAACTACTGTGTCCCTAAATATCTAATAATTCTCTTTGTATTTTCTTAAAAATCTTATCTTTCTAACTCCATTTACATTAATTGCATAACTCACCTGCATTTATCTATACCCAGGCTCTATTCCTGTTTAAACACTTACTGTAATCATTGACAATTCTCTTATAAAATTCCTCTCTTACCTACTTATAACAATACCTCTTTTCAAAATTCAAATATATATTCTTACTTAAACATTATTATTATTCATCAGTAATTACCTTCAATACAAATTAATTAATAATTTAATTTCATAAAAACTTTCTATGATAATTCATAATTTATAAAGATACTAAGTTAGTACAATTTTCTTTTGTACTACAATTTAATAAAGACTAATTACTTAAAGAATTCAATTGTTTTTTTTTTTTAAATATTATTATTAAACATGTTATTAAAATATATAATAATACATACTGGTGTACCTGTAATACATAATACATATCAAAAATACATGGATAGATAAATACATATAAAACAATGAAAAATATACACTCCAACTCATTATCTTGTTATATACCAAACTCAGTTCATAGCAGTCCAATTCAATACCACTTTTCATATTATTATTTAATGTTCATTTCACAATACAACAGTCTATCCACCATCATTGAACAACAAACGAATCTTAGGTCTATATAAATTCTTATTTAATAAATAGATTTTATTACTAGATACATTATATTCGTACTCCTTTATGAAACGGTTATTAAACAAATATTTCCAGTCACGCTCAAGTAGGGTTCCGTTTATCTCAGTATCATCATAATAATCCACCACAGGTAAATACTCAATACCTTTATTCTCATTTCTTGTTACAAATAAATAAATATGTGAACTGTGATATTGAATTGGACTGCTATGAACTGAGTTTGGTATATAACAAGATAATGAGTTGGAGTGTATATTTTTCATTGTTTTATATGTATTTATCTATCCATGTATTTTTGATATGTATTATGTATTACAGGTACACCAGGATGTATTATTATATATTTTAATAACATGTTTAATAATAATATTTTTTTTTTTAAAACAATTGAATTCTTTATGAATTATCATAGAAAGTTTTTATGAAATTAACTTATTAATTAATTTGTATTGAAGGTAATTACTGATGAATAATAATAATGTTTAAGTAAGAATATATATTTGAATTTTGAAAAGAGGTATTGTTATAAGTAGGTAAGAGAGGAATTTTATAAGAGAATTGTCAATGATTACAGTAAGTGTTTAAACAGGAATAGAGCCTGGGGATAGGTAAGAAGCAGGTGAGTTATTTAATTGATGTAAATGGAGTTAGAAAGATAAGAATTTTTAAGAAAATACAAAGAGAATTATTAGATATTTAGGGACACAGTAGTTAGTGATTATTTGTAGAGAAGGTGTTTAAGTAAAGGTATAAACATATATTTGTTGTTGATGAATTCTGTAGTGGGGGTGAGGTGATAAAGAGTAGCCAACCAATAGTGTTGTGGCAGGTAATAGCGTAGTTTAAGGGAGTGTTTGCCGAATTATTTGGAAGGGCAAAATAATATGGATGTATATAGCCAGTTAGGGAACACCCAACCCAGTGCAAAGACGAGCGGTGCCATAGGATTTAAATGAAAATAGTAATGGTGTTTAGAATTGAGATATTGGTGTCAATGATAGGTAAATTTGGTGGTCAGTTAGAAGAAAGGTGAGTAAGATTATAATAAATAGAAGTATAGTGAATATAGGAGGTATCCAGACTAAACAATGATAGAAGGTGAGAGGTTAGGTAGCTAGGGAGTTGGAAAGTTCAGAGTAATGAGGTAATGAAAAATGAATAATGAAATAATAATGTAATATGAATATAAACAATAAATTGTTAATAAATAAATAAATATATTGTTAAATTTTCAATGTATTTTATTATTATAATAAATAAATTGAGGTCTAAGTAATGACTTAACTGCAATTGTAAAAATTTTTAACTTAAAATGCAACTTAGAATATGCAAAACAAGATTAAAATGAATCAAGATTATTTAATGTATATATATAATGTATCAATGTATTATGTATAAATGTATTATGTATTTATGTTATAGAAATTTTAACATGATGTTATAACATGGAAATAATGTATAGGAAGAAAAAATATATATATATATATATATATATATTATAACGGAACCAAATATTAACTATTTGGGGTTATATGTTTACCGCATGCTGAAAGCAGATTTAAATAAAAATTAACAGTTAAAACTCCATTTGAATGTAGAGCATTGAAAATAATGCTGTGTAAAGCAACGCACACGTGGTCGTTATGTAATCAGTTCGCTGTACAAGGAAGCGACCACACCCAAACTGTTAATTATTAATATCTCGGAGACTAATAAATAAAGGCGAAATCTAACATAGCCAAAATGTTTGCCGAGATATTAATAATGACGTGTGCAAATTTGATGCAATATAATTAACAAATGTAAGAGTTAATTAAAATAATTAAATAACTTCTGTTAAAATAGAGTTACAGTAAAGAGATTTTACTATGTTATAAAGATAATAATTTGTGACAGATTGTATATTTTAGATTTCACACAACTTGGTTTGCAACCAAGTTATTGCAAAATTGAATAAGTACAGGATATCCTTAGCGACAAATTGGTTCCGCCGGATAATTATGTTACATAATAATTCTATTTTCCGTCTGTGGGAACCAGACTTCATTCTCACGGACTAAGGGAATTCTAAATTTTATGTGGTAGGGAGAGTGTTTCGACCAATGAAATCATTTCATGCAGCCCCGGCCTGTGCGATGTTTTCTGGTGAAAAAATCACTCTTCTGTCAGTACTCACGGAGTTAAGACGTAGTCCTTCGATCGTCTAGTAGCCAAAGCGGTGAAGATCAACAAGAAGACTCTACGTGGTCTACACACACGCAATTACGAACACACAAAGTACAGCTCATCTGTATAGCTCGTAATTGCTACGTAAAGGCGAGATACTCTTCAAGACATCAACCAAGCTTATTGTGTACTACCAGATAGTCATAAGCACGCAAGAGATCCACCCGACTTCAAGACCAGACTTCAAGAATACAGCAGAGAGGCCGTCTAAATTATTGGTTAACAGCTGACGAGCAGAGCGACCGCCCGAACGAAGCACACACACACACACACACACGAACGTGCAACGTGCGAATCGACGAGGGACAGCACGCAGTTCCAGCAGACAACAGCAGACGTTAAAATATTCACAAACAGCAAGGAAGCAGAGTGTTGCCGAATTTTGAACTCCACGACCGAATCCAGCAGTTCTAAGCAGATTACTTTCTCTAACCAAGGACTCGAATCGACGAGGGACAAATCGGGACGACATCCTCTTCAGTAACAGGAAAGCAAAATCTATTTATTTATTTTTCAGATCCAATTTTCTATTTTTCAATTAAAATATTGTAATTCAAATAATTCAGGTGCCAAACAAACAAAAAGCAAAGACTCTAGTAATTAAAAAGTAAATTCGTTGTGATAATCTGTATAGCAGTTTTAAGACAGTAGTAAGTTAGAGTTAAGAAATAGAGGTAGTATAAAACCGCTATACAAATCTTAACTGACTATCTAATCTTAGATCATACTGCAGTAGATCAGAAGTAGAATCACTAGAAATGAAATAACGTGAACTAGACTGTCATGTATAATTTATTTTAATTAATTATTCTAATTAATTTCAGAGTTCTATATTTTGTTTCATGAACACTTAGATTCAAATTAATTAAATAAATTTAATTAAATTCAAATCAATTCATAAAGTCAAATTTAAATTGCAATTAACTCGCAAAGAACGAGTTCAGTTTCTTTCAACTATTAGACAATCGAAAAACATCGATTCATTGTATAGACTATAAGAAAATTCATAAGTTTATAACCATTCTATTCTTGTGTGTTGTTGGTGTAATAAACAACGTTTTATTACCCCATATAACAGTGTTTTATTGTTGAACGATAAAGCCTACCAGTCTCACAAAACTCTCCCCCTTTAAAGTAACTTATCTTGTGTGTTGTTGTAATAATTTGAGATTACTAGCTTGCGAACTTCAAATCCAAAATCCACACGCCCTAGTCGGAAGAATCTGCAAGATCAGACAGCAGGTGGGTACTCACACACAACATTACATTACAATAACGCATATAAGTAAAGTTATAAATGGCTTGCCCGGAACGTGGGGCACGATTCAATTAAATTAATTAAATCACAACGAGATTGAAACGCCACATTTGTAATAGAGTTATAAAGGCGCTCCAATCTCGTGGGGCACGAGAAAATTAATTAAATTCAAATTAAATTTAATTTTCACTGTAAAACAAACTTTGCTGTTTCAATTCGTAAAACAGCTGGCGTCCAACATAAATAATCCCCAAAGAGTTTTGTGACTGGTGTTTGTACAACAGTAAAGTTATTGTGTGTATTTGAAACTGTTCTGTGTATTTTAAATTGTGTATATTTGACATTGTTGTGTATTTAAAATGGATATGGATAAAATACTTAAACAAATGCAGCAAATGAACGCCCAAATGAGTGCGGATTTGACCGCTAATATTAACGCGAAATTCGAGAAAACAAATGCCGAATTAACCGCGAACATGAACACGAAATTTGAACAAATAACAGCCAATGCTGAGATAAATATCGCGGAATTAACTTCTAAAATCGAAGCACAAAAAGTTAGTCTAACCGAAAAATTAGATCAAAGTAATGCTGACATAAACGCCGAGATTAAACAAAGTAATAAAGAAAGTAGTAAAGAATTAACTGCGAAAATAGATGAAATCGCGGAAAGCAATGCAAAAATCGGTGAAAGAGTCATTGAAATCGGTGAGAGTAATAAAGAGCTAACTGTGAAAGTCGCGGAAATCGCTGAAAGAGTAAATACGGTCGATACTAAAATCAATGAACGGTTTAAGGTTTTTGAGACCACTATGCAAAAATCGTTTATAGAACAAGTAACACGTATGGAGGGCCGGTTCAAAGACCACATAAGCCGTTGTGAAAAGCAAACACTAGAGGTTTCCAAAAAGGTGGAATCCCTAGAGGTAAAAATTCACGCGGACGTGACCGAAACGCAACGACGAGTAGATAAATTAGACGCTTCAATTGTAGAGACGCGATCTAACATTGACTCTAATAAAGAGAGTGTTTTACAAACGTTAAGCGACGAGATTCTGAAGGTACGACAGGAGGTACGAAGGAGATCTGCTCCAAATATTTTGGTACAAGGCCCTGTCGATGAGAAAAATCGTGTGTATTTTACGGGGGAAAATAACGAAAACCCCATTGAATTTTTATTAGCGTGTGAGAGTGAAATGGCTAGAGTAGGTTCCCGACTAGAAGATCAAGACAAAATACAGTGGGTGGTTAACGCGATGCGTGATTCGGCGCGTAAGTGGTATAACATTGTACGCGATAGAGTGTCCACATACGCGGAGTTCAAACAAAAATTTGAAAGCCGATACTGGAACTCGCATACCCAACGACTTCTGCGCAATGAACTGGAATATGGCCGTTTTGACAAGAAAATGAATATTACCGCCGAAAATTATATAATCCAGCAGGTCGAACGCGCGAAGCATTTAACCCCAGCATTTGCGGAGATTGACATAGTCACCAAGCTTGCCTACCATTTTAATCATAACATTAGAGTAGCTGTATTCACGCAGGGTATTCACACGGTAGACGAACTCCTCATTCTAGTGTCCCAAAGTGAGACGGTTTTTGATTTTGGTGTGTGGCGTTATAATCCCGATTTTCGCCGAAATATTGAAGGGCAGAATACGCGAGAACAATACCAGCAACCTGACCAGAGACCGAGTACTAGTTCTACTCCACCCCAAACATCGTCAAAACCCCCAGATAAGACCTTTGAATACAAAGGCAAACAAAATATTGCTAAATCAAAAGGGCAATATAAGGGTAACGACGGGGCCCCGATTAGAGCTATGCAAACGGTTGAATTAGCTAGGACCGATACAATAGAGCAAGACAGCGATACTCCTAGTAATAAAGACACCAAAGAGAGGAGAAAGAATCGTAAGCTTCCAAAAAACTTGGAAACGGGCGCCTCCAGGGGGGAAGCGCCATAAATTATGCCAAAACCTATCGCAATAAAGTAGGTAAAAATAAAAAAAATGCTAGGTTTAAGAAAAGTGAATTTTATACAGAAACTTGTACGCCAGTTGACAAAGTATTTCAACCGGAAGGTAAGGAAACATGGTTGCCCGTTAACACAATGCAACAATGGGCACCGACAAAAGTACATCCGCCAGAGCAGGAAAGTGACGACGACATTCCCACACAGTCAGCGTGGGAAGACGTAGACGAAGAATCCGGTGACGAAAATGACCGATGGTTAACGAAGTACTGTCGAACCGTTCGTAAAAAGGGTTACGAAATATTACAATTAAAAGATAACGTAATTGTATTATAATAATTAAAATTAAAATAAGTAATTTGTGTTTTATAATATTAATAATAAATTATAGGTAACTTGTGTATTAATAATAATGTTTTCCTAGCGCGATAAATAATAAGCGTATACAACCGAGTGAACGAGCTCGCGGCAGGAAATCGTTACGTCACGCGATAACTACCTGACCCACATATGAAACTAGGTCAAGCAATTAGCCGCGCGCCTGGCGATAACGGTTTTAAATACTGTCAGCAAAATTCCTTTATACGCGTGCCATTATTTATAAACAAAGGCTACTACTCGTTTTAAAAACATTATACGCAATAAGTTGCAAATATGATAGTTTAATACATGTATTTAGAGTTAAATTGTATATAATGCAATAACATTAACACTTGTGTACGTGTCTTCAGAATAAGTAATACAATGTATAGCTAGTAAGGATAATGATTACAGAATATGTGTGTAATGATTAAGAAAAAAAAAATAACTGTAATTATTACATTCATTTTTTTTTAAAGCGGGTGTGGGAATATATAACGGAACCAAATATTAACTATTTGGGGTTATGTTTACCGCATGCTGAAAGCAGATTTAAATAAAAATTAACAGTTAAAACTCCATTTGAATGTAGAGCATTGAAAATAATGCTGTGTAAAGCAACGCACACGTGGTCGTTATGTAATCAGTTCACTGTACAAGGAAGCGACCACACCCAAACTGTTAATTATTAATATCTCGGAGACTAATAAATAAAGGCGAAATCTAACATAGCCAAAATGTTTGCCGAGATATTAATAATGACGTGTGCAAATTTGATGCAATATAATTAACAAATGTAAGAGTTAATTAAAATAATTAAATAACTTCTGTTAAAATAGAGTTACAGTAAAGAGATTTTACTGTGTTATAAAGATAATAATTTGTGACAGATTGTATATTTTAGATTTCACACAACTTGGTTTGCAACCAAGTTATTGCAAAATTGAATAAGTACAGGATATCCTTAGCGACAAATTGGTTCCGCCGGATAATTATGTTACATAATAATTCTATTTTCCGTCTGTGGGAACCAGACTTCATTCTCACGGACTAAGGGAATTCTAAATTTTATGTGGTAGGGAGAGTGTTTCGACCAATGAAATCATTTCATGCAGCCCCGGCCTGTGCGATGTTTTCTGGTGAAAAAATCACTCTTCTGTCAGTACTCACGGAGTTAAGACGTAGTCCTTCGATCGTCTAGTAGCCAAAGCGGTGAAGATCAACAAGAAGACTCTACGTGGTCTACACACACGCAATTACGAACACACAAAGTACAGCTCATCTGTATAGCTCGTAATTGCTACGTAAAGGCGAGATACTCTTCAAGACATCAACCAAGCTTATTGTGTACTACCAGATAGTCATAAGCATGCAAGAGATCCACCCGACTTCAAGACCAGACTTCAAGAATACAGCAGAGAGGCCGTCTAAATTATTGGTTAACAGCTGACGAGCAGAGCGACCGCCCGAACGAAGCACACACACACACGAACGTGCAACGTGCGAATCGACAAGGGACAGCACGCAGTTCCAGCAGACAACAGCAGACGTTAAAATATTCACAAACAGCAAGGAAGCAGAGTGTTGCCGAAACTGACTATCTAATCTTAGATCATACTGCAGTAGATCAGAAGTAGAATCACTAGAAATGAAATAACGTGAACTAGACTGTCATGTATAATTTATTTTAATTAATTATTCTAATTAATTTCAGAGTTCTATATTTTGTTTCATGAACACTTAGATTCAAATTAATTAAATAAATTTAATTAAATTCAAATCAATTCATAAAGTCAAATTTAAATTGCAATTAACTCGCAAAGAACGAGTTCAGTTTCTTTCAACTATTAGACAATCGAAAAACATCGATTCATTGTATAGACTATAAGAAAATTCATAAGTTTATAACCATTCTATTCTTGTGTGTTGTTGGTGTAATAAACAACGTTTTATTACCCCATATAACAGTGTTTTATTGTTGAACGATAAAGCCTACCAGTCTCACAAAACTCTCCCCCTTTAAAGTAACTTATCTTGTGTGTTGTTGTAATAATTTGAGATTACTAGCTTGCGAACTTCAAATCCAAAATCCACACGCCCTAGTCGGAAGAATCTGCAAGATCAGACAGCAGGTGGGTACTCACACACAACATTACATTACAATAACGCATAGAAGTAAAGTTATAATATATATATATATAATTGGCGCTGTTAATAATAATAATACTAACCAGATTATTACCTGTTAATAATAATAATAATAATAATTTGTTTTAGTTTTCTCATACAATAAGAGTTATAAATAAATAAATATACCAATTTATCGATTCTTTTATAATTTGTTTTTCTCCAGGTTTGGGAGATATATAATGTGTAATTTTCCTATTTTCAATTAGATTTGAAATTTTATTATATCAAGGTTTAAGGGAAATTCTTTCTAATTCTTGAATAAATATAACTTTTATAAATATATTAAGCCAACCCAGTGCTTATTGGCACAAACCAGCACTTAGCTAAGGGGAACCAGATCAGTTGAGGATGGAGTGATTTACTAAGCCACTATTTTAATATTTATTATGTATTGTTTCAGTGTTTGGTGATATGACAGCGGTCCTGAGCTGGCCAACGCGTCAGAGCAGGGACGTTAAGAGCCTTAGTGGCCTTATGGTGTTGGGATCTCGTAGGAGAAGTCCAGTAAGGTCATGTAGGTACGGTCATCATCGCCAGACCAAGGGTGAGTTGTTGTTATTTTTATGTAAATTTGTAAGGGGGTTGTGGCGACTTGTCCTGGCTGATCCCTTTAGGAAGTATGAAAGGGTCAATGAAAGTTTGTGTGCTTCGACACACAATCTTTCATTGAGGGGGTTTTGTGATGGTACAATCATGGTACATTTATAATTAACTTTAAATATGGTAAATAGAACATAACTATTGTATTTTTCTATTTTTGTCATACTAAACCCAACCTTAAACACCCGATACGAATATACCGTGAGTGGAGTGTATAACAATATTTGTCAGGATTTGAAACAATTCATAGCAAAAACTGTGAAACATCACAAAAAACAGTGTGCAGTTATTGCGATAAGCAAGCCGAACCTTAATTACGTCAGAGGCGGAGAATGTGTTTGACATCAACAACGACGCTGTCAACAGTTTTAACAATGGGATTGTGACGTAGGTTCACCCCACTTCCGCAAAATCTAACAAAGACTCTTGGTCATTTCGTCTGCAGCAGTGATCAACGCCGGCCGGCAACCCATTCACTTACGGGTGAATTTTAACTTTTTAGACCACTGTAGGTGGTTAATAAACAATCTAAATATATTCAAAATGTACTAAGGAAAGTTAGACAGTTCGGCTTTGTGTAGGCGTCCTCGGCCGATGAATCGTCCATAAAAATTGGTGTATAGAATCGGTCCCACGACGCTGGGTTACGTAGGTCGACACGACAGTGCCCCGTCAGACGCCGTAAAATTATACCGATTGTGCCAATGTCGGGACGATGCTAGAAGTGCGAGGAGGCCGACACGAAATGGGTGAGAACGTTCCTTGTGTATTTTAAATCCTTATTTCATTATTTCCCAGTATAAAATTTTGTTGCAGAAATCAATTATTTAAAATTTCCATTATTTATAAGGAGCTCCAACATTAATAATAAAAAATTGTACCATGAGTGTGAAAGAGAGAGAGAGGTTGCGTGTGTGGGTTATAATTTCTAAGTGCTGGGTTGTGCGGAAATCTATATAAAAATGTTTATCATATCTATATCATAATTAGCTAAGACAACACATTTTTTGATATATGTAAGGATTTTGGAGGGTAAATTGATTCTTACGCCCATGGCAATATGTGGGTCATATATATTTCACTATGTAGTAACTATCACTTTAAATACTAATAAAATACTTTATATATGTTATTTGGTGTATGTTTTTATTTCAGGTAAATTGTTTCACTAAACTGTTCCGTGTTACACGAATTCTGGCCCTAAAAGTAGATTTCGATCATGTTACCTTTTACAAACATGGCGACCGAGATTATTTACGTATAGACAAAAATACATTTTTCACTATAAGTAATAAAACGATAAAAGTAATAGATTACATATGGCGCCCGAACAGGGACTTATACGTCTGTAATCTTATTGTTACGTAAGATCACAGATGGTCGCCTGCGAACAGGGACATTATGTAGTATTATTTATATATATTATTACATAGTGTACGCCTAGAAAGAAAACGGAAAAAATTGCTTGAGGTAATAGACACTAAAAATTGTAATACATAAACATAACCCAATAGTTAGGTTATACCATTGTATGCATGCGTGTATTGCAAAATTGCCAACATGAGTACCAGTGACAATATTGTAATAGAAACCAGTACATCTGAGATAAATTTAACTAGTGAAATGGAGGTTCAATTAAACCCAATTAGTCAGACTGATGAGGCAAATACGCCTGGGTCTGCAGAGATAACGAAAACTGGCACATCCATTTCAACTATGTCAGATAGTAATAAGGATGAAACTAATGCAATGATGCAATTACTATTAAAATTAGACAAAAAACTAGATGAACAGAAAATCGATTCTGATATTAAATTCAATGAATTAAAGAATGAAATAAAATTAGGTCACGACAAACTGATTAAATAATGTGACCAGCTCATCACAAAACTAGATGTAAATTTAAGTCAATTAGAAAGTCAGAAAGTACTAAATAGGAGTACCCAGCAAAATGCTGTACTGGATAACAACATGTTTAAAAATAATAATTCAAATAATAAACGTACAGATAACTCAAATATTACAAGTAGTAAGAATGTTGTATTAGAAAAGGATAAAAATGATAATGAAAATATAATTAGTGAAAATGAAATGTTTGAAGTTATGGAGTCAGAAAGAAAGTTTAGAGAAAGTATTGTAGTACAAGGAGTGCAGGGGTAGAATTTTCTTTTGATGTAGTGTTAGGGGGTGAAGACAAGTCTTCATGTGATTTTTATAAGGATAAGAGTTCCTTAAATTTATATTTGGTAGACGAAAGGTCTAAAAATAAAGTTTCTTTGTGTTTTGGTGTACCCAATAAGTGGTGCACTTATGTTAGGGATAATTTTATGTTAGGGACCCCTGCATATTTGGAGAGAGAAAGTGTATTTTGGTGTTATGGAGAGAAATGTATTAAGAGAGAAAGTATAGAGAGATATTGTGAGAGTAAGAGAGTAATAGAAATATTTAAAGTAAACAGAAATTACAGACAATTGTTAGAAAGGTTAGGGTTAGATGTGGTATATGAAAATGATGAATACTTACCTGATAATAACAATAAATTGGAAATAACAAGAAATGAGAATAAAGACATTAGGTACTTACCTGTGGTGGAATATTATGGGGAATATTATAGTATAAACCGATTAATGACATACGATACTGAGATAAACGGAACCCTACTTGATCGTGACTGGAAATATTTGGTTAATAACAATTTCATAAAGGAATATGAATATAATGTAGCTAGTAATAAAATCTATTTATTAAATAAGCAATTAAATAGACCTAAGATTCGTGTGTTGTTCAATGATGGTGGATAGACTGTTTTAATTGTGTATGAACATTAAAATGATGCATATTTCCAATTTATTGTTATTATCAGGTAAGTATTCATCATTTTCATATACCACATCTAACCCTAACCTTTCTAACAATTGTCTGTAGTTTCTGTTTACTTTAAATATTTCTATTACTCTCTTACTCTCACAATATCTCTCTATACTTTCTCTCTTAATACATTTCTCTCCATAACACCAAAATACACTTTCTCTCTCCAAATATGCAGGGGTCCCTAACATAAAATTATCCCTAACATAAGTGCACCACTTATTAGGTACACCAAAACACAAAGAAACTTTATTTGTAGACCTTTCGTCTCCCAAATATAAATTTAAGGAACTCTTATCCTTATAAAAATCACCTGAAGACTTGTCTTCACCCCCTAATACAACATCAAAAGAAAATTCTACCCCCTGCACTCCTTGTACTAAAATACTTTCTCTCGACTTTCTTTCTGACTCAATAAATTCAAACATTTCATTTTCACTAATTATACTTTCATTATCATTTTTATCCTTTTCTAACACCACAGTCTTACTACTTGTAATATTTGAGTTATCTGTACATTCATTATTTGAATTATTATTTTTAAATATGTTGTTATCCAGTACAGCAGTTTGCTGGGTACTACTATCTACTTTTTGGCTTTCTAATTGACTTAAATTTACATCTAGTTTTGTGATGAGCTGGTCACATTTCTTAATAAGGTGATTGTGACCTAATTTTATTTCATTTTTCATCTCATTGAAATTAATTTCAAAACTACTTTGAATTTCTTTAATTTCACTTTTCTGAACATCAAATTTAAAATTCATGTCCCCTCTTGAGGTCATTAAAATTGCTACACATCATGTTATACAGACGTGTTAACATTTCGTCTGTTTTGTTTTCATGAAGTGAGATGGAGGTTACTTGTTCAGTCTCTACATTTTCGGTCGCACTCGCCTCGCCAACCTGACTAATTGGGTTTAATTGAACATCCATTTCACTAGTTAAATTTATCTCAGAGGTACTGGTTTCTATTACAATATTGTCATTTGTACTCATGTTGGATTATTTTAGGTGACTAAAACATATTTATTTATAACCTAAAATTGTAACCTTACCTTACGCACGCTTTGCGAACTATTACGCTATTATTTCAAGTAACTGTTTCACATACCAGTAGATGTACTCTCCATAAAATTTCATTTTATGTCGAGTCCCTGTTCGGCACGCGCCATATGTAATCTATTACTTTTATCGTTTTATTACTTATAGTGAAAAATGTATTTTTGTCTATACGTAAATAATCTCGGTCGCCATGTTTGTAAAAGGTAACATGATCGAAATCTACTTTTAGGGCCAGAATTCGTGTAACACGAACAGTTTAGTGAAACAATTTACCTGAAATAAAAACATACACCAAATAACATATATAAAGTATTTTATTAGTATTTAAAGTGATAGTTACTACATAGTGAAATATATATGACCCACATATTGCCATGGGCGTAAGAATCAATTTACCCTCCAAAATCCTTACATATATCAAAAAATGTGTTGTCTTAGCTAATTATGATATAGATATGATAAACATTTTTATATAGATTTCCGCACAACCCAGCACTTAGAAATTATAACCCACACACGCAACCTCTCTCTCTCTTTCACACTCATGGTACAATTTTTTATTATTAATGTTGGAGCTCCTTATAAATAATGGAAATTTTAAATAATTGATTTCTGCAACAAAATTTTATACTGGGAAATAATGAAATAAGGATTTAAAATACACAAGGAATGTTCTCACCCATTTCGTGTCGGCCTCCTCGCACTTCTAGCATCGTCCCGACATCGGCACAATCGGTATAATTTTACGGCGTCTGACATGGCACTGTCGTGTCGACCTACGTAACCCACCGTCGTGGGACCGATTCTATACACCGATTTTTATGGACGATTCATCGGCCGAGGACGCCTACACAAAGCCGAACTGTCTAACTTTCCTTAGTACATTTTGAATATATTTAGATTGTTTATTAACCACCTACAGTGGTCTAAAAAGTTAAAATTCACCCGTAAGTGAATGGGTTGCCGGCCGGCGTTGATCACTGCTGCAGACGAAATGACCACAAGTCTTTGTTAGATTTTGCGGAAGTGGGGTGAACACGTCACAATCCCATTGTTAAAACTGTTGGCAGCGTCTTTGTTGATGTAAACACATTCTCCGCCTCTGATGTAATTAAGGTTCGGCTTGCTTATCGCAATAACTGCACACTGTTTTTTGTGATGTTTCACAGTTTTTGCTATGAATTGGTTCAAATCCTGACAAATATTGTTATACACTCCACTCACGGTATATTCGTATCGGGTGTTTAAGGTTGGGTTTAGTATGACAAAAATAGAAAAATACAATAGTTATGTTCTATTTACCATATTTAAAGTTAATTATAAATGTACCATGATTGTACCATCACAACGTAAGATGCAAACATGGTTTACGGGTTTTTGTAATAATGTACTCTACTCATTATTTGAAGAGAATTAGCATTTTTTAATAAGCAATTATTTCAAGGTTGAACTATTAGTTTGCTAATAAAATTTATCAAATTAACTTAACATTTTCGTACATTTTGGTAATACGTTTTATATGGTCATAATTAAATTATATTACTTACTACTATGAAAACTACCCAGTCTGCTCTCTCTCTCTCTCTCACACATTCTTATTAAAAAAAACCCTGTTATTTAGATATGTACCCCATGACTATATAAATTGAAAACATATACCCCACGCCGGCACGAGGTGTCCGCGCAACCTCGATTTATCCATGTATAACTTCATAGACGTCCAACAAACAAAATACAACGTTACACCTGTTGATTCAAGTTAATATAGTTTCTTCTTCACCTGATAGTAGCTTTAGTCTAATACCCACTATCTATTAAATTAAATACATTAATTTCTTATAAAACTATACTATAAGTAAGAAATTAACATTCTTAAGTTTGTTCCATACCAGTAAGAATTTATAAGCACTATTCCAATGCAGAGCACTAGTATTGTAGATAAAAATTTTCATCTATTGCCTTGGCTAGCTTTTGTTTGTTGTGAGTTGTAACCCCTCTTTAGATGTTTTATGCTTTATACAAAAAATTTTTTTTTTTTTGAAGAGGATCCACTAGTTATTTAAAACTAGGCCAAAGCCTAGAGAAGCCAAAATGTGCTGGGTCCAGTGGGACGGGACTTGCAATTAAACTCTCTGTTATAACCAACAGTATCATTTATTGAGTGTATAGCATATAGTGTAACAATTGGTTTCCTTTGTTTTATATAAATGTAAATTTTTGTATAAATCTTCCCTGTACATACCCCACAAAAGTAACACAAACATAAATCACATAAATAGCATATGTATAGGTAACAATTGTTTTCTTTTTGTTTTTTATAAATGCAAAATTTGCTTTGTATAAATCTCCCCGTATATAACCCACAAAAGTAACACCTACATAAATCTCATAAATACCATATAAGGTAAACAATTGTTTCCTTTTTGTTTTTTATAAATGCAAAATTTGCTTTGTATAAATCTCCCCGTATATAACCCACAAAAGTAACACCTACATAAATCACGTAAATACCATATAAGGTAACAATTGTTTTCTTTTTGTTTTTTTATAAATGCAAATATTTTTGTATAAATAAATCTTCCCCACACATAACCCACAAAAGTAACATACATAATTGACATAAATACACATAAATATAAATATATATATATCTCCATCACATCCACATTATAAGTCTCACTATATCAATAACCGACACCCTTATAATTTTGAAAACATAGCCACTCGCCTATATACCCCTTTTTTTCTTTTTGACATTTCTCTACAGACATCCGAAAGTATAAAGATATCACTAGTGCTCCCACGAATCTGGGCTGGCCAAAATGCCAGATGTAACATTAAAGTGCTCTTAAACTTGGTAAGATTATAATCAATAAGTCAGAAAATTTATAACTGAGGATAATAAATAGGAAAGACGGTAAGCCACCATCTTTCCTTGACCTGAACTGTATTTGTGAATTTGCTGAGATAATAATTTATAATTTTGTGTAAGAAATATATTTTAGCGATAGCGTTTAAAAATTTACAATAATTATATGACCTGATCCGTTATGTAACATTTTAAGAAAACTGGATTGGCCCGGGAACCAACATGTTCCTAAGCCTGGAGCATGCCTATGTCTGCATACAAGGCTGCCTATACAGGATTAAACAGGGGCCGGACTGTTACTGAATCAGAAGCTTATTACCCTTACATAATCCCAAAATGTAATTTAAATATGTGAAATGACCGTGATTGTCTGAACTAAGTTGACAGGAATTATAGCTGAACCGTACCAGCCGGTGGGTTTCATCCTGTCACCCACGGAACCCACTGGAAACTAGAAAGAAAATAATGAGTGAATTAAATGTGATAGGCCTTGGATGCATGCCAGCCCCCGGGCTTACACTTAATACCAAGATAGTACATTATCAACAAAGTTCCCCCAAAATCCGCGCACAATTCTGTCTAGTTAAAGTGGGGCCTGATTAAAACGTTTGAAAGATGAACGAAATGTGACAGTGTATCACTCATACTCCACAAGTGTTATAAGGTGTTAACAGCACAGATCCGGGTGTCTGTGTAGATCAAAATAAAATCATAATAAATGGTTTGAGGTCACCTGGTGATGTTGAAGTTCCTACTTCCAGTGCCTGTGGTGTTGGCTGGACGTGGTCATGTTGCTGTCCCCTACGACAGGCGAAGTCGAGAGTCTTTGTTACTCGTTCAGGCGGAGATGTTCATCCTGTGCCAGCGTCCACGTCTAAGACCAGGGGCCCGCAGTTTTGTGCGAGTTTATCTACCCATGCTGGGTGATAGAATCCTTTCAAAAAATAGACTCCGCTCTGTCGAAGAGGTACGCGATTTTCGTGGTTTGGGCTTCGAAGCAAGACGGAACCTAGACGGTTGGTACAGCATAGTACCGAAACCAGCTTCAAGGCGAACACCAGAATGCGTGAGTGGCATGTCCCACGGCGAACTAAATTTTGCCGTTTCGTTAAACGTTAAACACAGAAACAGCTAAACTAATTTTTGCCGCTTCGTTAAACACCGAAACAGCTAAACAATTGCGATATGAAATATTATTTATACAATATAATAAATATACAGTATAATACGGTTTATTTTTCGTATTTAATCGCCGGTTTGTAAAACGACCGGCACAGAGTTTCATCAGAGGCTGCCGCTAGGAGTGCTGTCCGTTCGGTATCTGGAGGTGCCTTTATTTGAAAAATCATATTGTGTGTGTGTGTGTGTGTGTGTAATTTGTTCAGATTAATGCTCTCTAGGTTAAAAGTAAGGACACACATGCCACGTTTTACAAAAGTCGGTTGAAGTATTCAGACGCTATCATGAGATATATAGTAACCCAAATAGACAGACAGACAAAAGCCGAGAAGTTGAGTCCAAACTGAGAACTTGCTTCGTTCATTCAATAAAAAAATTAGTCATTCATGATAATTAGTTTGTATAAATATCATAATAATACTGATTATGATTAAGAAAAAGACTGAAACTACTGTAGAACACAAAAGTATTACTGCAGTCCCAATTTTACAAATGGAGACATTGGGCACATGTGCCCAGGGGTGCAAAACTGCTGGGGGTGTAATGGTAGTGCAAGAAAAAAATGAGAAGACATCCTTAACATAAAAAGCAACTAAACTTACAAAAAATATGATAAATACAGAAGACGCGAGTGAATTGTATGTGTCTTTATAATTAGAATACAGTGACAATATAACAATGGAATGGGCATGGTACTAGATCTGCTCCGAATTGGATTTGTTAAAAAAAAAAGAACCAAAGTAGAAGAACCTCACTTTGGTAAGTCCTGCTATAGATGTGGTTGGCCATTTCAGTCAGAGGCGTGTTTGTTTTGCCTTCTATGAGCTATACATGTTTTGCACCCCCGCCTTCCAATTTTTACCACTCACCAATCCCACTCTCATTCCTTCCACCCACGCATGCAAAATTGTGCACGTAAAGTGACATTACATTGAAAATGGTGTGACGTTTAGCATAACGTAACAATTCGGGAACCTGGTTAATTGGCTCAGGTCAATTAAACAAGGCTGCCATATTCTTTACAAAATCATAAATAACTATTAAGTACACAAATGTTAAATAGGGTCCCGTGAATTGAGGGATATTGACAAGGGATTTGGTAGATATATTCACTCACCTTTTGGATATTAACATGACATCTCTTTATTACATAAATTTAGCAATGAGTATATTAAAGCTAAAACATTTGTACCTCTTGTACAAAGAGAATTAGAGTAATTTAGTACTGAGTTAACATAGTTTTTCTTTTATTACTACCCTCGGATCCGAGTACTTCGTTTCAGTATATGATATTACATTTATAATATTTATTCTTGTGTTATCTTAAATACTGCTTTATTTAACCAAAAATTATTTAAATTAACGCATGTTATTGCTAAACATGAAATTACATTTAATTTAATTAAATCAGTCTTTCTTGTTTTACTTAACGTTCAGTTTTTATCTATTTAGTGTTTATCATACAATATTATACTTCAAGTTTTGAACCACTGAATTCAAAGTTCAGTGTCACCTGTGGGTATCATCCTCGGCGAATCGGCGACTCTCTCGGTTGTCCTGGTGTCTTGTAGTTTTCTTCTGAACATCAGGTTTCTGTTGTTGGTGAAGTTTGGAAGTCATTTTAGTCATGGTGAGTCCTGGTTCTCTCCCTTTTTAATAAGTTGTAGTAATCGCTTGTTGTTTTGGACTTTTACACAAAGTTTTATTCACTTGTAATCACGTCACATGTTGATTTAGTTATTGAGTTTCACATTATGATTTCACCATATTTCTAATTACATACACTTTATTGTTTAGATTTCTAGAGATGTCATAGACGCTCAATTCTCATTCACACTCACTTGTTCACTACATATTTACTTTAATTATACTTGTAGATTATATTCGCGGTTCACATGTTGTTTAAATTTGTATTTAGTGCCGCTACGTCTCAACTGTGAGTTTATTAACTTTTGAAAATATAATTACTATACCGCATCTCGGCAGTATGCTGTTTACGCTTCGACCGCTCCATCGCAAGTAGTTTTTTAGTTAAGGGGTCAGAGTAGTAATCTCGCTTCACTTACTATTCAGCATAAAAGTAGTTCCATATTCGATTAATATTTACTCGTTTATTCTCTGACATATTTAACTATATTTAATTATACTACGGTATCTCTTACTTATTATTTTATTATTGTACATCATTATGTTTTTTATCAAGTTCCGATTTAATACAATTATTAGTCATATTCACGGGTAATTATGCGTGTTGATGCCGGTTTCGGCAGGTTAAAGCCGGGTTAATTATTAAGGGGTGTTATCGCAATTTTATTATAGAATTCTTTTTGGTTTTAAAACTATTTATTTTGGGTATTATTGCGGGGTTACATTATCATTTTCATTAGGGGTTATGTTCTGTTTTAATGTGAGATTTTAAATTATTTTAAATTTCTTTTATTTCATTTTTTTCCTCTTTTAAAATCGTCACATACTCCGCCGCTTAAGCCACAGACGCCGGTATAATTTTTTTTGAATATACCGAGAGTATGTTTAGGGATTTCTGTGTGTAATTTCTCTCACCCGTTTCTCTCTGTATGTAATTATGAGTTACACACGTCAGTCTCGAATTGATTCTTCTTACTATTTACATATCATACTTTACAGGCTAATTATTCTACTACTACATACAATTCACACATTATAAAAAACATATTGTTAACATTCTAAATTTTCTTAACACTACTACTTATGACTACTACCGGGTTTTTCTTTAGTTGGGAGTTATTCTAGTGATAGAATTACTCATTAAGTAATTTGTTACTTAATTATTTCTCATATTTGCTGTCAGCTGACTTCTTACTTTGCTCTACTTTTGAAGAATAGGATTCAAGGGTGATCAGGCCTCGTACCTATCTATACCATTAGCTAGCTAAACGTTACTCTGGTACTCCTTTGCAGTTGAGTACAAAACATATACCTTTCTTTTTTCTTTACATTTATTTAACTTGCACTCTACCATTACCTTCTTCGTGATAATGTTTTATCTGAGAAATATGTGTCCTTCGTACATATTTTTGAGTAGAGGGTTCATACAGTGCTACGGTTACTGGAGTTAAATATTTGTGAATTTGATAAGGACCGCACCATCGGTATGATAGCTTGGAAGTGGTCTTATCGATTGCACTACTCGTAGGATGTGTTTTACACATAACTAAGTTACCGATTTGGTACTTTACTTCATTATTTTTATTTCGCTCGTGATATTTCCTTGATTTCGCTAAGTTTGTTCGCAAATTAGCGCGCGCTTCATTCCATAATTTCCTAATATTTTTATCCCTAATTTCAAGGGGTAACAATTCATGTATTTTCCACTTAGTGGCGCATTTGTGACGTTTAGCATAACGTAACAATTCGGGAACCTGGTTAATTGGCTCAGGTCAATTAAACAAGGCTGCCATATTCTTTACAAAATCATAAATAACTATTAAGTACACAAATGTTAAATAGGGTCCCGTGAATTGAGGGATATTGACAAGGGATTTGGTAGATATATTCACTCACCTTTTGGATAACCATGACATCTCTTTATTACATAAATTTAGCAATGAGTATATTAAAGCTAAAACATTTGTACCTCTTGTACAAAGAGAATTAGAGTAATTTAGTACTGAGTTAACATAGTTTTTCTTTTATTACTACCCTCGGATCCGAGTACTTCGTTTCAGTATATGATATTACATTTATAATATTTATTCTTGTGTTATCTTAAATACTGCTTTATTTAACCAAAAATTATTTAAATTAACGCATGTTATTGCTAAACATGAAATTACATTTAATTTAATTAAATCAGTCTTTCTTGTTTTACTTAACGTTCAGTTTTTATCTATTTAGTGTTTATCATACAATATTATACTTCAAGTTTTGAACCACTGAATTCAAAGTTCAGTGTCACCTGTGGGTATCATCCTCGGCGAATCGGCGACTCTCTCGGTTGTCCTGGTGTCTTGTAGTTTTCTTCTGAACGTCAGGTTTCTGTTGTTGGTGAAGTTTGGAAGTCATTTTAGTCATGGTGAGTCCTGGTTCTCTCCCTTTTTAATAAGTTGTAGTAATCGCTTGTTGTTTTGGACTTTTACACAAAGTTTTATTCACTTGTAATCACGTCACATGTTGATTTAGTTATTGAGTTTCACATTATGATTTCACCATATTTCTAATTACATACACTTTATTGTTTAGATTTCTAGAGATGTCATAGACGCTCAATTCTCATTCACACTCACTTGTTCACTACATATTTACTTTAATTATACTTGTAGATTATATTCGCGGTTCACATGTTGTTTAAATTTGTATTTAGTGCCGCTACGTCTCAACTGTGAGTTTATTAACTTTTGAAAATATAATTACTATACCGCATCTCGGCAGTATGCTGTTTACGCTTCGACCGCTCCATCGCAAGTAGTTTTTTAGTTAAGGGGTCAGAGTAGTAATCTCGCTTCACTTACTATTCAGCATAAAAGTAGTTCCATATTCGATTAATATTTACTCGTTTATTGTCCGACATATTTAACTATATTTAATTATACTACGGTATCTCTTACTTATTATTTTATTATTGTACATCATTATGTTTTTTATCAAGTTCCGATTTAATACAATTATTAGTCATATTCACGGGTAATTATGCGTGTTGGTGCTGGTTTCGGCAGGTTAAAGCCGGGTTAATTATTAAGGGGTGTTATCGCAATTTTATTATAGAATTCTTTTTGGTTTTAAAACTATTTATTTTGGGTATTATTGCGGGGTTACATTATCATTTTCATTAGGGGTTTATGTTCTGTTTTAATGTGAGATTTTAAATTATTTTAAATTTCTTTTATTTCATTTTTTTCCTCTTTTAAAATCGTCACAATGGTGATAAAGACATGTAAAAAATTATATATAATGTGATAAGGTAGAAATAGTTAGAATTGCAAGTTTTTAGAAAAAGAGCGGGAGGGATGTCCGTTGATACCATTAAAAAATTAAGTCAATATTCTCGCTATTATTATGTGTACAATACAGGTTAATTTTTTACAGTTGCTGGTTACCAGCCTGGGACACGGTAGGTCCATAGGTGGTGGATAATGGAAAGTCTCTAATAGATTGTCGAAAGAGGGTTAAGGGAGAAATCACTCCTGAACCAAAACTGGCATGCTATTGTTATTATTTGGGGTTGTTATTGAAAAGGTGCTGGGGGGGGTTGCTCACAGTGTGCTCAGGGCACTGTCAATGTCAAACACAGGTCTGTACTACTGCACTTTTTCTGCTGCATAATGCCTGATTTAGTTATATAAACATCTCGACACAAGCAGAAACAATATGCACAGTCATGAATCAGAACTGTGTAAAGCATCAGCTAGGAAATAGGAAGTGTTACTTGACAGTGGACCGCCAATGACTTCAGACGGATTATAGAAACGCCTATAATCCAGCAAATGTTTGCAGAAAACCCTGTACGCAAGCTGATTGTCCAAACTCGCACTTGATATTGTGTTGTATACTAGGGAACACCTAACCTATGTTCAGAATAATATTATGAACGTTGATTGATATTATTAAAACTATTTTGCCATTAGAATAACAGATAGGTTACACTACATAGGTTATGTTACTCACAAATATTTACATTATACGTCATTCTTTAATGTTCTTTACATAGACAGGTAAACACAATTTGTTCTACAAGATTCCAGAATAAGGACCTAGAATTTTCTTGGATTATCTAGGAAGTAACAAAGGCTGGTGCATGACAGCATTACCAACCTATATTATTATTATTTGGTGTTCTGGCCTAAGGCAGTTCTTCAAATGGTAAGAGCTCTCCAAACTGTCCTATTGCATGCCAGTCTTTTAGTTTCTTCATAACACCATCTGATTTTAATGCTATCTATTAACTTCATTCTTCTACACCCTCTTCTTTTTTCTCTGTCTATGACACCCTTCATGGCAGTTGTAAGCAAGCAGTCTCTTCTTAAACAATGACCTAACCAATTTCTTTTCCTATTTTCTATTACCTTCAGGATTCTTCTCTCTTCCCCAATTCTTCTTAAAACTTCATCATTCCTTACTTTATCAACACACCTCAGTTTTTCCACTCACCTGCTCTCCAAACCCACATCTAAAATGCTTCTAATCTTTTCTCATCCTCTTTCCTCAGTGTCCTTGTCTCTGCACCATATAAAGCAATGCTCAACACATAACATTTGGCCAACCTTTTTCGTATTTTACCTCCAGAACATTTTACATAGGAGGGTCATACCAACCTATATAAGAACAGGAAAAGACTGAGTGAGTACTTACTGTGAGTCCAATTAAGTGAGATGCTGTGTGTGTGTGTGTGTGTGTGTGTGTGTGTGTGTGTGTGTGTGTGTGTGTGTGTGTGTGTGTGTGTGTGTGTGTGTGTGTGTGTGTGTGTGCCACATTTGTGACCAATATTATATTTGTGTTGTTTGTATAAATTACGATTGTATCAATAATCCATATCACAGTTGTGAATGGAAATTTGTATTTTAGATGTGTTATATATTTACATGTGAAAAATTATTTGTGATAACAATAAATAAACAAGGTTGTCCTCGGATTGTTATTTGTCTTTGGAAAATTTATGGCCCCAAGAAAAACCACTTAAATGTATGTATGGGTACAGGCATAGAACCAAAGAAGTGCTGTACAGGGATCTGGAAATGGCTTTCCAATAGAAAAGACTGAGATTCCTTGGACATATGGTTAGGATGGATCGGTCTAGATTAAATAAACAAATTTTCAACTATATATGGCAACTTTTCAGTCTGAAGGGATACACCAAACAGCTCAAGGAGGAAATGATGAAACTGGTATCTCTTTGACCGACTGTGTGGATATAAATACATTCAGGAACAAAATTTAAAATCTTGAGGTTCTCTGTAGTGAGGAGAAGACGAGAAAAGGGGTGGACAGTAGAAAGGAAAGGCGGCACAGAGTGTACAAATGAGGGCCTTCTGGCAGGAGAAGAAAAGGAAATGATATTCGCGTGGTCCACAGCTGGTCTGTTTGTGTAAAAAAATAAATAAATAAATAAAATAAACAAGGTGTTGTCAGTGACATGAGTGTTTTTATTTTGATGGCTGCCTAGAAGTTGACATGTGAAGCTACACAATTGTAAGCTAGACCAGGTATGAGAGTTGGTGTGTTAAAACAATTTCTTGTCTTCTCGTTGCAAATCAACAGTCTACTACTTTACACACAGGAGTTTATAATGTGCCTACCAATACTGTATTCACGATATTAATTGATGACTCATTGGGCACTTGGTGAAACATATTAATAGAAAGGGTTTTTTTAAATATATAAACACTTGGTACATTTCACAGTTTTTTTAGACAGCTGTTTTGACTTCTTAAGCCATTGTCTTAAAACGTGAAACATAGCAAGTGTTTAAATACTGTATTTATTTGTCAGTTTTTGCATTAGCCACTATACCATTCTACTCAAAGAATTTTTCCATTTAGAAATTTATAATATAGTGGAAAGGAAAAAGAAACTGGAGGAAACAACCAAAGGTGAAGCACTGTAATCGTAAATATAAGAATGATGGTGCATACTTTTGAAACCTCCCCCAAAATTTGTGTAAGTTTTGTAATTTTTTTTTGAGGGGGGTAACTTAATATTTAAGACTAGGCACTGATCCTAGAGGAAGCATAAAATGTGCCGGAACCCAAGCTACCATTTGAAACATGTCTACTGGCTATGGTGACAGGACTTGCAGAATGAAATACTCATATAACAATAACAAGTTCTTATTTATTGGTGTTTCTGTTTCTTTTATAAATTTATAACAATTATAAATTTGACATTGTATAACAATTATACTCTTTAAAGATATTATTGATCCCTTAAGTTGCAACCCTTACAAATAGCTAATCCATTGAATGGAATTCAGTTATTAAAATCTCATGAATACATAACAGTTGCTGATAGTAAAATGGCTTAATTTTTCTCTTACATACACAAATCTGCGTACAGCAATGTATATCTATGTAGTAATTGAATACACTTGAATCTGATTGTTGAATACTCTGAGGTTGCAACTCATACAGACATTTAAGTTGATAACATGCTTAGAGATATGCAAATATAACATGACATCAATTATTTATAAAATATTATTATTTATACACCAATTATTTATAGGATATTATTATTTATACTCCAATGATAATAAGATATTAGAGAATTATCTCATTGAGATCTCTTAATTACCAATGCATTGGACCAGCCAGCTCATTTAACAGTTCACACATGTGCTACTATACAGTATACATTATTAACCCCCTTGAGAAAAATATACACATACATACATATACCACAACACATTAACATACACATACTACCCACAATTAATTCAAGTAACTATCTTGGGTGAAACCCCCTTGCTGGTAACACCACATCAATATCTCCCCAAAGTGACATCAATTCATCCAAAAAATAACCCAATGTCCCCCGTAAAGTATTATAACAGCGATTCATAATGAACCCAACTCCAGTGTCGGTGTGCTCAGGAAGAAATCATCAAGATAGAATTAAGAATTCATTAAACTCGTTGTAAGATTCATATCCCCGAAATGTGTGGGTTAATCACCTATCCCGCTAGATTATGTAAAATTGAAAAGCTGCATAAGGGGACACGTATCACCCACTCATACCAGCTATATTTAAACAGTGTTCAAGTGACTTTGAATTTAAGTTTTCACTCGGATATATATTATGTTACAACACAAAAAGCCACCCCAATACCAGGGAAAAAACTATGAATCAACTATATTAAACTAATGAAAATAAAATGACTATGACGAGACAAATGACTATAACCCAACCCAAGTGATTAACCCATTAAAAGGAAATAAAATGAGAAGGTATATGGAAAAGACACAAACAAATAATAAAGAAAATAAAATGAGAAGGTATATGAAAAAGACACAAACAAATAATAAAGAAAAGAAAATGAGAAATATTAAACTCAAATGATGAAAAAGACTCAAACAAATAATAAATGTAATTGATAAATATTAAAATCAAATAAAGTAATATCAACTAAAGTACACTAACCAAAGAAATAGATATTAAATGTTATGAATAACTATCAGAACATGAAACTTGTTAACAGTATAACTAATAATTGTGAATAAAACAATAAAAAACTCAGAAGTGAGAGATAGGTAGGGAGTGAAGGTGATTAAGTGAGTAAAGAGAAATCAATATTAGGGAATAATCATAAGTAACAATCAAGTACCATAAAAAAGTGCAAAGTGTCAGTGGAAACCCAAAATAAATAGAAAACCCAACAGATAGGCATAGACACCTAAAACCAGTGATTAACACTACAGTTTAATGGTGAAAAATACCAAAGAATAAGAATATTATTGTTATTAGAATTAAGAGTGATTGTAGATTAGGAATACAGTGGTATTCAGGGTAAAAATCCCATAATGATTAAAAATATTAGTGTTACAATGGTTAGGTAGAGAAAAAATATATAGTAAAGTTTAGAAGAAAAATATACTAAAGAATATAAGTGCAAAATAAGTAAAACATCCTATGTTCAAAGGGATAATTAGTAAGATAAAATAAATGGTGTTATAATGTTAGTCACCAAAATAGTTAAGAATACGGTAAACTAAATATAAACAAGATTAGCATAGTAACTGTTAAAAGATTTGTTCAATTAAGTTTATGAGAAGGAATATGGCTGAAAAAAGTATACAGACCATAAACCTAAATTTTGTGTTATGTTTTATAAGTAATAGTAAATAATAGACAAGTTATAAAAAATGGCAATATAGATAAGTAAAGAGATAAATTCTTACAAACATAATAATACAGGAAAAGAAATCAGAGAATAATAGACAGGCCATGATTTTGTAAAGTAATAAGAACATACAATTATTATCAAACAGCCCAAATTAATTCAAAAGGTAACCAAGTCATAAGTGACACCAAGCAAAACATATGTAAATGAAAAATAATCTTTAATTTGTGTAAAATAAGAAGATATAGCCAATTAATACTTAGGCCTATAGAATGCCTAACTGTATAAATCCAAAATAAACAAATTGTAAGAATAAACAAAACTCAACACAACTGAACAATACGAAATATATAAACACCACACAACACAACCAAACAACATACTCAACGATCAATTACAATATAAATCACATACACTTTTTGACACAATTATACAGAAAACAAACAGTAAGTTGAATCCCCGCGCCAATCCCCTTCCACCACACACCACCCCCACTTCACCTTCCACACAACCGTTACAAAATGCTGGCAGTCTGTTACCAAAGCTGAAGAAGGCGGATACTAAGCCGAAACGCGTCCAACAAAATAGTAAGTTTTTCACATGAAAAAAGTTCATTTTTAGTTAAGTGTTAAGTGTTAAGTAGTTAAGTATTAGTTAAGTGTAAATTGTAAGAAATTAACTATTGTATTAGAAAATCCAGGGCAAGTAACTAGTTAAGTACAATTAGTGAATAATATTAAGATGTCAAAGTTAAATTAAAAACCTAAAATAAGGAAGAAATGTAATTACATAATATTAACATTATTGTCAAAACTTTAATACATAAACAAACCCAGCTTTGTGGGATGTCAAAATGATCTTTGAAAGAAAATATAAACAGTTGTGATAATATCTCATACATAGTTAAGAAGACAGAAGAATAATAGTAATCAAAAGATATTTAGTCATTTTGAATTAAAATTCAAATATCATAACAATAGATACAAATGTATACAGCCAATGAGAAGACAGACAGTTGCCATAACAACCGAACGTTATTTATTATTATTCTGTTAAAAATTGTTAGTTCATTATTGACGCTCAAGACCTATAGAAGCCAAACCATATTCGACTCAAATTTAATTTAAAATAGTAAAAAACAAGTCGAAATCTTATAAAGATGCAAGAAGTCTGATGAAGACCTAATCAAACTAGGAGAGCCAATTAACCAGATTAATAACAATCTAAAATAATTATTTAATCCACATTGACCGAAAAAGAAGCCAGATATACTCCAAATTATAAATGAAGAAAGATTTATGACTGAATAGATCCAACCTAATGAAGAACTGAGTAACTCGTCACCCGAATTCAACAGATTTGATAAGTATATCTGAATTACCCGAATTTATGGAATAAATTCTTATTAACTTTTTCTCACAACACAATTAATTCTCACTACGAACTGATAATCAAATTTCTTTCAAGGATTAATTGAAAATAAAAAACTAAACTTGTGAAACCAGAAAATAACCTGGGTATAAATTACGAACTCTTAACACACACTTTTTTAACACTTCAGGAACGAATTGTAATTAAATCTAATAGTACCGTATATAAGTACCATCAATGTAAGGTAGTGTACTTTATTATAATCATATTAATATTTTTTCGTAACCAAAAGAACTCAGATTTAACGAACGATAGAAAATAAACATTTGTCGGCACCATGTCGAAGTAGTATCGTTCTAAATCAGCATTCGCCAACCTGAGAATAATTGTCTTTTTATTGCCGGAGCACCTTTGTATAATCTTCTTATATATATAATTCTTCTGTACGTGTGTATGTCACTGAACTCCTCCTAAACGGCTGGACCGATTTTGATGAAATTTTTTGTGTGTGTTTAAGTGGGTCCCTGGATGGTTTAGATTCACAATTGGACCCGGTAGGTGGCGCTGCGATCGGGTTCCAGGAAATTTTTTTTTATTTTTTGACGAAAATTTTTTTTTATTTTTTTAAGATTTTTTTGCATATCAGAACATATAACCACAAAATTTCACCCCACCACCCCCCAATATTTTTTAAAATGAAAAAACCATAAGTTCATGAATAATTGACGTTGTTTTGACAATTCAAATTCTGTTCGCTGTGTTTCGATATTCCATGTATCATAATTGCGTGCATATTGAGTGTATTATTCATCGACAAAACATATTGAAATAACGTTTTAAGTGTACTTAAACACATACATTGTGCAAATGTGTAAGGTGCAGTGTTCAAGTGAATATCTTACATGATCTTCCATGAATTTCAATTATATACATGTGCATTCAATGACAATCAATCTAACCTGCAACTTTTCATTTTCAGTGCTTATTTGTGTCGATGATTCTATAAAATTTACGGAGTGTTAAACGGTTCATCGAAAATAAACAACATGTAAGTTTGTTCAACAAATTATAACATCCATAAAATTCAAATATAAGTTACTTATATTTATGTGTTGTGTGTTTATTACAGAACAATGCCACGTCTTCGTGGAAGAGGAGAAATATTGGTCGACGTACACGGAATTCACGAATAGTCCGGACCCGTCGGTTAAATAGAACGGCAGAAGATCAATTGACGGACAATGCAAATTTAAGAGACCAGGTTGCAAACACACGTACAAATGAAAGTCAAGAGCAACTCAACGAACGCCTTCGAGCTAATGCATTGAGACAAAGACAGGCGCGTCAACGAGCCACCGACGCACACAGAGCACATGAACGACAGCGCCTGCAAGTACATCGCGCATTGACACGTGCATCACTTCTCCGCCTTGCGTTCGAATATGAGTCGGACATCGACTATTCGTCACATTCACAAATTGTCATCGGCGCTATGGACAAAGAATGCCAACACTGCCATGCATTCAAATACAAAGGTGAATCGGCCGGTTTCTGCTGCGCGTCTGGAAAAGTTGTACTGCCACCATTGAATTCGCCACCAGAACCATTGAAAATACTATTGGCTGGAGCCACACCTCAATCAAAATTGTTTTTGCGTAAAATTCGTAAATTCAATTCTTGCTTCCAAATGACATCATTTGGAGCAACAAAAATCGTTCACAATCAGGATGGTCGCAATTTTGAATCAACGTTTAAGATTCAGGGCCAAGTGTATCATCAAATTGGTTCTTTAATGTCAATGCCTGATGCCGATCCAAAATTCTTGCAAATCTACTTCATGGGCGATGAGGAGCAACAAATAAACACATGCTGCCAATACAACCACATCGAGCAGATGGAGGAGCGAGAAATTGTGGCGACTTTGGAACCGTTTTTGCAAAATCACAACCAGTTGGTCCAGTTGTTCAATACCGTTTCAAACAAACTGCAAAACGACAGCTACATGATCGTCATCAAAGCAGACAAAGTACCATCTGGAGAGCACGCAGGCCGATACAATGCACCAACCGTTAATGAAGTTGCAGTTGTTATGGTTGGCGACGCATACGAACGTCGAGATATACGGATCCAACGCAGAGATAACACGGTGCAGACAATTCAAGACAGTCATCATTCTTACGACGCTTTGCAATATCCATTGATATTTTTGGAAGGAGAAGATGGATATCATTTCAACATCAAACAAAGAAATCCAGCGACAGGTACAGTCTACACATTATTTTCTTTTTCTGCACGATTAATTTCTTTTTGTCTTATTTATATTTTTACTTTGCAAGTGCAGAAACCAACAAGAAAGTGAGCGCGATGAACTTCTACGCATATCGGTTGATGATTCGTGCCAATGAAGACAACAACATTCTCCGATGCCGCCAGCTGTTTCATCAATACATCGTTGATATGTATGCGAAAATTGAAAGCGAGTGATTACGGTACATCAAGTATAATCAAGCGAAGCTGCGTTCTGAGGAGTACATTCATTTGCGTGATGCTATTGTCAGTAACGTAGATGGAACAACTAATATCAACGACATCGGTACCGCATATATTCTTCCATCATCATATATTGGTAGTCCGCGTCAGATGCAAGAATTCATTCAAGAAGCCATGACTTTCGTGCGCGCGTACGGCCGACCAGATTTGTTCATTACATTACGTGCAATCCAAACTGGGATGAAATTAAAATTTCGTTATTGCTAGGTCAAACAGCAATGCATCGCCATGATATCACTGCACGTGTCTTCAAACAAAAATTAAAATCGTTGATGAACTTGATTACACATCACTCTGTATTCGGCGAAACATGTTGCTGGCTGTATTCTGTTGAATGGCAAAAACGAGGTTTGCCACATGCACATATTTTGATTTGGTTGGTCGACAAAGTACGGCCAGAAGAAATTGATAAAATTATTTCAGCAGAAATTCCGGATCGGAATATCGATCAAGAGTTGTTTGACATTGTTACCGCTAACATGATCCATGGTCCATGCGGTGATCTCAACATGAAGGCGCCGTGCATGGACAATGGAAAATGTACGAAACGTTTCCCAAAAATGTGTATAAACGATACTATCACTAATATCGATGGTTATCCATTGTATCGTCGTAGAGACTGTAACCCCTCTTTCCTTTTATGCTTTATATATAAAAAAAAACCCTTTTTTTTGTATTTATTTTTTTTTGAAAGAGAGGCCACTAGTTATTAGAACTAGGCAAGAGCCTAGAGAAGCCAAAATGCGCTGGGTCCAGTATGATGGGACTTGCAAATGAAACTCTGTTCTAAGATAACAATAACAAGATTTATTGTATTCATGTTTTTGTACAATTAACTCCCAAAGTGTACAATATATGCGCAAGATAATATGTGTAAGATAATATTACAAGTGTTTTCATAATCAAGAATAGCTCAAATTTCAAAAACCACAATCGTTATTATAATTCACATTCGACATAGGCATCGCCAAATAATTGAGCTTGATATTACTGAGCAGAATACAGTTACTTTAAATAATGTAAAATGGCGCATAGTATCGACCCTCCCAGTAGGTCACATAAATCATAACCATAAATATATATCTATATATGCGTAATAACGTATAACAATCTAATAATCACATAAAGCCATAACACACAACATATAGTTAACATAGATACACATATACATATAAATAGCATACACCATGTCCACCTGGTTAACAGCATAAGTATTGTCATCGTAACACTCTCCAACCCTCTTATTCAGATCGAGTGTCCGGCCCACCTTAAGTTTTTAATTAACAAACCCAAAACCCAAATCATCAGTCACAAAGGAGCAGAGTAGACATGCCCCAAAAATTCTAAGTATGTGAACAGCCAAAGTCAATTTGGCTAAATAGTCCGAACGGCACACAAGTACCAAGCAAAAAGGTAATTATAAATTTCGGATCCCAAATAATAATAATAAGTGCCATCACGAGGTCAACATGGATGCCCGGTTGCATAACTGCATTTCTCATTTCTTTTATTTTTTAACAAAAAAAATTTTGCAAAATCAGTGGAACATGACCACCCATAAATACTTATAACTGGTATTGATTTGTCTTACATTCTTTAACATTTATTAATGAATTGGTATTATGAGCAATAAAAAAATTTAACAATTCTTGTGCTGGCTATGGCAAAATTTAGTGGTTACAAAATTATTTGAACAGTAAAATTGAATTTCGAAAAGCAGAATCTATGGAATTAATTCACTAAAACATCCTTGAGGTGTTCATAAAGAATCCACTTGACCTCAGGCACGGTCATGCGCCCGGACTAGATCCAACAAACTATGACATGTTATTGTCCTGTGGGTAATGGCACCAACAGGTGTCGTCCACAGGTTTAAGTACCTCCCCCGACCTTTAAATTAATAACCAATTCAAACCCAATTAAATGGAAAAGTAATTAACCCTGAAAATTCCCCTACAGCGTACCGAGACCCCGTGCATGCATGCTTAACGCTGAAATCATTTAGTGACAGTCAGCACCGCCCATATTTACAGAAAACTAACATCAACTCGGGTGATGCATGACCCTGGCTGAGTTTACAATTCTCTTAATGAGATAAACATTAATGTTAATGAGGCGTAAGCCTTAGTAAAAAAAGTAAAAGTAACATGTAAACCCAATTGTCCCGTTGGACTTATCCGGAACAAAGTCCCAAACTGGAGCATCTCCAAAGTGTCTCAAAGAAAGTGTATCGGCCACAAACATTTTGTTTCTTAAAAAAAAGCTTAAATGTCACCTGGTTAGCAGCATAAGGGTAGAGGATCTTGTCGAGTGTGTCCGTCCATTCGGCCTGACAGCTAGACGGAAGTGGCTGAATTTATTTCATGGAAAGCAGGTATTCGGCCATCCTCTGGAGCGAGACAGATTATCGGCTACTTCGGAAACCCTGCACAATTATATGGGTAATTACTTACAGGTTCAATAAATCACACTACACCATTCACCCAGCTGAACCCACATTTCGTGACATGCCCAGTTTACAATCTCCGGAAAATTTACTTATGCACTGAACCCCATTGAATCAAATAAATCACTTCAAATAACATTTTTAAATATTACAATCTATAATATATCCAAATATAGTCATTCAACATAATAATCATTTCAAATAAATAGTTATTCACAAGTTTTCGTCAAGCACTTAACCCCCTTTGACAGGAACTAACAAACTTTAACAATTTCGTGGTGTGCCGTACCTTGGTGTACGGCAAGTAGTGGTTATACGGATTCCGGGCGATATTTTCATGCATTTGGGTAGTTCGCCTCGGACAGTGTCACTTCGCTACCTGTGAGACGTTACGGCGACTGTTTGTCATTTCGAATCTTACCCCATCTGGGAGACGTTACGGTAACTTCGAACTATGGTATCTTTCGTTCCGTCTGCTAGAGGGAGTCTGCTGAACTTCGTCGTGATTTGTAGGCACCTTTGGGAAATCTGTGAGCTGTGGAGTGAGTTTGTTTCGGACTCAAGTAGTGGTTGGCCTGTGGTTTTCTTTTCGTTGAGTGGAGAGTTGCGTTTTTGACTCGATGGGTTGGTTCCGGTCAGCTGTTCTCATCAGGAGCTGTTGACGACCACGTGTTGGGCTCATTGTATAGAGCTGAAAAGTTTTGTGGTTTTTTTTATGCGGCGTTTTTTTTGAAATGATTATGTCTGGCTGAGGGAACAGTGTGCCAGGGGGTCCCTGGAGGCCGGCGTCCGTGATCATGTGAAGACCGGGATGTTAAATTGTGTGATATACGTGTGTAAGTATTGAGGGACACAGCACGCGTGATTATGCACGCACTATGAACAGGTATGGAGAAATAAAATTTATTAAATTTTGCCCTGGGACTTTATGGGTCGAGTGGGGGTCTGGCTGATTTTTTTAACACTACAAAAAGAGAAAGAACTTTTTTTTCCTACAAAAAAAAAGAGAAAACAAAAAAAAACACAAAATTAAACTTAAGAAAATGTGTTAGTTATTGGCCAAGGTGTTCATTTGGCCTAGTGGGGCAAAATTCAGCTGAGTTACTTAAATGCTCTTATTCCGTGTGTGCATGTAACTGTGTGGTGTTCCATATACGCATGCAATATTGAGTACAATTTTCCTTGTAATCTGTGTGGAACTTATATTGGTGGCTGTTTTAATCGGAAGGTGTAAATCTGCTTGTGAAAAGAGTTTCAGTCCACCTACTGCTGTAACAACACATTCCCTTGTGCTATAACAGTAATTCCTGTGTTGCCACAGATTTATAATATGGCATAGATTTATAATACCATTACATCTCAATGAATAATGATATTGTTTCATAAAAATAAAAATCCATACACAAAAAAAAAAAAAAAAAAAAAAAAAAAAAAAAAAAAAAAAAAAAAAAAAAAAAAAAAAAAAAGAGAAAGAAGAAAACTTGGGAGTTTTACACTAAACAAACATTGTGATTTTTATAATATTTAAATTATTATGAATTGTTGATATATACTTTATTTAGTAAAATTTATTTATTTTTAATGAATATGTTGAAAGGTGTAATATATTTTTAAAACTGTGAACCTGTTAAAACTATTTGCAAAAATCTATTGGAGACTGCTATTCTATTACTTTTATAATTGTTTAAATTGTTGTGGCTTTAATGATGTTGTACGATAGAATTGCTTGTGAAAGGGTTTAGAAAGTTGGTTATATTATTGAAAGCTGCATGTTAATAGTTTCTGTATGGCCTGTAAGAGTTTTTAAATGTTTTATATATTTTGCATAGTTTTCAGTATGGCATGTCAGAGATTTTAAATGTTTTATATATTTTGTATAGTGTTCAGTATGGCCTGTAAGAGTTTTTAAATGTTTTATATATTTTGCATAGTTTTCAGTATGGCATGTCAGAGATTTTAAATGTTTTATATATTTTGTATAGTGTTCAGTATGGCCTGTAAGAGTTTTTAAATGTTTTATATATTTTGTATGATTTTCATGGAATATTTCTTGAATATTGAATATTGAATACTTTTACCTTTTAAATTTTGAATACCCTGTCATAGTTTAAATATTTACACATTTTCCATAAATCTAATGGAATAACTTACAGCCTGTTTTTGTATGAAATTTCATTGTCAAAAAAAAAAAGATAGCCTCAATAAACTTGTTATTTTTGAAATTGTAAAATTGAGGTCACCTCATTCGTCCAATTCCCCAATGGACCTAGCATGTGGATATTCTTCCACTAGGAGGCCTCTCCTAGTTCCAGTGAAATGGTGAGCCGGTCATCAAGGTAAGTTGTAGTTCTTTTTGAAATTTTCTTTTGGATGACAACTTAGAAAGTTTAAAATTTTGTCGTGACGTCATGGGCGATGAGCGGCTCAGTGGTGCACGTTCATTTCAGCAAAATAATTAACTTACGTCCCATTCTAATCTAATGAATTAATTATTATATTATTATATTATTAATGATATAATGGATTAATATCTGTTAGCCAGCGTTAACATTGAACCATACATAAACCAATTTAGCCTGGTGCACGCCACGTGCTAATAAATTAATACAATATATCGCCCAACATCCGCGTTAATATTAAGTAAATACAATTCATTTTTATGACATAGTAAGTAATATCTCTTAACACACTTACCGGAAGGTCACGTAGCCTTTACTTATACATAGTAAAAGACAGTAGACAAAATTGCAGGTCGAAGCTGTCAGGCGAATATAGACGCTGCTACGCTGAACGATGAGGGTGAACTGGTTCGTACAGCAGCAAAAAAAATAGTATGAAGCGCTGGGCTCAGAGCGCGCGCGGATTGGCTCGGTGGCCTGATAACGACGGACGTAATTTATTACGTCGGCAAATGCCGATAATACGTAATTTAATAATCCAATTTACGGGCAGGCCGTTCCCGTTAAAAAAAAAAACACCGCCGAGTTTTTCCAAAACACGGCACACCCCCACCCCAGAAGGGCAACTTGGTTGCCTCACAGTTAAACTCAGGGAGGGTACCCTGCAGTGTACCCCCTTCCCAAAACAAGCTAGTGGTCTTTGTGATTATGGCGGCCCAGCAGCACTTGCTCTCAGGAGAACAGAGGCTCAGAAGGAAAACGAAAGAGATGAAAGAAGACGTGTAGTGTGTAAGTGTGCGGTTGCTGCACACTGATCTGATCAGGGCCAGCCCACAGCAAAGCGGGACAGAGAAGAAAAGGCGAAAGAAAAGTTCGGGAGCTCCCTGAGTTCGTTCTGAGCTCCTGAGGCTTGTCCACTCAAGCCAGAACACCAACGCCACCTTAACAGGGCCACTTGCCCTATATTCCTACGGGGGGGATTCTCTAATACGAAACCCATCCTAAACAATACCGTCACTGCACGGGGCAAGGGAAAAGGGAAAATGATGGCCTCCATGATGCAATGGTCCCCACTCTGGACCGGACGCAAGGCCATGCTACTTGTTAATATGACACTTATCCGATATACAAATAAGTTTTACATGTTGGCTCCAAGGGCATGTTCACAGCAACAGGCTCCGCCAAGTGCACGATCGACCTGGCCAAGCCTGCCGCTGCCACTCCTCTCTCTAACTCCTTTTTTTTGTTTTTATTGCTTTTCTAATTTTGTTTTGTTTATTTTTTTGTTTATCAAAGGGGAAGGTTAGGAAAATCGGAAGGTAGAAGGTCAAGGATCATTGAAGGTCATGAGCTGGGACTAAAGGTAAGGACATGGCTCCCTACGGACATAAGGACAATTGGAGAAAACCAAGGCTCGCGCAGGCAGGGGCGCATCCCTGAAGTAGACGATCTCCACTGGGACTGCGGGAAACATCTACCCGCTACCCTATCGTTCTCGATAACACCCCCGGAGCACACCTTTTCCAATGACAAAATTCCCTACTCACACAGAGACCACCAATCATTCCCCCCCACTTGTCAGCCCGTTTACCCTTTTCTACATAGTTTCAATTTTGATATATGCGTAGTAATCTCCTTCGGACTACCCCCCGGCTCTTCCAACCGAGCCGTCACTGGTGACGCGAACCCCAGGATACGACATGGCCCCGACCAACGATAGCATAACTTAGCGGCTCTTTTGTCCACAACTGAGCTGATCGGATGGCTTTGACAGTAGACCCAGTCTCCGGTCTGAAAGGGGTTAGGAATTCGCCCCTGATTGTATCGTCGACGGACCCGCTCGTGCGCTCGCAGCAAATTCTTCCGAGCCTCCCTCCATCTCTCTGCCGTTTCATTATCCGGCTCCCGCGGTAGAAGATCATCAATATTCCACAAGTTAGTCAACGGGAGTGCGGGCGAGAATCCAAACATGATCTCAAAGGGCACGGCCTTATGACTGTCATGCAGGGCCATGTTAAAGGCTAGCTGCAACCACTTCAGATTCTGGTCCCAGGTTGTCTGTTGCTCCGCATGATAAGCAATGAGTGCGGACCTGAGACTCCTATTGAATCTCTCCGCATGGGACGGCTGTGGGTAATACGGGGAAGTGGTTACTTGTCTGATTCCACTGGCGAAACACATCCGCCGGAACTCACCCGAAATGAACTGGGGGCCATTGTCGGAGACAATGATGGTTGGAAGACCGAAATGCTGAAAAACATGGTTCTGAAGCGCGCTTATGGTCAAACGAGCTGTTGCCTGCCGTAAGGGCAGTAGCCAGGCAAACTTCGAAAAAGCATCCACACAGACAAGTAGGTAAGAATTACCTGACTTGCTACGCGGGAAGGGTCCCACGTAGTCGATGAATAACTTCTCCATCGGTCTGCTCGCCACGTCCGATGACAACAACCCTAACTTGGTGTTCTGGGCAGGTTTACTCAAGCCACACAGATGACAGCTCTTAACCCTCGTAGCGATGTCCCTATCCATGCCCTTCCAGATGAAATGACTTCTAATACTGGAAATGGTCTTCGAAATTCCCTTGTGGCCTCCTACTGGGGAATTATGATAATAACTGAAGACCATGGGCACTAACTGGCTAGGCAGCACGATCTTAGGGGCACGTCCCTTTCTTTCTGTACAACACAGGACGCCCTTGGACAAGAAGTAAGGGGCCTGTGCGTTACCCTCCTTTATATTCTGGATGATAGGACCCAGCTCTTCATCGTTCAACTGATGGGGTAACACATCAGTGAAGGCTAACGGAAAGTCTAGTAGAACGGAACAGGGTTGCTCAGTTTGGACTTCACTGGGCTGGGAAAACATTCGTGACAAAGCATCTGCAACTACATTTTGGGTTCCCCTAATGTGTTGCACCTTGAACTTAAAGGATGAGATCTTGACCACCCATCTACCAATCTTACCCAGCTGCCGGGGATGAGCAAGAACCCAAGAGAGAGCCTGATTGTCGGTCTCGAGCAGGAACTCAGCGTGTTCCAGAAATCGCCTGAACTTATCTAGAGCGTATACAACAGCTAAACACTCTAGCTCATACACTGAAGACTTTCTTTCCTGCTGGGTCAATGTTCGGGAAATAAAGGCCACAGGCTGCCTAGCACCATCAACGACTTGGGACAGAACCGCCCCGAGCGCCACCGAACTCGCGTCCGTCTGCAAGATAAACGGCTGAGAAAAATCCGGCATCCGTAGCACCGGTGGGGAGATGATAGCTTCCTTCAAAGTTTCGAAGGCCTTCTGCTGGCTCTCCCCCCACACAAATTTAGCCCCCTTCTTTCTCAATTCGTTTAAGGGTGCAGCTATCTCTGCTGCATTAGGAATAAACCGTCTGTAAAAATTAACCATACCCACGAACCTGGCGATGCCCTTGGCATCCCTAGGCGGGAAAATCCTGGATACCCTGGGTCCTTTCAGGGTCCACGGTAACACCTCGGTGCGAGACCAGATGCCCCCAGAAACGATATACTCTCCTGTGCAATTTGCACTTTCTCCGGATTAACCGTGAGGCCCGCGTTTCTCAGCCTGCACATCACCTCCCTTAGATGACATAGATGTTCATCATACGTTTTACTGTAGACCAGCAAGTCGTCCAAATAATTGAAAATAAATTTAAATTTTACATCCTGAAACACCAGGTCAAGCAGACGCGTGAGGGTTTGGGCGCCCACTGCCAGACCCATAGGAACCCGCGTATACTGGTACAAATTCCACGGGACGCAGAACGCAGTGTAAGGTCTACTTTCCTTGGATAAAGGGATTTGGTGATATGCAGCGTTGAGATCAATGACGGTGAAGTACTTGGCCTCACTAAACCAATCGAAAGCCGAGTGGAGATCCGGAAGGGGAACCGAATCCACCTCAATTTTAGAATTCAATTTACGGTAATCAATCACCATACGGTGCTTACCCCCAGGCTTGGGTACCAGGAACGCTGGACTGGCATAACTGGAATTGGAAGGTTCAATGACCCCTTGCTCTAACAGCTCTTGAACCTTCTCCCTCAGAACGGCCATTTTCGGAGGGGCGAATTTGTATGGGTGTGACCTCACTATCTTGGAATCAGTCAGATAGATTTTATATTCTAGTAAATGTGTGAGTCCCAACTTAGGAGTTAACACTGAGGGAAATTCCTCACACAGTTGGTCCAAGGCCCTCTGCTGGGCGGGAGTGAGATGGTCTCGTGCAGAATCGGGACAAGCTACCTCTTGGATACCTCCCTTGGCTCCCTGGTATCCAAGAAAAGGAATAACAACTCCCCGATTAAATTTGAAATAACACTGGTGCCCATGGATGTCCAACACGAGACCACTTTTAGCGATGAAATCGGCACCAATGATACAATCAACTCCCAGAGCCGGAGAAACCAGAAAAGGCCACACCCAAGAAAAACCATCGACCTTGAATTTAAAGGAAATCACCCGGGAGATGGGCAGGATTTCCCGTGAAGCAGTCCAGCATACTACAGACGACCGATCCGACCCTTTTATTAAGCCCTGCTTTTCAAGGTCCGCACATACTCGAAATGAGATGATAGATCGGGCTGACCCGGAGTCAACTAACGCTCTGAGTTGACCCTTCTTTACCTCGAGCGACAGGAAGGGGCATACAGAAGCCTTTTGCGGTACAGTAGCAAGGACCTTGATATCAGAAGAGTCAAGACCTATCCGTGACCTGGAGGCACTTGAACACCGAAAAGTCCTAGGACGAGGGGAAGACAACCTCCGACCTGTCTTCCCCTGGTAACTTAGTTTTTGGAGACCGGACCCTCGGGGGAAGCGTTGGACGCAGACCACCCTCCGTACAATCGCGGGCAACATGCCCCTGTCTTCGACAACGACAGCAAACCACGCCTCTCAACGGTCCACCTCGATCGCCGGTGGTTCTTTCCGGTCGGGGTTGGGACTGAACGAGCCGTCGTTCTACCGCTCGAGACTCGCCCGGACTAGCCCTTACTGGCCCACGGGACTCATCAATTGCTTGTATGGCCCGGGATAACACACACATCTTATCGAGGTCTTCATAGCTGCGCGGTCGCTCAGCAAAAATTAAACGCGACCTCTCCTGGGGAGTGACCCCTTCGACAATCATCTGTACCACCTCGACCTCGGGCAGTCCCAACCCTAAAATTCGTACAGCTTCACGAATACTACGCGCAAACTCCGCAAAATTCTCCCCGTGGGCTTGCACCCTATAACAATGCTTATGCTGCAGCTGCTCCCGCAATCGGCCAGGCACGCATGCGTCCAACACCCCCCGATGGAAAGACGTCACACTGCCGCCACATCGTATAGTTTGCGCGACCCGCTCAGCCATGGACCCCCGACAGTAGGGATACACGAGCTCGAGTAGGGTGCCATCCGACATCCCCGGGAAGTCGGACAGCTGAAACAAAATTCTAAAGAAAGCCATCAACTTATCCACGTGCAGTCCATCCACGACCGGAAGCTGCTGGATAATGGAAGAAAGGGGGTTAGGTAACTTGTTGTACGAAACACTCGATCCGCCCGAGAACGTCGGCAATTGAGCCGGCGGACTCGGCGTCTGCCCCATGTCCAATTCAGGAGGCTGGGGAGAGCTCACGGGAGGATGAGATTTCCCGGGCTCGAAATTCCGCAACGCTTTCGCCACCTGTTCCGAGATCAGCTTCAGCGTGGCGCTGACTTCAGCGATCGTGGTTTGTGCGGACAAGTTCTCCAGTCGATGTTGCAGATGCTCCGCTCGTTGACGCACTCTCTGCCTTGCCCTGAGGCTGGACGGGACCGACTCAAAATCTTCCGTCACCTCCCGCAACTCTCCCCACTTCTCCTGGCACAACTCGAGCTCCGTTGTCACATCCGTAATTTTTACAAGCGACGTCGCCTCTCCGGAGGAGAGGGCGTCCCTTAATTGCTTCCTCAAGGAAGCTACATTCCCCTTGGGGCCTCCCACCCCGGGACTTAATTTCAAACTCTAACTCGTTTTTAAGAAATAGGTCGGGATTCATCACACTCATGCCGCCAACGCTTTAATTATTACGCACGACACACACAACAATAAAAAACATGAAAACACTAAATACTGAACTGGAAAACCTTGAGTACTGTTCTTCCATCAAGAGGACCCCCGGGTTTCCTAGCGCTGCGAAAACCTGACCCGCTCCAGAACCAACTCTCCGTCAGTCGCCAGACTCGAAGAAGAAACGACATCAGACACCAACACCAACATACAATCCACACCACCGAACACCTACCACAACATATGACATTTCAACTAAGACACTATCACAATTGCAGTCGGACGGTACCGACTTCCAGTCGGGCCATACCGCATCCCGCTAACCGCACGCGCTATTACTTCCATACGATAAATAAGGGAGCCCATCCCCACGCGACCTCCGGTAAGATCCAATCTCAAAAACAACAAAACCCAACTACAACACATGCCCGTGGCGGCACCAGGTTTACAATTCAAATCACATAGCAATAATTCATACATAATACATATATACCTACATAGGATATCAACCCTGCCATTGCATCTATCTATTTTCATTTTCAAAGATTTTCAAAGATTATTGTTTTTTCCAAACCATTTCCGAGTTTGCAAGCCCCATCACACCAAAGGACCCAAGGTTTCAACCCTAGAATGAACCACGCTCTCTGCTACCATTTGTAACCCCTCTTTCCTTTTATGCTTTATATATAAAAAAAAACCCTTTTTTTTTTAAAGAGAGGCCACTAGTTATTAGAACTAGGCAAGAGCCTAGAGAAGCCAAAATGCGCTGGGTCCAGTATGATGGGACTTGCAAATGAAACTCTGTTCTAAGATAACAATAACAAGATTTATTGTATTCATGTTTTTGTACAATTAACTCCCCAAGTGTACAATATATGCGCAAGATAATATGTGTAAGATAATATTACAAGTGTTTTCTTAATCAAGAATAGCTCAAATTTCAAAAACCACAATCGTTATTATTCTTAAAATCGTTATTATAATTCACATTCGACATAGGCATCGCCAAATAATTGAGCTTGTTATTACTGAGCAGAATACAGTTACTTTAAATAATGTAAAATGGCGCATAGTATCGACCCTCCCAGTAGGTCACATAAATCATAACCATAAATATATATCTATATATGCATAATAACGTATAACAACCTAATAATCACATAAAGGCATAACACACAACATATAGTTAACATAGATACACATATACATATAAATAGCATACACCATGTCCACCTGGTTAACAGCATAAGTATTGTCATCGTAACACCCTCAAACCTTCTTATTCAGATCGAGTGTCCGGCCCACCTTAAGTTTTCAATTAACAAACCCAAAACCCAAATCATCAGTCACAAAGGAGCAGAGTAGACATGCCCCAAAAATTCTAAGTATGTGAACAGCCAAAGTCAATTTGGCTAAATAGTCCGAACGGCACACAAGTACCGAGCAAAAAGGTAATTATAAATTTCGGATCCCAAATAATAATAATAAGTGCCATCACGAGGTCAACATGGATGCCCGGTTGCATAACTGCATTTCTCATTTCTTTTATTTCTTAAAAAAAAATTTTTGCAAAATCAGTGGAACGTGACCACCCATAAATACTTATAACTGGTATTGATTTGTCTTACATTCTTTAACATTTATTAATGAATTGGTATTATGAGCAATAAAAAAATTTAACAATTCTTGTGCTGGCTATGGCAAAATTTAGTGGTTACAAAATTATTTGAACAGTAAAATTGAATTTCGAAAACCAGAATCTATGGAATTAATTCACTAAAACATCCTTGAGGTGTTCATAAAGAATCCACTTGACCTCAGGCACGGTCATGCGCCCGGACTAATTCCAACAAACTATGACATGTTATTGTCCTGTGGGTAATGGCACCAACAGGTGTCGTCCACAGGTTTAAGTACCTCCCCCGACCTTTAAATTAATAACCAATTCAAACCCAATTAAATGGAAAAGTAATTAACCCTGAAAATTCCCCTACAGCGTACCGAGACCCCGTGCATGCATGCTTAATGCTGAAATCATTTAGTGACAGTCAGTGCCGCCCATATTTACAGAAAACTAACATCAACTCGGGTGATGCATGACCCTGGCTGAGTTTACAATTCTCTTAATGAGATAAACATTAATGTTAATGAGGCGTAAGCCTTAGTAAAAAAAAGTAAAAGTAACATGTAAACCCAATTGTCCCGTTGGACTTATCCGGAACAAAGTCCCAAACTGGAGCATCTCCAAAGTGTCTCAAAGAAAGTGTATCGGCCACAAACATTTTGTTTCTTAAAAAAAAGCTTAAATGTCACCTGGTTAGCAGCATAAGGGTAGAGGATCTTGTCGAGTGTGTCCGTCCATTCGGCCTGACAGCTAGACGGAAGTGGCTGAATTTATTTCATGGAAAGCAGGTATTCGGCCATCCTCTGGAGCGAGACAGATTATCGGCTACTTCGGAAACCCTGCACAATTATATGGGTAATTACTTACAGGTTCAATAAATCACACTACCTCATTCACCCAGCCGAACCCACATTTCGTGACATGCCCAGTTTACAATCTCCGGAAAATCTACTTATGCACTGAACCCCATTGAATCAAATAAATCACTTCAAATAACATTTTTAAATATTACAATCTATAATATATCCAAATATAGTCATTCAACATAATAATCATTTCAAATAAATAGTTATTCACAAGTTTTCGTCAAGCACTTAACCCCCTTTGACAGGAACTAGCAAACTTTAACAAGTTCGTGGTGTACGTTCTTTTCAGCAAAATAATTAACTTACGCCCCATTCTAATCTAATGAATTAATTATTATATTATTAATGATATAATGGATTAATATCTGTTAGCCAGCGTTAACATTGAACCATACATAAACCAATTTAGCCTGGTGCACGCCACGTGCTAATAAATTAATACAATATATCACCCAACATCCGCGTTAATATTAAGTAAATACCATTTATTTTTATGACATAGTAAGTAATATCTCTTAACACACTTACCGGAAGGTCACGTAGCCTTTACTTATACATAGTAAAAGACAGTAGACAAAATTGCAGGTCGAAGCTGTCAGGCGAATATAGACGCTGCTACGCTGAACGATGAGGGTGAACTGGTTCGCACAGCAGCAAAAAAAATAGTATGAAGCGCTGGGCTCAGAGCGCGCGCGGATTGGCCCGGTGGCCTGATAACGACGGACGTAATTTATTACGTCGGCAAATGCCGATAATACGTAATTTAATAATCCAATTTACGGGCAGGCCGTTCCCGTTAAAAAAAAAAAAAACACCACCGAGTTTTTCCAAACACGGCACACCCCCACCCCAAAAAGGCAACTTGGTTGCCTCACAGGTAAACTCAGGGAGGGTACCCTGCAGTGTACCCCCTTCCCAAAACAAGCTAGTGGTCTTTGTGATTATGGCGGCCCAGCAGCACTTGCTCTCAGGAGAACAGAGGCTCAGAAGGAAAACGAAAGAGATGAAAGAAGACGTGTAGTGTGTAAGTGTGCGGTTGCTGCACACTGATCTGATCAGGGCCAGCCCACAGCAAAGCGGGACAGAGAAGAAAAGGCGAAAGAAAAGTTCGGGAGCTCCCTGAGTTCGTTCTGAGCTCCTGAGGCTTGTCCACTCAAGCCAGAACACCAACGCCACCTTAACAGGGCCACTTGCCCAATATTCCTACGGGGGGGATTCTCTAATACGAAACCCATCCTAAACAATACCGTCACTGCACGGGGCAAGGGAAAAGGGAAAATGATGGCCTCCATGATGCAATGGTCCCCACTCTGGACCGGACGCAAGGCCATGCTACTTGTTAATATGACACTTATCCGATATACAAATAAGTTTTACATGTTGGCTCCAAGGGCATGTTCACAGCAACAGGCTCCGCCAAGTGCACGATCGACCTGGCCAAGCCTGCCGCTGCCACTCCTCTCTCTATCTCCTTTTTTTTTTGTTTTTATTGCTTTTCTAATTTTTTTTTGTTTATTTTTTTGTTTATCAAAGGGGAAGGTTAGGAAAATCGGAAGGTAGAAGGTCAAGGATCATTGAAGGTCATGAGCTGGGACTAAAGGTAAGGACATGGCTCCCTCCGGACATAAGGACAATTGGAGAAAACCAAGGCTCGCGCAGGCAGGGGCGCATCCCTGAAGTAGACGAACTCCACTGGGACTGTGGGAAACATCTACCCGCTACCCTATCGTTCTCGATAACACCCCCGGAGCACACCCTTTTCCAATGACAAAATTCCCTACTCACACAGAGACCACCAATCATTCCCCCCCCTTGTCAGCCCGTTTACCCTTTTCTACATAGTTTCAATTTTGATATATGCGTAGTAATCTCCTTCGGACTACCCCCCGGCTCTTCCAACCGAGCCGTCACTGGTGACGCGAACCCCAGGATACGATATGGCCCCGACCAAAGATAGCATAACTTAGCGGCTCTTTTGTCCACAGCTGAGCTGATCGGATGGCTTTGACAGTAGACCCAGTCTCCGGTCTGAAAGGGGTTAGGAATTCGCCCCTGATTGTATCGTCGACGGACCCGCTCGTGCGCTCGCAGCAAATTCTTCCGAGCCTCCCTCCATCTCTCTGCCGTTTCATTATCCGGCTCCCGCGGTAGAAGATCATCAATATTCCACAAGTTAATCAACGGGAGTACGGGCGAGAATCCAAACATGATCTCAAAGGGCACGACCTTATGACTTTCATGCAGGGCCGTGTTAAAGGCTAGCTGCAACCACTTCAGATTCTGGTCCCAGGTTGTCTGTTGCTTCCGCATGATAAGCAATGAGTGCGGACCTGAGATTCCTATTGAATCTCTCCGCATGGGACGGCTGTGGGTAATACGGGGAAGTGGTTACTTGTCTGATTCCACTGGCGAAACACATCCGCCGGAACTCACCCGAAATGAACTGGGGGCCATTGTCGGAGACAATGATGGTTGGAAGACCGAAATGCTGAAAAACATGGTTCTGAAGCGCGCTTATGGTCAAACGAGCTGTTGCCTGCCGTAAGGGCAGTAGCCAGGCAAACTTCGAAAAAGCATCCACACAGACAAGTAGGTAAGAATTACCTGACTTGCTACGCGGGAAGGGTCCCACGTAGTCGATGAATAACTTCTCCATCGGTCTGCTCGCCACGTCCGATGACAACAACCCTAACTTGGTGTTCTGGGCAGGTTTACTCAAGCCACACAGATGACAGCTCTTAACCCTCGTAGCGATGTCCCTATCCATGCCCTTCCAGATGAAATGACTTCTAATACTGGAAATGGTCTTCGAAATTCCCTTGTGGCCTCCTACTGGGGAATTATGATAATAACTGAAGACCATGGGCACTAACTGGCTAGGCAGCACGATCTTAGGGGCACGTCCCTTTCTTTCTGTACAACACAGGACGCCCTTGGACAAGAAGTAAGGGGCCTGTGCGTTACCCTCCTTTATATTCTGGATGATAGGACCCAGCTCTTCATCGTTCAACTGATGGGGTAACACATCAGTGAAGGCTAACGGAAAGTCTAGTAGAACGGAACAGGGTTGCTCAGTTTGGACTTCACTGGGCTGGGAAAACATTCGTGACAAAGCATCTGCAACTACATTTTGGGTTCCCCTAATGTGTTGCACCTTGAACTTAAAGGATGAGATCTTGACCACCCATCTACCAATCTTACCCAGCTGCCGGGGATGAGCAAGAAGCCAAGAGAGAGCCTGATTGTCGGTCTCGAGCAGGAACTCAGCGTGTTCCAGAAATCGCCTGAACTTATCTAGAGCGTATACAACAGCTAAACACTCTAGCTCATACACTGAAGACTTTCTTTCCTGCTGGGTCAATGTTCGGGAAATAAAGGCCACAGGCTGCCTAGCACCATCAACGACTTGGGACAGAACCGCCCCGAGCGCCACCGAACTCGCGTCCGTCTGCAAGATAAACGGCTGAGAAAAATCCGGCATCCGTAGCACCGGTGGGGAGATGATAGCTTCCTTCAAAGTTTCGAAGGCCTTCTGCTGGCTCTCCCCCCACACAAATTTAGCCCCCTTCTTTCTCAATTCGTTTAAGGGTGCAGCTATCTCTGCTGCATTAGGAATAAACCGTCTGTAAAAATTAACCATACCCACGAACCTGGCGATGCCCTTGGCATCCCTAGGCGGGAAATTCCCGGATACCCTGGGTCCTTTCAGGGTCCACGTTAACACCTCGGTGCGAGACCAGTTGCCCCAGAAACGATATACTCTCCTGTGCAATTTGCACTTTCTCCGGATTAACCGTGAGGCCCGCGTTTCTCAGCCTGCACATCACCTCCCTTAGATGACATAGATGTTCATCATACGTTTTGCTGTAGACCAGCAAGTCGTCCAAATAATTGAAAATAAATTTAAATTTTACATCCTGAAACACCAGGTCAAGCAGACGCGTGAGGGTTTGGGCGCCCACTGCCAGACCCATAGGAACCCGCGTATACTGGTACAAATTCCACGGGACGCAGAACGCAGTGTAAGGTCTACTTTCCTTGGATAAAGGGATTTGGTGATATGCAGCGTTGAGATCAATGACGGTGAAGTACTTGGCCTCACTAAACCAATCGAAAGCCGAGTGGAGATCCGGAAGGGGAACCGAATCCACCTCAATTTTAGATTTCAATTTACGGTAATCAATCACCATACGGTGCTTACCCCCAGGCTTGGGTACCAGGAACGCTGGACTGGCATAACTGGAATTGGAAGGTTCAATGACCCCTTGCTCTAACAGCTCTTGAACCTTCTCCCTCAGAACGGCCATTTTCGGAGGGGCGAATTTGTATGGGTGTGACCTCACTATCTTGGAATCAGTCAGATGGATTTTATATTCTAGTAAATGTGTGAGTCCCAACTTAGGAGTTAACACTGAGGGAAATTCCTCACACAGTTGGTCCAAGGCCCTCTGCTGGGCGGGAGTGAGATGGTCTCGTGCAGAATCGGGACAAGCTACCTCTTGGATACCTCCCTTGGCTCCCTGGTATCCAAGAAAAGGAAAAACAACTCCCCGATTAAATTTGAAATAACACTGGTGCCCATGGATGTCCAACACGAGACCACTTTTAGCGATGAAATCGGCACCAATGATACAATCAACTCCCAGAGCCGGAGAAACCAGAAAAGGCCACACCCAAGAAAAACCATCGATCTTGAATTTAAAGGAAATCACCCGGGAGATGGGCAGGATTTCCCGTGAAGCAGTCCAGCATACTACAGACGACCGATCCGACCCTTTTATTAAGCCCTGCTTTTCAAGGTCCGCACATACTCGAGATGAGAGGATAGATCGGGCTGACCCGGAGTCAACTAACGCTCTGAGTTGACCCTTCTTTACCTCGAGCGACAGGAAGGGGCATACAGAAGCCTTTTGCGGTACAGTAGCAAGGACCTTGATATCAGAAGAGTCAAGACCTATCCGTGACCTGGAGGCACTTGAACACCGAAAAGTCCTAGGACGAGGGGAAGACAACCTCCGACCTGTCTTCCCCTGGTAACTTAGTTTTTTGAAGACCGGACCCTCGGGGGAAGCGTTGGACGCAGACCACCCTCCGTACAATCGCGGGCAACATGCCCCTGTCTTCGACAACGAAAGCAAACCACGCCTCTCAACGGTCCACCTCGATCGCCGGTGGTTCTTTCCGGTCGGGGTTGGGACTGAACGAGCCGTCGTTCTACCGCTCGAGACTCGCCCGGACTAGCCCTTACTGGCCCACGGGACTCATCAATTGCTTGTATGGCCCGGGATAACACACACATCTTATCGAGGTCTTCATAGCTGCGCGGTCGCTCACCAAAATTAAACGCGACCTCTCCTGGGGAGTGACCCCTTCGACAATCATCTGTACCACCTCGACCTCGGGCAGTCCCAACCCTAAAATTCGTACAGCTTCACGAATACTACGCGCAAACTCCGCAAAATTCTCCCCGTGGGCTTGCACCCTATAACAATGCTTATGCTGCAGCTGCTCCCGCAATCGGCCAGGCACGCATGCGTCCAACACCCCCCGATGGAAAGACGTCACACTGCCGCCACATCGTATAGTTTGCGCGACCCGCTCAGCCATGGACCCCCGACAGTAGGGATACACGAGCTCGAGTAGGGTGCCATCCGACATCCCCGGGAAGTCGGACAGCTGAAAAAAAATTCTAAAGAAAGCCATCAACTTATCCACGTGCAGTCCATCCACGACCGGAAGCTGCTGGATAATGGAAGAAAGGGGGTTAGGTAACTTGTTGTATGAAACACTCGATCCGCCCGAGAACAGCGGCAATTGAGCCGGCGGACTCGGCGTCTGCCCCATGTCCAATTCAGGAGGCTGGGGAGAGCTCACGGGAGGATGAGATTTCCCGGGCTCGAAATTCCGCAACGCTTTCGCCACCTGTTCCGAGATCAGCTTCAGCGTGGCGCTGACTTCAGCGATCGTGGTTTGTGCGGACAAGTTCTCCAGTCGATGTTGCAGATGCTCCGCTCGTTGACGCACTCTCTGCCTTGCCCTGAGGCTGGACGGGGCCGACTCAAAATCTTCCATCACCTCCCGCAACTCTCCCCACTTCTCCTGGCACAACTCGAGCTCCGCTGTCACATCCGTAATTTTTACAAGCGACGTCGCCTCTCCGGAGGAGAGGGCGTCCCTTAATTGCTTCCTCAAGGAAGCTACATCCCCTTGGGGCCTCCCACCCCGGGACTTAATTTCAAACTCTAACTCGTTTTTAAGAAATAGGTCGGGATTCATCACAGTCATGCCGCCAACGCTCTAATTATTACGCACGACACACACAACAATAAAAAACATGAAAACACCAAATACTGAACTGGAAAACCTTGAGTACTGTTCTTCCATCAAGAGGACCCCCGGGTTTCCTAGCGCTGCGAAAACCTGACCCGCTCCAGAACCAACTCTCCGTCAGTCGCCAGATTCGAAGAAGAAACGACATCAGACACCAACACCAACATACAATCCACACCACCGAACACCTACCACAACATATGACATTTCAACTAAGACACTATCACAATTGCAGTCGGACGGTACCGACTTCCAGTCGGGCCACACCGCATCCCGCTAACCGCACGCGCTATTACTTCCATACGATAAATAAGGGAACCCATCCCCACGCGACCTCCGGTAAGGTCCAATCTCAAAAACAACAAAACCCAACTACAACACATGCCCGTGGCGGCACCAGGTTTACAATTCAAATCACATAGCAATAATTCATACATAATACATATATACCTACATAGGATATCAACCATGCCATTGCATCTATCTATTTTCATTTTCAAAGATTTTCAAAGATTATTGTTTTTTCCAAACCATTTCCGAGTTTGCAAGCCCCATCACACCAAAGGACCCAAGGCTTCAACCCTAGAATGAACCACGCTCTCTGCTACCATTTGTAACCCCTCTTTCCTTTTGTGCTGTGCCGGCGCGGAGCCGGCCGTTACAAAATATTGTAGAACAGTTTCATTTTATTGTAACATAACGCGAAGCACTCGCGACCTTTGTTCGGCGGTGAAGGGGAGCGGTATGGTGTGCCGTTGCGCGCGCAGCTCTACTTGTGCTGTTACGATTGTGGGCTGCCGGTGTCCGGCAGTCAACGCTTGCCCTGCCAGAAAGATTGTCCTCCATCTCCTCTCTTCGATTCGTTTCTACGCAGTTTGAATCTCTCTACATGATGGAGTAGAGAATAAAACGACTCCTGGGTTCTCGCACTAAGTCGGTTTCCTGGTCTGCGGTGGGCTGAACATCTGCCCGAGCTGTGAACCATGTCAAGACCGCCTACGAAGAGGGAGATGGAGACGGAATCACTATGTTGCACTCGCCAGCACTTATGAGGTGACATTTATGCTTTTTCTTTTTTGGGGGCCGAACCGGCAGTGTGCCTGTTTTATGTGAATAACTTAGAAGCCAGGGGACCACGTGTCCAGACTGTCTATTGGGAAGTGAACTGTGATCATGACTCTGAACACTCTCAATAAAAAATTACTGAACCTTTTATAACCCTTTTCTATAACACTAAATGCTATGACTGTAAGTGCGTGCTGCACTGCGGGAGCGCGCCAGCCATTTCACTCTTGTACCATTTTACAGTTGTATCTCTTTTCGCTTTTACTCTTTACACAAATTTAGGTTATGGCCCTGTAGCTCTGTTCCGGCTGGAACAGTGGTGTATAAAAAAATTATATTGACTGTGGTTTCACATTTAAGGGTTGGGGGCTTTCCTGATGTTTTTTGGGACGTTTTAAGGGTTTACAAAAGGGCACTTAGTTTCTTGGACACGCGCTGGGGCATTCTCAGACAGGCTGATGTCCTGTCAAGTTTTGTCAACTACATGTGGGCGCGCTCCCACAGATGCCAGAGCACAACCACCTTATTGTATTATTTTTCTAATTATTTTCTACAGTTATCTGAGGCTAATAGAAACCATTTACTAATGTTATTGAATTATTTTAGCTGATTTGCCCCTAAGCTGATTGTTTTCTTAACTGGCAAACACATATGGGTTGACTTCACACGTAGAGAAGTTGCTGTTTAATTTTGAATATAAAACGGGTTTTCATCCTTTTCTTTTGGGTAAACTAAATAGATATACATATTGTCAAAATCTTCTGAAATTGTAAAGCCTCAATCAATTAATTTCTGTTATTAAAGTACATAAGGATTTAATTCCTTTTTGGGATTTTGTGAAGTCAATACTGTCTAGAATTTTATAAACACTGCCTGGAAGTAGGTGAGGAGTTTGTTAACATTACCTGGTGCTGTGAACGGAACAAAGGTTCACACACTCATCATGGGTCATTAATAAACGGAATGCTAGACAAATGGGTGGTCCAGTTTCATTTATGCGTCATGAATTATTCGTCTTAAAAGGGGTTTGGAGTTTATGTTATCCTACTGAACGGGTTGCCGACGGGCGTATATTTTATCACTGCCGGGGCATAAGATGATAGTTGCTTTACCCGGTGGGTGGGTGCGTTACAGGGGCATGCGTGTTGAAAGTAAATGATTGTGAGCTGTGTACCTTGTGTTCTGTGTGTGTGTGTGTGTGTGTGTGTGTGTTGTTATGTGTCTAGCTAGCCACACGACGGGGAGAATTTTACATGTGTTTGTGCATTTTATATTTTATTTATGTATGTACATTTAACTTATATACTATTATATACACTTGTTCTGATGCAATTCTATCCAATTATATACACTTGTTCTTAGGTAAACTGGAATTATATATGCTAGTTGTGATTTAAATTTTTTATATTATATATCTGTATATACATTTACTTTGTGCACCCTTATGCACACTTATGCTGATGTACACTTAATTTATACATGCTTGCCCTGATGTACCTTTTGGTAGTTTTTTTTTATATAGATACATATATTTATCTTGTACACATGTATGAATTCCAGAGATATAATAAATCTGTTATTGTTATATTATGGCTGAGTTCATTGCAAGTCCCGTCATACTGGACCCAGCATAATTTTTGCTTCTCTAGGCTCCTGCCTAGTTCTAAATAACTTGTAACCTCTCTTTGAAAGCCAACAAGCAAGGAGATAGAAATTTAACAAGAAATAAGATAAATACTAAAAGGCATAGAGAGGTTACAAATGGTAGCCGGAGCGTGGTTCATTCTAGGCCTGAACCCTTGGGTCCTGGTGTGTGACGGGGCTTGCAGACTCGGAAATATTAATGCAGTTGTAAATTAATGATTGTTGTTGTAACATAGGCTAATTGTAGGTTGTTTAAATTGTGAGTCGGGTCGCACCACTGAGGCGGTTAATTATGTTGAAAAAAAAAAAAAAAAGATTTTTTGATAGCTTGTATGGACGGGGAGTCTCAAGTGTAGCCAGGGATGATGAGAGTTGATGGGGGAGTTTAACTGGAGTTTCGCGTGTTATATGGATGGGATGCGGTATGGCCCGATTGGAAATCGGTACCGGAACCGATTTGTGTCCGGTTGATGTCGAATGATTCTGCATTTCTGAATTAGGACTTGTAGTTGAGGGTTAGTTGCTTGTTGTGAATTATGTGTTGGCACGACGTGTGTGTCGAGTTGCTGTTTGCTGTTATATGTGTCTAGTATTGTTGTTGTCTCTTGTCGCCTTTCGTGGGGGTTTGCATGGTTCAGAATAGGCCAGGTTTCCGCAGCGCTAGAGAACCCGGGGGTCTTCTTGATGGAAGAACAGTACTCAAGGTTTTCCTGGTTTAGTGATTTTCGTTTTGATGTTGTTTGTGGTTTGTTAGATAGGTGTTTAGAGCAGTGGCGGCATGAGTGTGATAAATCCCGATTTATTTCTCAAGAACGAGTTGGAGTTTGAAATTAAGTCCCGGGGTGGGAGGCCCCAAGGGGATGTTGCCTCTTTGAGGAAGAAGTTGAGAGACGCCCTCGCGTCCGGAGGCACAACGTCGCTTGTAAAGGTCACTGATGTGACGGCCGAGCTTGAGTTGTGCCAGGAGAAGTGGGGAGAGTTGCGGGAGGTAATGGACGATTTTGAGTCGGCCCCTTCCAACCTCAGGGCAAGACAGAGAGTACGGCAGCGAGCGGAACACCTGCAACATAGACTGGAGAACTTGTCCGCACAGACTACAATCGCGGAAGTCAGCGCTACGGTGAAGCTGATAGCGGAACAGGTGGCTAAAGCATTGCGGAACTTCGAGCCTGTGAAGTCCCCGCTTTCCGTGAGGTCTCCCCAGCCTCCTGAAATGAACATAGAGCAGACGTCGAACCCTGCGGCTCCATTGCCGACGCTTTCGGGAGGAGCGCGTATCTCGTATAATAACTTACCTCACCCCATGTCCTCAATTATGCAGGGGCTTCCGGTGGTAGACGGACTGGACGTGGACCAGTTGATGAGTTTTTTTCGGATTTTGTTTCAGCTGTCCGACTTCCCGGGGATGTCGGACGGCACACTTCTTGAACTCGTGTATCCCTATTGTCGGGGGTCTGTGGCTGAGCGGGTCGCGCGCACTATACGAGATGGCGGCAGTGTGGCGTCTTTCCATCGGGGGGTGTTGGACGCATGCGTGCCTGGGCTTTTGCGTAAGCAGCTGCAGGACAAATATTTTTATCGAGTACAAGCACACGGGGAGAATATTTCGAAGTTCGTGCAGAGCCTCCGTGAGGCGGTCCGGATTTTAGGGTTGGGACTGTCCGAGAATGAAGTGGTACAGTGGATCTTCGAAGGGGTTACTCCCCAGGAGAGATCGCGCTTAACTTTTGCCGAGCGACCGCGGACTTATGAAGATCTGGAGAAACTGTGTGCGTTATCTCGCGCCATACAGTCCGTAGATGAATCCCGTGGGCCAGTCTTGGCGAACCCCGAGTGGTAGAACGACGGGTTGTTCAGTCCCAACCGCGGCCAGAGAGAAATAATGGCGATCGGAGCGGACGAGGGAGAGACGTAGTGTGCTTTCGCTGTCATAGACAGGGGCATGTTGCCCGCGATTGTCCGGAGGGTGGTATGCGTCCGGCGCTTCCCCCGAGGGTCCGGTATCCAAAAAACTAAATTATCAGGGGGGACAAATCGGAGGTTGTCTTCCCCTCGCTGCAAGACTTTTCTGAATTCTAGCGCCTCCAGGCCGAGGATAGGTCCAGACTCTTCTCATATCAAGGTCCTTACCACCGTCCCTCAAAAGGCTTCTGTATGCCCCTTCCTGTCGCTCGAGGTAAAGAAGGGTCAACTCAGAGCGTTAGTTGACTCCGGGTCAGCCCGATCTATCATCTCATCTCGAGTATGCGCGGACCTTGAGAAACAGGGCTTAATAAAAGGGTCGAGTAAGTCGTCTGTGGTATGCTGGACTGCTTCTAGGGAAATTCTGCCCATCTCCCGGGTGGTTTCCTTCAAGTTCAAGATTGATGGCTTTTCTTGGGTGTGGCCTTTTCTGGTTTCTCCGGCTCTGGGAGTCGACTGTATTGTGGGTGCCGACTTCATCGCTAAAAGTGGTCTCGTGTTGGACATCCATGGGCACCAGTGTTATTTTAAATTTAATCGGGGTGTAGTTATTCCATTTCTTGGATATCAGGGAGCTAAGGGAGGTATCCAAGGGGTTGCTTGTCCCGATTCTGCACGAGATCATCTCACTCCCGCCCAGCAGAGAGCTTTAGACCGTTTGTGTGAGGAATTTCCGTCTGTCTTAACTCCCAAGTTGGGACTCGCACATTTATTAGAATATAAGATTCGTTTAACAGACACTAAGATAGTGAGGTCACACCCATATAAGTTCGCCCCTCCGAAAATGGCCGTTCTGAGGGAGAAGGTTCAAGAGCTTTTAGAGCAAGGGGTAATTGAGCCTTCTAATTCCAGCTATGCCAGTCCAGCGTTCCTGGTACCCAAGCCTGGGGGTAAGCACCGTATGGTAATCGATTACCGGAAGTTAAATGCTAATATTGAGGTGGATTCGGTTCCCCTTCCGGATCTTCACTCAGCTTTTGATTGGTTTAGTGAGGCCAATTACTTCACCGTGATTGACCTCAACGCGGCATATCACCAGATACCCTTATCCAAGGAAAGTAGACCGTATACGGCGTTTTGTGTCCCGTGGAATTTATATCAGTATACGCGGGTTCCCATGGGTCTGGCGGTGGGCGCCCAAACGCTCACGCGTCTGCTTGACCTAGTGTTTCAGGATGTGAAGTTTAAGTTTATTTTCAACTATCTAGATGACCTGCTGGTCTACAGCAAAACTTATGATGAACATCTGAGCCATCTCAGGGAGGTGATGAGTAGGTTGAGAAGAGCGGGCCTTACGGTCAATCCGGAGAAAGTGCGAATCGCCCAGGAGAGCATCTCTTTTCTGGGGCATCTGGTGTCGCACCAAGGCGTTACAGTGGACCCTGAAAGGACCCAGGGTATCCGGGATTTTCCCCCGCCAAGGGATGCCAAAGGCATCGCCCGGTTTGTGGGGATGGTTAACTTTTATCGGCGGTTTATCCCCAATGCAGCGGAGATTGCCGCACCCCTAAATGAATTAAGAAAGAAAGGGGTCAAGTTTGTGTGGGGCGAAAGCCAGCAAAAGGCGTTTGAAACATTGAAGGAAGCTATTATTTCCCCGCCGGTGCTGAGGATGCCGGATTTTTCTCAACCGTTTATTTTACAGACGGACGCGAGTTCGGTGGCGCTCGGGGCGGTTCTGTCCCAAGTCGTTGATGGTGCTAGGCAGCCTGTGGCCTTTATTTCACGAACATTGACCCAGCAAGAAAGAAAGTCATCAGTATATGAGCTAGAGTGTTTGGCTGTTGTATACGCTCTAGATAAGTTCAGGCGTTTTCTGGAACACGCTGAGTTCCTGCTCGAGACCGACAACCAGGCTCTCTCTTGGCTTCTCGCTCATCCCCGGCAGCTGGGTAAGATTGGACGATGGGTGGTTAAAATCTCATCCTTTAAATTTAAGGTGCAACACATTCGGGGAACTCAAAATGTGGTTGCAGATGCTTTGTCCCGTATGTTCTCCCAGCCCAGCGAAGCCCAGCCGGAGCAACCCTGTTCTGTTCTACTAGACTTTCCGTTAGCTTTTACTGATGTGTTGCCCCATCAGTTAAATGATGAAGAGTTGGGTCCGATCATCCAAAATCTAAAAGAGGGTAACGTGCAGGTCCTCTACTTCTTGTCCAGGGGCGTCCTATGTTGCAGAGAGAAGAAAGGACGGGCCCCGAAGATAGTGCTGCCTAGCAAACTTGTGCCCAAGGTCTTCAGCTACTATCACAATTCCCCGGTAGGTGGACATAAGGGAATTTCGAAGACCATTTCCAGTATTAGGAAGAACTTCATCTGGAAGGGCATGGATAGGGACATTGCGACGCGTGTGAAGGCCTGTCATCTGTGCGGCTTAAGCAAGCCTGCTCAAAACACTAATTTGGGGTTGTTGTCATCAGACGTGGCGAGCAGACCGATGGAGAAGCTATTCATCGACTACGTGGGACCTTTCCCGCGTAGCAAGTCAGGTAACGCTTACCTACTTGTCTGTGTGGATGCTTTTTCGAAGTTTGCCTGGCTACTGCCCTTACGGCAGGCAACAGCTCGTTTGACCATAAGCGCGCTTCAGAACCATGTTTTTCAGCATTTCGGTCTTCCGACCATCATTGTCTCCGACAATGGACCTCAGTTCATTTCGAGTGAGTTCCGGCGGATGTGTTTCGCCAGCGGTATCAAGCATGTAACCACTTCCCCGTATTACCCGCAGCCGTCTCATGCGGAGAGGTTCAATAGGAATCTGCGGTCCGCACTTATTGCCTATCACGCTGAGCAACAGACTACCTGGGACCAGAACTTAAAGTGGTTACAGCTACCTTTTAACACGGCCCTGCATGACAGTCATAAGGCCGTGCCTTTTGAGATCATGTTTGGATTCTCGCCCGCACTCCCGTTGACTAACTTGTGGAATATTGATGATCTTCTGCCACGGGAGCCCGATAATGGAACTGCGGAGAGATGGAGGGAGGCTCGGAAGAATTTGCTACGAGCGCACGAGCGGGTCCGTCGACGATATAATCAGGGGCGAATTCCGAACCCCTTTCAGACCGGGGACTGGGTCTACTGCCAGAGCCATCCGATCAGCTCAGCCGCGGACAAAAGAGCCGCTAAATTGTGCTATCGTTGGTCGGGACCATACCGTATCCTCGGGTTTACGTCACCGGTGACGGCGCGATTAGAAGAACAGGGTAGTAGTCCCAAAGAGATTACCACACACATTTCTAAATTGAAATTATGTCGAAAAGGGTAAACGGGCTGTAAACAAAAGGGGGGGGTAAATGATGGCGGTCTCTGTGCGGGTGGGGATGTTTTCGGTTTTGAGAGGGTGTGCTCCGGGGGCGAGATTGAGCATGTATGGTAGCGGGTAGATGTTTCCCACAGTCCCAGTGGGGTTCGTCTACTTCAGGGATGCGCCCCTGCCTGCGCGAGCCTTGGTTTTCTCCAATTGTCCTTATGTCCGGAGGGAGCCATGTCCTTACCTTTGGTCCCAGCCCATGACCGTAAACATCCTTGACCATCCACCCTCCAACTTTCCTAACTTTACCCAGAGAGAAAAAAAAAAAAAAAAAAAAAAAAAAAACTAGAAAAAGCAAAAAAAGGAGTTCGACGGAGGAGCGAAACGTGTAGAGTTGGCGAGGTCGGTTGTGAACTTCGTCTACTCTATACGTTTTGGGCATGCCCTTGGAGCGCACTTGTAAAACACAATATATATATATACTTTGGAAAGGTGACATAGTCACAGTTGACATGGTTTTCCGTTAGGTCCCAGCGGGGACCACCGCATCATGGGGACTGTCATCGCCCCTCTTTCCCCTTGGCCCGTGCAGTATGGTAGTGTGTAAAATGGGGAATAGTATTAGGGAATCATCCCGTAATTATATGGGGCAGATGCCCTGTTTAGGTGGCTATCGTGTTCTGGCTTGGGTGGACGAGCCTCAGGAGGTCGGAACTCAGGGAGCTCCCGAACTTTTCTTTTGTCTTTCTTCTCTGTCCCTCTTTGCTGTGGGTTGGCCCTGATCAGGTCAGTGTGCAGCAACCGCACACTTACACTATACACGTCTTCTTTCGTCTCTTTCGTTTTCCCTTCTGAGCCTCTGTTCTCCTGAGAGCAAGTGCCATCGGGCCGCCTTACCCACGATGTCCACAGGATTTTTCAGTTGGGAGTACACTGCAGGGTACTTTCCCGAGTTGTGGGGCAACCGGGTTGCCCTTTCGGGGTGGGGGTGTGCCGGCGCGGAGCCGGCCGTTACAAAATATTGTAGAACAGTTTCATTTTATTGTAACATAACGCGAAGCACTCGCGATCTTTGTTCGGCGGTGAAGGGGAGCGGTATGGTGTGCCGTTGCGCGCGCAGCTCTACTTGTGCTGTTACGATTGTGGGCTGCCGGTGTCCGGCAGTCAACGCTTGTCCTGCCAGAAAGATTGTCCTCCATCTCCTCTCTTCGATTCGTTTCTACGCAGTTTGAATCTCTCTACATGATGGAGTAGAGAATAAAACGACTCCTGGGTTCTCGCACTAAGTCGGTTTCCTGGTCTGCGGTGGGCTGAACATCTGCCCGAGCTGTGAACCATGTCAAGACCGCCTACGAAGAGGGAGATGGAGACGGAATCACTATGTTGCACTCGCCAGCACTTATGAGGTGACATTTATGCTTTTTCTTTTTTGGGGGCCGAACCGGCAGTGTGCCTGTTTTATGTGAATAACTTAGAAGCCAGGGGACCACGTGTCCAGACTGTCTATTGGGAAGTGAACTGTGATCATGACTCTGAACACTCTCGATAAAAAATTACTGAACCTTTTATAACCCTTTTCTATAACACTAAATGCTATGACTGTAAGTGCGTGCTGCACTGCGGGAGCGCGCCAGCCATTTCACTCTTGTACCATTTTACAGTTGTATCTCTTTTCGCTTTTACTCTTTACACAAATTTAGGTTATGGCCCTGTAGCTCTGTTCCGGCTGGAACAGTGGTGTATAAAAAAATTATATTGACTGTGGTTTCACATTTAAGGGTTGGGGGCTTTCCTGAAGTTTTTTGGGACGTTTTAAGGGTTTACAAAAGGGCACTTAGTTTGTTGGACACGCGCTGGGGCATTCTCAGACAGGCTGATGTCCTGTCAAGTTTTGTCAACTACATGTGGGCGCGCTCCCACAGATGCCAGAGCACAACCACCTTATTGTATTATTTTTCTAATTATTTTCTACAGTTATCTGAGGCTAATAGAAACCATTTACTAATGTTATTGAATTATTTTAGCTGATTTGCCCCTAAGCTGATTGTTTTCTTAACTGGCAAACACATATGGGTTGACTTCACACGTAGAGAAGTTGCTGTTTAATTTTGAATATAAAACGGGTTTTCATCCTTTTCTTTTGGGTAAACTAAATAGATATACATATTGTCAAAATCTTCTGAAATTGTAAAGCCTCAATCAATTAATTTCTGTTATTAAAGTACATAAGGATTTAATTCCTTTTTGGGATTTTGTGAAGTCAATACTGTCTAGAATTTTATAAACACTGCCTGGAAGTAGGTGAGGAGTTTGTTAACATTACCTGGTGCTGTGAACGGAACAAAGGTTCACACACTCATCATGGGTCATTAATAAACGGAATGCTAGACAAATGGGTGGTCCAGTTTCATTTATGCGTCATGAATTATTCGTCTTAAAAGGGGTTTGGAGTTTATGTTATCCTACTGAACGGGTTGCCGACGGGCGTATATTTTATCACTGCCGGGGCATAAGATGATAGTTGCTTTACCCGGTGGGTGGGTGCGTTACAGGGGCATGCGTGTTGAAAGTAAATGATTGTGAGCTGTGTACCTTGTGTTCTGTGTGTGTGTGTGTGTGTGTGTGTGTGTTGTTATGTGTCTAGCTAGCCACACGACGGGGAGAATTTTACATGTGTTTGTGCATTTTATATTTTATTTATGTATGTACATTTAACTTATATACTATTATATACACTTGTTCTGATGCAATTCTATCCAATTATATACACTTGTTCTTAGGTAAACTGGAATTATATATGCTAGTTGTGATTTAAATTTTTTATATTATATATCTGTATATACATTTACTTTGTGCACCCTTATGCACACTTATGCTGATGTACACTTAATTTATACATGCTTGCCCTGATGTACCTTTTGGTAGTTTTTTTTTATATAGATACATATATTTATCTTGTACACATGTATGAATTCCAGAGATATAATAAATCTGTTATTGTTATATTATGGCTGAGTTCATTGCAAGTCCCGTCATACTGGACCCAGCATAATTTTTGCTTCTCTAGGCTCCTGCCTAGTTCTAAATAACTTGTAACCTCTCTTTGAAAGCCAACAAGCAAGGAGATAGAAATTTAACAAGAAATAAGATAAATACTAAAAGGCATAGAGAGGTTACAAATGGTAGCCGGAGCGTGGTTCATTCTAGGCCTGAACCCTTGGGTCCTGGTGTGTGACGGGGCTTGCAGACTCGGAAATATTAATGCAGTTGTAAATTAATGATTGTTGTTGTAACATAGGCTAATTGTAGGTTGTTTAAATTGTGAGTCGGGTCGCACCACTGAGGCGGTTAATTATGTTGAAAAAAAAAAAAAAAAAGATTTTTTGATAGCTTGTATGGACGGGGAGTCTCAAGTGTAGCCAGGGATGATGAGAGTTGATGGGGGAGTTTAACTGGAGTTTCGCGTGTTATATGGATGGGATGCGGTATGGCCCGATTGGAAATCGGTACCGGAACCGATTTGTGTCCGGTTGATGTCGAATGATTCTGCATTTCTGAATTAGGACTTGTAGTTGAGGGTTAGTTGCTTGTTGTGAATTATGTGTTGGCACGACGTGTGTGTCGAGTTGCTGTTTGCTGTTATATGTGTCTAGTATTGTTGTTGTCTCTTGTCGCCTTTCGTGGGGGTTTGCATGGTTCAGAATAGGCCAGGTTTCCGCAGCGCTAGAGAACCCGGGGGTCTTCTTGATGGAAGAACAGTACTCAAGGTTTTCCTGGTTTAGTGATTTTCGTTTTGATGTTGTTTGTGGTTTGTTAGATAGGTGTTTAGAGCAGTGGCGGCATGAGTGTGATAAATCCCGATTTATTTCTCAAGAACGAGTTGGAGTTTGAAATTAAGTCCCGGGGTGGGAGGCCCCAAGGGGATGTTGCCTCTTTGAGGAAGCAGTTGAGAGACGCCCTCGCGTCCGGAGGCACAACGTCGCTTGTAAAGGTCACTGATGTGACGGCCGAGCTTGAGTTGTGCCAGGAGAAGTGGGGAGAGTTGCGGGAGGTAATGGACGATTTTGAGTCGGCCCCTTCCAACCTCAGGGCAAGACAGAGAGTACGGCAGCGAGCGGAACACCTGCAACATAGACTGGAGAACTTGTCCGCACAGACTACAATCGCGGAAGTCAGCGCTACGGTGAAGCTGATAGCGGAACAGGTGGCTAAAGCATTGCGGAACTTCGAGCCTGTGAAGTCCCCGCTTTCCGTGAGGTCTCCCCAGCCTCCTGAAATGAACATAGAGCAGACGTCGAACCCTGCGGCTCCATTGCCGACGCTTTCGGGAGGAGCGCGTATCTCGTATAATAACTTACCTCACCCCATGTCCTCAATTATGCAAGGGCTTCCGGTGGTAGACGGACTGGACGTGGACCAGTTGATGAGTTTTTTTCGGATTTTGTTTCAGCTGTCCGACTTCCCGGGGATGTCGGACGGCACACTTCTTGAACTCGTGTATCCCTATTGTCGGGGGTCTGTGGCTGAGCGGTTCGCGCGCACTATACGAGATGGCGGCAGTGTGGCGTCTTTCCATCGGGGGGTGTTGGACGCATGCGTGCCTGGGCTTTTGCGTAAGCAGCTGCAGGACAAATATTTTTATCGAGTACAAGCACACGGGGAGAATATTTCGAAGTTCGTGCAGAGCCTCCGTGAGGCGGTCCGGATTTTAGGGTTGGGACTGTCCGAGAATGAAGTGGTACAGTGGATCTTCGAAGGGGTTACTCCCCAGGAGAGATCGCGCTTAACTTTTGCCGAGCGACCGCGGACTTATGAAGATCTGGAGAAACTGTGTGCGTTATCTCGCGCCATACAGTCCGTAGATGAATCCCGTGGGCCAGTAAGGGCCAGTCTTGGCGAACCCCGAGTGGTAGAACGACGGGTTGTTCAGTCCCAACCGCGGCCAGAGAGAAATAATGGCGATCGGAGCGGACGAGGGAGAGACGTTGTGTGCTTTCGCTGTCATAGACAGGGGCATGTTGCCCGCGATTGTCCGGAGGGTGGTATGCGTCCGGCGCTTCCCCCGAGGGTCCGGTATCCAAAAAACTAAATTATCAGGGGGGACAAATCGGAGGTTGTCTTCCCCTCGCTGCAAGACTTTTCTGAATTCTAGCGCCTCCAGGCCGAGGATAGGTCCAGACTCTTCTCATATCAAGGTCCTTACCACCGTCCCTCAAAAGGCTTCTGTATGCCCCTTCCTGTCGCTCGAGGTAAAGAAGGGTCAACTCAGAGCGTTAGTTGACTCCGGGTCAGCCCGATCTATCATCTCATCTCGAGTATGCGCGGACCTTGAGAAACAGGGCTTAATAAAAGGGTCGAGTAAGTCGTCTGTGGTATGCTGGACTGCTTCTAGGGAAATTCTGCCCATCTCCCGGGTGGTTTCCTTCAAGTTCAAGATTGATGGCTTTTCTTGGGTGTGGCCTTTTCTGGTTTCTCCGGCTCTGGGAGTCGACTGTATTGTGGGTGCCGACTTCATCGCTAAAAGTGGTCTCGTGTTGGACATCCATGGGCACCAGTGTTATTTTAAATTTAATCGGGGTGTAGTTATTCCATTTCTTGGATATCAGGGAGCTAAGGGAGGTATCCAAGGGGTTGCTTGTCCCGATTCTGCACGAGATCATCTCACTCCCGCCCAGCAGAGAGCTTTAGACCGTTTGTGTGAGGAATTTCCGTCTGTCTTAACTCCCAAGTTGGGACTCGCACATTTATTAGAATATAAGATTCGTTTAACAGACACTAAGATAGTGAGGTCACACCCATATAAGTTCGCCCCTCCGAAAATGGCCGTTCTGAGGGAGAAGGTTCAAGAGCTTTTAGAGCAAGGGGTAATTGAGCCTTCTAATTCCAGCTATGCCAGTCCAGCGTTCCTGGTACCCAAGCCTGGGGGTAAGCACCGTATGGTAATCGATTACCGGAAGTTAAATGCTAATATTGAGGTGGATTCGGTTCCCCTTCCGGATCTTCACTCAGCTTTTGATTGGTTTAGTGAGGCCAATTACTTCACCGTGATTGACCTCAACGCGGCATATCACCAGATACCCTTATCCAAGGAAAGTAGACCGTATACGGCGTTTTGTGTCCCGTGGAATTTATATCAGTATACGCGGGTTCCCATGGGTCTGGCGGTGGGCGCCCAAACGCTCACGCGTCTGCTTGACCTAGTGTTTCAGGATGTGAAGTTTAAGTTTATTTTCAACTATCTAGATGACCTGCTGGTCTACAGCAAAACTTATGATGAACATCTGAGCCATCTCAGGGAGGTGATGAGTAGGTTGAGAAGAGCGGGCCTTACGGTCAATCCGGAGAAAGTGCGAATCGCCCAGGAGAGCATCTCTTTTCTGGGGCATCTGGTGTCGCACCAAGGCGTTACAGTGGACCCTGAAAGGACCCAGGGTATCCGGGATTTTCCCCCGCCAAGGGATGCCAAAGGCATCGCCCGGTTTGTGGGGATGGTTAACTTTTATCGGCGGTTTATCCCCAATGCAGCGGAGATTGCCGCACCCCTAAATGAATTAAGAAAGAAAGGGGTCAAGTTTGTGTGGGGCGAAAGCCAGCAAAAGGCGTTTGAAACATTGAAGGAAGCTATTATTTCCCCGCCGGTGCTGAGGATGCCGGATTTTTCTCAACCGTTTATTTTACAGACGGACGCGAGTTCGGTGGCGCTCGGGGCGGTTCTGTCCCAAGTCGTTGATGGTGCTAGGCAGCCTGTGGCCTTTATTTCACGAACATTGACCCAGCAAGAAAGAAAGTCATCAGTATATGAGCTAGAGTGTTTGGCTGTTGTATACGCTCTAGATAAGTTCAGGCGTTTTCTGGAACACGCTGAGTTCCTGCTCGAGACCGACAACCAGGCTCTCTCTTGGCTTCTCGCTCATCCCCGGCAGCTGGGTAAGATTGGACGATGGGTGGTTAAAATCTCATCCTTTAAATTTAAGGTGCAACACATTCGGGGAACTCAAAATGTGGTTGCAGATGCTTTGTCCCGTATGTTCTCCCAGCCCAGCGAAGCCCAGCCGGAGCAACCCTGTTCTGTTCTACTAGACTTTCCGTTAGCTTTTACTGATGTGTTGCCCCATCAGTTAAATGATGAAGAGTTGGGTCCGATCATCCAAAATCTAAAAGAGGGTAACGTGCAGGTCCTCTACTTCTTGTCCAGGGGCGTCCTATGTTGCAGAGAGAAGAAAGGACGGGCCCCGAAGATAGTGCTGCCTAGCAAACTTGTGCCCAAGGTCTTCAGCTACTATCACAATTCCCCGGTAGGTGGACATAAGGGAATTTCGAAGACCATTTCCAGTATTAGGAAGAACTTCATCTGGAAGGGCATGGATAGGGACATTGCGACGCGTGTGAAGGCCTGTCATCTGTGCGGCTTAAGCAAGCCTGCTCAAAACACTAATTTGGGGTTGTTGTCATCAGACGTGGCGAGCAGACCGATGGAGAAGCTATTCATCGACTACGTGGGACCTTTCCCGCGTAGCAAGTCAGGTAACGCTTACCTACTTGTCTGTGTGGATGCTTTTTCGAAGTTTGCCTGGCTACTGCCCTTACGGCAGGCAACAGCTCGTTTGACCATAAGCGCGCTTCAGAACCATGTTTTTCAGCATTTCGGTCTTCCGACCATCATTGTCTCCGACAATGGACCTCAGTTCATTTCGAGTGAGTTCCGGCGGATGTGTTTCGCCAGCGGTATCAAGCATGTAACCACTTCCCCGTATTACCCGCAGCCGTCTCATGCGGAGAGGTTCAATAGGAATCTGCGGTCCGCACTTATTGCCTATCACGCTGAGCAACAGACTACCTGGGACCAGAACTTAAAGTGGTTACAGCTACCTTTTAACACGGCCCTGCATGACAGTCATAAGGCCGTGCCTTTTGAGATCATGTTTGGATTCTCGCCCGCACTCCCGTTGACTAACTTGTGGAATATTGATGATCTTCTGCCACGGGAGCCCGATAATGGAACTGCGGAGAGATGGAGGGAGGCTCGGAAGAATTTGCTACGAGCGCACGAGCGGGTCCGTCGACGATATAATCAGGGGCGAATTCCGAACCCCTTTCAGACCGGGGACTGGGTCTACTGCCAGAGCCATCCGATCAGCTCAGCCGCGGACAAAAGAGCCGCTAAATTGTGCTATCGTTGGTCGGGACCATACCGTATCCTCGGGTTTACGTCACCGGTGACGGCGCGATTAGAAGAACAGGGTAGTAGTCCCAAAGAGATTACCACACACATTTCTAAATTGAAATTATGTCGAAAAGGGTAAACGGGCTGTAAACAAAAGGGGGGGGTAAATGATGGCGGTCTCTGTGCGGGTGGGGATGTTTTCGGTTTTGAGAGGGTGTGCTCCGGGGGCGAGATTGAGCATGTATGGTAGCGGGTAGATGTTTCCCACAGTCCCAGTGGGGTTCGTCTACTTCAGGGATGCGCCCCTGCCTGCGCGAGCCTTGGTTTTCTCCAATTGTCCTTATGTCCGGAGGGAGCCATGTCCTTACCTTTGGTCCCAGCCCATGACCGTAAACATCCTTGACCATCCACCCTCCAACTTTCCTAACTTTACCCAGAGAGAAAAAAAAAAAAAAAAAAAAAAAAAAAACTAGAAAAAGCAAAAAAAGGAGTTCGACGGAGGAGCGAAACGTGTAGAGTTGGCGAGGTCGGTTGTGAACTTCGTCTACTCTATACGTTTTGGGCATGCCCTTGGAGCGCACTTGTAAAACACAATATATATATATACTTTGGAAAGGTGACATAGTCACAGTTGACATGGTTTTCCGTTAGGTCCCAGCGGGGACCACCGCATCATGGGGACTGTCATCGCCCCTCTTTCCCCTTGGCCCGTGCAGTATGGTAGTGTGTAAAATGGGGAATAGTATTAGGGAATCATCCCGTAATTATATGGGGCAGATGCCCTGTTTAGGTGGCTATCGTGTTCTGGCTTGGGTGGACGAGCCTCAGGAGGTCGGAACTCAGGGAGCTCCCGAACTTTTCTTTTGTCTTTCTTCTCTGTCCCTCTTTGCTGTGGGCTGGCCCTGATCAGGTCAGTGTGCAGCAACCGCACACTTACACTATACACGTCTTCTTTCGTCTCTTTCGTTTTCCCTTCTGAGCCTCTGTTCTCCTGAGAGCAAGTGCCATCGGGCCGCCTTACCCACGATGTCCACAGGATTTTTCAGTTGGGAGTACACTGCAGGGTACTTTCCCGAGTTGTGGGGCAACCGGGTTGCCCTTTCGGGGTGGGGGTGTGCCGGCGCGGAGCCGGCCGTTACAAAATATTGTAGAACAGTTTCATTTTATTGTAACATAACGCGAAGCACTCGCGATCTTTGTTCGGCGGTGAAGGGGAGCGGTATGGTGTGCCGTTGCGCGCGCAGCTCTACTTGTGCTGTTACGATTGTGGGCTGCCGGTGTCCGGCAGTCAACGCTTGTCCTGCCAGAAAGATTGTCCTCCATCTCCTCTCTTCGATTCGTTTCTACGCAGTTTGAATCTCTCTACATGATGGAGTAGAGAATAAAACGACTCCTGGGTTCTCGCACTAAGTCGGTTTCCTGGTCTGCGGTGGGCTGAACATCTGCCCGAGCTGTGAACCATGTCAAGACCGCCTACGAAGAGGGAGATGGAGACGGAATCACTATGTTGCACTCGCCAGCACTTATGAGGTGACATTTATGCTTTTTCTTTTTTGGGGGCCGAACCGGCAGTGTGCCTGTTTTATGTGAATAACTTAGAAGCCAGGGGACCACGTGTCCAGACTGTCTATTGGGAAGTGAACTGTGATCATGACTCTGAACACTCTCGATAAAAAATTACTGAACCTTTTATAACCCTTTTCTATAACACTAAATGCTATGACTGTAAGTGCGTGCTGCACTGCGGGAGCGCGCCAGCCATTTCACTCTTGTACCATTTTACAGTTGTATCTCTTTTCGCTTTTACTCTTTACACAAATTTAGGTTATGGCCCTGTAGCTCTGTTCCGGCTGGAACAGTGGTGTATAAAAAAATTATATTGACTGTGGTTTCACATTTAAGGGTTGGGGGCTTTCCTGAAGTTTTTTGGGACGTTTTAAGGGTTTACAAAAGGGCACTTAGTTTGTTGGACACGCGCTGGGGCATTCTCAGACAGGCTGATGTCCTGTCAAGTTTTGTCAACTACATGTGGGCGCGCTCCCACAGATGCCAGAGCACAACCACCTTATTGTATTATTTTTCTAATTATTTTCTACAGTTATCTGAGGCTAATAGAAACCATTTACTAATGTTATTGAATTATTTTAGCTGATTTGCCCCTAAGCTGATTGTTTTCTTAACTGGCAAACACATATGGGTTGACTTCACACGTAGAGAAGTTGCTGTTTAATTTTGAATATAAAACGGGTTTTCATCCTTTTCTTTTGGGTAAACTAAATAGATATACATATTGTCAAAATCTTCTGAAATTGTAAAGCCTCAATCAATTAATTTCTGTTATTAAAGTACATAAGGATTTAATTCCTTTTTGGGATTTTGTGAAGTCAATACTGTCTAGAATTTTATAAACACTGCCTGGAAGTAGGTGAGGAGTTTGTTAACATTACCTGGTGCTGTGAACGGAACAAAGGTTCACACACTCATCATGGGTCATTAATAAACGGAATGCTAGACAAATGGGTGGTCCAGTTTCATTTATGCGTCATGAATTATTCGTCTTAAAAGGGGTTTGGAGTTTATGTTATCCTACTGAACGGGTTGCCGACGGGCGTATATTTTATCACTGCCGGGGCATAAGATGATAGTTGCTTTACCCGGTGGGTGGGTGCGTTACAGGGGCATGCGTGTTGAAAGTAAATGATTGTGAGCTGTGTACCTTGTGTTCTGTGTGTGTGTGTGTGTGTGTGTGTGTTGTTATGTGTCTAGCTAGCCACACGACGGGGAGAATTTTACATGTGTTTGTGCATTTTATATTTTATTTATGTATGTACATTTAACTTATATACTATTATATACACTTGTTCTGATGCAATTCTATCCAATTATATACACTTGTTCTTAGGTAAACTGGAATTATATATGCTAGTTGTGATTTAAATTTTTTATATTATATATCTGTATATACATTTACTTTGTGCACCCTTATGCACACTTATGCTGATGTACACTTAATTTATACATGCTTGCCCTGATGTACCTTTTGGTAGTTTTTTTTTATATAGATACATATATTTATCTTGTACACATGTATGAATTCCAGAGATATAATAAATCTGTTATTGTTATATTATGGCTGAGTTCATTGCAAGTCCCGTCATACTGGACCCAGCATAATTTTTGCTTCTCTAGGCTCCTGCCTAGTTCTAAATAACTTGTAACCTCTCTTTGAAAGCCAACAAGCAAGGAGATAGAAATTTAACAAGAAATAAGATAAATACTAAAAGGCATAGAGAGGTTACAAATGGTAGCCGGAGCGTGGTTCATTCTAGGCCTGAACCCTTGGGTCCTGGTGTGTGACGGGGCTTGCAGACTCGGAAATATTAATGCAGTTGTAAATTAATGATTGTTGTTGTAACATAGGCTAATTGTAGGTTGTTTAAATTGTGAGTCGGGTCGCACCACTGAGGCGGTTAATTATGTTGAAAAAAAAAAAAAAAAAGATTTTTTGATAGCTTGTATGGACGGGGAGTCTCAAGTGTAGCCAGGGATGATGAGAGTTGATGGGGGAGTTTAACTGGAGTTTCGCGTGTTATATGGATGGGATGCGGTATGGCCCGATTGGAAATCGGTACCGGAACCGATTTGTGTCCGGTTGATGTCGAATGATTCTGCATTTCTGAATTAGGACTTGTAGTTGAGGGTTAGTTGCTTGTTGTGAATTATGTGTTGGCACGACGTGTGTGTCGAGTTGCTGTTTGCTGTTATATGTGTCTAGTATTGTTGTTGTCTCTTGTCGCCTTTCGTGGGGGTTTGCATGGTTCAGAATAGGCCAGGTTTCCGCAGCGCTAGAGAACCCGGGGGTCTTCTTGATGGAAGAACAGTACTCAAGGTTTTCCTGGTTTAGTGATTTTCGTTTTGATGTTGTTTGTGGTTTGTTAGATAGGTGTTTAGAGCAGTGGCGGCATGAGTGTGATAAATCCCGATTTATTTCTCAAGAACGAGTTGGAGTTTGAAATTAAGTCCCGGGGTGGGAGGCCCCAAGGGGATGTTGCCTCTTTGAGGAAGCAGTTGAGAGACGCCCTCGCGTCCGGAGGCACAACGTCGCTTGTAAAGGTCACTGATGTGACGGCCGAGCTTGAGTTGTGCCAGGAGAAGTGGGGAGAGTTGCGGGAGGTAATGGACGATTTTGAGTCGGCCCCTTCCAACCTCAGGGCAAGACAGAGAGTACGGCAGCGAGCGGAACACCTGCAACATAGACTGGAGAACTTGTCCGCACAGACTACAATCGCGGAAGTCAGCGCTACGGTGAAGCTGATAGCGGAACAGGTGGCTAAAGCATTGCGGAACTTCGAGCCTGTGAAGTCCCCGCTTTCCGTGAGGTCTCCCCAGCCTCCTGAAATGAACATAGAGCAGACGTCGAACCCTGCGGCTCCATTGCCGACGCTTTCGGGAGGAGCGCGTATCTCGTATAATAACTTACCTCACCCCATGTCCTCAATTATGCAAGGGCTTCCGGTGGTAGACGGACTGGACGTGGACCAGTTGATGAGTTTTTTTCGGATTTTGTTTCAGCTGTCCGACTTCCCGGGGATGTCGGACGGCACACTTCTTGAACTCGTGTATCCCTATTGTCGGGGGTCTGTGGCTGAGCGGTTCGCGCGCACTATACGAGATGGCGGCAGTGTGGCGTCTTTCCATCGGGGGGTGTTGGACGCATGCGTGCCTGGGCTTTTGCGTAAGCAGCTGCAGGACAAATATTTTTATCGAGTACAAGCACACGGGGAGAATATTTCGAAGTTCGTGCAGAGCCTCCGTGAGGCGGTCCGGATTTTAGGGTTGGGACTGTCCGAGAATGAAGTGGTACAGTGGATCTTCGAAGGGGTTACTCCCCAGGAGAGATCGCGCTTAACTTTTGCCGAGCGACCGCGGACTTATGAAGATCTGGAGAAACTGTGTGCGTTATCTCGCGCCATACAGTCCGTAGATGAATCCCGTGGGCCAGTAAGGGCCAGTCTTGGCGAACCCCGAGTGGTAGAACGACGGGTTGTTCAGTCCCAACCGCGGCCAGAGAGAAATAATGGCGATCGGAGCGGACGAGGGAGAGACGTTGTGTGCTTTCGCTGTCATAGACAGGGGCATGTTGCCCGCGATTGTCCGGAGGGTGGTATGCGTCCGGCGCTTCCCCCGAGGGTCCGGTATCCAAAAAACTAAATTATCAGGGGGGACAAATCGGAGGTAGTCTTCCCCTCGTTGCAAGACTTTTCTGAATTCTAGCGCCTCCAGGCCGAGGATAGGTCCAGACTCTTCTCATATCAAGGTCCTTACCACCGGCCCTCAAAAGGCTTCTGTATGCCCCTTCCTGTCGCTCGAGGTAAAGAAGGGTCAACTCAGAGCGTTAGTTGACTCCGGGTCAGCCCGATCTATCATCTCATCTCGAGTATGCGCGGACCTTGAGAAACAGGGCTTAATAAAAGGGTCGAGTAAGTCGTCTGTGGTATGCTGGACTGCTTCTAGGGAAATTCTGCCCATCTCCCGGGTGGTTTCCTTCAAGTTCAAGATTGATGGCTTTTCTTGGGTGTGGCCTTTTCTGGTTTCTCCGGCTCTGGGAGTCGACTGTATTGTGGGTGCCGACTTCATCGCTAAAAGTGGTCTCGTGTTGGACATCCATGGGCACCAGTGTTATTTTAAATTTAATCGGGGTGTAGTTATTCCAATTCTTGGATATCAGGGAGCTAAGGGAGGTATCCAAGGGGTTGCTTGTCCCGATTCTGCACGAGATCATCTCACTCCCGCCCAGCAGAGAGCTTTAGACCGTTTGTGGGAGGAATTTCCGTCTGTCTTAACTCCCAAGTTGGGACTCACACATTTATTAGAATATAAGATTCGTTTAACAGACACTAAGATAGTGAGGTCACACCCATATAAGTTCGCCCCTCCGAAAATGGCCGTTCTGAGGGAGAAGGTTTAAGAGCTTTTAGAGCAAGGGGTAATTGAGCCTTCTAATTCCAGCTATGCCAGTCCAGCGTTCCTGGTACCCAAGCCTGGGGGTAAGCACCGTATGGTAATCGATTACCGGAAGTTAAATGCTAATATTGAGGTGGATTCGGTTCCCCTTCCGGATCTTCACTCAGCTTTTGATTGGTTTAGTGAGGCCAAGTACTTCACCGTGATTGACCTCAACGCGGCATATCACCAGATACCCTTATCCAAGGAAAGTAGACCGTATACGGCGTTTTGTGTCCCGTGGAATTTATATCAGTATACGCGGGTTCCCATGGGTCTGGCGGTGGGCGCCCAAACGCTCACGCGTCTGCTTGACCTAGTGTTTCAGGATGTGAAGTTTAAGTTTATTTTCAACTATCTAGATGACCTGCTGGTCAACAGCAAAACTTATGATGAACATCTGAGCCATCTCAGGGAGGTGATGAGTAGGTTGAGAAGAGCGGGCCTTACGGTCAATCCGGAGAAAGTGCGAATCGCCCAGGAGAGCATCTCTTTTCTGGGGCATCTGGTGTCGCACCAAGGCGTTACAGTGGACCCTGAAAGGACCCAGGGTATCCGGGATTTTCCCCCGCCAAGGGATGCCAAAGGCATCGCCCGGTTTGTGGGGATGGTCAACTTTTATCGGCGGTTTATCCCCAATGCAGCGGAGATTGCCGCACCCCTAAATGAATTAAGAAAGAAAGGGGTCAAGTTTGTGTGGGGCGAAAGCCAGCAAAAGGCGTTTGAAACATTGAAGGAAGCTATTATTTCCCCGCCGGTGCTGAGGATGCCGGATTTTTCTCAACCGTTTATTTTACAGACGGACGCGAGTTCGGTGGCGCTCGGGGCGGTTCTGTCCCAAGTCGTTGATGGTGCTAGGCAGCCTGTGGCCTTTATTTCACGAACATTGACCCAGCAAGAAAGAAAGTCATCAGTATATGAGCTAGAGTGTTTGGCTGTTGTATACGCTCTAGATAAGTTCAGGCGTTTTCTGGAACACGCCGAGTTCCTGCTCGAGACCGACAACCAGGCTCTCTCTTGGCTTCTCGCTCATCCCCGGCAGCTGGGTAAGATTGGACGATGGGTGGTTAAAATCTCATCCTTTAAATTTAAGGTGCAACACATTCGGGGAACTCAAAATGTGGTTGCAGATGCTTTGTCCCGTATGTTCTCCCAGCCCAGCGAAGCCCAGCCGGAGCAACCCTGTTCTGTTCTACTAGACTTTCCGTTAGCTTTTACTGATGTGTTGCCCCATCAGTTAAATGATGAAGAGTTGGGTCCGATCATCCAAAATCTAAAAGAGGGTAACGTGCAGGTCCCCTACTTCTTGTCCAAGGGCGTCCTATGTTGCAGAGAGAAGAAAGGACGGGCCCCGAAGATAGTGCTGCCTAGCAAACTTGTGCCCATGGTCTTCAGCTACTATCACAATTCCCCGGTAGGTGGACATAAGGGAATTTCGAAGACCATTTCCAGTATTAGGAAGAACTTCATCTGGAAGGGCATGGATAGGGACATTGCGACGCGTGTGAAGGCCTGTCATCTGTGCGGCTTAAGCAAGCCTGCTCAAAACACTAAGTTGGGGTTGTTGTCATCAGACGTGGCGAGCAGACCGATGGAGAAGCTATTCATCGACTACGTGGGACCTTTCCCGCGTAGCAAGTCAGGTAACGCTTACCTACTTGTCTGTGTGGATGCTTTTTCGAAGTTTGCCTGGCTACTGCCCTTACGGCAGGCAACAGCTCGTTTGACCATAAGCGCGCTTCAGAACCATGTTTTTCAGCATTTCGGTCTTCCGACAATGGACCTCAGTTCATTTCGAGTGAGTTCCGGCGGATGTGTTTCGCCAGCGGTATCAAGCATGTAACCACTTCCCCGTATTACCCGCAGCCGTCTCATGCGGAGAGGTTCAATAGGAATCTGCGGTCCGCACTTATTGCCTATCACGCTGAGCAACAGACTACCTGGGACCAGAACTTAAAGTGGTTACAGCTACCTTTTAACACGGCCCTGCATGACAGTCATAAGGCCGTGCCTTTTGAGATCATGTTTGGATTCTCGCCCGCACTCCCGTTGACTAACTTGTGGAATATTGATGATCTTCTGCCACGGGAGCCCGATAATGGAACTGCGGAGAGATGGAGGGAGGCTCGGAAGAATTTGCTACGAGCGCACGAGCGGGTCCGTCGACGATATAATCAGGGGCGAATTCCGAACCCCTTTCAGACCGGGGACTGGGTCTACTGCCAGAGCCATCCGATCAGCTCAGCCGCGGACAAAAGAGCCGCTAAATTGTGCTATCGTTGGTCGGGACCATACCGTATCCTCGGGTTTACGTCACCGGTGACGGCGCGATTAGAAGAACAGGGTAGTAGTCCCAAAGAGATTACCACACACATTTCTAAATTGAAATTATGTCGAAAAGGGTAAACGGGCTGTAAACAAAAGGGGGGGTAAATGATGGCGGTCTCTGTGCGGGTGGGGATGTTTTCGGTTTTGAGAGGGTGTGCTACGGGGGCGAGATTCAGCATGTATGGTAGCGGGTAGATGTTTCCCACAGTCCCAGTGGGGTTCGTCTACTTCAGGGATGCGCCCCTGCCTGCGCGAGCCTTGGTTTTCTCCAATTGTCCTTATGTCCGGAGGGAGCCATGTCCTTACCTTTGGTCCCAGCCCATGACCGTAAACATCCTTGACCATCCACCCTCCAACTTTCCTAACTTTACCCAGAGAGAAAAAAAAAAAAAAAAAAAAAAAAAAAAAACTAGAAAAAGCAAAAAAAGGAGTTCGACGGAGGAGCGAAACGTGTAGAGTTGGCGAGGTCGGTTGTGAACTTCGTCTACTCTATACGTTTTGGGCATGCCCTTGGAGCGCACTTGTAAAACACAATATATATATATATATACTTTGGAAAGGTGACATAGTCACAGTTGACATGGTTTTCCGTTAGGTCCCAGCGGGGACCACCGCATCATGGGGACTGTCATCGCCCCTCTTTCCCCTTGGCCCGTGCAGTATGGTAGTGTGTAAAATGGGGAATAGTATTAGGGAATCATCCCGTAATTATATGGGGCAGATGCCCTGTTTAGGTGGCTATCGTGTTCTGGCTTGGGTGGACGAGCCTCAGGAGGTCGGAACTCAGGGAGCTCCCGAACTTTTCTTTTGTCTTTCTTCTCTGTCCCTCTTTGCTGTGGGCTGGCCCTGACCAGGTCAGTGTGCAGCAACCGCACACTTACACTATACACGTCTTCTTTCGTCTCTTTCGTTTTCCCTTCTGAGCCTCTGTTCTCCTGAGAGCAAGTGCCATCGGGCCGCCTTACCCACGATGTCCACCGGATTTTTCAGTTGGGAGTACACTGCAGGGTACTTTCCCGAGTTGTGGGGCAACCGGGTTGCCCTTTCGGGGTGGGGGTGTGCCGGCGCGGAGCCGGCCGTTACAAAATATTGTAGAACAGTTTCATTTTATTGTAACATAACGCGAAGCACTCGCGACCTTTGTTCGGCGGTGAAGGGGAGCGGTATGGTGTGCCGTTGCGCGCGCAGCTCTACTTGTGCTGTTACGATTGTGGGCTGCCGGTGTCCGGCAGTCAACGCTTGCCCTTCCAGAAAGATTGTCCTCCATCTCCTCTCTTCGATTCGTTTCTACGCAGTTTAAATCTCTCTACATGATGGAGTAGAGAATAAAACGACTCCTGGGTTCTCGCACTAAGTCGGTTTCCTGGTCTGCGGTGGGCTGAACATCTGCCCGAGCTGTGAACCATGTCAAGACCGCCTACGAAGAGGGAGATGGAGACGGAATCACTATGTTGCACTCGCCAGCACTTATGAGGTGACATTTACGCTTTTTCTTTTTTGGGGGCCGAACCGGCAGTGTGCCTGTTTTATGTGAATAACTTAGAAGCCAGGGGACCACGTGTCCAGACTGTCTATTGGGAAGTGAACTGTGATCATGACTCTGAACACTCTCGATAAAAAATTACTGAACCTTTTATAACCCTTTTCTATAACACTAAATGCTATGACTGTAAGTGCGTGCTGCACTGCGGGAGCGCGCCAGCCATTTCACTCTTGTACCATTTTACAGTTGTATCTCTTTTCGCTTTTACTCTTTACACAAATTTAGGTTATGGCCCTGTAGCTCTGTTCCGGCTGGAACAGTGGTGTATAAAAAAATTATATTGACTGTGGTTTCACATTTAAGGGTTGGGGGCTTTCCTGAAGTTTTTTGGGACGTTTTAAGGGTTTACAAAAGGGCACTTAGTTTCTTGGACACGCGCTGGGGCATTCTCAGACAGGCTGATGTCCTGTCAAGTTTTGTTAACTACATGTGGGCGCGCTCCCACAGATGCCAGAGCACAACCACCTTATTGTATTCTTTTTCTAATTATTTTCTACAGTTATCTGAGGCTAATAGAAACCATTTACTAATGTTATTGAATTATTTTAGCTGATTTGCCCCTAAGCTGATTGTTTTCTTAACTGGCAAACACATATGGGTTGACTTCACACGTAGAGAAGTTGCTGTTTAATTTTGAATATAAAACGGGTTTTCATCCTTTTCTTTTGGGTAAACTAAATAGATATACATATTGTCAAAATCTTCTGAAATTGTAAAGCCTCAATCAATTAATTTCTGTTATTAAAGTACATAAGGATTTAATTCCTTTTTGGGATTTTGTGAAGTCAATACTGTCTAGAATTTTATAAACACTGCCTGGAAGTAGGTGAGGAGTTTGTTAACATTACCTGGTGCTGTGAACGGAACAAAGGTTCACACACTCATCATGGGTCATTAATAAACGGAATGCTAGACAAATGGGTGGTCCAGTTTCATTTATGCGTCATGAATTATTCGTCTTAAAAGGGGTTTGGAGTTTATGTTATCCTACTGAACGGGTTGCCGACGGGCGTATATTTTATCACTGCCGGGGCATAAGATGATAGTTGCTTTACCCGGTGGGTGGGTGCGTTACAGGGGCATGCGTGTTGAAAGTAAATGATTGTGAGCTGTGTACCTTGTGTTCTGTGTGTGTGTGTGTGTGTGTGTGTTGTTATGTGTCTAGCTAGCCACACGACGGGGAGAATTTTACATGTGTTTGTGCATTTTATATTTTATTTATGTATGTACATTTAACTTATATACTATTATATACACTTGTTCTGATGCAATTCTATCCAATTATATACACTTGTTCTTAGGTAAACTGGAATTATATATGCTAGTTGTGATTTAAATTTTTTATATTATATATCTGTATATACATTTACTTTGTGCACCCTTATGCACACTTATGCTGATGTACACTTAATTTATACATGCTTGCCCTGATGTACCTTTTGGTAGTTTTTTTTTATATAGATACATATATTTATCTTGTACACATGTATGAATTCCAGAGATATAATAAATCTGTTATTGTTATATTATGGCTGAGTTCATTGCAAGTCCCGTCATACTGGACCCAGCATAATTTTAGCTTCTCTAGGCTCCTGCCTAGTTCTAAATAACTTGTAACCTCTCTTTGAAAGCCAACAAGCAAGGAGATAGAAATTTAACAAGAAATAAGATAAATACTAAAAGGCATAGAGAGGTTACAAATGGTAGCCGGAGCGTGGTTCATTCTAGGCCTGAACCCTTGGGTCCTGGTGTGTGACGGGGCTTGCAGACTCGGAAATATTAATGCAGTTGTAAATTAATGATTGTTGTTGTAACATAGGCTAATTGTAGGTTGTTTAAATTGTGAGTCGGGTCGTACCACTGAGGCGGTTAATTATGTTGAAAAAAAAAAAAAAAAAAGATTTTTTGATAGCTTGTATGGACGGGGAGTCTCAAGTGTAGCCAGGGATGATGAGAGTTGATGGGGGAGTTTAACTGGAGTTTCGCGTGTTATATGGATGGGATGCGGTATGGCCCGATTGGAAATCGGTACCGGAACCGATTTGTGTCCGGTTGATGTCGAATGATTCTGCATTTCTGAATTAGGACTTGTAGTTGAGGGTTAGTTGCTTGTTGTGAATTATGTGTTGGCACGACGTGTGTGTCGAGTTGCTGTTTGCTGTTATATGTGTCTAGTATTGTTGTTGTCTCTTGTCGCCTTTCGTGGGGGTTTGCATGGTTCAGAATAGGCCAGGTTTCCGCAGCGCTAGAGAACCCGGGGGTCTTCTTGATGGAAGAACAGTACTCAAGGTTTTCCTGGTTTAGTGATTTTCGTTTTGATGTTGTTTGTGGTTTGTTAGATAGGTGTTTAGAGCAGTGGCGGCATGAGTGTGATAAATCCCGATTTATTTCTCAAGAACGAGTTGGAGTTTGAAATTAAGTCCCGGGGTGGGAGGCCCCAAGGGGATGTTGCCTCTTTGAGGAAGCAGTTGAGAGACGCCCTCGCGTCCGGAGGCACAACGTCGCTTGTAAAGGTCACTGATGTGACGGCCGAGCTTGAGTTGTGCCAGGAGAAGTGGGGAGAGTTGCGGGAGGTAATGGACGATTTTGAGTCGGCCCCTACCAACCTCAGGGCAAGACAGAGAGTACGGCAGCGAGCGGAACACCTGCAACATAGACTGGAGAACTTGTCCGCACAGACTACAATCGCGGAAGTCAGCGCTACGGTGAAGCTGATAGCGGAACAGGTGGCTAAAGCATTGCGGAACTTCGAGCCTGTGAAGTCCCCGCTTTCCGTGAGGTCTCCCCAGCCTCCTGAAATGAACATAGAGCAGACGTCGAACCCTGCGGCTCCATTGCCGACGCTTTCGGGAGGAGCGCGTATCTCGTATAATAACTTACCTCACCCCATGTCCTCAATTATGCAAGGGCTTCCGGTGGTAGACGGACTGGACGTGGACCAGTTGATGAGTTTTTTTCGGATTTTGTTTCAGCTGTCCGACTTCCCGGGGATGTCGGACGGCACACTTCTTGAACTCGTGTATCCCTATTGTCGGGGGTCTGTGGCTGAGCGGTTCGCGCGCACTACACGAGATGGCGGCAGTGTGGCGTCTTTCCATCGGGGGGTGTTGGACGCATGCGTGCCTGGGCTTTTGCGTAAGCAGCTGCAGGACAAATATTTTTATCGAGTACAAGCACACGGGGAGAATATTTCGAAGTTCGTGCAGAGCCTCCGTGAGGCGGTCCGGATTTTAGGGTTGGGACTGTCCGAGAATGAATTGGTACAGTGGATCTTCGAAGGGGTTACTCCCCAGGAGAGATCGCGCTTAACTTTTGCCGAGCGACCGCGGACTTATGAAGATCTGGAGAAACTGTGTGCGTTATCTCGCGCCATACAGTCCGTAGATGAATCCCGTGGGCCAGTAAGGGCCAGTCTTGGCGAACCCCGAGTGGTAGAACGACGGGTTGTTCAGTCCCAACCGCGGCCAGAGAGAAATAATGGCGATCGGAGCGGACGAGGGAGAGACGTTGTGTGCTTTCGCTGTCATAGACAGGGGCATGTTGCCCGCGATTGTCCGGAGGGTGGTATGCGTCCGGCGCTTCCCCCGAAGGTCCGGTATCCAAAAAACTAAATTATCAGGGGGGGACAAATCGGAGGTAGTCTTCCCCTCGTTGCAAGACTTTTCTGAATTCTAGCGCCTCCAGGCCGAGGATAGGTCCAGACTCTTCTCATATCAAGGTCCTTACCACCGGCCCTCAAAAGGCTTCTGTATGCCCCTTCCTGTCGCTCGAGGTAAAGAATGGTCAACTCAGAGCGTTAGTTGACTCCGGGTCAGCCCGATCTATCATCTCATCTCGAGTATGCGCGGACCTTGAGAAACAGGGCTTAATAAAAGGGTCGAGTAAGTCGTCTGTGGTATGCTGGACTGCTTCTAGGGAAATTCTGCCCATCTCCCGGGTGGTTTCCTTCAAGTTCAAGATTGATGGCTTTTCTTGGGTGTGGCCTTTTCTGGTTTCTCCGGCTCTGGGAGTCGACTGTATTGTGGGTGCCGACTTCATCGCTAAAAGTGGTCTCGTGTTGGACATCCATGGGCACCAGTGTTATTTTAAATTTAATCGGGGTGTAGTTATTCCAATTCTTGGATATCAGGGAGCTAAGGGAGGTATCCAAGGGGTTGCTTGTCCCGATTCTGCACGAGATCATCTCACTCCCGCCCAGCAGAGAGCTTTAGACCGTTTGTGGGAGGAATTTCCGTCTGTCTTAACTCCCAAGTTGGGACTCACACATTTATTAGAATATAAGATTCGTTTAACAGACACTAAGATAGTGAGGTCACACCCATATAAGTTCGCCCCTCCGAAAATGGCCGTTCTGAGGGAGAAGGTTTAAGAGCTTTTAGAGCAAGGGGTAATTGAGCCTTCTAATTCCAGCTATGCCAGTCCAGCGTTCCTGGTACCCAAGCCTGGGGGTAAGCACCGTATGGTAATCGATTACCGGAAGTTAAATGCTAATATTGAGGTGGATTCGGTTCCCCTTCCGGATCTTCACTCAGCTTTTGATTGGTTTAGTGAGGCCAAGTACTTCACCGTGATTGACCTCAACGCGGCATATCACCAGATACCCTTATCCAAGGAAAGTAGACCGTATACGGCGTTTTGTGTCCCGTGGAATTTATATCAGTATACGCGGGTTCCCATGGGTCTGGCGGTGGGCGCCCAAACGCTCACGCGTCTGCTTGACCTAGTGTTTCAGGATGTGAAGTTTAAGTTTATTTTCAACTATCTAGATGACCTGCTGGTCAACAGCAAAACTTATGATGAACATCTGAGCCATCTCAGGGAGGTGATGAGTAGGTTGAGAAGAGCGGGCCTTACGGTCAATCCGGAGAAAGTGCGAATCGCCCAGGAGAGCATCTCTTTTCTGGGGCATCTGGTGTCGCACCAAGGCGTTACAGTGGACCCTGAAAGGACCCAGGGTATCCGGGATTTTCCCCCGCCAAGGGATGCCAAAGGCATCGCCCGGTTTGTGGGGATGGTCAACTTTTATCGGCGGTTTATCCCCAATGCAGCGGAGATTGCCGCACCCCTAAATGAATTAAGAAAGAAAGGGGTCAAGTTTGTGTGGGGCGAAAGCCAGCAAAAGGCGTTTGAAACATTGAAGGAAGCTATTATTTCCCCGCCGGTGCTGAGGATGCCGGATTTTTCTCAACCGTTTATTTTACAGACGGACGCGAGTTCGGTGGCGCTCGGGGCGGTTCTGTCCCAAGTCGTTGATGGTGCTAGGCAGCCTGTGGCCTTTATTTCACGAACATTGACCCAGCAAGAAAGAAAGTCATCAGTATATGAGCTAGAGTGTTTGGCTGTTGTATACGCTCTAGATAAGTTCAGGCGTTTTCTGGAACACGCCGAGTTCCTGCTCGAGACCGACAACCAGGCTCTCTCTTGGCTTCTCGCTCATCCCCGGCAGCTGGGTAAGATTGGACGATGGGTGGTTAAAATCTCATCCTTTAAATTTAAGGTGCAACACATTCGGGGAACTCAAAATGTGGTTGCAGATGCTTTGTCCCGTATGTTCTCCCAGCCCAGCGAAGCCCAGCCGGAGCAACCCTGTTCTGTTCTACTAGACTTTCCGTTAGCTTTTACTGATGTGTTGCCCCATCAGTTAAATGATGAAGAGTTGGGTCCGATCATCCAAAATCTAAAAGAGGGTAACGTGCAGGTCCCCTACTTCTTGTCCAAGGGCGTCCTATGTTGCAGAGAGAAGAAAGGACGGGCCCCGAAGATAGTGCTGCCTAGCAAACTTGTGCCCATGGTCTTCAGCTACTATCACAATTCCCCGGTAGGTGGACATAAGGGAATTTCGAAGACCATTTCCAGTATTAGGAAGAACTTCATCTGGAAGGGCATGGATAGGGACATTGCGACGCGTGTGAAGGCCTGTCATCTGTGCGGCTTAAGCAAGCCTGCTCAAAACACTAAGTTGGGGTTGTTGTCATCAGACGTGGCGAGCAGACCGATGGAGAAGCTATTCATCGACTACGTGGGACCTTTCCCGCGTAGCAAGTCAGGTAACGCTTACCTACTTGTCTGTGTGGATGCTTTTTCGAAGTTTGCCTGGCTACTGCCCTTACGGCAGGCAACAGCTCGTTTGACCATAAGCGCGCTTCAGAACCATGTTTTTCAGCATTTCGGTCTTCCGACAATGGACCTCAGTTCATTTCGAGTGAGTTCCGGCGGATGTGTTTCGCCAGCGGTATCAAGCATGTAACCACTTCCCCGTATTACCCGCAGCCGTCTCATGCGGAGAGGTTCAATAGGAATCTGCGGTCCGCACTTATTGCCTATCACGCTGAGCAACAGACTACCTGGGACCAGAACTTAAAGTGGTTACAGCTACCTTTTAACACGGCCCTGCATGACAGTCATAAGGCCGTGCCTTTTGAGATCATGTTTGGATTCTCGCCCGCACTCCCGTTGACTAACTTGTGGAATATTGATGATCTTCTGCCACGGGAGCCCGATAATGGAACTGCGGAGAGATGGAGGGAGGCTCGGAAGAATTTGCTACGAGCGCACGAGCGGGTCCGTCGACGATATAATCAGGGGCGAATTCCGAACCCCTTTCAGACCGGGGACTGGGTCTACTGCCAGAGCCATCCGATCAGCTCAGCCGCGGACAAAAGAGCCGCTAAATTGTGCTATCGTTGGTCGGGACCATACCGTATCCTCGGGTTTACGTCACCGGTGACGGCGCGATTAGAAGAACAGGGTAGTAGTCCCAAAGAGATTACCACACACATTTCTAAATTGAAATTATGTCGAAAAGGGTAAACGGGCTGTAAACAAAAGGGGGGGTAAATGATGGCGGTCTCTGTGCGGGTGGGGATGTTTTCGGTTTTGAGAGGGTGTGCTACGGGGGCGAGATTCAGCATGTATGGTAGCGGGTAGATGTTTCCCACAGTCCCAGTGGGGTTCGTCTACTTCAGGGATGCGCCCCTGCCTGCGCGAGCCTTGGTTTTCTCCAATTGTCCTTATGTCCGGAGGGAGCCATGTCCTTACCTTTGGTCCCAGCCCATGACCGTAAACATCCTTGACCATCCACCCTCCAACTTTCCTAACTTTACCCAGAGAGAAAAAAAAAAAAAAAAAAAAAAAAAAAAAAAAAAAAAACTAGAAAAAGCAAAAAAAGGAGTTCGACGGAGGAGCGAAACGTGTAGAGTTGGCGAGGTCGGTTGTGAACTTCGTCTACTCTATACGTTTTGGGCATGCCCTTGGAGCGCACTTGTAAAACACAATATATATATATATACTTTGGAAAGGTGACATAGTCACAGTTGACATGGTTTTCCGTTAGGTCCCAGCGGGGACCACCGCATCATGGGGACTGTCATCGCCCCTCTTTCCCCTTGGCCCGTGCAGTATGGTAGTGTGTAAAATGGTGAATAGTATTAGGGAATCATCCCGTAATTATATGGGGCAGATGCCCTGTTTAGGTGGCTATCGTGTTCTGGCTTGGGTGGACGAGCCTCAGGAGGTCGGAACTCAGGGAGCTCCCGAACTTTTCTTTTGTCTTTCTTCTCTGTCCCTCTTTGCTGTGGGCTGGCCCTGACCAGGTCAGTGTGCAGCAACCGCACACTTACACTATACACGTCTTCTTTCGTCTCTTTCGTTTTCCCTTCTGAGCCTCTGTTCTCCTGAGAGCAAGTGCCATCGGGCCGCCTTACCCACGATGTCCACAGGATTTTTCAGTTGGGAGTACACTGCAGGGTACTTTCCCGAGTTGTGGGGCAACCGGGTTGCCCTTTCGGGGTGGGGGTGTGCCGGCGCGGAGCCGGCCGTTACAAAATATTGTAGAACAGTTTCATTTTATTGTAACATAACGCGAAGCACTCGCGACCTTTGTTCGGCGGTGAAGGGGAGCGGTATGGTGTGCCGTTGCGCGCGCAGCTCTACTTGTGCTGTTACGATTGTGGGCTGCCGGTGTCCGGCAGTCAACGCTTGCCCTGCCAGAAAGATTGTCCTCCATCTCCTCTCTTCGATTCGTTTCTACGCAGTTTAAATCTCTCTACATGATGGAGTAGAGAATAAAACGACTCCTGGGTTCTCGCACTAAGTCGGTTTCCTGGTCTGCGGTGGGCTGAACATCTGCCCGAGCTGTGAACCATGTCAAGACCGCCTACGAAGAGGGAGATGGAGACGGAATCACTATGTTGCACTCGCCAGCACTTATGAGGTGACATTTACGCTTTTTCTTTTTTGGGGGCCGAACCGGCAGTGTGCCTGTTTTATGTGAATAACTTAGAAGCCAGGGGACCACGTGTCCAGACTGTCTATTGGGAAGTGAACTGTGATCATGACTCTGAACACTCTCGATAAAAAATTACTGAACCTTTTATAACCCTTTTCTATAACACTAAATGCTATGACTGTAAGTGCGTGCTGCACTGCGGGAGCGCGCCAGCCATTTCACTCTTGTACCATTTTACAGTTGTATCTCTTTTCGCTTTTACTCTTTACACAAATTTAGGTTATGGCCCTGTAGCTCTGTTCCGGCTGGAACAGTGGTGTATAAAAAAATTATATTGACTGTGGTTTCACATTTAAGGGTTGGGGGCTTTCCTGAAGTTTTTTGGGACGTTTTAAGGGTTTACAAAAGGGCACTTAGTTTCTTGGACACGCGCTGGGGCATTCTCAGACAGGCTGATGTCCTGTCAAGTTTTGTTAACTACATGTGGGCGCGCTCCCACAGATGCCAGAGCACAACCACCTTATTGTATTCTTTTTCTAATTATTTTCTACAGTTATCTGAGGCTAATAGAAACCATTTACTAATGTTATTGAATTATTTTAGCTGATTTGCCCCTAAGCTGATTGTTTTCTTAACTGGCAAACACATATGGGTTGACTTCACACGTAGAGAAGTTGCTGTTTAATTTTGAATATAAAACGGGTTTTCATCCTTTTCTTTTGGGTAAACTAAATAGATATACATATTGTCAAAATCTTCTGAAATTGTAAAGCCTCAATCAATTAATTTCTGTTATTAAAGTACATAAGGATTTAATTCCTTTTTGGGATTTTGTGAAGTCAATACTGTCTAGAATTTTATAAACACTGCCTGGAAGTAGGTGAGGAGTTTGTTAACATTACCTGGTGCTGTGAACGGAACAAAGGTTCACACACTCATCATGGGTCATTAATAAACGGAATGCTAGACAAATGGGTGGTCCAGTTTCATTTATGCGTCATGAATTATTCGTCTTAAAAGGGGTTTGGAGTTTATGTTATCCTACTGAACGGGTTGCCGACGGGCGTATATTTTATCACTGCCGGGGCATAAGATGATAGTTGCTTTACCCGGTGGGTGGGTGCGTTACAGGGGCATGCGTGTTGAAAGTAAATGATTGTGAGCTGTGTACCTTGTGTTCTGTGTGTGTGTGTGTGTGTGTGTGTTGTTATGTGTCTAGCTAGCCACACGACGGGGAGAATTTTACATGTGTTTGTGCATTTTATATTTTATTTATGTATGTACATTTAACTTATATACTATTATATACACTTGTTCTGATGCAATTCTATCCAATTATATACACTTGTTCTTAGGTAAACTGGAATTATATATGCTAGTTGTGATTTAAATTTTTTATATTATATATCTGTATATACATTTACTTTGTGCACCCTTATGCACACTTATGCTGATGTACACTTAATTTATACATGCTTGCCCTGATGTACCTTTTGGTAGTTTTTTTTTATATAGATACATATATTTATCTTGTACACATGTATGAATTCCAGAGATATAATAAATCTGTTATTGTTATATTATGGCTGAGTTCATTGCAAGTCCCGTCATACTGGACCCAGCATAATTTTAGCTTCTCTAGGCTCCTGCCTAGTTCTAAATAACTTGTAACCTCTCTTTGAAAGCCAACAAGCAAGGAGATAGAAATTTAACAAGAAATAAGATAAATACTAAAAGGCATAGAGAGGTTACAAATGGTAGCCGGAGCGTGGTTCATTCTAGGCCTGAACCCTTGGGTCCTGGTGTGTGACGGGGCTTGCAGACTCGGAAATATTAATGCAGTTGTAAATTAATGATTGTTGTAACATAGGCTAATTGTAGGTTGTTTAAATTGTGAGTCGGGTCGCACCACTGAGGCGGTTAATTATGTTGAAAAAAAAAAAAAAAAAAAAAAAAAAAAAGATTTTTTGATAGCTTGTATGGACGGGGAGTCTCAAGTGTAGCCAGGGATGATGAGAGTTGATGGGGGAGTTTAACTGGAGTTTCGCGTGTTATATGGATGGGATGCGGTATGGCCCGATTGGAAATCGGTACCGGAACCGATTTGTGTCCGGTTGATGTCGAATGATTCTGCATTTCTGAATTAGGACTTGTAGTTGAGGGTTAGTTGCTTGTTGTGAATTATGTGTTGGCACGACGTGTGTGTCGAGTTGCTGTTTGCTGTTATATGTGTCTAGTATTGTTGTTGTCTCTTGTCGCCTTTCGTGGGGGTTTGCATGGTTCAGAATAGGCCAGGTTTCCGCAGCGCTAGAGAACCCGGGGGTCTTCTTGATGGAAGAACAGTACTCAAGGTTTTCCTGGTTTAGTGATTTTCGTTTTGATGTTGTTTGTGGTTTGTTAGATAGGTGTTTAGAGCAGTGGCGGCATGAGTGTGATAAATCCCGATTTATTTCTCAAGAACGAGTTGGAGTTTGAAATTAAGTCCCGGGGTGGGAGGCCCCAAGGGGATGTTGCCTCTTTGAGGAGCAGTTGAGAGACGCCCTCGCGTCCGGAGGCACAACGTCGCTTGTAAAGGTCACTGATGTGACGGCCGAGCTTGAGTTGTGCCAGGAGAAGTGGGGAGAGTTGCGGGAGGTAATGGACGATTTTGAGTCGGCCCCTTCCAACCTCAGGGCAAGACAGAGAGTACGGCAGCGAGCGGAACACCTGCAACATAGACTGGAGAACTTGTCCGCACAGACTACAATCGCGGAAGTCAGCGCTACGGTGAAGCTGATAGCGGAACAGGTGGCTAAAGCATTGCGGAACTTCGAGCCTGTGAAGTCCCCGCTTTCCGTGAGGTCTCCCCAGCCTCCTGAAATGAACATAGAGCAGACGTCGAACCCTGCGGCTCCATTGCCGACGCTTTCGGGAGGAGCGCGTATCTCGTATAATAACTTACCTCACCCCATGTCCTCAATTATGCAAGGGCTTCCGGTGGTAGACGGACTGGACGTGGACCAGTTGATGAGTTTTTTTCGGATTTTGTTTCAGCTGTCCGACTTCCCGGGGATGTCGGACGGCACACTTCTTGAACTCGTGTATCCCTATTGTCGGGGGTCTGTGGCTGAGCGGGTCGCGCGCACTATACGAGATGGCGGCAGTGTGGCGTCTTTCCATCGGGGGGTGTTGGACGCATGCGTGCCTGGACTTTTGCGTAAGCAGCTGCAGGACAAATATTTTTATCGAGTACAAGCACACGGGGAGAATATTTCGAAGTTCGTGCAGAGCCTCCGTGAGGCGGTCCGGATTTTAGGGTTGGGACTGTCCGAGAATGAAGTGGTACAGTGGATCTTCGAAGGGGTTACTCCCCAGGAGAGATCGCGCTTAACTTTTGCCGAGCGACCGCGGACTTATGAAGATCTGGAGAAACTGTGTGCGTTATCTCGCGCCATACAGTCCGTAGATGAATCCCGTGGGCCAGTAAGGGCCAGTCTTGGCGAACCCCGAGTGGTAGAACGACGGGTTGTTCAGTCCCAACCGCGGCCAGAGAGAAATAATGGCGATCGGAGCGGACGAGGGAGAGACGTTGTGTGCTTTCGCTGTCATAGACAGGGGCATGTTGCCCGCGATTGTCCGGAGGGTGGTATGCGTCCGGCGCTTCCCCCGAGGGTCCGGTATCCAAAAAACTAAATTATCAGGGGGGGACAAATCGGAGGTTGTCTTCCCCTCGTTGCAAGACTTTTCTGAATTCTAGCGCCTCCAGGCCGAGGATAGGTCCAGACTCTTCTCATATCAAGGTCCTTACCACCGTCCCTCAAAAGGCTTCTGTATGCCCCTTCCTGTCGCTCGAGGTAAAGAAGGGTCAACTCAGAGCGTTAGTTGACTCCGGGTCAGCCCGATCTATCATCTCATCTCGAGTATGCGCGGACCTTGAGAAACAGGGCTTAATAAAAGGGTCGAGTAAGTCGTCTGTGGTATGCTGGACTGCTTCTAGGGAAATTCTGCCCATCTCCCGGGTGGTTTCCTTCAAGTTCAAGATTGATGGCTTTTCTTGGGTGTGGCCTTTTCTGGTTTCTCCGGCTCTGGGAGTCGACTGTATTGTGGGTGCCGACTTCATCGCTAAAAGTGGTCTCGTGTTGGACATCCATGGGCACCAGTGTTATTTTAAATTTAATCGGGGTGTAGTTATTCCAATTCTTGGATATCAGGGAGCTAAGGGAGGTATCCAAGGGGTTGCTTGTCCCGATTCTGCACGAGATCATCTCACTCCCGCCCAGCAGAGAGCTTTAGACCGTTTGTGGGAGGAATTTCCGTCTGTCTTAACTCCCAAGTTGGGACTCACACATTTATTAGAATATAAGATTCGTTTAACAGACACTAAGATAGTGAGGTCACACCCATATAAGTTCGCCCCTCCGAAAATGGCCGTTCTGAGGGAGAAGGTTTAAGAGCTTTTAGAGCAAGGGGTAATTGAGCCTTCTAATTCCAGCTATGCCAGTCCAGCGTTCCTGGTACCCAAGCCTGGGGGTAAGCACCGTATGGTAATCGATTACCGGAAGTTAAATGCTAATATTGAGGTGGATTCGGTTCCCCTTCCGGATCTTCACTCAGCTTTTGATTGGTTTAGTGAGGCCAAGTACTTCACCGTGATTGACCTCAACGCGGCATATCACCAGATACCCTTATCCAAGGAAAGTAGACCGTATACGGCGTTTTGTGTCCCGTGGAATTTATATCAGTATACGCGGGTTCCCATGGGTCTGGCGGTGGGCGCCCAAACGCTCACGCGTCTGCTTGACCTAGTGTTTCAGGATGTGAAGTTTAAGTTTATTTTCAACTATCTAGATGACCTGCTGGTCAACAGCAAAACTTATGATGAACATCTGAGCCATCTCAGGGAGGTGATGAGTAGGTTGAGAAGAGCGGGCCTTACGGTCAATCCGGAGAAAGTGCGAATCGCCCAGGAGAGCATCTCTTTTCTGGGGCATCTGGTGTCGCACCAAGGCGTTACAGTGGACCCTGAAAGGACCCAGGGTATTCGGGATTTTCCCCCGCCAAGGGATGCCAAAGGCATCGCCCGGTTTGTGGGGATGGTCAACTTTTATCGGCGGTTTATCCCCAATGCAGCGGAGATTGCCGCACCCCTAAATGAATTAAGAAAGAAAGGGGTCAAGTTTGTGTGGGGCGAAAGCCAGCAAAAGGCGTTTGAAACATTGAAGGAAGCTATTATTTCCCCGCCGGTGTGGAGGATGCCGGATTTTTCTCAACCGTTTATTTTACAGACGGACGCGAGTTCGGTGGCGCTCGGGGCGGTTCTGTCCCAAGTCGTTGATGGTGCTAGGCAGCCTGTGGCCTTTATTTCACGAACATTGACCCAGCAAGAAAGAAAGTCATCAGTATATGAGCTAGAGTGTTTGGCTGTTGTATACGCTTTAGATAAGTTCAGGCGTTTTCTGGAACACGCTGAGTTCCTGCTCGAGACCGACAACCAGGCTCTCTCTTGGCTTCTCGCTCATCCCCGGCAGCTGGGTAAGATTGGACGATGGGTGGTTAAAATCTCATCCTTTAAATTTAAGGTGCAACACATTCGGGGAACTCAAAATGTGGTTGCAGATGCTTTGTCCCGTATGTTCTCCCAGCCCAGCGAAGCCCAGCCGGAGCAACCCTGTTCTGTTCTACTAGACTTTCCGTTAGCTTTTACTGATGTGTTGCCCCATCAGTTAAATGATGAAGAGTTGGGTCCGATCATCCAAAATCTAAAAGAGGGTAACGTGCAGGTCCCCTACTTCTTGTCCAGGGGCGTCCTATGTTGCAGAGAGAAGAAAGGACGGGCCCCGAAGATAGTGCTGCCTAGCAAACTTGTGCCCATGGTCTTCAGCTACTATCACAATTCCCCGGTAGGTGGACATAAGGGAATTTCGAAGACCATTTCCAGTATTAGGAAGAACTTCATCTGGAAGGGCATGGATAGGGACATTGCGACGCGTGTGAAGGCCTGTCATCTGTGCGGCTTAAGCAAGCCTGCTCAAAACACTAAGTTGGGGTTGTTGTCATCAGACGTGGCGAGCAGACCGATGGAGAAGCTATTCATCGACTACGTGGGACCTTTCCCGCGTAGCAAGTCAGGTAACGCTTACCTACTTGTCTGTGTGGATGCTTTTTCGAAGTTTGCCTGGCTACTGCCCTTACGGCAGGCAACAGCTCGTTTGACCATAAGCGCGCTTCAGAACCATGTTTTTCAGCATTTCGGTCTTCCGACCATCATTGTCTCCGACAATGGACCTCAGTTCATTTCGAGTGAGTTCCGGCGGATGTGTTTCGCCAGCGGTATCAAGCATGTAACCACTTCCCCGTATTACCCGCAGCCGTCTCATGCGGAGAGGTTCAATAGGAATCTGCGGTCCGCACTTATTGCCTATCACGCTGAGCAACAGACTACCTGGGACCAGAACTTAAAGTGGTTACAGCTACCTTTTAACACGGCCCTGCATGACAGTCATAAGGCCGTGCCTTTTGAGATCATGTTTGGATTCTCGCCCGCACTCCCGTTGACTAACTTGTGGAATATTGATGATCTTCTGCCACGGGAGCCCGATAATGGAACTGCGGGGAGATGGAGGGAGGCTCGGAAGAATTTGCTACGAGCGCACGAGCGGGTCCGTCGACGATATAATCAGGGGCGAATTCCGAACCCCTTTCAGACCGGGGACTGGGTCTACTGCCAGAGCCATCCGATCAGCTCAGCCGCGGACAAAAGAGCCGCTAAATTGTGCTATCGTTGGTCGGGACCATACCGTATCCTCGGGTTTACGTCACCGGTGACGGCGCGATTAGAAGAACAGGGTAGTAGTCCCAAAGAGATTACCACACACATTTCTAAATTGAAATTATGTCGAAAAGGGTAAACGGGCTGTAAACAAAAGGGGGGGTAAATGATGGCGGTCTCTGTGCGGGTGGGGATGTTTTCGGTTTTGAGAGGGTGTGCTACGGGGGCGAGATTCAGCATGTATGGTAGCGGGTAGATGTTTCCCACAGTCCCAGTGGGGTTCGTCTACTTCAGGGATGCGCCCCTGCCTGCGCGAGCCTTGGTTTTCTCCAATTGTCCTTATGTCCGGAGGGAGCCATGTCCTTACCTTTGGTCCCAGCCCATGACCGTAAACATCCTTGACCATCCACCCTCCAACTTTCCTAACTTTACCCAGAGAGAAAAAAAAAAAAAAAAAAAAAAAAAAAAAAAAAAAAAAAAAAAAAAAAAAACTAGAAAAAGCAAAAAAAGGAGTTCGACGGAGGAGCGAAACGTGTAGAGTTGGCGAGGTCGGTTGTGAACTTCGTCTACTCTATACGTTTTGGGCATGCCCTTGGAGCGCACTTGTAAAACACAATATATATATATATACTTTGGAAAGGTGACATAGTCACAGTTGACATGGTTTTCCGTTAGGTCCCAGCGGGGACCACCGCATCATGGGGACTGTCATCGCCCCTCTTTCCCCTTGGCCCGTGCAGTATGGTAGTGTGTAAAATGGGGAATAGTATTAGGGAATCATCCCGTAATTATATGGGGCAGATGCCCTGTTTAGGTGGCTATCGTGTTCTGGCTTGGGTGGACGAGCCTCAGGAGGTCGGAACTCAGGGAGCTCCCGAACTTTTCTTTTGTCTTTCTTCTCTTTCCCTCTTTGCTGTGGGCTGGCCCTGATCAGGTCAGTGTGCAGCAACCGCACACTTACACTATACACGTCTTCTTTCGTCTCTTTCGTTTTCCCTTCTGAGCCTCTGTTCTCCTGAGAGCAAGTGCCATCGGGCCGCCTTACCCACGATGTCCACCGGATTTTTCAGTTGGGAGTACACTGCAGGGTACTTTCCCGAGTTGTGGGGCAACCGGGTTGCCCTTTCGGGGTGGGGGTGTGCCGGCGCGGAGCCGGCCGTTACAAAATATTGTAGAACAGTTTCATTTTATTGTAACATAACGCGAAGCACTCGCGACCTTTGTTCGGCGGTGAAGGGGAGCGGTATGGTGTGCCGTTGCGCGCGCAGCTCTACTTGTGCTGTTACGATTGTGGGCTGCCGGTGTCCGGCAGTCAACGCTTGCCCTGCCAGAAAGATTGTCCTCCATCTCCTCTCTTCGATTCGTTTCTACGCAGTTTAAATCTCTCTACATGATGGAGTAGAGAATAAAACGACTCCTGGGTTCTCGCACTAAGTCGGTTTCCTGGTCTGCGGTGGGCTGAACATCTGCCCGAGCTGTGAACCATGTCAAGACCGCCTACGAAGAGGGAGATGGAGACGGAATCACTATGTTGCACTCGCCAGCACTTATGAGGTGACATTTACGCTTTTTCTTTTTTGGGGGCCGAACCGGCAGTGTGCCTGTTTTATGTGAATAACTTAGAAGCCAGGGGACCACGTGTCCAGACTGTCTATTGGGAAGTGAACTGTGATCATGACTCTGAACACTCTCGATAAAAAATTACTGAACCTTTTATAACCCTTTTCTATAACACTAAATGCTATGACTGTAAGTGCGTGCTGCACTGCGGGAGCGCGCCAGCCATTTCACTCTTGTACCATTTTACAGTTGTATCTCTTTTCGCTTTTACTCTTTACACAAATTTAGGTTATGGCCCTGTAGCTCTGTTCCGGCTGGAACAGTGGTGTATAAAAAAATTATATTGACTGTGGTTTCACATTTAAGGGTTGGGGGCTTTCCTGAAGTTTTTTGGGACGTTTTAAGGGTTTACAAAAGGGCACTTAGTTTCTTGGACACGCGCTGGGGCATTCTCAGACAGGCTGATGTCCTGTCAAGTTTTGTTAACTACATGTGGGCGCGCTCCCACAGATGCCAGAGCACAACCACCTTATTGTATTCTTTTTCTAATTATTTTCTACAGTTATCTGAGGCTAATAGAAACCATTTACTAATGTTATTGAATTATTTTAGCTGATTTGCCCCTAAGCTGATTGTTTTCTTAACTGGCAAACACATATGGGTTGACTTCACACGTAGAGAAGTTGCTGTTTAATTTTGAATATAAAACGGGTTTTCATCCTTTTCTTTTGGGTAAACTAAATAGATATACATATTGTCAAAATCTTCTGAAATTGTAAAGCCTCAATCAATTAATTTCTGTTATTAAAGTACATAAGGATTTAATTCCTTTTTGGGATTTTGTGAAGTCAATACTGTCTAGAATTTTATAAACACTGCCTGGAAGTAGGTGAGGAGTTTGTTAACATTACCTGGTGCTGTGAACGGAACAAAGGTTCACACACTCATCATGGGTCATTAATAAACGGAATGCTAGACAAATGGGTGGTCCAGTTTCATTTATGCGTCATGAATTATTCGTCTTAAAAGGGGTTTGGAGTTTATGTTATCCTACTGAACGGGTTGCCGACGGGCGTATATTTTATCACTGCCGGGGCATAAGATGATAGTTGCTTTACCCGGTGGGTGGGTGCGTTACAGGGGCATGCGTGTTGAAAGTAAATGATTGTGAGCTGTGTACCTTGTGTTCTGTGTGTGTGTGTGTGTGTTGTTATGTGTCTAGCTAGCCACACGACGGGGAGAATTTTACATGTGTTTGTGCATTTTATATTTTATTTATGTATGTACATTTAACTTATATACTATTATATACACTTGTTCTGATGCAATTCTATCCAATTATATACACTTGTTCTTAGGTAAACTGGAATTATATATGCTAGTTGTGATTTAAATTTTTTATATTATATATCTGTATATACATTTACTTTGTGCACCCTTATGCACACTTATGCTGATGTACACTTAATTTATACATGCTTGCCCTGATGTACCTTTTGGTAGTTTTTTTTTATATAGATACATATATTTATCTTGTACACATGTATGAATTCCAGAGATATAATAAATCTGTTATTGTTATATTATGGCTGAGTTCATTGCAAGTCCCGTCATACTGGACCCAGCATAATTTTTGCTTCTCTAGGCTCCTGCCTAGTTCTAAATATCTTGTAACCTCTCTTTGAAAGCCAACAAGCAAGGAGATAGAAATTTAACAAGAAATAAGATAAATACTAAAAGGCATAGAGAGGTTACAGTGCTTTATATATAAAAAAAAAACCTTTTTTTTGTTTTATTATTTTTTTTTTATTATTTTTTTTGAAAGAGAGGCCACTAGTTATTAGAACTAGGCAAGAGCCTAGAGAAGCCAAAATGCTCTGGGTCCAGTATGATGGGACTTGCAAATGAAATTCTGTTCTAAGATAACAATAACAAGATTTATTGTATTCATGTTTTTGTACAATTAACTCCCCAAGTGTACAATATATGCGCAAGATAATATGTGTAAGATAATGTTACAAGTGTTTTCATAATCAAGAATAGCTCAAATTTCAAAAACCACAATCGTTATTATTCTTAAAATCGTTATTATAATTCACATTCGACATAGGCATCGCCAAATAATTGAGCTTGATATTACTGAGCAGAATACAGTTACTTTAAATAATGTAAAATGGCGCATAGTATCGACCCTCCCAGTAGGTCACATAAATCATAACCATAAATATATATCTATATATGCATAATAACGTATAACAATCTAATAATCACATAAAGCCATAACACACAACATATAGTTAACATAGATACACATATACATATAAATAGCATACACCATGTCCACCTGGTTAACAGCATAAGTATTGTCATCGTAACACCCTCAAACCTTCTTATTCAGATCGAGTGTCCGGCCCACCTTAAGTTTTCAATTAACAAACCCAAAACCCAAATCATCAGTCACAAAGGAGCAGAGTAGACATGCCCCAAAAATTCTAAGTATGTGAACAGCCAAAGTCAATTTGGCTAAATAGTCCGAACGGCACACAAGTACAGCAGTTCGATGCGGCCTCTTTGACTACTTTTGTTGCAAATAATGAGCAACTGCTCACTACTGAGCAAAAGAACATTACGATCGAATTAATTTGTCAATTGCAGCACAACAAGGCGGATTCTTTTTTTTGGACGCACCAGGCGGCACTGGAAAAACATTCCTCATCTCACTGATACTTGCGCGCATTCGATCACAAAATCATATTGCGTTGGCAATTGCTTCATCAGGCATTGCAGCGACTTTGCTTGATGGTGGACGGACTGCACATTCAGCACTCAAGTTGCCATTGAACGTTCACACAAATCCAGACGCAATGTGCAACGTAAAGAAGCATTCCGGCATGGCTAAAGTTTTGCAAAAATGCAAAATTATTATCTGGGATGAATGCACTATGGCCCACAAGCATTCACTTGAAGCTCTCGATAGAACGATGAAAGATCTCAACGATAATACCAGACTTTTCGGTGGCACTTTAATGCTGCTGTCCGGTGATTTAAGACAGACATTGCCGGTCATTCCACGCGCTACATATGCGGACGAAATTAACGCATGTTTGAAACAATCATACCTATGGCGAAATGTCAATACATTACGCCTTACCATAAATATGCGTGTTCAACTGCAAAACGATCCATTGGCACTGTCATTCTCCGAACAATTGCTCAACATTGGCAATGGAAAAATTCTATTGCATGGAAATACACAATGCATCAAATTCCCAGACAATTTTTGCAACATGGTAGCCACGAAAGATGCTTTGATTGAAAGCATATTCCCAGATTTGCGCGCTAATTACATTAATCATGCGTGGCTACTTGAACGAGCTATTTTGGCCACAAAAATATCGATGTTGAAGCTATTAATTTCAAAATACAACAGTCATTGCCTGACAATGAGATGTCGTTCAAATCGATCGACACTGTTGTCGATCCTGACGAAGCAGTCAACTATCCTGTTGAATTCTTGAATTCACTGGATTTACCGGGAATGCCACCACATAACTTGCGATTAAAAATTGGTTCACCAATCATTTTGCTTCGGAATTTAAATGCACCAAAGCTATGCAATGGCACACGATTGGTCATAAAAAAAATCATGGGCAATGTTCTTGAAGCTACCATTTTGAACGGCAAGTTTCAAGGTGAAGTTGTTCTCCTGCCACGGATCCCAATGATCCCTTCAGACTCGCCCATTCCATTCAGACGCCTGCAATTTCCAATTCGCTTGGCATTCGCAATGACTATTAATAAGTCACAAGGCCAAACAATGTCCATTTGTGGGTTGGATCTAGAAAATCCGTGCTTCTCACATGGCCAATTATATGTCGCGTGTTCTCGCGTTGGCAAACCATCAAGTTTGTTCATTTATACACCTCAGGGATTGACGAAAAACATTGTTCATCAACTCGCATTAAGATAAAAACAAAACAAACTTTAATTCTTTTAGTATTAAGATTAAACATTTATTTCAATATACTTTACTTTTTTTACATTAATAAAAATATGACTGTCATGGAAATGATTTGAGTTTTTTCTTTGTTTGCTATTATTTAATCAAAATGAAAATCGTCCAAATTTGCATCATATGTTATTGGTAAGGCATCACATTCCTCTGCTACTCGCAGTCCATCTTTGGTGTAACATATGGTTCAGTGGATCCACAGCGTAGAAGCGTCCATTTTCATGAATCGCCACATCTCCAGTCGCCTGTAGATCCATTATGAGCTCACGGACCAACTGAGTTCCACGCAATCTTCTCCACACAGCTAATATAAGTAGAGGGAAACTGACAGTTCTGACCCACAAAGGAATGCCGCCTTCTTAAAAAACAATAAAAAAACGATAAAAAAACATGATCTAAGAGATGACGCCGCCACCGCTGGACCCGCAGCATCCCGATGGACCACAGCATCCGCGAATTTCCGCGAATAAATTTTTTTATTTTTTTTATTTGGTTTTTTATTTTTTTAATTAAATTGATTTGCATATCAAGAGGGTGGGTGGGGGTGGGATGAGGTTCAATGGACCACCAGCATCCCTGAATATAATTTTTTATTTTTTTAATTAAATTGATTTGCATATCAAGGGGGTGGGATGAGGTTCAATGGACCACCAGCATCCGTGAATACACTTTTTTATTTTTTTGAGAAAGCTGATTTGCATATCAGTGGGTGGTGTTGGGTAGGAGGTTGTTTTTTATTTCATATCAGAGGGTGGGGGGTGGTTCCAACTCGATGCATTATAGCGTATATTAAAATATATGATCAGGTGTACCAACCTTTGCATGAGTTCAAATTTGTCGTGTGTTATAATGTATATTAAATCTATATGATCAGGTGTACCAACCTTTGTATTATTATTATAGTGTATAGATATTTTATATGAGCAGGGTTGTCAACATTTTTTTCTCTTCTGTGGTGGGAAATTCAAACTA